>CM036906.1:131222401-131936567 GCA_020800305.1 Porphyrio hochstetteri | reverse complement strand
TCATCTGCTTAAAGAAATTTCCCCTGGCAAAAGGCACCAAAAAAAAAAAAAAAGAATTTTGTGAAGACAGCTTTGTCTTATACCCATGTCCCCCTCTGTGTCACATTTTCACATTACTTTAATAAGTTGCAGTTTGAATTAAGAAAAGACCAAAAATTTGCCAAAGGGACATCTGATGGTTCAGTAGAATACTGTGGTTTGTCAGACAAGACACCTTTTTGTAGCCATGGTTGAGCTCAACTGAACTTCACTCTTTACAATCCTGTTCCTGTTGGCAAACTCCACTTAGGCCATTGAATTTCCAATGAAAACGGTTAAGTGCTAGTTCAGAAATCACTCCTTTCTCCAGAAGCTTCCCTGTAGGTTAAGTTCACATACTTGAAATAGCAAAGCCATTATTCACCGATCAACTTACATTCCCTTTTCGAAAGGGGAGAAAGAGTAAGGCATTTTTGGGAAGCTGGAGGCTGGCAGTCCGGGTGGAGCAAAGCTGGTGACTGCTGCTGCCCTTTGCTACGGAAAACAGAGGTTTGGGTTCACCTAGAAGATCAGTAACTGGAGATGGTTTAGCAAACAGGCTTTGGGGTTTGAGACAATGAATCACTCTACTTTAATCAAAAGAAAAAAAAAAGCCCATGACCAAACTTTCAGTGGAAGCAGCCTGTGTCCCAGTGAAAGGGCTTGCATATGTAAACAGCGGGTGTGAGGGAAGGGAGAGGAGGGAAAGCTGGGGGTGATCAAGGAGGTGAGTCTGGGCCTGGTCAGCCACATCATTTCACTTGCGACCTGCCAAGTTTTGTGAAGTGGGGTGGAAACATGTCTTCCTTGTAAATCGATGGGATAGTTCCAAGGGAAATCAGAGGCAGGTGAAAACAGCCCTGGAACTCTGCCATGTCAGGAGTTGGCGGGCACGAGCTGGCGGGCCCGGCTAACATGCTGAACTCTGCCACCTCTCTGTTGGCAGTTCTGGTTTTCAGGAAAAGCTGAGATCCTCCTTGAAAAGCCAGGGCCTTTACATTGCTCTTCAAGTTGAGTACCCAAACCGTGAGTCACTGCTTCTCGCATTCGTTAGCGATCAACTCATGTTTGCCTCTTCTGCTTAAATGCCTGGGTGCTTTCTGTATTGCCTTTACCACAAAGTACTGAGAAGTGTTGCAATGCCTCCTGTTTTAAATGAAGAACACTTCAATGGAAAAAAACAACAGAGAAAAAAAGGCTGTCTCCAAGCGAGATGGAACAAAGTGTGAATCTCTCCCTTTTTAAAATCCTTTCCCTTTCATCGTGTGACTGCTTTATGCTCTCCATAAAACCAGTTGTGGAGTCACTCATGCAAGTAGGCAAAATGTTCAGGAATGAATCACAGTGTTTTCAGGGAGGTACAAACAGCACCCTTTAGGATTAAAAAACCTTTTCTAAATAACAAGTGACAACTTGGTTTAAAACCTTTCACATAATCCAGAGGCCAAGGGGTGCTTCGCAGTTGAGCTTTACAGAATTGTTATCTCAGTTTTTGAAATTTTTAATAGGCTTTAGACAGGCAGCTTCTGCTGTGAGAGAAGGAGCGTGATATTCCCTTAGTCATCCTTATCATTTCCTTCCTAGGTTCCTAACCCCTCCAGCTGACCTCCAACGAAGCAGCTTGCTGATTTTAAGGAACTGAGGGAAGACGGGGAGGAGGATAGGCCTTGGTTCAGGGGGAAATCACAGTCCAGCACCACAGGAATATGATTGTTAGGAAGAACTTTGCTTTAGTATGGAACTTACCAGGAAAGTAGTGCAAGGACTGCATACAAATGACAGGCTGCGGTAGCAGAACAACTAGGGCAGCGAGAATTGCTGCAGTCTGGATGAACTGCATCACAGAAGTAACTCAATGAAAGTGAAGAATGGCAGTAATTTACCAAAGAGTCTATATCCTTAATGAGCGTAAGATCCCTATAATTTTACTGACAGTGCATTTGATGTACTGTTCTACAGTTTATTGCAGAAGCAGCAGGAAGTCTCTTTGAAAGCTGAACAACAACAACAACATAAACCTGTAGAAAATTATGTATCCAGGCCTCTGAGTCCTTTTCTTCCTGAAGTTGTGTTCTGACCCCTGTGACCAGGAATGCCATGTTGATACTTGGAGTCCCTTGAACACCGTGTCTCATTTTTTACCCACCAACAATGGCGTTATTCTGTTGCAGAAAAGGCATTGAATCAAGAGTAGCACGGCCTGGGAAGCAATTCTTCAAGTCTGTTCTGCATTGATGACATTGCAATTGCAGCATGGATCCAGGTTTGAATCCTTCAGGCATTAAGAAAGAGGGAGAGTAAGTAAAGAGAGTCTACAGGAGGTACTTAATATGCATGAGCAGAAGCCTAGAAAGCATGATATATGGGAACAGACTGAAGAAATTAGAGGGTTTTAATCTAGAAAGGAAAAGAGCTGGAAATATAATGGTCTCAGAACACCTATAAAATCTTTGAAAGAAAGAATAATCTGCTTCCCGTGCCCTTGATAGCTAATGCAAGGAGTAATAGGTCTTGACTACAAAAAGGGAGCTTAGATTTGACATTTGAAAAAAAGCAAAGCTTGGAAGGCTTGCCTTCACCACACACATTTTTAGGATAAGGTCCTTTCTGAAATATAGCTGACACTGCCTTGGGACAGGAGGCTGGACTCAGGGATCTCTTTGGTTCCCTCCAGCCTTCCAAGCAGTTTGTCATAAAGGGAGAAATAATGGCTGTCTGTCTCTGTTGGCTGTTTTATGGACACAGGAGGAGACATCCCACCAGGGAAAGGAATTTATACTACTCTGTTCTTGCTGAAAACACTTCTTTGGTCCTGGAAAACATGCTGGATGATTATAGTCCCTGTACGGATCTAGGATAATTTTGACCATAACCACCTTCTCAATACCTGGCGTGTGCTATGGGAAAGTAGAGGGATATAAAGAAAAAACCTCTTACTGAGGATGATCTAGGATCTTTCTCAGAATGAGATTTGTAAGGGGCTGTAGATGCCAAAACTCGTCCCTTTCCAGAATGACTCTGAGGAGTGCAGCAATCTGGCCTTGGGGAAGCTGAAGCCATAAATGACTTCTGCAAAGCACACGTTAAAAGGAATTACTCTCTCTGACAAAGGAGTAGCAGATAAAAGCTCCATAAGAACTGGTGAGTGCAAGTGTTTCCAGGGTCCAGAGCAAACCAGTGTGGGAGGATTCCAAATTTCATGCCAGCACATGCGCTTTACTGTCCTGGCACTTCTCACAATGTGCCCACAAACATTTACCTTTTCCAGCCTGAGCTGAAACCAGTCATTTCCTAACCAAGCAAAAAGTGCTGTTTAGATAGTTTGGTCTGCAGCTAGAGAACCCTAAAACAGGCATGAACCAACACAAGGAAATGCCTCAGCTCAGCCCCTTGCAGCAGTCCCTGGATGTTTCCTTCACACAGCAGGCAACACAGTGCCCATCCTGGAGCTACTCAAATCCGAGGAGACAGCAAATATCCATGTTCACATCTGTCAGCAGCAAGCACAGCCTTGGAGCAGTAAATCTGCCAAGTCAGATTAGGGATTAGCCAGAAAATTTCAGTGATTAAAAAGCAGTGAAAGGCTTTGACTGGAAAGTTTTAGAGCATGGAGCAAGAACTGTCCTTTGCTGGCCACCCATTCAGTGCAGTAGGAGGTTCGTCTGTTCACATGATGAGGCTGGGTCTCCTGACAGTGAGGAGACACTCTCACTGCTTACATGTAAACAGGTTTCACAGAGTTGGTTTTTTTTGTTTTGTTTTTTTGGTTGGTGGGTTTGTTGGTTGGGGGGTTTTTGTGGGAAAAGGAGAGCAGATTAAAAATTGTCTGGGTAAACCTATGTCCTGTCCAAATACCAAAATAGCTGCATCTTCAAGAAAGACTTTAAAAAAATGAGGGAGAGGAGCTGGATGCAGTACTAGTGATGGTCAAAGAGGAAGCCCAAACTATCAAGGTGAGGGGAAGACTGCAGAAGAGCATGCCCCTGAAGGAGTGAGGTCTATATGCAGAGAGATGCTCCTTTGGAAGCAAAACCTCTGCAAGAAGAGATGGCTCTCTGATGACTTCTGTTGCTGGTGTGGTGTTGGCTTCAAGTTTTGAACACTGGATGGAGAACCTGCAGAAAAAACGTATTTAATACTTAAATACCTTGACTATAAAGTACAGCCTAGAAGGTAGAGAAATGCTAATGTGCAGAAATATTAATGGAAAGATACAATTTTTTTAGTAAGAGTCAAAAGAACACAAAATAATATTGTATGTATTTTTAATAGTAACAACTTGACAGGTCTAAAATCTGTCAGTGGGAAATTAACATGATTGTGTTGCCAGTAAAATCTCACATGAATTGGCTCTTATTTTCATGTCATTTAACATTTTTCATCTGTGACATGAAAGAAAAAAAAAAAAATCCCCAGTCTTAATGATCACAGAAAGCCTGAGCTGGCACAAAGACTGGAGGCAGTGAGTAACAACCAAAGAAGATGGGTCATGGATAGAGACCGGTCTGGGTCTTCTGGTGACATCAAACAATTTGCACAAACAAAAAGTAATTCTTACAGACATCGTAGGACCACCAGAGCATGAAGGGCCAGCCCTCTTTGCAAGCTGCCAATGGCCAAAATATCTACTATAAACTTTGACAGGAGACCATTGAGAATGAGTGGGGAAGGCATATTGCCACCATCGTGCCACTGGTGTAGCCACTTCTAAAAGAACATCTAGTTCATTTATCTGTGAATGATTAGAGAGAAGACTGCTCATACACAATCATACAAGAATGATTAAAGCCCTGGAAAACATACTTCATAGTGTAAGACAAGAGGAGTTCAATCTATTTAGCTTAACAAAGGAGCCACAGCATGACAAAACTTTGATCTCAGGCTCCTTGATCTAGCAGACAAAGATCTAACAAGATCTAGGACAGGGTGGCAGCAAACCTAGATTATAAATAAGATGTAATTTTTAAAAATAAAATCATTGCAATTTTAAGCTAGTAATAGAATTATTTACAGAAAAGAGGCTATAGTTCAAGCAAGAAATTGTCATGAAAACCTTCTAAGTCATGGTATATATGAAGTCAGATTCAGTGACCAAAATAATCCCTCAAGCCAGATAATCTATGAGTTACTAAGAAAATTTCCTATGACTGCTACATTATTTTTTCATTATATGTTACAAGCATTTCAAGAGACTCCCAATAAAAGCCACAGTTCTTTGTAGTCCACACTGCACAGCTCTGTCTCAGAGTGAAAGTCTCTGCCCCAAAAGGGTTCTGAAAGAAAATATGTTATGCCCTCTTTTGCAGATAAAGCACTTTGACCAAAAAAGAGACAGGAAGCTTGTGACAGAAAATGGATTTGGATCTACACAGTCCTTAGTGCTATCTTAACCAAAATGTCACCTCACTGTGACATCTGCCAGCGTTGCGTGCTGACAGAGTGAGTGCACTCCTTAAGAGCTCTGCGGTGCCCATGTGTGCTGTGGCTCATGCCACACAAATTAGCTACTAACCTGCCATTGCCAGATACAGGGATAGAGTGGGTTGTGTGGGAAATGCAGGCCCATGCTCCTGATGTGCACAAAGCTGAGAACAGGATGTGTACTGCTCTGGAAGTATTTGGGATGCAGCAGACCAGGTACATCTCAGCTCACTGTAACCCCAACCGCAGTTTGTTTGTTGCATCAGACTGACTGTACGCAGGATTGGGCGCCCCGTGGTCCCATCACCCACCCCAGCTCTCTCTGTGTGCTGCTCCCTGTGCATTGACAGCACTGCGAGGGGGCAGACAGCCTGGGTGCCCAGCAAGGGCTCACACCACCTTGCCTCCAGCCCAGCACATCCAACCCATTCCCAAGTCACAGCCTCTACGAGCATCCTTAACGCTCCATGAGACTGTAACTGCTGCAGGTCTGTCCTGTGGAGCAATACAGTGATGGGAAGGATTTTTTCATGGAAAATTGAGCATTCATCAAGAGCTGAAGGGAACTGGTTTTTGTTGACAGCTATTCCTAAAAATTTTTACTGTCTTTAGGTTTAAATTTATTTCCTGTCATCTTCCCATTTACAGAAGAGGAAATGATTCTTCTCAGCTTTTGTTTGAAATTTCTTATTTCATCCTGCATTTTCAGACCGCATTTGTGATGAAGCACAACACTTTGAGAGGGGTGTTTCTGCCTGAGGGAGGAAACAACAAAAACCCCTGAGTTTCACTTGAAAAATGGAGACCCCTAGTCAGAGAGGTACTGGAATGTATGTACATCCTCTGCGGAGATGAAGTCTGTAGGAAGGAATCACCCAGACTCGGTGTGTATCCATTGGTGAGGACACCCATATGCTTCATGGCTACGTGTGATGCACACTGGGGAGGAGAAGCCTTTTCATGTCCACTCCTTCCAAACATGCACGTGAACACACACGCACACACTCAGACACGCTGTGCTTTTCCCTGTGTCCTAAAAAGTCGGCTGCTCTTCCAAGTGTTTACGTAACACCAGCATTGCTAGTTAATGCATTGCAAATGCTGAACAGCAATTAAAGAGCAATTAGTAAGCAGAATGTTTTTTCTGTGGTCATAATTCCTCCCCATTTTGCTCAACAAAGGCAAGAATGACTTGGCTGTGAGCCACGTGATTGCTCAGAAGGGTGATTGTGCATTTCTGTGGCATCCAGAGAGTTAAGTTTCCTGATGAAATCCAAAAGCCAGCAAGGCAGGAGTAAGTGTGAGATGCAGGGCAGGAGTGACTGCCATGGTAATAACATGTTACATATGGACAAACGGTTAGGGAACAGTTCTGCAGAGAAGCCACACTTCTGTCTTGCAGCTAAGCTACGCTCTTCCCTGCTCTGATACTGCTATTTTATTGTTTCATACTTTGAACACAGTCTTACAAACTCCAAAAATCACGGCACTTATTTTCTTATCTCATTAGGATAAGCAACAGATGAAAGATCTCAGGGATCCAAAGACCCTTCTGCAGTTGGTCCCGTTGACCTCCCCAGCACGTCCCGTGACTCCACGAAGGCGTACCACAAGCTGTGCAGCTGTCACTGTGCTGACTGCAGGAAAATAAAAAGGTAGTGGGGTGTGGTGCCAACCTTTGCTCATGTGCTTTTGTTTGCAGTTGGCAGAGTCCAGGCTGGGCTTACTTATCTTACTGAAAACTGTATCTCTAGATGGAATTGTTGTCAAGAGGAAATGGGCAAGTCTCCTGGTTCCTGATTGGGTCGTGAAAAGGTAGTGGTCACCTTATATTAAATCTAAATTTTTTGCTCCAGGACTGAGGGACCATCCAGGACAAATGTGGAGCTTGCTATTGCTGGAGGTTTTAATCAGTCTTTAAAAGCTTTAACAGAACTATATATATATATATATATATATATATAAAAGACTGATTCAATCACATTTCAACATTAATCAGAATTATCCCTAAACGACAAGAACCTTTTAAAATAGATGCAGCACAATAATGCACATATCTGTGAAGTATCAGGTTTGTAAACCTCCTCAAACCAGAGAGATTTCTTGTTTAAGGATGCAAGACTGCCTGCTAGCTTTCTATCTAACCTATACCTAACTATCCTTTGGAAAACTTGCTAGTTCAACTAGTTAAGAGAGCTTGGAGTATTCAGCCATCCTTCTATAGACATGATGGCAATTTAAGGCTACATGATAAACACATTTAGAAAGCCTGACTGTGGACAATACATATGATCAGTGTATTGAAAACCTTAATTGCTAGGTTTCTTGGGAAAGTTTCTCTGTTTTTGCCTTGTCTTGTTGCTCACATTGCCTCCTCCACTTTCATATCTGAGGGCATGACAAAGGAATGAGAGTACCTGCAGAACGGCCCTTGGTATGCCATCATCAAAGGTACCTCCTTCCTGGTAGCTTCCTAATCTGGACAATAATGAAGGTTGAGAATAAATATATTTTAAGCAGCTACTCCACTCTGAGTGTCGAATGTAAAGAAAAATGGTAAATAACAAGCACAGCAGCACTGCATGTGCTGAAATTGTTCAGACCGACTTTACCCCTGCTATTCAGAAGTACTACAAGTTGTATCTCTGCGCTTTCCTTCAGTCATACAGAAATCAGAAGACCAGGCAGGTACTGTTCAGCGTTCATAATTTTTAAGAGATTGCCACCCAGTGGTATGGAGCATTAGTGCCACTTCCCAGCTCCTGCAGCAGGCTCAGTGTGTACAGTAACACTTAGAAATGATGGCCCAGATCAAAATATCGCCACAATATCACATGCAAAGCAAATGTTAAGGATCATGCAATCAAAAGATAGATTTTTTTCTTATTTTAGAGGCCATTAATCAAAACGTTTGAAATGTAGATGACAGCTTTCACTGCTGTGCTTTGCTGTAAAAGAAACAGCCTAAGCAGGTAACTTGTTATTTAAACTATTGACATCAGTTATTATGGAGACAAGAACCCCCTGGACTGTACAACTCTGACTTACCACCATTCAGAAAACTCAATAGAAGTGATTGCATTAACACGTCTACTTCTTTAGCTGGCTGAGTTTCAAGTAGTTAAGTCTCTTGAGAATTAGAGGGCTATTATTTGGTCCCAGTTTGTTTCTGGACTAATAAATGTTACTTGTAAGCTGTACAATTGCAGTGGAAACTGGGTTAGTCATAGGTTGTCCTGGACAACAAGTTGGTCATGAGCCAGCAGTGTGTGCTTGCAGCAAAAGAGTCCACAGTATCCTGGGTTGGAGCATCTGGGTTGAGAGAGCTGGGACTGTTCAGCCTGGAGAAGAGAAGGTTCAGAGGGATCTCAGCAATGTGTGTGTGTGTGTACCTGAAGGGATGGTATAAAGAAGATGGAGTCCTTTTTTAGTGGTGCCCACTGACAGGACCAGAGGCAATGGGCATCATTCTGAACCTTAGGAAACACTTTTCATAGTATCATAGAAAAGTTTGAGTCACAGGGAACCTTTAAAGATCATGTAGTCCAACCCACCTGCCAAGGGCAGGGACAACTTTCACTAAATCAGGTTGCTCAAAGCCCCATTGAATCTGAATTTGAACACATCCATGGAATCAAATGGTTTGGGTTGGGTCAGAAAGGACCTTTAAAGTCAAGTAGTTCAGTCTTCACTGTGAGGGTGGCTGAGCACTGGCACAGGCTGCCCAGGGAGGTTGTATAATCTCCCTCCTTGGAGACATTCCAAAGCTGTCTGGATGTGGTCCTGGGCAACTAGCTGTAGGTGACAGTTCTTGAGCAGGTGGAGTTGGACCAGATGACTTCCAGAAGTGTCTTCCGACATCCACCATTCTGTGATTCTGAGGTAGAAACAATCCTCTGGTTTGTTTCTAACAATCCTCTGGTTTGTTTCTATTTACCACAACGAGCTTACCAAAAGCTATCACTTAAAAGTTCTTCATTCACAAAAGGAAACTGTCAGCTTGGAAGTAACTGAAGAAGAGGAACTTCATGTGCTACACCTACATAGTGGTCAATGTGTTTGAATATGACTCTGCAATTACTTTATCTATTCTTATTAGCTTGACAATTTAAAAGTATTTTCAATATTCTATGGCAGAAGTCATAGCATCATTGAGTCTTCTGCCAAGCTGACGTATCGTCACATCACTTTCAGATTATCTTAATGCTTGAGATTATAACTAGCAAAGCAGTCATCTTTAAATAGTATTTTCAGACCTGTTTGACCCTGTGTTCCTCAGTATCACTGGAAGGCTCTGCAATCAGAAAGTCTTCTCTGGTCTCACATTATATACTGCTCATACAAGCCAACTATGTGGAAGGGAAACATGGTGTTCAGGAAAATTGTCTTTAGGTGCAGTCACAGAATCCACCATCAGAGGTGGCCAGCTCCTGGCCCATGGTCTGTCCCTCCAGTGTTTCTGGGCTTCATAAGAATTTCATCCAGAGTTTCTGCAGGCTGGAATCTGCCACCTAACAAAAGTGAAGGCATTTGGCATCCTGCCCTTTGTGAAAAGCAATGTTACACAATCATTAATCCTCTCCTGTTTATCCCAGTTTTTTTAAATACCTCTCACAAGGTGGGGGAAAAGTCTCTTATTTCAGATTATGTATTCAATGAAAAATAAAAATGCCAAAGAGCAACTTCTTTCTGGGCACTTAAACAAAGAAAGTCTTTTATGTCTCCACTGATCCATGAACCTTATCATCATGAAATGTTTGTGTTGGTAATTCATTGTGATGTGACCAACCACATACATCACCTAATGCAATCAGCTCCACAGATGGAAAAACACACAGCATGCACAAGACAACTTTTCCCTCATTCTCTGGAATAAAGAGCCTCCTGCACCTACACTGTACCCTGTTTTGAGCCAGTGATCCAACACAGATGATTTTGGCTTGGGAACCTTGGCTTGTGTTTCAGCAAAGACCGTCCTCCAAACCACTGATACCAACAGGCTTCCAACTGAGCAGCAAGGACCAAGGGCCTCTCAGGAGCAAACCCAAAGGCAATTTTACATAAAGGCTGCTGCTTTGTCAAACAACCATATCTTTCAAGACAGACCATGTGCTTAACTCCAGCTTCTGGCAACTGCATTGGAAGTCACACCTGAGAGGAAGCTCCAGCTCCAGACACTCCATGGGTATCAGAGCAGACTCTGCTCAGGATGTGGCCACTACCAGTGTCACAGTCATGTTGTTATGTACAATTCATGTCCTGAAGCTACTGTAACAGAACTGAATACTGGATGCTTTATCATGCGTGTAGCTATACAAACGTTACTCATAGTTGGAATATGTTCATAAAACCATGTCGCTAGGTATGTGTTTGTTTAAGGCCTGGGAGGAACGCCAGACCTGTACTCTCCTTCTTCTGATTGATTGCTTAAAGGAACAGGGTGCAGTTGAAATCCATTGTGCAGAGGGCAGGATGAGGTCCAACAGAGCGTGGGAGAGGTGAGCCTCCACCGCTCATGGGTGCATACAAAGCCCTGAGGCTTATACTGGATTATGAAAGTGGCCTTGGTGTAACTGAATGCTGGTTGGGAATAAGTTCTAAATTCAAGGGACTAGGTCAGCCTTATTTTAGCAGGATAATGGTTAGCATGTTAATTGCATTTCTTTTTAAGATGATCCAGCTCAAACAGTACAATAACGAGAGGTCAGCTAGGCAGAATTAGGGAATAAACATGTAGAGCATCTCAATATCAGTGTGTTACCTGTCCCCTACTCATGTAGCATTGGTGGACCAAACTGCCTGATCTGTGAGCTTCCATATTGATCACACCATCACAATTCCTTGATTAGCCTAAAGCTTTACTTGGTGAGGGTAACGTTCAAAGTCAATACCCCAGTCCACTCCATGGATATCTTATACATCAAATGATGCTGTTGCTGGCTGCCTAGGATGTGCTGCTGTCTAATCATATTTACTAGGCTATCTTCTCAATCATATCAAGGTCTTTAGTGCAATTTCTTTTTTGCAGTGGAAGCTCATGTGCAGGCTGCTGCCTTGACTGATACATTGAGGGATGAACCAGGGGCCTTGGAGGAAACAAACCTCAAGGATCTACGCACTGCATCAGTGTGAGCTGAAGAGTTACAGCATCGTAGCCTGAGCTGTACAACACCTCTGTGAATCAGCACAGATGGGATCTGCATCACATACCACAAGGGGGTTGCACTTTGGTTCTGATGAGTCTAGCTACCTCAAGCAGATGAAATTTGGCCAGGGGTTTGAACAGTGAAGTGCTGTGTTTAAACTTCTGCTGACTGATTGGCTGAATAAATTGCTACAAACAACACTATCAAAATGGTGCCTTGGTCTCTATGCCTTTATTCTCATTTCTACAGTTACTGCAATAGGAGTGTCAGTTTGTGACTTCTAACCTCTGTGATGTGACAAGGTTATTAATCCTTCTGTCAGCTTAAGAGACTGAAGCAGAAAATGAGGATCAGCTTGTTTTGCCAGCACCCACTTGTGTTTGGGTGCATGTACACTTTGCTGCAGTAATGACGATTCATGTCAAACCAAACCCTTTTTCTTTTTACACAATCATACACATTAATAGAAATTTAGCATGTTTAGCACAGATTTTATTTTTCTGTGTAGGTGAGTACGATGAAAATAGTCTCAATTTTGGCAGCTGTCTCAGAATATGAAGATCTGCTCATGGGTCTAAGGCAATGTTTGGTTGTTTCCATTTAATCTGTGCAACTCCCTTGATTATAATGTGTTTATACAATTTCATTAACATTAAAGTAATTGCATAGTGTAGGCCAACTGTCTTCCCTTCACAGACCCAATGCTGCAATGAGCAATCTGTCAAAGAGATAAGAACTTTTATAGAAAGTAATCACCTGACTGCAGCCATTCAGAGCAGATTTTGTAGGTGTCCCATGATTGAACTAATCTTTTTGGAACCTGTGGCAGCCTCCTGGTGACTTGGCAGGATGATTTTGCTGCAGCCAGATCTGCCAGCCATTGACAACCCCTGTATTTCATTACACAAAAGATGAAGGAAGAATATTCCTACTTATTAACTGCAGGAAAGCCCATGAGATGCAAAAGTTCAATCCATATTTAACTGATTTTTCAAAAGAAGGTTGTGTTTGGACTCCAGTGAGGGTCTGGATGTCAGGATTGCTTTGGTTCCACCTCTGTGTGCTAGCAGGGTAATCCGCAGCCCCAAAGGCTGAAAACATGGATAAGATGTTTGTTCAAAACCACTTCTGTTCATTTGTTTCAGACCTGTTGTGTTTCATGCCATGAGAACAAAGCACTCTCAACTGAATTCCTCCCACAGCCCCCCTGCACTGGCTGCTCCCCCAAGGTACGCCTCGCTCCTGCTCTTGGCTCTCCAGGGTGCAGCTGCTAAGCCACAGTTGGCTGCTCCTAAATTGATTTCAAATCCTATTTCTTCCAGGAACCAAATTCACTCATAGCCTTGCTGTGCCACAGAGCTCAACTTGGCACCAGATTTATCACTAGCCTTACTTTATTAAGATGGGATAACAAACAGCAGTGGTTTACTGTCATTCAAGCACTGGTCAGTTGTCCAGCTACCTGAATCCCATAACCCTCAAGCTGTAAGTCTCTTTCATATAAATACTATATAGTTCCTTATATCTTGCAACATATTATTGGCTATTATCTTTTATCATGCCCTTTCTAAATGGTTACATACTTAACCCAACCCCCAAGCAGACACACAAACCCCAGCCTTTAGCAATGGTGGGTACTCAGCTCAGACTACGTACCCTTAAACGATGTCCCAGTCTGTAGGTGCAATGCCACAGGTATCTTTTCTAGATCATTCTTAGTCATAGAATAGAATCACAGAATGTGTTGGGTTGGAAGAGACCTCAAAGATCATCTAGTTCCACCCACCCTGCCATGGGCAGAGACACCCTCCACTAGACCAGGTTGCCAGGTCCCTGGATGGACTACAGACACGTCTGGTATCTGAGCCCTTAACATTCACACTCTCCTCTTTGCTTCAGTTGCTGTAATAATTAGACTTGCTGTTTTCCAGGCCCTTTTGCATGGCATTAACCTATGCCTCCCTGCAGTCTGCACCTCCAGCATTTGCAAAACAAATGCACCTGGCACGTGGCCTGCAGCCCGGGCAGTGCCTCTGAGTGCCCCTCAGTGCCCATTAAGCAAAGAAGGATTGCACCACAGTCACCCCCAAGCAGTAGCCATATACCTGGTCTCACATCTGTTGGGTGGCCTCATGTTCTTGGCTGCACCCATTATAGTTCCTTCTTTGCCCATTGTTTTTGGTCAGACCTCTGGAGCCTGGTGCCTCAGCAGTCAGGTAAGGTGAGAGGTCTGTTATTCAGCAGTCGCTCGTGTAGACAGGGACTTGCTGCCCGTGTGTGCAGACTTGTTTGCATTTCTTCCTTTCTTCTGTACTGAAAACCTTCCTCTACCCAGCCTGCAATGTTTAGCAGGGACTTCCATGTAAGAGCAAATTATGATAAGGTGACTGCAGCAGCAGCCAATTAAAGTGAAGTTAAAAAGGCAAGGTGTAAAAGTTTATAGCAGGGGGATAGAAAGCCCCAATAGACAAATCCGCACAACTGGAATAACAACACCCTGCAGCCTCCCAGGAAAGTACAGAGGAGAGATAAGTCCATCATGAAAGAGGCTTAAGATAACACACATTACCTCACATTTGCTGTGGGCTAAGCCTGAACACAGGACAGTTGCCATGGCTTAGCTGATGCGCAGCTACTTCTTAAGCTCTCAAGCCTCAGTCTTGTGTGAGCCCTGAGGTTGCTGAACACACTGGATCAGATTGGCAGAGTTCCATAAAAACATGCAGAACTTTAAAAACTAGGGAAAGAAAACAGAATTTGATTCAGAAATGGAAAATAAATCACTTTCTTTTCCAGTTCAGTTCAGATTTCTGCAGCACCTGAACCTTGCAGTACTGTGTGATGTGTAAGAAAGGAATTGCCACAATAAGGATGCTGTAGTTAAAGTAATCTAAAACTAAATATAAGTTTCAATTGTGTGCTGAATAGGGTTAAAAACAGAATGGGAAAATGGGAATTTTGGTGGGGATCAAGAATAATTCCATCCTTTTGGAACCAGGAACCCCATCCAGGTTTAGGGACAGAGACATGGCAACAGGACTGTTTCCTCATAGTCTTTCCCACAGGACTTCATGTACGTCGAATGTTCTTTGGGCCAGAGAACAAGCAACAGTGCTCTACAAGACATCTGCCCATGACTTCCAGGGCCAGCTCCAATGACTAGAATTAAACAAAGTGGACAGAGTGGACAGTTTTAAGAGCAGATGTTCAAACACACCCTGAGTCAATGACCAAAGTACTCTCCCAAAATATCAGACCTAAATCATGCAAGGAAAGGATTTGCATTGGCTTCCTGTACCCTAAGTGAATGCTGGATATGTACCTAGGTCAACAATAAGAAGCAGAGACAATGAGAGCTACCTGGGCAGGAGACATCTATAACCCTGCTTCCCCCTTTGTCAAAGCTGGAGCTTGAAAACCCAGTCAGGACTGCTGCTTAGGACAAGAAATGAGTCATTTCTGAATAAGCAGTTGTCATCCTCACCCACTCCTATGAGAACCCAGACCTCTTCTCCAGCCAGCAAAATCCATTTTTGCTGATGCTGCTATGATGTCTTAAGGTGAACCTGGTGCAAGCACAACACTTTCGCCTAATAAATCTCATTTTATTCCAACCTGTGTATACTTTTATCAAAAATCTCTGAGAAATGCATCACTTTCCAAGAAGGAAAAAGTTGTATTTAATTCACAGGATATTTGTGAACTACAAATTAAAAAAGGTAAAGTTTTCTAGTCAAACCAAAGGGGTTTATTTTCTGTCTTTGCTTCAAATAACAGACTAAAAACTTGGAACTCTTAAAAAGCAATGAAATAGAAGGGCAACCTGTTATAAATCAAGATGAGACATAGCTGACCTCAAAGATGAGCAGAGAAAAAGATCAGTAAAACACAGATCACTATGTTAAAAGCAGTAGCTGTGGCAGAATCCACTTTGTGTGAAACCTCTGATCTCAGCAAACTCTACATCAAAACCCATCCTTTTTTAGTGGGGACTCCAAAACTGGTCCCCAGCTGGAGAAGAGAGTGATGGTATTCAGTACGGTGGAGAGTACTAGAAAGCAAAGGCAGGCAGAAATTAGCTGTTAAGACAAAGTAGCTGCCTTCTAGGCGAAAAGCAAATGGCATAACCTGTTAAGACATGGTGACCTTGTTGCCTGGAAGCATTTAAAGCGTGTTTTGTTACTTTCCAGTTGGCTGGAGTAGACTTGGCAGCCCCAGTACACGGCAGAGGTGCTGGCTGATGGCTAGCAAGGCGCCGGCGGCTCCTTTTCTGCAGGGTCATTCTGCCCGTTGCATGGAGAGCAGTTCAGCTGGAGAAAGGCTCTGCAGGAGGTTTGTTGCTGAAGAGCACCTGCGGAGTTTGGCACCCACCCTGCTGCAGAGTGTTCTAGAGGGAAAGGAAATTGAGGGCTACCGGGGTGGCTTCACAGGGAGACTTTCCCGTTCTGCAGCCCTCTGGTGCTGAACACCAGGATTACCAGCCCGCTGAGCTGTTCCTCTGCACAGTGGGTCTCTGCTAGCCTTGGAAACTCAATTATAAATTATTTCACCTGGGCTTGTTCTGTTTATTTATTCATTTATCTTTTAAGCTGGAGCACACAGCGTGCTCGCGAGATGAGGTGAGCTGACTGGGCAGGTCTGGATACTGCAATACATTCTAAGGGAACAAATATTCTTATTGGGGTTATTTTTTAAACTGTTGCAGTATCTGGGATCCTCTGACAGTCTTCTCTGATGCTACCATAAACAGCATGCTCTAGCCCCAGAATTAAAAGGTGATCTCTGCTTTGATACATTTCATCTCACGCAGTTCCTAAGAATGCTGCCCACCTTTGAGCTAGTTTTACCTCATGTTCAGGTAAATTTCCTTTATTTATGAGAGTGTATCTGAGGATGAACAGAGTGACTTGATAAATATATGATCAAAACCAAATGACAAAGCACAATAACAGCACTAAATGAAAGGGA
This sequence comes from Porphyrio hochstetteri, assembly GCA_020800305.1. Lineage (NCBI taxonomy): Eukaryota > Metazoa > Chordata > Aves > Gruiformes > Rallidae > Porphyrio > Porphyrio hochstetteri. The sequence goes on along the minus strand of CM036906.1, from coordinate 131,920,014 downwards.
ATTTGATGACAAGTTTATAATAGAGAAAGTGGAAAAAAAGATCTTGCCCCAAATTCTCTTCTTAGATTTTCTGCCTGTGGGACTTCTACATTTCTATAAATTACCATCTCCTCTGCAAATGATTTATTAATCTTATCTTTTCCTAAGCATGCATCTTTGTCTGCATCAATAATTGCACCGGGTCTCTCTCAAATTCACACAAACTCAAAGCAATCCTGCTGCTTCAGTAACCACATTCTGCTTGCCCTTCCATCCTCTAACTTCATTCACTTCACAACTAGAAAACCCCCACAATTTTATTTTCATTTCAGCATCTAGAAAAGGCAAGTTGGCACTTTTAAACCTTTTCTGTGCCCTACGGGGGAAGTGGATGCAAACAAGAAGATGAAAAAGAGTGGGTTTGACAAACCTGCCTTTACAACACTTCCAGGATAGTTACTGCAAAGCAACTGAACTCCCTTCTCTTGAGAGTTTTATCCCAGATTTTTAAACATCTGGCTTTTAATGCAGAATTCATTAGCACTCTAAGTCATAATAAGAGAAAGTGCATTTGAGATCCTGAAACAAAAACAGTTGTTATTGCAAAGTATTAAATGTTGAGTAAAAGAAGCAGCTCCTCAGTGGCATGTAACAGTTACAGCTCTTATTCCACAAATCACTTAAAGCCACTTATAACTACTATTATTAGCTATAAAAGCCCACTTGGGTTTTATGAATACTGGAGAACTGAGACAAAAAAATTGCTGCAAGAAGAATGGTATCTTGATCATCGTAAGTCTTTTGGCCCCCACACAGACGTGGTCAAAAGAAAAATGGAGATTATGCTAGTTCAATTATCGAGAAAAATGTCTGAAGATTTAAATGCAATTTATCTAGGAAGATTTTATTTTAATTAGAACATAGCAGAATAACAGCAGCAACCTTCAGTGATATCATCAAATCAAGGCTGTTTCTATGGGAACACCACCAACTCCCAGAAATTATCATGTCAGTTTGCCATAAATAGAAAAAAAAAAAAGATTTAAACAAAAAAGAGAAAGGAAAGGGAAAAAAAAGAAGAAAGAGAATGAAGAGGAGAATCCAGACCTCTCCTCTTGATGCTTATTGCCAATATGCTGTCAAGTTTTATTCTGCAAAAATGAATGTAGTGAGAGAAAAATTTCAATAAAATTTACACTGAGGCCTAGAACACCTTTTCTGAAGACTTTCTAAAGGGTTTTATGAAAAAAAAACCCATGCAAAACCACCATGCAGGGCACTATTCCATACTGATCTCTGTCTTTGCCATGTTTTCTAGAGCACAAATGAGATCAAGACTGGTGTGGGAGAGTCTTTTTGTCATAAATATTTGCTGTATTTCCTCATTTCCATTTTTCTTCTAGCTCTGTACTTTGAAAGTCTGGTCTGAAGGGGATACAACTACAGAGCAATGAAAATAAGCAATGAATATCATATACAGAAGGTATTCTTTCCCTTCATCTGCTTATCCAATTGCTGCCCTTTCCCAACAATCTCCTACAGCTGCCTCCAGCCTGGTGCCTTTAGCAACCACATAAACACAAGGGAAACCACTCCACTTCCTCCCAGGAACATCTAGAGATATCCTATCTGTTTAAGACTCCAATCCAGCAGCATTTCTGGTGCTCAGCAGCCTTGTTTCTCCTGCTCTCCTCACCACTGCAACAAACCCTTGGAGGGTGGAGGCAGTGCCTTTCCAAAGAGCTGCCCAGACCAGTAGCAGTAGCTTCCCAGTACTCTGTTCCCAGCTGTAAAATTCTCTCTGTCTCGTGGCTTGTGATTCCTGCTTTTCAACTTACAAGATGTGTGTTCTACTCTCAGTGATTCTCATTTATTTCCCCCTCGCCAGCCATTCCTCCTGAAATTATCCATTATAATCTTTTTTCAGCCCTGCTTTTTTGTAGCTAGTAATAGTGCCTGGATGTCACACCGTAACCTGTATCATTTGCTTCCTCTGTACCAAGAAAGAATTCTCCACTTAGCAGCAGTCCATGGTAATAAATCATTATTGAATTTTACCCCATTGAATGACTGAAAATAGTAACGTCGCTTTAGGCAAAGCCAGGCAGTGACATTACCAGTAACTGCTGCTGAGAACATGAACAGTGAATTTGATGGTAGTCCTTCAAGTGTAATCTTTCCCCTTTAACAACTTGATTGAAACTCCTATCTGCATACAGTGCAGCAGAGGGCACTCCCTTCAGATCCCTACAATAAGTCTAAAGTACTTTAAGTGCCCTCTCATGGGCTGGGACAGATTTCACCTATATTTCAAAGAGAAAAACGCCTTTAAGCACCTATAAAAACGTTGATACCACAACTCACAAAGGGCATGTGTGAGTCAGTTTGTTCCAACAGGACTTAACGTGAATATTTCTCATACACAGCAGACTGTGAAATAACATCTGATTTTACTGTAAAGTGCTGGAAAGCTGAATAGGCATTTACCAACACTGTGTTTAAATCTTGGTTTCAAATGAGGCTATATCTTTCTTTAGACACAAAGGGCCAAATTATTATTGCAAAGAAAACCCGAGGGATTTATAATAATATATCCACCTGCTAAAGCTGCAAATTTCCTTATGCAAACAAATCACGAGACCTGCTGCCTGCCCATCTCCTGCTATCCAACAACGTGGAATGGTCCCTCTATACGAGCTGGATTTTAAGGACTGCTGAGCTGAACGGTGTTTCAGCTTTGACTGGCGGTGAACTACACGGAGAAGAGGAGCAGTCCAGAGGCAGAGTATAAGGGAAGTACAACAGCCTGCTGAGAATAGCAGCTGTGCCTGAGTCGCAGTGCCTGAGTACTGCAGGAGCAGTAGGAACTACCTTGCTGAGAACAGCAGCTGTGGCTGAGTAGCAGTGCCTGAGTACTGCTGGAGCAGTAGGAACTACCTAGGCACTTGTACCAAGAAGAACAGATGTAGATTCTCACCTTTCCTAAGCTTTGTGTGCAATGTTAATAATTGTGTATGTCATTACATAGGAGACTTTCATTTGCTGTTTAGCATCCCATTCTAGGTAAACTCTGAGCTAAATCTTGTCCTTGACATCAACGCTTTAAAAATAACATGCTGAAAATATGTCCAAAGCCCAGGGTATAAAAACCTCGCATGCCTCTTTGCCATAAGGTGGCGTGCTGAAGCAAAAGGCATTTCAGGGAGGGGTGGGAAGGTTGCTCGCAGAGATCACGAAGTACCTTTCTATTTCCAGAAAGTGGCAAAAGAAACCACCCCTTTCAAACTCGCTATCGGTGCCTCCTAATTATTACCTTCCAGTGCACTCCCCCTGGTGGGGATGGAAAGGCTGTCCTCGGAAAGGGGGTTCGAAATGGGATTCCGGTGCTCGCTGCATTTCACTTCTCACCCTAATTGCAGACCAGCAGCGGGCATGCTTTCAGCTCATTATTCTCTACAGAGGCCTGCTAATGGTATTTCATCGGCTGCCTAATTCTACAGCTTCAGCAGGGAAAAATTCCTTGCAAATTCAATACCGGCGGCGAGCAAACAGTAGGCCTGCCTCTCTGCTTTTTGTGTAGCTGCTCAGTAACGGGATAAACATTAACCAGCTGGAGAATGCAATTATAATTTTTTAAGGTACTGTAAATGCTTGCAGCAGCGTAGTATCTGGCAGCCTCACAAATATTAATGAATGCATTCTTGTTCCACTCATGCTATTAGGAGCGATTAAGTACTTCCACAGAGGTCATGCAGAAAATGAATGGCAGAACCAAGCACTGAGGGAAATCCAAAGCTTTTTTTTTTTTAACCAAGAGATACTTTTAAAGACATCCCACAGCACAAACAGAAAGAAGCAGAAGAAATACAATTAGTGGAAGGAATTGACATTAGGTACTAATTATTTACTATCAGCCTGAATGTACTTAGACAGCGTTTCCAATGAACTCAGCAACAGCTTGCTCAACAAGATCAGGAGTAAGGGATCAGGATTTGGACTGAAAATACAGAAAAAATGGTAAACACTAACATCCCCCTCCAGGGAAATCATCTCTACTAATTATTTGTCTACAGCTTTCCTCAGAATCGCTGTCTAAACTGCATCTGTAAACATCGCTCCCTTGTTCTGTAACAGGAAACTCGGTGACTTTTAGGAATTTCTTACTAAAATGTATTAGAGCAAAATTAAAGTTTTGAGTTATTATTAACTTTCTATGGAAAAGCCAGAATTTGTACAGATGACAAAAGATCAATATTTGGAGACAAATACAAGGGAATATCTGTTCATACATGGGAATGCCTCTGTATAAATGTGTAATCAGAGCTAACCATGCCATCAGACACAGTGGCTGAGACTATTATTGTAACAGCATTTTCAAGTGCTAAAACCCATTCAGAAGTGTAATCAAATGGCATGCTAAAAGCAAGAAACTTATTTTATTTCTGCTCTTAAGCTTTTAAGAGCAAAAATTTGGGGGCAAAAACTCTTTTTTTTACATTATGCACAAATGCTATAAATATTTTGGTTCTCCCTTAAAAACGGATGCCAAAATAATGAAAAATATAAATCAATCTATATTTCCTGACTGATTTATTTAGCCTTGATCAAAGTTTAAAGTAATTTTTTTTAACTTTAAAGTTAAATAAGTTGTTGCTTATGCTCAGTGGTGGCTAGAAAGCTTTACATGTGCTTCCTATTCAAAACACAGAGGTATGAATGTTGTAAGGGAATGAAGATTTTCAGCTTTTTCTTATGTCATCTGGAGGGAAAAAAAGTATTAGTACTTTTGACAAGTATTAATGTTGACACATACCACTCACAAATCAGTACACCAAAATAAGAGAACTGGTTCATCTTCCTCTGTTCAGCATACTCTTTATCTCCTCCTAAATGGTTTTGTTTATTTCAGGTATTTTTCATTTTCTTCTGTAGGACTTTGGGGAACCTTGAACATGACAGTGTCATGAACATGCTCTTACTGTAGCAAGATGCTGTTAAAGGAATGGTTGACAATATATTTGCTAAGAATAATTACCATCTAGTATTGAACAAGTCACGAATGGGAGGAATCTTCAATTATGTATTATGCATTTTAAAATTTGCTACAATTTTCTTTTAATTCGTTTGTAGCAAAAGCAGATGAATCAAAATGAAATTTCTCTTGCTGCAAAGCATCACTCACCCACCATATGCTATGGCAGGTCACCACAGGCCATTCACATCTGTTCTGTGTTTAATGGTCACGGCTTCTCGGTATAGAGGATGGGGATTCTGCTTCCTCCTGTTTAAGCTTAAAGTTTATCCTGCCATTCATTCATACTTGTTAGATGACACACCAGTAATCTCTTAGAAATTATAATGAATTTGGCTTTCCACAGAAGGGCTTAGGACCAGAAATGGAAGGGTGAAAAATTTCAGCTGTCAAGACTGAAAGTATGAGCTGGAGTTCAGCTGTGCAAGATGCAGCAAGGGAAGGAAATGTAAGAGAAAAATACCAGGTACAGCAACTGCCTGTGCTGGAATAAAAAAAATTATGAACTAGGACTGTAACATTGCTCAGCACAGCCACTCAGAAAGTACTGACTCCCCAGACTGATGCGAGACACTTCCCAACCTGTGGCGAAACCCAAAATAAGCCTTGCAGTTGCTTGCAACATGGTACCAAGGAACCACAGAGAATGTCAGCAGTAGCCTGAATCTAGGACAGATGCAGAGGTTCTCATTTCCTGGAGAAATGGGTATGTTGTTTGATCCATGTAAAAATGAATTTGCCAAGAGTAAAAATATATTTTTGGTATATAATTTTAATAGTTATGCAGATTGAATGTGTGGAAAATAAATTTGTATTTATAGGTATGTTTTTTAAAACATATCAGTGTTAGCTACAAATATGTTTGAGGCAAGTTTTCTCTATTTGAAACACTTTAAGCAATCTTAAATTGGTAGATAATAAAACCCAGGAAAGGTACATCCTATTTAATGATTTGGGGTCAGTTTGGTCCCTGCTGCATTGCCTTTCCTGTGATCTTGGATGCAGTTGTGAGGAGGAGGATTTCATGTGGGGAACCAGAAAAAAACCCTGGGTTTCAGTGCCATCGTTCTGATTCAGCACTGGAAAGGGAGCATCTCTCATAGAGGAAACAGAAACAGGAGACTTGTGTAATTCCTAGGTGTACAGCCCCATAGGACTCTTTTAATAAAATCTAATGTGCAACAGGTTTCTGTAACCAGCTACTGCTGGGCAGGGAGCAGGTTCACATAAATGTATGCAAACTACATACCAGGGGTAAGGTTGGTTGGTTCCGACTAGACCAGGGCATAAACTTCACACCAGGTCAGTCCAGCTGCATAGGTGAAGACTGTCACTGTTGAACTGCACATATTCTGCTGTGATTATGTGGACCTTGTTAGGAAGTGAAAGAAAGAAAGTGAAAGAAAAGTCATAGGAGCAGGAAAAACCCTTTGTCTTTTTTTCTGCACTCTTGCACCTTGTTCCTCTTAAGGTCCTTTTTGATCTAAACCGAAGGTGGACAAAGTCCATTTCAGCATTAACAATCTAAAATCAAATCCCAGCTGAGATAATTTAAGCTATTTTAGAGTGTGGTGTTATATATAAAGGAAATGCTTAGAATTTTTATTTTAGGGGGCACTACTATGACATTCTTGGCTTTGTTTTGTGCTTTGAAGTTCAAACTAGTGACCAACTAGAAATGTTGGGTTTAGAGCTCCTTGACCACTATGGAAGCACCTCTGGCAGGTACTTAGGACTGAGTATCCAGCCTGACATACTCTAGGCTGAGTATTTAGTCTGACAAGCGATCAGGAGCATATTTTCAGAATAATTCAAATAATTTCAAACTTACACCCTAGACAGACAGACAGAGTATCAAAGCACAGATTCCATGCCCCTGCCCTGACAAGCAGAGGCGCCACTGCCCGTCAGTGACTTTCCACCAGTCTGAGAGACTGATACCGCCCATCATCCAGACCCACCCGACACTGATTTCCCCAAACGACTTCTTAATTGAGCAAGGCAGTGAAAAACTTGATTTGCCATTTCTACAAAACAAATTTTCCAGAGAAATCCAGAGAAGGCGAGCCTGCCTCTCAGCCACCTGAAAGCACCTTCTGAAGGCCAAGGGGCAGACAAGGACCCCGCACTATGATGTAAGTTACTGCCTGAAACCAGGGTGCCTCATTCGTCCAGCTGGCTGGGAGGCCACCCCGCAGCAGCGTGGCGGAAACAGGGAAGGCTGGCTAGGGCAAGGTCGTAACGTTCCTATCTGCAAACTGCCTTGGAAAAAAAATCCGGAAGGAATTTTTCAGATGCTTCTAGTGCACAATCTGGGGCATAAAAAACGAGGGCACCCAGCCAGCTCCAAGCACGGGCCCTCACAAAGGCTGCTGGGCAGAAGCGGTTCAGCAGGTGGACAGCTTTTGGCAGCGGGGCTGGGTAGGGGCGTCTTTTCCCCACGCCATGGGGCAGCATTTTGGCATCCACGTGGGCTTTAAAAAATAAGTGGCCGTGCCAAGGCATCCGCCGGTGGGATGGTGTGCCGGGCTGCAGCTGGACTTCACCCTCATGCGCTTCAAGGGCGGGGATGGAAAACGGGGCCGGCGGGTGAACGTCCACGCAGTGCCCGCTCCCGCAGCAACAGCCCCCGGAGGCGGGAGAGGGGCCCCGGCCGAAGGCCGCGCTGCCGCCCGGAGCCGGAGTGAGGCGGCGGCACCCGGCTCTGTGGAGCCGTTAGCGCCGGAACCGGCCGGATCTGGCCGGCGCTCACCTGCCCCGGCGCTCCCCCTCCGGTTCGTCTCCCGCTCGGGACGGCGCATGTTAAATTACTGCTTTAATTAATAAATAAATTAAAAAAAAAAAAAAAAAAAAAAGAAATCCGCCCCGAGGACTGAGACGGGCTTTTTCTCCTCAAGATGTTCAGATCCCCCGCCCGCTCCTTCCCCCCCGCCTCCGGGCCAACTCCCACCTCCCCTGAGTGGAGGCGGGCGGCCGCCGTACCTGGCGCCCTCTGCCCGGGGAGGAGTGCGCCGCGCCGCCCCGGCCCCAACGACACCGACGCCGGCACCGACGCCGAGCAGGTGGGCGCGGAGGGGTCGCAGCGCTGCGGCTGCTGGGGCTGAGGCGGGGGTGGTGGGGCGACCGGTACCTCCGACCCGCCTCGCAGCGCCAGTCAGCCGGAGGCGGGGGGAATGTGGGGTCGGGGCCCCGAGTGCGAGGCGGCCGCGTCCCCTCGCCGCTCGGGCCGGGGGCTGCGATGGGCGAGGCGGCCCGAAGGCCGGAGACACCCCCCCACTCCGCGCCGCGGGGGCTGGAGACAACTCCGCGGACAAACTTGCTGACGCGGCTCCTGACCGGCCCCGCGGCATCGGCCGGGCACCGGTGCGCCCCCGCTTCGCTTCCCCGCCGTCCCTACGGTCAGCGTCCGGCCGCCGGTCCCAGGGGACACGGAGGTGACGGGGATAGCCAGGCTAACGGGGATGTAGTTACTCGCAGCGATGGAGGAAGCGTGGCTGCGCGTTAGGTACAGCCTTTGCGTGGTGCTGCTCTGCTGTTTGCCCGAGCAAGGGAAAACGGGCAGTTCTCAGGCGGCGGCGGATAAGAAGTTTTTTTTCTTCCCTTTTCCCTTGAAATAGATGTGCTAGAACAGGTGAGCGAGAAAAGGGGGGGGTTCGGTAACAGAGTTACCGTGTGTTGAATCCTTATGTACCTATTGCAGGGGGAGTGCTGGGGAGGTGTTAGAAAGAAGCTTTAAAGGTTTAATGTTTAATAGTAGTTAACGCGGGTTAAAAACATAGCTAAAACCTTGTCACTTCTGCATCAGAGCGGCGGTAGAAGGTAGGAGGAGGGATTTTGTTACGCTTAGGATATGCTTGGAGTTTGGGAAGGCACAGCAGTGGTAGGCTATGTCACAGCCCGTGTCCCTGCCCGTGGAGGAAGGGTGTGTTTGCCTTGCTCAAGAAGTTCAGGAGTTCTAGGAATGGGAAGGACATGTTTTTTTCTTTCTTTTTGTGTGTTTTGTTACTGAAAGTGGAATATTACTAAGCAAGTTTCCTGAAAAGTAGCAAAATAAATCTGAATTGGGGACGAGGGGAGACACAGAGATGTAAGATAAAGGTGGATGATTTCAACACCCAATTGTCTTGGGACACTCTGGATTTAGGGGCTAAAATTTGCAAGCGCTTCTGATGGAGACAGTTCAATATTGCAGAAATTTTGATAACAGTGATACTCATTATTGTGCATGCTGCCTGAATAGAATTGTTGGACTGCTTCCTGATACAATGGGTATTTTCACTTTATCCAGCACAAACTCCTGTTTATTTAACAACGTGCCTTTGTACAATCATTGTTAGAAGTCTTCAGTTCTCATCCTTTGTATTGAAAGATGGGCCACAGCGAAGGTGATCAGGGAAATGAATACAACTTTATTCTGTGATGGCAGCCCAAGCTGGGACACTTGTTGGGTACGTGTGTGTAAGGATGGTTCTTGTTCACTGCGTGGACCTGTGACCCATGAGAGTGCCTGTCCCAGCTGGAATGTGCAGGCGGTGCAGACGCTGCTGCCACCCACGGCTCGTAAGGGACATTGCCTGACGTGAGGCGGAAAGATTGAGTCTGCTTTGTCATCAGTTACCAGATTCCATCTACGAGGTAACATACAAGAAGTTCAGTGTGGGACCCTTAAAGAGGATTGTGTAAGTGTGCTTTGTTTCACTGATGGAACGCTCTGGATGTTTTGCAGTAAATGATGATGGCAAAAGGTGGGTTAGACTCATAACTAGAAAGAAATTCTTAACCAGAAAGAAATCCTGTGGTATTTGGTTGTTCTTCTATGGAAGATCCTGGAAAGGAGTAGGGGTTAGCAACCAACATGCAACCCCCCTTAATGTTATAGTAACCTTGCTATTAAACAGTTTGAAGTATTATCTACAACATCTTATTAAGCTTGAGACTCCAGTAGGCTAAGTAGCATACAAAATTATACAGAAGTGCAGGTTGCTGTACCAGCTTGCAATATAAGTATGAAATTTGATTTTAAAAAATAAATCAAGGTATATATTCTATGAAGACAGGAGTGTATAAATATTTTGGTCAGTGTTGTATACTGACTACAGTTGCTTAGGGGCAGATGCAAAGCTTAATTCATTAGGTGCAATGTTCAGGTCATTGCTGGTTTGAATCTGTTCCTGAAGGTGACTTGAGATACACTTGACATCCTGATTCTGTGATTGTACTGCACTGGAAAGAGCAATATATGACTGAACCTATCAAATCATATAGCATAATACAAAGCAACTCCCTCCTTTTTATTCCTCCTTTCTCTTCATCGGCTCCCCAAAAGAAAAAGTAAATAAAGATCCTGTAGCATCTCAATTTCTATTACTGCACTACATCAGGAAGGGTCATGCTGGGGTTGTGTACATAATGACTGCTAAGCGTGAATTTGCAGAAAGTACCTAGATTTTGGGTTTCTTTTAAACAGTAAATCAAGACACAGCAGTGTGGCATCTCAATAATCATACCACAAAAGTGAGCAGTGTTTATTGAATGTCCTAACAGAATATGGCATAGATCCTAGCAGATGTTCTTTATACTTAAAAACAAGTTGTTGTTGATGATGATGAAGTCAGTATTTTGAGAAATTCGTTGTCCCCTGAAAATAGGTGAAAACAATATCGTAGTCATAACAAATAGAAAAATATTTGTACATTTTATGAGATAGATGTTAAAAGCGTCAAAGCTGAATAAAATTCTTTAGTATTTTATGTCTAAAGTAAATATTAACTTATACTAAATATTAAAGAGCCATTACTAATATTTTTAAAGTATTCAAGCTCCAAAGAGAAACAGAGTAGTGAAAGGATTGGCATCAAATTTCTGTATACGTTTGCTAGTCATAACTTGCTTATCAGAATTGCATGGTTTTTCAGAGGCATCTGCTTCTGTGGAAGCTTTTCTTCTTTGTGCTCAGTGACTGGGACAAGTCCTGCTCAGTTAGCAAAAGTAGGTGAGACTGGAGCAGGCCAATTCAGCGCTTTTACCCTTGACTTCCATGAGTGTGATCTATGAGTATGATCCTAGATGTGTGTAAGCATCTGCTGTGTTATCACGAGGGTATTTAATGCCATTCACTTTAAGGTCTAATAAAGGGGATTGCAGGTGAAAACTTTAAGCAGACGATTGTTTTGGGAAAATCATACTAGGCTTTGCTGTCCCAGAATAAAGATTTCTAGCTTCTTCAGAGTATATGTAAAATTAATATCTAAATAAACATAATAATCAACCATAATATCCAGTAAGTATCAATTCTTTTCAAAGTATTCAGTCCTCAGCTTATACTGAGTTACTAGTGATCACTATGCAGTTTTGAGGTACAGCTTTCTGGAGTGCTTTTACCACTACTCTTATAGATCTTCCTCAATTAGTCTGTGCTCTTACACAAAGTAGTTACTCTCTTTTGAAAGACGTTCTGAAGAGTTCTAAAAACTAGCTTATAGTAGCAAAACCTTAATGGGACTTCACAGTTCACAGCAACTGTGGTCATTCTGTGTCAGGGTCATCCGGTGGCTTTGTAGCCACAGTGATGTGAACAGCACTTTATTTGCAAAAACAGAAGAAAATGTCCTTGGGCCTTCCAAATCAGAGAGGAAGGTAATATATTTTATACAAAATTGTATTCTTTTTGAATATGCTCAACTTAATTTGACTTCTGAGTATTGTGGAGTGGAGTCATTTAGTATTACATACATGACAGCTGTAAAGCTGCCTTTGGATTGCTTTGAAAGTATGTGAAACAACTGAAGAATTGCCATCAGGTGTGACAAGAGTGTTTTCATGCCTTGGTAATTCAGACAACAGCTGGGATGGATTTCTTTTAGGCTACCAGAAATCTCTCTCTCAAATAAAATCATTCCTGGGGAGCCTGATTCTTCTTGGCATTGACCCTGTGTCATCTTTTGCCACTGTAACTAGTAGATCTATAACTCTCTGTGATGAGAAGGCTATCGTTTTGTAGCCAGCCCAGGCAGAGCAGAGCAACAAATCAGCTATATTACAGCTATTCTGTAAGTGATAATACCAAGTGAAAAGCAGAGAAAAACTGGACCAAAGGTGCCTACAAGATAAAGTTCCCTAAACATAAGAACAGAAGAATGCAGGAAAGCATTTGCTCAAACTTGACATTGCTCTTACAAATGCCTAAGAAAACTACCTCTTGTGTCTGCTCTGCAGCCTCCATGTAATGGATATGTTATATCCTTCATTTACACTGGTGGCAATTGCAATGTCTGCCTTCATATGTTAAAGCAATGGCTAGAAATTACAGTGTTTCTGCTCGATTCATAGGGTAGGGGTAAAATGCTTCCTTCTAGATGAATAAAGTGGATGAATGGGTTTAGAGATACTAACCCCTTTGTGTTGGTCCCTTTCACAAGCTATATGGAGTCTGTAAATGACTGCTGTACCATTTAACTTTTTTCTAGTTACTGTATCATGTTTTACTCTCTGTTATAAGCAACAAAGAAGGGAAAAAAAGGAGAGCATTGGTACTGGATCACAGGGGAGGTCTTGGGATCTTTTGTTCCTCCTTTGTAGCCTCATCTTTGAAAAGTATAATGTTATTGCTTTTCTAACTGTCACAGTTTTGTGCAGTGAAAAATGTGCACGCACCAGCGCAATTGACTGCATATAAAATAGTCCTGGCAGGTTTTGGGCTCTTATCCAAGTCAGTTACACTTTTGTTGTATGCTAAAGAAGGGAAAAAACCCACCCCACAACACTATATCTGTACCAGATCTATAAATCTGCTGTGTTGGTTGAGTAGATGCATAAAGAGAATCATGAGGCACAGAAAAGGCAAGCCACATGTACATATCAGGAAAACAGACTGGGTTTTAAGGACTTATTTTCAGAGGGAATGTTTGCTCCTCCTGGGGGTGGGAGAATCTCTGCAAAAATCTCTCTCAAATTCTGCCTAGGTTGTGGACAGAAAGTAGCTTCTGATCAGTTGTGTGAGCACAAACAGCTTAATGCATGTCAGTCATGTTTCTTGCGTTATTGCAGCTTGTATTTCAGTGAGTGTTTTCAGGATTAAATCATAAAGAACTGACCTCACTTCAAATTCAGCATAAAAATTCTAAGAGATGGAGGCTATCTCTTTAGTGTGCTGTGTGAGTGACAAGTGTGGGGCCCAACAGGGCATTTAATGCAGAATGAAAGCCTTTTTTAGCCTTGAAATGACTAAGTAGCAAGGAAATTATGCAGAAGCGGATTGTACAAAATATTCTTGGATCAAGTGATCATGAGTTTACATTGACTCAGCAGTAGGCTAAATGCTGCAGTGCCATGTGGGGATACCCAAGCTTGCTTGGAGCAAACTGTACCAGGAGCTGCAAAGGCCAGTATAACCACGGGATGCGTATACTGTGGTTGTTTTGCCCAGACAGCTTTACCTTTTTGTTTTTTCTCAAAAATTTTAGTCTTCTATCCCATCTGTCATGTGAGGCTTTTGTACATTGGTGTTACATCCTGCCTAGAGCTGGTAGGTATAATCTCCTGGTACATCCTACAACTACATTGCCTGTTTTTCATCAGCGTTTCCTTTGCTTATCTTTGTATTAGCAACCTGTGCTTTACCTCTGGTATTGCCATGCAGAGTTAATTACTTTTACACCATGTTCAGTGTTTCTTTCCCTGGGGCAGAGAGCTCTGTCTCTTAAATGGGTTGTCTCCCTTTGCCTTGTATTGGGTCAGCAGCAAGCAACAGGTGAGGTGAGTGGTAAAAAGAGCAAAGATGAAGAGAAAGTGTAGAGGGGGGATGGAGAAGCTGGTAAACCACTAGAAAAGGAGGAAAGTTTTCACAACGGGAACCTAAATGAGAGAAGAGTCAGATCCAGGCTGGTAAAAGTGAAGGCTGGAGTCCAAAACCAGTGTAAAACTTGATACCAGAGTTGGTAGAAATGAGAGAGTCCTCACTTTTGCTCCATTTGGTCTGATGGCAGCAGATACTGGCTGCACAGGAAGTATTCTTGGGAGCTCATTCTGGCAGATGACTCTGATCTGCTTGTTCGAAGAAGAAAAATGGTAGGAAACCACATTGCTCCTTTGTGTCTGTGATGGACACAGTTTTTAAAAAAAATCTCCTATTGCCAGTTAATCCCTAGAATTACTTTCCTTCTTCAGCAGGCAGCAAAGTTAGTTGACTAGTTTTGGATTCCTACTGTTCATTGCTTGTTCCGTGTGCCCAGGTAGATACCAGTCACATTGTCCTCTCTATAATGACTTTCATGGAGCACTGGAGCCGAAATACTTCAACAAGATAAAGGGCTGAACCCTCAATTTAATAAAGCCTACATGGTTTCTTCAGGAAACTGTTTCTAGATACTTTGTTCACTGCCTTTGAAAACAGGTAACTATTTTTTTTGTACAAGAAAGCATATTTACACTTCTATGCACATAGGAAGTTTTATAAATGTATCAACTATGACACTTTAGGAGCAATAAGAACACTTTGCATTTATTTAGTTCAGAACACTGAATTAGTTAAAATACTGAAAGTGCAACATGCTGGTAGTATAGCAAGGCTTCCTTCCTAACACATGGGTTCATATGCCTTTCACTTGTAGGTATGCAAGCCTTACCCTGCAGTAAAGAATATCTAAGATGAAGCTATCAACTGTGTCATTGAAATGAAGCAGCAGTTTCAACAAGATTGACACTAAGAATGTGAAAGTAAGAATGCATAAGCATGGACAGAAGTTGTAGTTTAATTTGTCAGGACATTAGGGCTAGCATTTTTATCATCAGGAACAGGTTTGGAAGGGAAATGCAGTAATCACAGCTTCACTGAAAATCAGGATCAAAGCTTCCCTGTCTTCCTCTGAGGTGAGGATTTCCCTGGCAGCTTATTCCTGTGGTTGACCAGAGCATCACCTTTGACATCGCTTATGAAAAACAATTCCTGCAGCGTGCAGTGACCACAACCTGTGCTGGGAGGTGATACTGATACCGTATTGTTGGGAATCGAGGCTCATGTTGAATTGCCAGGTTTATTTCTTTGCACTGCAGTTACTAGACTGTGTTTCTTAAGCTGATAGCTATCAGCCTGGCAGGGCATGTGTACTGATTTCTATAAATTTATGTTTCCAAGATGGACAGATGCAAAAAAATAGGATTTCTAATGAAACATCATGTGGTTGAAACTGAAAATGTTAGAATTGAGACATTAATTTTGAAAGTTCTGTAGTCTTCTGATACCCACGTTTGCAAATCCTTTTCACTTAACTGGCATTTGGAACCAGTCATTTGTTGAGCTGTGTATAGCAAACATAAAAAAGCAAGATGTTGAATACTGAACCCTTGTTTGTGTTCTTTATCTTGATGCTAGCTGCTTAGTTGCAAAGAAAAACTTCTGTTAGGGAAATTGATTAAACAAATTCTAGGAATTCCCTTGTCAGAAACTATTCTGTGTACAGGTATATTTTTAAAACCTCTATATTTTGTGACTGATGGTAAACAAATAGCTAGATAACAATAAAGAAATATATTATTAATAATTATATGAAAACATACAATTTACTTCTCAGAGACCACAAAACTGGCAAACGTTAACTGGAAACACCAGATTGCCCCTACTAAGAAAGCTCAGGTGCTGTTCTTGAGGGAAACTCTTGAGGAGCATAAAAGTAAACAGTCATCTTCTGAATGTGGCAGTGACCTTGAACTTCACTGAGCTGCAGTTTCTTTATTTAGTTTAACGAAGTTAATCATTGGCCTAATGACTGTGTATCGAATTCACAATTGTTTGTGTATCTAGCAGTCAAATGTGCTGTGTCAGACTTTGCCTGGATGATACAGTGTATTTAAAGGAAACCCTTTGTATAAAATGTATCCCTTGCAAAGTTATGTCTTTGTGCAAGTCCTAATTGCTTCTAATTTTCCTCATTTGGCTTGGGACTGTTCCACTTCAGGTTGACACTACAATAGGCACAATATATTTCCTCTTAACTGTCATTCTTTTCGCATACTCCTTGTTCAAGAGGATGACAAATTCTGCTCCCTTACAGCAATTAATCTTCTACAGCAGATCCCCATGGAGCAGAGGAAGCTACACCCTGAAACAGTAGAGAAGCATGAAGTCATTTGTGCAGCTTTGCCTCTGAAGGGAGGTTTGTCAGGACATAGCACTTTAATTTCTAGCCTCAGCACCATGGGGAACCCAGCAGAGGTCTGCCCATGGCAACACATGGAAGCAAGGCGTCTTCAGATTCCTGTAATCAGCGCTAGATCAGCCCTGGCCGTTTTGTTGTAGTGTGATCAGGCTCCTGATGGAATGAGAGTCAAGCTGTTGTTTCAGGCAGAAAGAGGATGCGGCCCTTAGCTGGATCAAGCCTGGTGGAAATAGTCCAAGCTGGAGAGAACGTATGTTCTTTGGCTTAGGGTGCAGGATACTGCTGTACCGTTAGTTGGAGGACACTGTGGAACAATCCCACAGACCTTGTGTAGGCAAATGCTGCCTGAGAGTGTTTCATCCGGTGTGAGATGGAGGAGGAGCCCCTGTGGCTTGAACCTTTCAGTGGAAATGAAACAGCCAAATTCTGCCTTTAGTTGCCGTGGTGTAAGTTGTGACTGAGCGCAGAAGCTTGTGTAAACTGTAGGCAATTCACAGGTGCTGTGTGCTAGGAAATGGTGGAAGGCTAGATGTTGCTTATTTAGCTGTAGGGATATACCCGTGGATGTTTTTAAATGTACCTGCTAAGATAATTATGTATATGAGTGTTTGTGTTTCTCATGGCCTATAGAAGCAGGTAACAGTTTCATGCTTCTGCGCTGCTCTTAAATCTCTGACATACAGCAGAGTCTGTCAAGTATTTTGTGGACGGGTTGATTTTGCAGAGGGTACTATGAGGATACTCTGAGGCTGTACCTTGATTCTTCCTTGTTCTGTTCCCTAACCACACAAAGCCATTCACACTGAGAATTGCAGAAAGAAACAAAACAGCTGGTGCTTTACAATTACATAGTTTGATTTGGTTATACTTAAACTCTGAACTGGCTCAATCCATACAGAACCTTTTCCCAAGTCATTCCCTGTGGTGTGATAGTGACAGAGACAAATTGGTCTGTGTAGCACACATCTACTGCTGTCTGATTTTTTTCTTTGCCTCTACACATGTTGTGCTGTCTTTAACAGATCTGTGGTGTGCTTGTACCAGCGATTTCAGCTGTTCTTCAGTGATGTTTGACAGGAGCAAATGGGGGCACAATTAGGCTCAATGTCTACTTTTCACATCATGAAAGTTGAGCAGATACTTACTGATGCAGTTTCTCCTGTGTAGTTTTGAAATTCTTACTGCTTTGAAATTCTTACTGCTTTCTGTTGAAATATAAGGACATTAACTATACTGTTCTGGGTTAGAGCTTTAATGGGGAAATTATATAAAAGCTGATTAAGAATTTAAAAACAGAGCCTGTGGTCTACTTTTTCTTCAGTTTTTAATCAAGAAAATAAGACTGATATTTTAGATAAACTTTCCTGCACACCTATGAAATATCTACCCCAGCCTTCACTTTGAAGCCAAAATATGTGTAGATTTCCCCAAAGCTGAATTACCTACCTCAGAGTGCAGAGTCACAATGACTGCAAATCCAGTAATAATGAATCCATTGTTTTGCAGTCCTTTCCCCAACTTGATTAAAAGGGTTGTATTTTCAGTCCCAACTCTGTGATTAATATAATAATGAGTATGCCACTAGAAGACCTAAGGACTGTAGCCATACAAAAGAAAAAAAACTGCCAGCCATAAAAATAAATTCAACTAATTAAGAATTAATATTGTGTATAAATGCATGTTTTGTGCAGTTAAGTATTTGTGTTTGGTTTTTCTCTGTCCTTTCCCTTTCTAGCTGTTGTCCCAAACTGAAGGCAGAGCTGTTCCATGGTGGATGAAGGTACTTAGCACAGCCTTTGCAGACAGACCTGTGGTGGTTCTGCCGGGCATCAGTGTGGCAGCTGCCATCCAAAACCTGCATCATTTCTTTGTGTGGTTCTGTGCTCCCAGCAGGACTTGGTCTTAATGTAAGCAAAGATACTTTAGAAGGAGACTTTTGGGAAGCTTTCGGGTCAGAGCTTGTGTAGATCTGGTGGCTGGGTGAGGTGAGACCAAACCTACATAAAAGCTTAGGCTTGAGTTCACCGCAGGTGAATCCAGCACAGGGCTGATAGCAGTTCATGAAGAAGAAACATCTGCATCTACTGACAGTTTGAAACAAAGTTTTTATGTGGACCTTCAGAAGTTTGGAGCTTGAGTTCTATATTGAGGACTGCACTTGCTGTCCTTACCTAAACCCAGCTGCTATTCAAAGAAGCGCTGTGAGAAGAAGCAAGGAACAATCCCTGACACCTGAAATTACCAGTCTGTTGCCATTACTACCTTTACCAAAAAAACACCCAATTATTTTGAGACTGGAGAACAGTAATAATGTTCAGTGACTGACGGGGCGACTTGTAAGAAGTAAAACCACTCAAAAAGTATAATTACCCCTTGCAAATGTACTTCTGAATCATAAATCTTATGTTTCAAAAAGCTGATGCTGAGGGGTGGGAGAAAGTGTTTTTTTCCTGGTACCAGGTAGAGTCACCTGCAGTGGAGTGCAAATGGGATCAAATTCAGAAAAGGAGAAATTAGGCTGAGTGTCAGGCAGTCTGAACTATGAGAGTTATGTGACTGGGAAAGAGCTTCCCAAGGGAAATAATACAAGCCACATTATTTGGGACACCTAAAATTAGACTTCAGAAAGCACTAAAAAAAACATGCACAACCTTGCTTTGGGAAGGAGGTGGACTAGAAAAGGCAGAGTTTGAGATTTTCCTGTTTTTGCAGTAAATTCTGCAATTGTTGGGCCTGTTCCTGTTTCGTGATGTGGGAGTCAAGGGAAGGTTTGCATTGCTTCTTTGCCTGAGAAAACTGAGGTTAAACACACAGGCTTCTCCCCTCCACCTATTGCCAACTTTTAAGACTATATCTTTTCATTTCTGTCCCTCAGGGATACTTCAGGCTTCTCTCTTCCAATTATAAAAACATTGATTTAGAGGAGAGGAGAAAGGGCGTGTATGCCTTAAGGACCCTTCCTGGCATTTCCCTCTTGCCTGGCTCTTAACAGACACTAGAGCTGATCAGCATGATACTCCCTTTTTTGTTTGAATCCAGAATTTATGTCCAAATCCATAACCCTGGCACGTTGTGAAGCTATTATCGGAAATCATCAACTGTATTTCAACCAGCAACTTGATGAGGGGGAAAGAGGCAAATGAATAGAGCCTTTAACCAATGAATAGAGGCTTCCAAATAAAGTGTGTTGATATATTGAGAGTGTTGCAGTCTTCCCTATAGTTTTATTGAGGTACAAACCGCCTAAGTGAGATGGGGCAGTGATAGGAAAGAGGTTCTCATACCCAGCCCTATGTGTTCAGATGCGTAGATCGTGCAATTCCAACTAAAGTTTATTGTTTTATTGTAAGTTAGTTTGAAGTTGCCTACCTGAATCTACATATAGTCTTTCTCTGCTGTCAGTGCTTGCTTGTGCAAATGACAGCACTCCATCTTCCCCAGTTCATTTGGACAAATAGAACTGTTATGTGGAAAATGTTTCCTCATTGTGTAGGCACTAGATGTGATCACCTCCACGCTGTAACAGTACCAGTATAAAAACCAGATGAGTTTGTCTGTGTGCACAAAAGCATGCCAGAGTCCTGATGCTGAGCCTCTGAATTTGTGGTAAGAGGCAGAGGAAGGTACATACACAGGATTTTCTGAAAGAGAGTTCATTTGTACATCATTCAGAACAGTGTGGGAGGAAAGCTGTAGGGTATCTCCAATGTTTCATTCAAGGGTTGTGGGTTAAAGCCCTTTGAAATGCATCCTTCTGGTGTGTCGCTGGACTCAGTTCAGTTCAGGTTCAGAGAGTAGGATACATGGTGAAATGCTTCCTACTCCCCAGATTTTGGGTTGTAGATAGCCACTCAGTTTCTGGTCCTGGAATTTAGGCTGAATTGCTTGGAGGAATGGGTGCTGTGGCTGGGACTGAAGAGGGAGGCAGATAAGAAAAGTCAACTGGTTGCATTTCAGATGCAAGATTGACTTCTAAATACCAAGAGCTGACTCCTGTTTCCTTTCTCCCACTGATGCTCGCCTCCAGTGTGCTTTACCTCCTGCTGCCATGCACATGGTCTGCCACAGAAGCGTGGGTTGTAATTTTTTTTCTAATTTGACTAAGAGCATATTTCCCAGTCTAAATCCTTAATGAAGACAAAAGGCCTGTATTGCAGGGTAGGAAGATACTAACCCAAAACATATTATTAGCAGGGAAGACTCATTCTCCTTATGTCCGTGTTTTTGAATGACTTAATTGAGGAAAAGAGATATCTTCTGATAATAGCTTTCTGCACAGGGCAACAGTGAGGGTGGAATGGTGGAGATGCTGCGGTGCTGTCTTTCTTGGAAAGCTTCATTAAGCCATCATTGAAGTAGTTGTAACCAATTCTGTTACGGATCCAGATATACTTTGACATACTCATCCTTTGCACAGCAGTCTCTCAAGGGAGAAAGCAAATGTTGCAGAGACTGTGCATAGTTAATTTCTGATCAGTCTCTCATAAAGTACTTTGCAAGATACAGCAGAGGGAAAACACTTGGGTATTTTCTGGATATTGTTCACATTCACTTGCTAGGAAGTGGATGAGGCTGCATGTACCTCTTAACTTCATTGCCTCTTCTAATCTATCCTCCCCTAACAAAACAGCCCAAAAGATTGTAACTTACCTCAGCTCTATCTTGTCCTCTCTCCTGAAGCTCCCCAGATTGAACTCTCTCATTTCTCCTGCTTAAACAGGTCATTCTTAAATTACTGGACCAAAAGGTTTCAGACAGCTGGAAAGCGTAAACAGAGTGCCTGCCTTTAAAAAGGAAGGGAAGGATGAAGTCCATGCTGACCTTTTTTTTCTTTCTTTCTTTTTCTTTTTCTTTTTTTTTTTTTTTGTGTAGCATTGGAGCAAGTCCAGTGAACCTTACAAAGTTCCATACTCTATCCTCGGAGCAGCAAAGCTCTGGCTTAAAGTCAATGGAGTTTTTGTCCCAGCAGGAGTGTCTACATGTGGTTAACTGTGATTTGTTCTCCGCAGCATTGCGTTTCAGGGCTATGGGCTAGATTAAGGCAAGGCGTAATAGTTAAAGCTGGACAGCCTGGCATCTATGCATTTGGTATTCATGGCATTTGTCCAGATCGGTGAGCTTGCTCTTTAGATAAATGTTGTCATCTGAGAAATATAATGAGGCTGTTCGTCCTGTAGTTTTGGAAGCAGTGCAGTATAAAAGTCTTCAGTCTGCTGAGAGCTAGAAATTTGGCTGATCTTCAGCTTACAGTGTATAAACACATTCCTCTTCTTTTTTTTTTTAATTTTTATTTTCCTCACTCTTCTTTCTCCTCCCTTCTCTTCCCCTCAAGGACAGATACTTTGGCTATATTTTTCATAACTGCGTGAAGCTAGAAATCTTAACGGATGCCTGTGCCGCCGCCACCTCCTCCTCCACCGCCTCCACCACCTTCTGGAGGACCCCCTCCACCACCACCTCTGGTAAGATTGACTTTTCATCTCAAATAACAAAAGATTTGTTATAGTAGCTGTTTGGGAGCCCCCAGAATTTTAGTGTGGATATTCATAGCAAATACCTGGGGCAGATGCTTCTTTTGCTGGCTTTGGTTCTTTTGTTCATTACAACTGTGGCCCCCAAAATAGGGAGCATGAGATGATCTGTTGGGGTGCAGGAAGAAAATAGAACCTCAGGTGTACACGTGTATAATTTATAAATAAATAAGTAGGTGCATATTGGGGTGCATGCTCAGATTTCTTTTTACTGCTAGGGTTATGGAATCAAAAAGTTAGGAGATGATTGCATGAGGGTGCATATGCTAAGAATTTAACATTTGTGAATACTTTTCCAGCCACAGAGAACTCACTTTTGTACTGGTAGCGTGCAGGTGGTAAGTGCTAATTTCTTCATCCTCTTTCTTTCAGCTTCTGTTGAGACTCAGAGTGTTCAGCTGTAGGTGTTGCTCGTTCTAGCACATGCAGTCTTCCTGGGGTACAGCACAATATGCATTTATACGTGTACAGGAACAGTTACTGCTTGTAGCAGATGATGACTCTCTGTGTCATGAAGTAGAACATGTGCCCTGCCAGCATGTTTGCAGGAAGAGGAGGATGCTCTGAGTGGAGTTTTGGGGTTTTACATTTTCAATGCCCTCACACCATCAGTTATTGTACCTGTGATAAAATATGTGTGGGTCATTCCTTGTGTTCTGCCATCAGCCTGTTTCAGCATTGGAATCCTTAGACTGGTTTTGAAATAGAGTAATCCTGACATGGTTGTGTCCAAGACATAGAATCTCTCCTGACTTTTTTAATCTATCTTTCAGTTCCTGTACTTGCAGTGTGTGTTAGTCTCTGTAGAAAAACAGTACATGTTACTTCAACTGTAGTTCAAATCAAATACGTATTTATTTAGCTTTTAAAGAACTTTATTTCTCTCTTGCATTCTCTGGCATTTCTGCCAGGTTTGCTCTGTGAAGGTCTGTGGATTCTGTTTTATAATGCTCTTATGTTATCTTCTTCCAGGAGGAGGTTTCCTTGCATGTTTCTCTCTGCTACTTTGTAGGGAAAGCTTTTTGTAAAACTCCCTGTGAATTGTGGAGATGAAGAAGAGGAAGACAAAGACAGTACATGAAATCAGCAGTGCTTGGTTCCTCTTACCATTCTATTTTAACTTCAGGCACTGTGAGCTGTGTTTTCAGTCAGCAGCTCTTCTGGGTTGGAACACAACCTATAGTTAGATACTGAAATAAGTGGGATGGATTTTGTGCGCAGCTTAATGCACACAACTGCAATTAAAGTCAACAGAAGCTGCAAATGTTCTTATCCTAATAAATTTATCTTGGTAAATATCTAGAAGCATTTTTAGCCTCCTCTAACATGTGTCAATTGTAAAAGCCTTGAGAAAGCTGAGAGAACCCCCCAAGGACCAGTAAGAACAAGATGGAGTGTTTTTTGTTCCCCCTTCTTTTCTGATGCTAAACCCACTGCTGTGATAGGGTTTTGATACAAGAAGGCTCATAATGTATTTCCATATTGTAGTTAGATCATTCTGTTACTAATGTGAGCTTCTGCAGATCAGACACATGGAACTCAGGGTCAGTTTTATCTAGGTGACTCGATGGAAAGTGAATGTATTTCTAATTAATATCTGATATCAAAGCCTTCCTTTTAATAAGTGTCGATGCTAAAAAGAGTACATGAACCAACATAAAGAGTTAGTAAAATAATCTAACAGAACATATTTTTTCTTCTGTAAAAACCAAAAGGATTTTTCTTTGTCAAAACCGAATGATGGAGGGCTAACTTTGAGAGGGTCTGTAGTCTGCCTGGTGAGTGCAGCAAAAGTGCAGTATGAGAGAGAATCAGCTCTCCAGTTGATGCCACGTTGTAGAGTAAAATCTTCTGATGGGGAAATCCATGAAAACTTGCTGCAGACCCTATTTTCTTTTACTAGGAAGCTATTTTCTAGAACTTGGCATCTGTCTTTTACAGCTGCTAAACTGCCCAGCTGTTGTTAGAGCTGCTAAATCTACAGTTGGACGATGGAAGAAGAAAAAAATTCTAATGGGCATGTAGCTTTAAGGAAAACCTTCAAAACAAATTAAGTTTTATTTGGCCAACACCTGGAAATGTTCCAAATTAAACAGCACTGTGATTTTTATTATACCGACAAAATTAAACCTGAGTAATATTTACATGTTAGCAATTAAAAGTTAGATTTTAATTTCGCTATTGATAGGTGGGTGAGACACTAGCTTAACATACTTGATTTGTGTTAAAAGAGAAATATCTGTGCATAGGTTAAGGTTCTAGAACCCTGCCATTCTGCATGATGCCATTGCATGGGTACCATAGACTTGTTTTGGTTTTTTAATTATGTGAATAATAGCCATACTTTCCTCTCACTTTGATTATTAAGAGATTTTTAGCACAAGTAGTCACCACGTTATCTTTTTTTTCTCCTGCACATTTTCTTAGTGAACGTTATGAGCCACGGTCCCAAATGATTTTTCAGTCCTTACTTCATTGAAATCCTAAGTGCTGTTGGCACTTGACTTTTTTTTTGTGTGTGTGTACTGTTAACTCCCTCTTTTGGCAGAAGCAAAGTTTTTTTTCCTCCTGTTTTCAAAGATTTCAGACTTTCGTACGTTCTGTAAGTACTCATAGCAAATTCTGCTCACAAAAGTTGTTGGGAGGCAATACTGAAGTGATTTAGAGATGGCATTTAAGGCATCCTAGGAGCCACCTGTGCCCAGCAACTGAAAAGCCACTGTCTGTTAGAGCATACTTAAAAGAACTTAAAAGTTGGATTTTTCAGGAGGGAATGGTAGGGTATCTGCAATAGCAGATGTAGGTGGCTGAGTCAAAATGTAAATATAGCTAATTGGATTAATTGAGCATGTCTTCAAATGCTTGCCTTCTGGGGTCATAGATAAAGATGATGGGGATGAGTAGGCAGAATAAAACTGTGCCCCAATGCATTTTCTGGCACTGGCCTACAGAATTAAAATCTTTTCTCTTTCCCTTTTCCCCTCCAACATAGTAAAGGAAACTTAAAAAGGAGGCATTAGGGCGGGCATCTATTTTTACAGGCATATGTGCATCACATAGTGTGGTGTTTTCATAGGGGCTTTTTTGGACGGGTTGGGGGGTTTTGTGTTGTGTTTTGTTGGTTTTTTTAAGTTTCTACTCGTGAAAAAATTCTTTTTATTACACACAGCCCCCCCTCCCCCATTTCTTTTATCCCTTTTGCCTTTTATTTTGGCATATGAGGCATTCAGTTAGTTTGGCTGTTGAGTTTCTAGAAGCAGATACCATCTCTGAGACTGATTAAAGTTTTTTCTCTGCTCAGTTTCCCAAGAGGGGATCAAGAGAGAATTTTGCTCTGATAAACCATGTTCACTTTTTTACATGCAGTGGAGACTGCTCACTGCTGTGCTGCCTGTGTCTGTGCATTTGAATTCCTAACGTTATGATCAGTCATCACCTATTAAGAAGTTTAATATTGAAGGAAGTGTGTATGTGTAGCAGCCCTGCTGGGTTGTGCCTTATTCAGAGAAGATGTTTGTTTAATGATTCATATGTTTGTGGAGTTTAAGAAAATACTCCTATTCTCTTCAGGATTGTTATTATTAAGGTCTTGGCGTAGAAATTAACCCCTAAAATCACAATGGATCTGATGCTTAAATTCAAGTAGCACCAGGAGTTTATTTGCCTTGTTGGCATATTGAAAATTAGGGGAGCAGGAGAAGACAGGAAGATGTTTGTTTTGGTGAAAGAAATGTGAAAGTTGAAATATTGCTGGCATGTAGATTAATCTTAATGATTACATCACTCTTACTTCGTTTAAAAGTCAAAAAGAAACAGAATTTCTGTTGTAGATAAATATATGCCAGTGTTTACCAAGGTTTTAATCCTGACCTTATTTTCTACTCTTGTAATAAAAAACTCGGAAAAGCAATTCCTCATGGCATAATTCTGTGATAAAACATAATTTAGACAGAGGTAGGATTTCCAAGGTTAAGAAAAACATCAGCTGATAGTTTTCCTTGGGGAGATGATTTTTTTTTTTCCTTCCTTCATGCAGCTGTCGGAGTGCAAACCTTGTTGAGCTGTTTCCTTGAACCTTCCCAAGAATTTCAGAGCGCTACAGTGCTTATCTGAAGTCGTGTGGGAGTTGGGTTTGCTCCTGTGACATTTTGCGCTACTGTTCTTTGGAATGAGAAAAAACAACCTATGTAAAACAGCTTGGCTGAAGATAATGATTTTTTTTCAGTTGGACTTACCAAATGCAGTATGACAATGCGAGCACATAAGTTTGTGTATGCATAAATGTGTGTGCTGATTATTTATTGTGAAAATTAAGGTAATTCCTCAAGTTTTCATGCAGACCCCTGGGCCATCAAGTGCAACACTGAAAGAACAGGATCATCCATAGTGCCTATTACAAAATATGTAGGAATGAGTTTATTAAAATTTGATGTGAGCTGTGAGTAAGGTGGTATTTAATACTTTTTCATGAAGTCCCTAGGTCAGGAGATACAAAATCATGATGTTTATTGCTGCTGGGTAAAACTCAGAGAGAGTGAGTGAGACTTGGTAATCTTGTTGATAGGCCAGCATACAGACTGTGCTAAGGGCTGGGCAAAGTGCAGCTGAAGTTTTGGAGACTGCTTTTTTCCGGTGAAAACAGAGGAAACCGGTTTCTGGTGTTTCAGTAAAGTATCACGTCTCACACCAGTCTGCTGTCACAAAGATATGAGGGGCAATTATGGAGAAAAATGCTGTTTCGTTGTGTGGTTCATATGACTTAATTTTTGCAGAATCACTAGGTTGGAAAAGACCTTTGAGATCATTGAGTCCAACCGTACCTGCCCTCTACTAAACAGTATCACTAAGCTCCTCATCTACCTGTCTTTTAAATACATCCAGGGTCAATGACTCAACCACCTCCCTGGGCAGCCTGTTCCAATGCCTGATAACGCTTTTGGTGAAGAATCTTTTCCTAATGTCTAATCTGAACCTGCCCTGGTGCAGCTTGAGGCCATTCTCCCTCATCCTATCACCTGTCACTTGAGTGAAGAGACCAACACCCATCTCTCTGCATCCTCCTTTCAGGTAATTGTAGGTGGTGATAAGGTCTCCCCTCATCTTCTTCTTCTCCAGGCTAAACATCCCCAGTTCCCTCAGCTGCTTCTCATAAGGTTTGCTCCCCAGCCGCTTCACCAGCCTGGTTGCCTTTCTCTGGGTGTGCTCCAGGACCCCAATGTCCTTCTTGTAGTGAGGGGTCCAAAACTGCACACAGCACTTGAGGTGGGGCCTCACCAGTGCCAAGTACAGGGGCACAATCACTTTCCTGGACCTGCTGGCCACACTGTTTTTGATACAAGCCAAGATGCCATTGGCCTTCTTGGCCACCTGGGCACACTGCTGACTCATATTCAGTCTGCAGTCAACCAACACCCCCAGGTCCTTCTCTGCCAGGCAGCTTTCTAGCCACATTCAGAAATGCAGGATTGCATAGCTATGGCATTTCAAACTACTGCTGCTGTAACCTTTGGCTCTTGTGGTCAGCAAATTCAGAAAGGGTGGCAGGAGCTATGAAAAGTGGGGAAGATGCAGAGACAAGTGGTAGGTGTGCATGGCTCTCTGTGTTTCATCCAGACAGGCACAGAGGCATGCTCATATCTGCTAATCTTCCTGAATGTTTTACTTGAGGTATCTTAGATGACCACCTACGTACATTAGGCTGTTAAGGTATGTAGGTGGTGAGTTCTGTTTGGCAGATTTCTTCATAACGTTGCATGTTGTACATGTTGTCTGAATGGAAATCACAGCATGTCACAGAGGTACCAGCTGGAAATGATCAAGCCCAGGTACAGGAAGCAGTCTACCTGCAGAGAAGCAAATAGGTTCATTTACCATTCTAATCACAAGGTAATATTGCCCTGAAAATCAGTACCACATCTGTAGCATATGTGGTGGCTACATATTAAATTCCATCTGTCGGTTAATATTACACTTGTAGCCTTTTAATTAAAAGAGGACCTGGAATTATAGTGATATGTGAGTTGAACTTGTCTGTGTGGCTGGAAGGTGACATTGCAAGAAATGTTACTTCCTCACTATTCTCCTAGCTTGGGCTGACCATAATTTTGCATGGATGTTAAAAGGCATTATAGAGTGATCAGTAGCTTCTGCACCGGTAACTGGGTAGGACGAATGGCATTATAGGTCTTAGAATGAGATTAAATTATGATCCATGTAGGTTATCAGACATTGAATATTTTGTTATCACCACTCATTATAGCTTTTGTTATTTTGGGGACCCTGCTGTGGTAGACAGAATAAAGAGAGGTAGTGGCAGCAGCTCCCATGGCAGCATTTGCAGCCTTGTGCTGTTTGACATCTTCATTGCAATGCCAGGGCCTCAGGTTCTCTTGTTTCTGTAAGAGTTTTTTTACTTCTGTTTTAACAATGCAGAGAAAATCTGGGGAATTCAAATCACAACAATTTAGAAATCAGAAGTTGAATTGCAAAACTCTTTTTTTTTAAGCCAGTCTGGGGGTATTTTTGGTACATGACTTGTGATCTTTCTGGACTGCTGGGGAACACTTTTAGAGTGGTTTTGATTTTATGCTACCTCCATTTTGGTGTCTTTTGTTACTGCACATTTTCTTTTAGTGAAAGAACAGCCAGAATTTATGTATAAAATGTGGGTGTCAGTAGGTGAAATACCCACAGAAAAGCTAAATGGCTCAGCAGGTAGAAATCATCATATTGACTCTGTTGCGTTTTTGCTTTTGGGTACAGAAATTTAGCAGCCCACACTGGAAAACTTTAAGTACACCCTTGTCAATAATCCCTCTGCTCCATTTGTGGCAGGAGCAATTGAACCTTTGAGTACACAAGATTTTGCATTGTCTGGTGGAGCGTCACTCACATAAAATAGAGAGGGGTTTATTGGGTGCCATGGCGCTGATTGCTGGTGTTTGAAACAGCACGGGAATTATGGATGTAGAAGAGATTAACCCCTGCTACGCTGGTTGGGGTTTCTTTTTAATCTTTTGCTCCCTGCCATTGTGTCTGCTGGTAGGCTGCAAGCAGGTAGGTGCTCGTGCAGAGCGGGCACAGTCTCTGCTAATGCTGGAACGCCTGGTTGTTTGGGACTAATGCCAGGACTAGGCGGTGGCTAAAATGCAGGGGAACAACTCTTGCACAGTACTTCCTTGCTAGAAGTTGAGGAACGTGGCTGGCATAGACACAACCTATCTAAGTACACACATTGCTCAGTGACCTTTTCAACCTAGGAGGTTCAGACTGCAGAACTTGGTGCGATGGAGACTGACATCATGGTTAGTCGTTATTGAGCTGAGCGTAGATGGAATCATGAAATGCTGGTCCTGTCATTCTCTTGAAACAATGACTTCATCAGCTGCCAGGAAGCTATTTGGCATGTCCCCTCATGTGAGTTCCCTCAAAAAAAACCCCTAAAAAACCCAAAACAAAACAAAAGGTGGCCGGAGAGTGATCCCTCGCATGGGAAGCCTTTGAAACAGCTTGCTAGAAGGCTGAGAGATTGTGGTGTTTACCCAGGGTGTTTACCCAGGTAGACCAAGCGCCAAGAATTAATTAGTTTCGATCTGTGCTACACAGCAGAAGCACAAGAAGCGGCTCTGATCTTGTGATTGACTGTGGAGGTGGAGCCTCACAATATGGAGAGGTTTCCCATAGTTAAAAAGCTTTAAATCAGAGGTCAGGGCACTTTTGTGAATAGACTTACCAAAACTTGCATGTAGCAGATCTCTCCAGGTTCTTTATAAACCAACAGTTAAAAATACTTAAAAGGAGTAATGTGCTTTGTGGTTGAGACTTACTGGGGTTTTCCTTAGCTGGAGGTGGGGTGTTTGTGTGTGTTTTGATTATTTTATTTTGCATTTGACAGTGCATGTGTGAACCCCCACCTGATGCGTGTTTAAAGTAAATGCAGGAAGGATGACAAAGTCTCTATTGTACTTGTGTTTGTGACTTGCTGGAAACTGGGGATATTTTATTATTTTATTAAGCTCCTGGGATTTGTTGCAGTTGTGTATCTTGGTTTATTCCCATGGGAGGCTTTAGCTGCCCATTTGAGAATCCTTTGCAAAAGAAACACTTTGGCCTGCTGGACAAACAGCTTCTGCTGCAAATACAAAATCATGAATCCTTGGCATAATTCTAATCTGGTTAAAGGTGCATTGATCTTGGGAAAACAAGTTCTATTGGTGTTTCAGGTTTCATGTTGGGTTACAAATGCATAGATGACTTCTGGAATCCTTTGCTCTGACAAGGAAAACTTAACAGCTAGCTTATGCTAAGATTTCTGGTTATCTTCTGTATTCTACCTTGTTCCAAAACAACCTAATTCTTTTAATAAAAAATTGTGATGTCATTCTGTTTGAATGTTCTGGCATCTTACTGACAATACTATTTTTTCTGTCAACTCTGTTTTTGAGAAGGACACAGTCTTTTAAGAATTAATTGATTTAAATGCATTGCTCTTGATGCTTACAGGGATCTCCTTATGGAACACTTTCAGTCAGTAGCTTGTGGTTAAGTGGAAGGATGTTATAGAGTATGTTGCTCACAGGTAGGTCTCCCCTGTTTTTAGTCAGCTTTCTTTCATCAGCAGAGTTCCCAGAAGGTTGTTTTAGCAGGATGCTGCCCCTTATGGCCCCTTACTCTGTGCTCTGCAAGACTTGTGAGCACCAACCCAGTGCCTGGCTCTCCTTCAAAGGAGCAGGAGCTTTATGGCTGGATGGGGACCCAGTCATCACTTCTCCCTCTGTGCTCTCCTCCTTGAAGAGCCTTGCTGTGCCATATGGGTGGTGAGAACACTCATTATGCTTCCTCAGATGATTTACCAACTCCAAACAAGCTGTGTTTTCCTCTTGATGTTCTTAGCCATCTCTGACATGACACACACACAGTGTTACACAGCCAGCTTCACCTTTATGATCCTCTTTCCTGAGCAGTCTGTCTGTACTAGAATTACAGTTATTGTTAATGTAGGAATAATATTGGGGGTGGGGTGGGGGTGTTACACTTTTAGTTGTTCATGCTCTTCCTTGATGCTTTGCAGGTCCTCGACTTGATTCACATGTTGTTTTCAGTCAGACTTGGCGCTGTCATGTCACTGACTGCACTGTCTGTGCAGCTCTTGCTGGTTTTCCCTTGTCTGCTGTTCTACGTGCTGGTTTTAACTGTCCATTGCCATGTTTGTAGACTTCTGCATTTCTTATTTTAAATTTGGTCTCTGAATCATATCAGATTGGATGCCAGGGAAGGCCAGGACTGGCCCAGGAACTCTTGCATTCATGAAACATGTTCTCTGATGGAGCGTCCCTTATCTTAGTGCTTTCTGTTCATCTTTCTTTATCTTGCTGCAACATCTTTACCCTTCCTTAAAAGCCAAACCCAAGGTATCATATGCAGAACTGGTGAAAATCAGCCCATATCTGTGTGGATTTGGCTGAGCATGGCAAAGGAAAAATAAGAAGAAAGCAAAGGTTTGTTAAGGGGTGTCCTGAAATTCTTCTTTTACTGAAATACACACTGCTTATGCCTCCTGCCAGTATCTGTGCTTGTTCTGATCTCTGCGTTGAATCCTTTCTTTTTGTCTAAGTCAAAAAGACATTGGGCACAGGAGAGAGGAAAGTGTGGTGATTGATGTCAGATTCACAGAAATAAATGAAGTTGTCAAAGAGAATTCTCTTTCTGCTCATAATAAAATACTTCTTGTCAAATAGATTGATTGATTTTTAATGCTATTGGTGTATGTCTCACCTAATAGATAGAGATAAACAAAGTGTGTTCTGACTTCTTTTTTTGTTTAGTGATCTTTTCATCTAGTTCAGATAAATTAAATACATTTTTTACAGAGCTATATATGTGCAATATCTCCTAGGTAAAGTGAGCAGGAAAGGCGATCTACTGTGATGATAGAATTCATAATGTTTTGGAAGTAATAAATACTCAAACCTGTAAGTTTTCTGAAATAAAAGGGAATGTAGTGCCTTTGGATTTTATGTTACTTATGGCTCCTGCCTGTTACAGAGCTGGAGTACTGGATGCTGTTTTCCATCAGCTGAAGGGTTTATTCTGAAACAGAGGTCCCTGACAGGCTACTGAACTGCCCAGAAGGCTGGAGCTATATTTTTGCTGCAGTTGTCATGTTTATGAAGAGCTACACTATCCTGAATTACTCTACATATTCAGTAAAGAGCATATTTAAATATCAGAGTAAATATTGGCTGTTTATGGGACAGTTTATGCATCTGCTGTGATTTGAACTACCTGCCTGGAGTCCAGATGATTTCCCCTTTTCTGTGTGCAGGGCTGCTCTTTAAAATCTGGAGGGTAATAATTAGTACTTCCCTGTATTTAGTACTACTGTCAACTTTTTCAAATGCCTGGTGCCTTCTGCATTTACATCATTTCAGTATCTGAGCACATATGCCTCTTAAATATTTTAAGTATCATAGGAGCCCAGAGGGTAGGTCAATGCTCCCATCTGTCTTGCAAAGTGACTTTCCCAAGATGATCCAAGTATTGCAGCAGTAATGTACCTAGAAATGGAGCTCATTGCCATAGATTAGAGCCCATTTTCTTTAAAAAAGTCTCTCTGGTCTTAATTTCCATGATACACCCCGTTTTAAGGTGGCAACATTGTGATTTTTAAGGGCCAACCCTTGCATGGTCCATATGTACAATGTAAGCAGAGTTGTTCTGCGAAACAAAATGCTTCACTTTCACAGAACTGAAAAACTGGAAGAAACTGTCATGAATCACTTCCTGCCTCCCCACTGCAAGGTATTGCACCTCAGCAGGTAGCTCTCTCTGGGGCCTGACGACTCAAGCTTCACAAAACCCACCTCTGCCAGGGAGGACCCAGCCTTGCTCTGAAACCCAAGAAATCGATGATCCTCTGCCATCTGTGGAGATCACACTGGCTGCTTGCTAGTTGGAGCTTGTCTGTCTGTGTCTTCACCAAATGCTTGCCTTTGCTGGATTAACAAACCCTGAGTCTTCAACCAATATTTCCCTGTAAAGATTTGTGTGCTGCATAGGGAGACCACCCCTCAGACAGACTTCAGGGCTGATGGACCAGACTGAGCTGCTGAAATCTGACCTGCTTCCTCCAGCTGTTTGAACACCACGTTGGCTCTCCTGCGCATCTCTGGTTTTTCAACATCCATTCAGAGGTGTGGAGACCAGAACTGAGCTTGTAATTCTGGTTTTGCTCACATGATTTTTTTTTTTCCTTAAAGGATAAAACTATATCAGAGAGAGTGTTCTATCCCTCCTGGCCATGGCATTGTGCTGGTCAGGCATGTTTGCTTGTGAAGGCTCACTGCTGGAGCCCACTGCTGGGTTCAGGCTTGTGGCACTCTGGATGCAGGCTTTCATTTCAAAGCTGTGGCCACAACTTTTCATCCAGTCATTTGCAGTTTTACAGCTGATATTTGTATGTTGTACATCTTTTATTTATTCCTCCACCCTCACCCCAGGCCCTGGCAGTAGGGGGAGCATGTTTTGGTTTGTTGCTTTTCAGATGGTCTCAAGTTGCAGGGATTTGGATCTCTGTATAACCCTGCTGTCCTGGATCCTTTCCCTGACAGTCTGTTATCACCTGCAAATTTTGAAATGTTTATTTCCATCATTGATG
Organism: Porphyrio hochstetteri; assembly: GCA_020800305.1. Lineage (NCBI taxonomy): Eukaryota > Metazoa > Chordata > Aves > Gruiformes > Rallidae > Porphyrio > Porphyrio hochstetteri. Next base: position 131,886,663 of record CM036906.1, on the reverse strand, counting down.
AGTTACACTCTGGAACGTCTCTCCAAACACTGTGATTTGATGGTATTTTCCTGTTTACAAGTTCCTTGGAGACATGTCAGGCAGCCCAAACATTGATCCTGTACCTTACTGAATGGCATGGCTGAACGTGTGATTTAGGACACTGAGGACAAAAGTAGTGGAGGCTGGCCAGAAGCAAAGGGAGCCCTTCTCTCATGTTCAGGCTATTTACATGTGTGGTTTGTTCTGTTCTGTTTCTGACTATGTATTGAATGCGCCGTTCTTTGTTAGGAACAGCAGCAGAATAACCTAATGGTTACTAAGGTAATGAGAGCCCACTGTGCCCTTACCAGTTCATGTAAATGAAGTATGGAATTTAATTTCACTCTGTGTTACCTGAGGCAGATAAAACAAATGATCTGTGCGTTCTTCTCGGGCTTCTCTTCTGATTTTCATCGAAAGATTGAGAAGTTTCTCTTTTTGTAAAGAAATGAAGCTGCCCTGCAGATAGCAAGGGTAGAAAGTAGCCTAGGAATTACACCTTTTGTCTTGCAGCTGGTTTTTTCTCCGTAACTCAGAATCTATTTGTCTCCCTGCTGAAATGCTTCTATTGCATGTGATCAGGATTGAAGATTTGACACCCATGAGTTGCTGTCTTTGTTTTCTCTTGATACACAACTTAGATATTTAGTATCTGTTCTTGTGCTGTGGGTTGCAGGCATAGCATGAGTGTGAATCCTGGATTAATTTCTTAGTCAAAGGAAGGAAAGCTCCTTTTCAGCTGTGCCTTTTCAGCTGTGTATCAAAAACCAGCATGATAAAAACATGACTTTACAAACCCAGGACACCAGTAGATGAGTGGGCGAGACAATTACCTGGGTGATATGATTCATGATGAGAATTATCACCCACGTTGGGAGTGCAGGCAGCAAACAAGAAATACGAAGGAGCTCTGGCCGCCGTGCAACCAGGCAACGCTACACCCCACACCATCTTGACTTTGTAATGGAAAAAGAGAATCCGTATCAAGCTACTCGGCAGCTAATCAATCACCCGAGTCCATGGGGCTGGCCATGGGAGATTGTATCTCTTTCTTACTGTGGGAGGAAGAAGAAACAGCTGGGATGTGGGATGGAGCTGTGCTTGAAGTAAGGGGATCTATCTCAAGAGAAATGCAGCTTGTTACCTTGCGCTATGGGCCTGCAGAAGACTCTTCCTGCTTTTTTTATGCTACGAATTGTGACCAAAATAACATCTTAGTGGTGTCAAAGTGATATCAAGTCATGGGTCACTCACAAATGTAAGTTACCACGAGTGAGGTATTACAGCCTAATAGTTATTTGGAGATAAAGACTCTGTGTTCCAGTAGCCTACTTGCTCAGAGAGATGAAGTGGACAGCTGGTGTAATATACAGACACTTGAGCCTGGAAACAAAAACACAGCTGCTGGATCTAATTTTAAACATGGGTCTTGATCAGATCCCTCCAGATCCTGGTTGTCCTGCCACAGGAAAGTCATTAGTGGGAGTAAAGAGGCATGAAATTCAAGATAAGTGGTAAAAAGCTTTTGTGAGAAGGTGAATCACCCTTGTTCCAGTTATGGTGTTTCCATTTTTCACAGTGAGTATTGTCAGCTTATAGAAAATGGGAGTGGAAATAGTGTCTGGCTGGTACACAGTCTAACGCTGCTTATGCAGAGAGCTTTGCTGGGGTGTCTTAACGGGCCGTGGGACTCGCTGTCCTGCAAGCTCAAGGGCAGGCAGCGTGGCTTCAAGTTAGGAAACCATGTAACAAAGCTGGGTTTTTTTAAAAAATATTTTTAAAATAAGATATGGTATCGGTGTCAGTCACAAGGCTGTAATTCCGAGTTTTTGCATCAGGTGTCAGGAATGCGGCGGCATTAGCAGCGATCTGGGGGGCCATCTAGTGGGGCCCGGCAAATCTAGCTTCCCTTCTCATTTATTTATTTGGTTTGTAGCAAGGGCAAAGATAACCACAAGTAATATCGTACCGGCATAACTCTTCATTTAGGATGTACAGGTTGGATATATTCTTAATTCAACAGCTGGCTAAGTATCTTCAAGCATCTGCTTTGCTTTCAGAAGTTGGAGGTTCTTTCTTGTTTTGAAGCGTGACAGTGTTGTTCTGCTTTATTATGACCGTAATGCTGATCTGTCATCACCATGATGCTAAAATTAAGGGCTCTGGAAACACCTCTGCTATCTGTTCTGTTTAGGAAGTTATCCAGCCTGTGGGGAATTTGCAGTAGATGTGGAAACGTGCAGCACGTTGCTCCTCTGACGTGAAGATTCCCCCTGTGATAGATCGCTCTGTTAACCACATGACAGGTTTAGAAATAACAGCTCTGATGTCTTTTATCTGCTTTAGGAAAGATAAAGGTCCAAACTCTAGAGATTTGATTGATTTTATCTTTTTTTTTTTTTTGTAACAGGAAACTTGATGGAATAAGAATAATGACTAAATTTGTGTGCATTTGGTTTATTACGGAACTAGAACCTGCAACCTGATTTGACACTTACAGACTTTGGTTAAGCTGGGAAAGTTATTAAAATATGATTGTATTGTTTAAAGACAGTCTACTGTCTACATTAAAATATGATTGTATTGTTTTAAAGATGGTCTACTTAAGCTGGTGTAAATCTCTGACACAGACAATCTAAATTACTTCGTGATCACATTCCAAATATATGCAGCATGCAATTGGATGTCTTTTTTCCAAAGGCAAAGTGGGTAAAAAAAAAAAGGATGTTTTTTCTAAGGCAGCACATAAGATCTTTGTTGTGAGTGTTGTAAATGGCATGGAAAGAGCCAACGAGAGAGGCAGTCAGAGGTGGACTTGTGGGGCACACACCATAAACGGCCAAGCAAGAGGTCATGTTCCATTTCAGCATGTCCCCTAATTTTCTGTAAGCAGTATTAACGCAGCTAATATTAGATTTGTGTTACATTTAAGCTTCCAGGTCTCTTGCCTCCTGTACAACTAACTGCTGTTCTTGTTGATTCAACTCCAAGGCTTTGAACTGACAGCTACCGAGGAGGGCTTTTTCCAAATCTTCTGTCCCATACGTGCTCCTGTGTCCTTTCCAAGCCTGTTTGTCTTTTGTCTTGCTGTCAACAGGCAAGTTCAGAGGTGCCAAAACTGCGAAAGGAAGACCAAAAGGCCCGGAACGCGCTCCTGGCCGACATCCAGCAGGGAACTCGCTTACGGAAAGTCACTCAAATCAATGACCGCAGCGCACCACAGATTGAAAGTAAGTGCGTGCCCCTGAGTTAAGGTCCCTGGCTGAGCTTTGCTGAAGCCTCAGTTGTGGAGGTTGGCCAGACAGATTTCAAACCAAAGGGGAGGTTTGAAGATCAGCAGAGTCCTGCATCTTCATACAGCTTTGGGATGTGGGGAGGGGAGTCCCTCTAAAATTGTATCCTGCTCTACGATCAACAACTGTTATCACTTCATAATAAGTCTATAACTGGATATCACCTTAACAGGCATTCCTGGTCCAAAGAAATCATTAAATCCTTGAAAGCTTCTCAGTTAAACATTTGTTTAAATGGGAATTGTTAGATCTGGTAAAAGAGTCGTTATTTACTAGAATAAAAGAACAAAAAATGCCAAAAAATTTTGGAAGCATAAATTTAATGTATTCTAACACAACCTCTTACTGGAGTCATCATTGGAGTGAAATCAGAAAGCACCAGAGGGTGCTGTGCTCCAAGATACGGGGCAGAGAGTAATGGCAGTTCACTGTATGAACAGTCACTTCCCTTAGTGAGCCTGCCTCGAGGGGGAAAAGTCTGGTCTTGGCTGTGTTTGTTGGTGCAAAGTCTTAGCAGCCTGTTTCTTTTTGTTTGTTAACAGAACCTAAAGGAGCTAACAGAGATGGGGTTAACACAGCCGTTAATAAAAGCGGCTCCCAGCCGCCTCTGGGAGGGTTATTTGCAGGTGGCTTTCCTGTTCTCAGACCAGCAGGACAGAGGGATGTGCCAGGTAAGGGCTTCGTTTGTATGAAAGAATAACTGGGGGGAGCTGCCATTTTGGATGAAAGCACTTTGGGGTTAGATTTAGGGACTGATTTTTATTTGGGTCTTTTTCTGAACCCTTAGTTCATCATATGACCATGGAGGGCTCAACTGGCAATGTGCTTGAAATCATCTTTCTAGAACTCAGGCACCTTATTCCTTAAAACGTAAATAATCTGTCCCTTTACTGGGTAGAGAGGAGGTTTTAGTGCAGACTTCTCACATTAGTTTAATGAAAAGTTTTAATTGTGTCTCAAATAGAGGACTGAAACCTGAGCTCATTAACTTTAGCACTAGTGGTAAAGTCGTATATTGTTCCCTCCGTTAGCGGGTATTATGTTATGTGGTACTGGTGGCATTACAGCCCTGTGTGTTGTTACTTCAAAGATCTGTATTTAAGATATTTTTCCTGCTGGAGTTTACAAAGTACAGCTTTGACCCAGCAAGGCAACTTATTGACCTGAAAAAGGTGGTTATTGTTGCTTCACAAAGACAGGAGGAAGGCACGTGTGGGAGTCCTGCTGCTGCTTTCACCTCAAGAAGCGCCAGCATCGATGAGGGTGACTTTCAGAGTCACGGCTGTGACTTCTGGCTCTGTCGTGCAGCTGGTGCCTGCTCAGGCAGCACAGGGCATTGGCAGGGAAAGGCAGAACTTGGCTCTACCTGCGGGTTGGTTTGTTTTTTTCCGAGGAGGCAAGCCCAAGTTGTGCAGCACTGCTTGTGGCTGGGCTTCCCTGCATAGCTTCAGTGGCAGGAGACACTTTGTTGTCTTTAAAACTACAACCATGCCTGTCAGGTGAATATAGAATGAGATTCCTTTTTGACATCTTGCTTTGTGAAATCCTTGACATTTACTCAGGAAAAGAGATTTTGTACAGCCAAGGACATTTGATGTTGAAATGGAAACATTTGCATACATGCCTTCTGGAAAGCCTTTGAGGCACTGCTTTTAAGAACTTGGCTTTTATCCATGGGATTGAGATTTGTGTGGGTTTTGTGTTTTTTAATCTTAAGCAAGTAGTTAACTTCAAGGGTGCAAGCTGATGTGTGTCCATCTACTTATGTTCTTCAAGGCCTTTTCACCAGGAGTCTTGATTTCCTTCAAGCAGAGGGCTCATCCGTGTACAGGCAGACTGTACTAGGCAGATGAGGCTTGAGGGAAGGACCTCTGCAGAGAAGCACCTTTTCCTTAAACTGTTTAATTTTGCAGAAACTGAAGAACAGAGAGGGGAGCAAGGTCTCTCAGAAGGTCACCATGTAACTAACCAGAGTCCCTGGTGCCCACTGGAATTTATCACCTCCCAAGCCCCGTTAGACCAGGACCAGCCTGTTGGATATGAGATGTTGTGGGAGAATTAATCACTTGGAGTAACCACTGGGGAGGGGAAGATGAAGAGCTTGCTCTTCACACTGTTTTGTCTGATGAGCGGGAATGAAATGCTGATGTATAAATGTGATACCTGTTTTTCAGCTGGAAAGCCTGGGCAGCTTCCTGAGGCCCGAGCCGCAGCTCCCAGGACCTCCACCCCACCGAGCAGCAGCACTGCAAAGGCCAACAATAACCCCTCACATGGGGCCGATGGCCCAAGGGCAGCAGTCCCACCAGAGCCTCCCAGCACCTCCCGAGCTGGAGCTGGAGCCGGTCCTGGGCGGCCCAGCCTGCCTGCCCCCCCTCCACCACCTCCTTCTTCCAGCAAACCTTCCCTTACTTTGCCTCCTCCTCCCCCTCTCCCCCCTCAAGCTGAGCGCCCTCCCAAAGGGGTGTCCCCAAACGCTGCTCCTCCACCCCCGCTTCCCCCTCCTCAGGCTGACAAACCCACGAAGTTAACAGCAGGCGCTGCGCATCCCCCTGCACTGCCGCCCCCCGCTCCTCCTCCCCCTCCCTTGCCCCCCATCCCCCCCTGTGGGTTTCCTGGCAGGACACCCGACTTCTCTGCTGCCACTGCTTCTCCATCCGAAGGGAGGGATTGTCCACCTCCCACACCGCCCCTCCCACCCCCTCCTCCACCACATGGGCACCCCCTGCCCTCAAACAGGCTCTCCTTTCCACCCTCCCCAGCCTTTAACAGTGCCATCGGCGGTGGTGACATGCCCCCTCCACTGCCCCCCAAGTCTCCCCACTTGCTGTCCCAGTTCCATAAGCCGAGCAGTATTCAGTCACTGCCACTTCCTCCCACCCCCAGCCTCCCTCAGCCAGCAGTGGTGGCAGAGACCAGGAAGAAGAGACCGGGCCGAGGCGCAGGTGAGAGCGGCGTTCAAAGAAGGGAGGGTTTTTCTCCCTTGGGCAAGCCAGAGAAATTGCTTTGATGGCTGGAGAGCTTGGAGGGGAGGGGATGGAGAGCACACGTAGCAGGATGATGAAGTCCATCATCTGGGAGCAACACCTGGAGGTTGCATGGTGGGTAACAAGCATGTGAGATGTCAGGCTCTTGGTGCTGGGCACGCACGATAGTTTAGTCTGTGATTCTTGGAAGCAACGTGCTGATGGGTGGAACACTGGTTTAGGACAGCTGGGTTGCTGCTTGCTTTTGCATTGGCATCGGCGTATCTGCAGCAGTGCGATGACCGAGCTCAGGAGTGGTTCCCTAACAGAGTGTACACCACTGTGTCTGCCAGATCTGACACTGCTCGAGTACCAGGCTACCACTGACATCCCTTTGCTGCTGCACCCATGCAGTCTGGAGCAATACTGGCAATGGCTGGGAAACATTACAGGAGGGAATAAAACAAAGGTGGGGTAGCTGCAGCCATAGATGAGCAAAGGCAAATACAGCTGCAGCCCTCTGCTCTCCAACAAAGAGCAACCAGTGCCTCCTGTGATCAAGGTGGTAGGGCCAAATGTTTCTATGACTACTTGGGAAGTGGGGATATTGGCTAGTGCTTCCTTGAGCAGATGGTAGAAGAATTTTTATCTGATACAATGAAGATGATGATAATAAAAAAGAGCCTGGATCTGTGTGGGTTTGAGAAATGGAGACAGCTACTTAATAAGGAACATCTGAAGAGAACGTTCTGTACCCTGTATTTTAGCAGCCACATGTCGAGAGAAAGATTACTGGTTCCCTTTGACAGCCACAGGAAAGGCCACACAAGTACAGGAGATCAGGTGCTTCCTGACGGTGAACTGTTAATTTATTGAGATGCCCGTTTCCTGTGGTGGTTCAGCTTTTGAGGTTTCCATAAAATTAGTCTGGTTACATAGGAGGAGAAGGCCACTAACTTGGAGGCCTTGGGCTCCCTCCCCCTTACACAGTTCCTGCGGTAGGTCTGCCCAGATGATGTAAACATTGACAGGTGAACTCCCCAGTGAGGTGCACAGCAATGGTAATTCCCCTGCATAGCTGCCAAGGTGCTGGGAAATTGTTTTCCTCCAGAGATACCGCCTACTGTGGTTGGGTGTTGGTTTGTTTCTTAAAGAACCTGCTCCTTCTTCTGAAAGTGGAAGGAGAGTCTCCACCTCCACACTGGGGCAAACACAGGCTTCAGAATGTCAGACTTACCCTGGAATTAGAAATAGCAAGCCAGGCCCAGTAATGACTTAAAATTAACACTTAATGCTATAAATCCATGTCCAGGCTTGACGAAGGGCAGCTATGATAGCTGGGTTGAGTGAAGTACCTGACAATAGCTGGGTTAAGGTTTCCCCAAATACTGTGTCCCTCCTTCGCTCCCTCTACTTCTGTGCAAAGCTGACTGGTGGGTTTGTTACGTCCTGATGATGTTTACGTGCTGGTGTGCTGCTTCTTTTTAAGGAACTGGTGCTGGGAAGCTGGTCATACCTCCACAGCCACCAGCAAGGTCACCAACAACTGAACTTACCAGCAAGTCTGGAGGCTCAGCCTGGGCTGCAGCTCATGACCCCTACCCACCACATAAAAATGGAAATATGCACATCATGGGTAATACCATCTAAACGAGATCTCTTACCTTTAGTTAATAATCCTAGTACAAAAGCCCCTGTCTCAGGCCTCAAAAACTCACTCGAGGCTTTTCCATGGCAGTAACAGGGTGGTACAACCAGACCCATTAGAAACATTTTTGTACAACCTCACATGGAGAAAGTTAGGGCTTTTTCCCAAAGGTTTTGAATCATTCAGCAGACAAGAAAAGCACATGCCACCTGCAGAATTATTTAAGATTGTGAAAAGCTGCTGTTGTGTAGCTTACATTGCTGTTCTTAAAACCAGCTCATGGGCATTTAGTAGCTTCCATCCTATAGAGCAAAGGCTGCTGAGAATTATTTTTGCAGCCTGATGAATTGGCTGTTCATTCTTGCTTACAGCTATGTGGCCTGGAAGCCACCTAGGAATACCTCCTTTACCACAACATCATCCATGCAGGAAACTGGAACTGCAGCCAGAAGCTCAGGCTCAGTTGGTAGCAGGCTGGGTTTGCAGTTAAGCCAGAACACTTGAATGGCTCACAGAAGTACTCATCAGGGTCCTTAATACGGTACGAGCCAGTGTCAGTTCCAGAGGAAAAGGAGGCCACATTTCCAATTGGCATTACTTGTGGCAATTTTACTTTTAAAAAAAATAAATCTCTCTACTAGTGACTAATGTTTGTTTCCCTGCAACTTCCCAGATGACTTTGAATCTAAGTTTACTTTTCATTCTGTGGAAGATTTCCCCCCACCGGATGAATTCAAGCCATTTCAGAAAATATACCCCAGCAAGATACCTAGAGGTAAGTGTGTAAACAGGAGACGGTCTGATAGTTACCCAGGAGGATTAAAAACAGGGAATGAAAGTAAAGAACAGAATCCAGCATTACTGTGAAGAACTGGGCTGCTGGCATGGGCATAGAGAGGAATGGGATGTGTTACAGTGGTAACAGGGACCAAAGACATAATGAAAAGCACTTAATTACTTCAGAGTCTTAGTAGCTAAAAATAAAATTATGTGGCTTGCCATGCAGTCTGTGTTCTTTAGACTGTTGAATTTGCAGAGCCCTTGATGTTAAAAAAAACCCCAGTGAGCCAGATAAACAGACTTAGGCAGCTGCTGAGTTGGGTTTTTCTGTTCATCAACTTGTGAAATCACCAAAAAATGTTGACTTGACCCATGTCTTCGATTACCTGTTTTAATTTAAATTGTATTTGTAGTGTTTTACACACCTGAATAGCAAAGGACTTAGTCCCTGAACCTTGTCCAGAAAGTAACTAATGACTGAAACCTCGAGGGTCTTTTTTTCCTTAACTTAGAAACCTGGTATCAGGTCACCCTTGTGAGAGCAGAAGTTCTCCCATCCAGCTTTGAAAACTGTTAGTTGAAGGTGCTAAAAGATCTCATGCCCGTATTCCACTTCTCATAAGCCTTTTCTTCCCTGTGTTACTGTATCAGCTGTTTATCTCCACTCTTCATGAGGGTTGGTTGGGTTTTTTGTTTCTGTGCCAAGGTACTTCGCCTGAGTTTTCATAGCTGCCTCAGTCAGTCCAGATTGTCTGCTGCATGATCTGATCAAACACTTTTTACTGAAGCTCTACAGAGCATGAGCAAAGTAGACATAAATATATGTATATATATCTCAGTTCAAGGATAGAAGATAAATACAGCATCCCTGCTGCATAACTGCATCCAAAATACATATCCAAAACATGAATCCATCTCCTCTGATGAAACCTGTCCTATCTATTTGCAGATCCCTCCAAAAATCCTCCATTAAGAACACATGTGAGATGAGAAGAGTCTTCTGATGCTCTCTGGATTAGTACTAAAAAGAACATCAAGATGATGTATAAACCAGACTGGTTCCCATTATAGTGATCGAGCTTATCTACAAACTGCAAGTGCTGTAAACTGGAAGAGCGATGTAAATGATACTCCTGGAACTGGCCTGCATACTACAGCAATGTCAGTATAGGCTTTTAAATTATTGTATATAGGTGGATATTTTTTAAGCAAAGTAACATGAAATTTAAACTCTTTGTAGTGTTGAAACAATTCTCATTCTTCCCACGCTGACCGATGTTACCTCAGAACACCTTCTGCATTACACACCTGTAGTTCGTTTCCCCTTCCAGTGTAATTTTTAAGTATTTTGGCAATCCCTCAGTAACTATTCAGACATTTTTTCAATGAACTGTCAGAAACTAACCTGCCACCTTTAGTCTCTTCATGTATTTCTTCCCCTCTATTCTGCTTATCCTCAGATTGCAGCAGAACCCTCACGTTCATAAACAGATGAGCCCCCAATCCTTTTTTTATCCAGCCTGAAGAGGAAAGAGCTGGCAGGGAGCAGTGGGTGCTGTTGAGCCTGCCTGCTATTGATTGAGGATCCTGTGGGGTGATGGCTGAAGCAGCCTGGCTGGGTAGAGTAGTCATGGACTTAAAGAGAGAACTCCTGCTGGCAAAGGGGGTGCTTACTCTTTGTGTGACATACTGGCTTTACCCAGCAATTAGGAGGCTTTTGGATGAGGGGTCCGACACCTACATCTGAAACAGACAACTGGAGCTACTGTTGTTCACCCCCAGCAGCAGCGAGGCTTCGCTGTCCAAAATACGCCACATGGAACAAGCAGTCCCCAGAGCGGTTGTTCCCTTGGATGGAGGTGGTTGGAGAAAGTGACAGCCCATCAGCAGACAAGGCTTAAGCTCCTGCTTTTAATACGCAGCCTGGGGTAAGGTCTTTGGATCACAGATGTTCAGATCTGGTCATAAGACCTGAACCTTGATCTATTCCCAACAAGAACGACCCTTGTGCATTTCACTGCATTAACAGGAGTGTTGCCAGCAGGCCCAGGGCTGTGATCCTTCTCTGCTCAGCACTGGTGGGGTCACACCTGGCATCCTGTGTCCGGTGCTGGGCTCCCCACTACCAGAGACACATGGACAGACTGGAGAGAGTCCAATGATGTGTCACTAAGATCATGAAGTGACTGCAGCATTTCTCCTGTCAGGAGAGGCTGAGAGCTGGGACTGTTGAGTTTGGAGGAGGCTTAGGGGTGATGTCATCAATGTGTGTAAATGACTGAAGGGAGGGTAAGAGAGAACAGAGCCAGGCTCTTCTCAGAGACACCCAGTGACAGGGTCAGAGGCAACAGGCACCAACTGAAACACAGGAGGCTCCATCTGAACATTAGGAGATGCTTTTTGACCATGGAGGTAACGAAGCAGTGGCACAGGTTGTCCAGGTACATTATGAACTATCACTCCTTAGAGATATTAAAAAGACACCTGGATGTGGTCCGGGGCAACTGGCTGTAGGTGGCCCTGCTATAGCTGGAGCTTTGGACCAGATGTCCTCCAGTAATCCCTACCAGCCTAAACCACTCTTTGATTCCTCTTCTTACAGCTTTCCTGGGTTCCTGCACTTGAGTCACAACAACCCCATACAACGCTGCAGGCTTGGGCAGGGATGGCTGGAAAGCTGCCTCTTAAAAAAGGACCTGGGGGTACTGGTTGATAGTCAGCTGAACATGAGCCAGAAGTGTGCCCAGGTGGCCAAGGAGGCCAACAGCATCCTGGCCTGTATCAGAAATAGTCTGTCCAGCGAGACTAGAGAAATGATGGTCCCTCTGTACCTGGCACTTAGTGAGGCTCCTGTGGTAGTCAGAGTCAACAGGGAAACACCTGGGAAACACACTCTAAGAAGGTGGAGGAACCAGTGGCAGACTGATGTGCCTGTACTCTAATGCACACAGCATGGACAACCAACAGGAGGAGCTGGAAGCCATTGTGGAGCAGGAAAACTACGATGTGAACGCCATCATGGAAACACAGTGGGATGAGTCTTATGACTGGAGTGCTGCCATGAATGGATATAGGCTCTTCAGGAAGGATAGAATGGGGTGGCCTTGTATGTCAGGGAGTGTTATGAATACCTACAACATAACGAGTGTGACAATAAGGCTGAGTGTTTTTGGGGAACAAGAAGGCAGATACCATGGTGGGAGTCTGCTATAGGCCTCCCAGTCTGGACAAGGAGGCAGACAAAACATTCTGCCAACAGCTGGGATCAAAATCCTGAACCCCTCTCCTTGTAGGGGGACTTCAACCTGCCAGATATCTGCTGGGAATACAGTATAGCAGAGAGGGAACAATCTAGGAGGGTCCTGGAGTGTGTTGTGGATAACCTCCTGACACAGCTGGTGAGGGAGCCGACTAGGGAAGGGGCCCTGCTGGACCTGTTGTTTGCAAACTGAGAAGGGCTGGTGGGGGATGTGACAGTTGGAGGTTGCCTTGGGCACAGTGACCATGAAATGACAAGAGGTTTTGATTCTGGGAGAAGCAAGGAGGACAGTCAGCAGACTCGCTGCCTTGGACTTCAGGTGGGTGGACTTTGGTCTTTTCAGGGGCCTGGTCAACAAAGTCCCTTGGGAGGCAGCTCTCAAGGGCAAAGGAGTCCAGGAAGCCTGCATGTTTTTCAAGAACATAGTCTTAAAGGCATGGGAGCAAGCTGTCCCCATTTGCCAGAAGACAAGCCGTGGGGGAAAAGACCAGCCTGGCTGGACAGGGAGCTGGAGCTGCAACTTTAGGAAAAAAAGAGGCTCTATGGCCTTTGGAAGGAAGGACAGGCCACTCATGAGGGTTACAGAAAAGTAGTGAGGCTTTGCAGGGAAAAAATTACAAGGGCAAAGGTACAACTAAAACTTTACCTGGCCTCTGATGTTGAGGCCAACAAAAAAAGGTTCTATAAATATATTAGTAATAAAAAGAGGCCTAAGGACAACCTCTGTCCTCTAGTAGGTGCGGCCAGTAACAGTGACAAAGGATCAGGAAAAGGCTGAGGTGCTGAATGGCACCTTTGCCTCAGTCTTTACCAGCAAGACCAGTTATTCTCCAAGTACCCAGCCCCCATAGGCAGAAGACAGGGATGGGGAGCAGAATGCAGCCCCTGTAATCCAAGGGGAAAGGGTGAGGGACCTGCTTCAGCACCTAGATGTATGCAAGTGTATGGGGCCAGATGAGAGCCACCCGAGGGTCCTGAGTCAGTTGGCAGTAGTGCCCACCAGGCCACTTTCCATCATCTATGAGCAGTCCTGGCTGACTGGGCAGGTCTCAGTTGACTGGAGATCAGTGAATGTGACGCCCATCCACAAGAAGGGCCATAAGGAGGACCTGGGGAACTACAGGCCTGTCAGTGTGACCTTGGCGCCTGGGAAGGTTATGGAGCAAATCATCCTGGGTGTGGTTATGAGGCACATGCAGGAAAAGCAAGGGACCAGGCCCAGCCAACATGGGTTCATGAAAGGCAGGTCCTGCTTGGCCAACCTGATCTTCCAGGATAGGATGACCTGCTTAGTGGATGAGTGTAAAGCTGTGGAGGGTGTCCATCTGGATTTTAGCAAAGCTTTTGACACACTTTCCCACAGCATTCTCCTAGGGAAACTGGCTGCTCTTGGCTTGGTCAGGTGTACTCTTCACTGGGTAAAAAACTGGCTGGATGGCTGGGCCCAAAGAGTAGTGGTGAATGGAGTTAAATCCAGCTGGTGGCCAGTCACCAGTGGTGCTCCCCAGGGCTCGCTGCTGGGCTCAGTTCTTGTTAATATCTTTATTAAGGACGTGGACGAGGGGATAGAGCACACCCTCAGCAAGTCTGCAGCTGACACTAAGTGGGAGTGTTGATCTGCTTGAGGGTAGGAAGGCCCTACAGAGGGATCTGGACAGGCCAGATTGATGGGCCGAGGCCAATGGCATGAGGTTAAACAAAGCCAAGTGCCAGGTCTTGCATTTGGGTCATAATGACCCCGTGTAGTGCTACAGGCTTGGGGGAGAGTGGCTGGAAAATCCCTGGCAGAGAAGGACCTGGGGGTGTTGACTGACAGCCGGCTGAACACAAGCCAGCAGCGTGCCCAGGCAGTCAAGAAGGCCAATGGCATCCTGGTCTTAATAAGAATAGTGTGGTGAGTAGGACTAGGGAAGCGATTGTCCCCCTGTACTCAGTGCTGGTGAGGCCCCACCATGAGCACTGTGTTCAGTTTTGGGCCCATCACTACAGAAAAGACATTGAGGTGCTGGAGCGTGTCCAGAGAAGGGTGACGAGGCTGGTGAGGGGGCTGGAGAATAAATGTTATGAGGAGCAGCTGACGGAACTGGGGTTGTTTATCCTGGAGAAAAGCAGGCTGAGGGGAGACCTTATCACTCTCTACAACTACCTGAAAGGAGGTTGGCACCAGCTGGGGGTTGGTCTCTTCTTCCAAGTAACAAACAGTAGGACAAGAGCAAATGGCCTCACATTGTGCCAGGGGAGGTTTAGATTGGGTATTAGGCAATATTTCTTCACGAAAAGGGTTGTCAAACACTGGGACAGGCTGCCCAGGGAAGTGGTGTAGATGTGGCACTTAGGGACATGGTTAGTGGTGGACTTGGCAGTGCAGTGTTAATGGCTGGGTTCAATGATCTTAAAGTTATTTAGGTGGGAAAAGACCTTTATGCTTCACCAGCTTGAGAAAGGGTACTGCTGTTCCAGGGGGAGCCTGGTGCTAACAAACAGCCAGGCACTTGCCAGTCATGGCATTAATCAATAATGGCATTAATCAATATAATTGCCATCAATTCTTGGCAGCTGCAGCTGTAACAACATTACAGACCACAGGTGACGATCTGTCCCCATGGCCATGCCTTTGAACAAAACTCTTTGGAAGACACAGGTAACTCCATCTTCACACACCTGCTTTTATCTTAGTGGCTGCAACAGCTCAGTAACACTGTAACGCCTACTCATGTGCGCACAGGTGTGCTACTGGTATGGAGATGGTGTAAGGGTAAGAAGTTCTTCAGCTGTAGGACTCATTAGTCTGTTTTCTAGCCTCTTATGCCACCTTTCTGTATGTCTTGTGAAAAGAAAAAATAGCAATGTTTTGACCAGTATTTACCATCAGTGTCATTACTATAACTACTTGATAAATGTCTGTGAAGATTGTAACAAGCACATTGCTGCTTCAACACCTGGAAAAGTTCAACGCTGCTTTGAAGAATATTTTGTTATAAGTGCTATTAAAGGTGACTCTAGTGCTGGTTCTCATGTGTTCTGGAATTTGTGTACTGCTCTGTGACAGATACCTTCATAAGGACTTTAAAACTACTTAAAGCCAGAGTACCTGCCAGAAGTTATCTAACATCAAAAAAAATACTCCTGGTTTTATTATGCTTAAGGGGTATTGTAGAGGCAAACAGCATCATTCAAGGATTAAATTAGAAAGTCTGTGCATATTTGCATGTGTCAGTGAGATGTTATTTCAATATTTACTTGATTGTTGTTCAAAATCCACTGAAGTTGCTATTACCTGGAGAAAGAAAGAATCCCAGGGGATGTCACTGAGTGGCAGTTGGTCCCACTGCATCCTTCTGCTGAGCCACAGCTCCAGTCCAAGCCACTGGAAGCTTTAAGGCCACTGGGGTGCTCTGGTTTCTCAGACCCACAGGACTAGTGATTGTGCTGGAGCAGTTTGTGGGGTTTGTTTTTTGAATACCCTACACAGCTGAAGGAAAAACAACATACTAGTAGAAAATTACTACCTGCACCACTGGGCTCAAAACAGTTTATTAGCTTGTCATTATAAGCAGTTCCAAATAAGGACATGAATTCCCACGAGATAATTGTAAGTGCTGGTTTCTTTCTTAAGAAACAGGCAAATAAGATATATTATGTTTTTAGCAGGAACACCCTCATCTTTCATCTTGCCTCCCCCTTCATCTTGCCTCCCCCTCACACATCACAAAAGGTTAGAGATCAAGGCATGCAGAAGAGCTGTGTGAAGCGGTATATCCTAATTTCAGCCCTCCAGATGAGGCAATCCTTTTATCCCTGTTCTCCCCTTGTTCCCAAATATCCAGCTACTCCTCTCAGGATGCAAAGTGCTCAGCAAGCAACAGTCTACAGAAGCAGGTTTGAAGTTGAACACTGTTCTTTCCGCCTCTGAAATGAAGCGTGCACCTTGCAGTCCCTACTCTGGGTAGGCAGAGAGAAGGGTCCAGGTCTTAGGGTTTAGTTGTGTATTTTCTCCTTCCCCTGTCTCCACTTTCGGAATAGTGAGGCCCAGGAGCTGTTCCCCAGATAGAGAATGCTGATTGGGAAGGTCAGTACAAAGCCCATAAGAGAAAATATCTTGATGCTTGTTTTCTGCAAGTGAAAACACCCCGTGTTTTCTCAGCTGATGGCCAGCTGCCATCTAACACAATGCCAAATTAACCACCCTGAATGGAACCAGTTCATTTAAAAACATCCTGAGAATGCAGCGTGCCAACATGGCCACAACCCTCTCCCTGATACACAACTCTGTCAGTTTCAAGCTGAGGTCCTGCTGCCTTCTAAGGAGCTTTGGTTCTTCCCCATCCCTGCAGAGTGAAGGGTTTTAGCTCCACAATGCTACCTTCCACTTATTAAAGACACAGACCCCTTGTCCGAACCTCCTGCTGAAGAAACCCAACTGTCTTTGCATGCCACTGCACGCAGCGTTTACTGTGTAATTCTCAAAGTGGTTGCCCTGTCTCACTTCTACAAGAAGACACACCAAAAGCAGGTCTGTCTGTAGGACTGGGAAGGGAAGCATGCTGCAGAACTGTACTTGGTATAAGGAAGTATAAGACAGCCATTTATTTCTAAGCCTAACCAGTTGGACTGCCACACCCACCAGTAACTCACTGGTACCTAACGGATTCATCAGCCATGTATGGTCACTCCAGAGATTATTAGGAGCAGTTCAGCAGTACAAAGGCAGAAAAATGGGGAATACTCAGGTATTGATCAATGTCTATCATCTATTCCCTCAAAATATTCCAAATTTGTGGCTTGTATATAACTATGATACCATATCAATTGCCTCCTAGGAGCCACTAGGTTACATATAGATGGCTTGGGCACCCAGGCTGGCCCTATGGTACTCTAGTACTTGATACCAGAGTGGCAGCCAGGTGCATGGCCAACACAGGCTTCCCTGGGTCGGGTGCAGGTGAAGGCAAAACCTGAGCTGGGGGATCAGATTCTGATGATTTGTATCAGCGTGATGCCAGATGCTGAGTCACTCCAACCAGATGTGCATGGATGACGACAGTGCAGCACGGCCAGGAACGAGGCCTTACCTTCCCACCCCTTCCAAACTGGGATTTTAAGTTTGCCATTCTTTGTATGAATTAACAAGGAGAGGAAAACACAAGTCAGCTTTGCTGCAAGCCAGTACAGGCAATTAGCCTCATGAAGTTAATCTTTGCTTTAATTGGTTGCCCAACATACATATTTAAACATTCTGTACTAAATTAGCCAGCATGCACACAGTAATTGGACCAGTCAGTGACTTTCTCCTTTCACTATATACATACACAAACAGGAACACCACGAGATTGGACAAAGGAAAGCAGTTTGTTAACCGGATACAGCTAGCAAGTAACATTTTTTTCCTCTAGAAATGTTTTCCTGCAAATTCACAAGTGTGAAGACTTTCTTTCAAGGCTTGAAGAACTTTGCAGTCTTCCAGTGAAAAGGCTGACAACAGCCACTGTAGCTGAAATGAGATAAAATCGGTTTAAAAGCCATTCCAAGAAAGAGTGAAATTGAAGACAAGAATCAAATTGCCTGCAACATGGCACAGGGAAAAGGGACTCTGGAGACAATCCAAGCAGATGTACTGAGGTGGCCCGATTCTGAACACCCTTAGCTTAGTGTAAAGAGAAGGAGGAGTATCAGAATCAGATCCAACATTTCACATTCACAGATACTTACTATCAGAAACTCAGTATCTTGAGAACTTAAGTGTTTGCTTACTTTATTTGAAGAACTTTAATTCTGTGTCAACACAGTCATAGAAAAGATCCACTACTTCAGCAGGATCCAGAACCTCTGTACGAGTTAGGATATCTTCCATTGCTTCTAAGCCTTGTTTTTCCAGGTCTAACATGATTCTCATCAGTTTCTGGCCTTTATCCTAAAGGCATGAACAAAACCAAACTCAATTAACCAGCAAACAGGCTTGTTAAAGCATTTTACTGCTCCCTTTTGTTATGGAGATCTTTCAAGTATTTTTAAAAATGAGAAAGACTTTTAAAGTACAAACTATTTCTGGTTTTGAATGGTCAAAGGCTAAAAGGAACAGTGCTGGACACTATGCATGAAGAAAAATAACCAAGTAGTTGCTAAGTTTAAAGCAGAGGAGTGAAAGACAGATAGAGGAAAATGGTATCATGGTCTTCAATGATAGAGCAACTTAAGCCTGTAAACCGGCAAACAGTGTGAAGACTAGAAGCCCTGAGGACTGTACACGTCATGATATGTACATGTGTATCCCTCAGCTCATCACCTGCAAGGTGATTAGATCTGAAATGATGTAAGATGTAACAGCATTAAGACTCCAGATCCCAGGGGAGGCCTTCTGTGTCATTCTGACCTCTCTTCATGTTTCTGGGCAGGAAATTCACTCCTGAAGAAGGTGTCATTTCATTTTATCTAGATGTTACTTAAAATCTCATACTTTTTTCTTTAAAGTGCTGTTTGTCTTGCTTGCAGCTTTCAAAATTGAATTCCAGAAGAAAAGTCATTTATAATAAGTGATGGTTCTGAACTTTCCAGGATTTATACCAGCATTTGGGCAGAAAGGCTAGAGCCCCTCAGCTAAGGTTTAGGCTCTCAGGCCACTCTTCATGCTATAAAAACTGCCCACTAAAAGCTACGTTTTCTCTTCTACCACAGCTTTTGGTGCCACACCATGGGATGTGAACAGGGAAGAGTTCAGGAGATGCTAACATGCCTCTTCTAGGTATTCCCTAAAGCAGCATCTTGCACAGTGCTCTGGGAGCCAGCTGCACGCTGAGCCAACGTTATCGCAGAAGCCTCAGCTTTGAAATTCAGCTGTTCCAAGGGACTAGAAATCATTCCAGTCAACACTGCATTAAACACAGTTTTCTCTAGCAAAGGTTATTGTGGTTTCCTTAATCACTAATAGGTGAGTCTGAATGCTGTTACGATCTTAGCAAGAATCTGACCTACCCAGCTACTCACAGAGGAAGACCGCGGAAGAACAAGCCCACTGTGGAAGTTCAACAGGACTAAGGGAGTCTTCCACAAATTGCCCATAATACCAGCATGACTGGCATGCCCTGGTGATCCCTCCCTCTCTTTGCTTCCTTATAACCAGTTATCCAGTTTACTGCTGTAGTTGTAATTGAAAATGTCAAAGAACAGTTACTGAACTATTTGCACAAGAACAGCAGAAGTTGTATCTCAATGAGCTGGAAAAGATGTACAGAATGATCCCTTTCCTGCCTGCCTTTGTTCCAAAATGTATTGCCATAAAGTATCTTCATCACTTTAGGGTTTTATAATAGAAGGTTTTCAGTCCTCAGGTACCTGTTGCATAACACTGGAAAGCATCTTTTCTTCTCACATGGCATTTTCAGTTAATCCTTACAAATTAACAGACAGGCATTGAACTGAGACTTGAAAAACAGTCACATGCAAACTGTTTCTTCAAGAAACAAATTAATTCAAACTCTGAAGTTCTTAATCCATCATGTAATTTAAGTCACAACTTTCCTGCCATCATCCTATTGTATAATTCTGATACCACATTGCACTAGCATCCAGTGTTCAATAATCACTTTAAAGACTATAGACACAATGGGGACCGAACAAGTTAATCAGCTGGTCAGTTTGGCTTTGCACTCTGTAAGAGTAGGGGCAGAGCAACACTCAGGATAACAAACAAAACCCTGGTGCTGAACAGTTTGTCCTTCAGAGGGAGTGATTATTCAAGCTGAACTTGCAAGGATTCTAAGAATATTCAGAGACTGTTTTTCAGTGAGTGGCTTTGAAGTAAATTATGGATTTAGGAAGCTACATTTACTCCTTTTAATTCCAGTCCCGCAGCTCTTACCTGATCATTCTCAAGGAGAGATCGGGCCCATTCATGTGCCTTGTATAATTCATGCCTGCGATCAGGTTTCTCCTGGAATCGAGGTATCTTTTTAGCAGGATCATCATTGCCAAAAGAAGGAGATACTACTTTTGGTACTAATTTTACATCATCAACAAAAATAAAGGGTTTAAATATGGACCTGAAAGAAAAGAGAATTACTGCTTGCAGTAATACGACAGATTTTAGATATGTTGCTGAAAACAACAGCTAAAGAACAGCATAAGTAATTCATCTACAGTAGGCATGGATGAGGTTAGAGAGTCAGTACTAGTCACAAGCAAAATAAATCAATGTGCTTTAAAATAACTGGGTTTGCCAATCACTGTAAAACTTTATTACCCTTTTTACCTATCAATCTCTTTGGTCCCCTTCATGCTGGTTCTGCCACTTCTTTAGAACAGTAGTATTGTATTTTCCTCTTCAAATTTGGTGGGTCTTTTTGACAAGTATCAGCATTCAGCCTCACATCAGTTTTTCTCCTCTGCTCACGTTGCCAGATCTCCCTCTCCTCCCAGATTTAATTTTTGTTAAAATCACAATCACACATTTGTGTGGAGCAGGGATGATTACTTGGCATATAACCAGCAGCATTTTAGGATTTTATGTAGAGGGGTAGAAAAAGACGTAACTACCAATATTGTGACACTTCTCAAACAACTTCAACACTGCATTTGGATCTAAACTCCGGAGAGACACACAGACAGATAGACAAAACCCCCCAGCAATCCAGGGTGTTAATTCCCAAGAATCTGAGAGCAGATATTGGCAAGTGCATGGGAAGCTGCCTTCCTTCTCTTTAGATACACAACCAAACAGCACCCTGCATTCTGCAGTGAAGGCGACGCCAGAGGTGTGACACTTCTGCAGCCATGATTAATAAGCACTGCCTGCACGCAGTCAGCAGGTTCACTGCTTCTTACCATTTCCATCAGGGTGATGAGGCCTTGCTGACTAAGAGCTTGTGTGACTCACTAGCTGCACTTAAAAGAATGCTTTTTTAATGCATTATAGTGTAAATTAAAGCAAGGAAGGCCTCCAAACAAGTCTTTCTACAGCTAAACTCTCTGCCTTTAAAAAGCACAGAAATCCCACCAAAACAATTTGAAGAGTTCCTCCTTTCTATCCCAAAGGATTTGCATCAAATCAGAGAAGAGTTTTGGAAAGCAAGCTCAAACTCCATAATTAACCATGAAAGCTTGAGTGGCATAATGCAAGGTGGGTGGAAAGTCCCTTTGGCATGGCTGGCTCCTGAGGCCCTTGGAAGAGCCTAACACTTACTGCCACTCTTCTTACAGGGATGCCTGTCAGCTGTTCAAGGACACAGTTTTGTTCTACCCATGACTTCTTTACCTCAATGCAGAGGTAAAGTGACAGATATCCTGAATAACTGCAAGTGGTTTAGTTAATTTCTGTGAATCCCAGGTGGATTCTGTTTAAAACACAAGCTAATTCATTAGTTCTTTGATAAACTGGCCCATGAGTTCCCTTATCTCCTCTACTACTTTCAAATAAAGAAGACATTTAAACCAACCAGACTAAAATTAAAACCATACTTGGGATACCTGGGAACTGCAGATGCTTTGATGTTACATGAGGCTACCTGAACTGCACATGTTCTTTTTGTATTTAGACACTTCATTTGTTTCTATTTTGCACCTGTTCAAGAGAAGTGACTAACATGGTCCACAACATCACCATCTCAACAAGAACTCACTGGAAAACAGCTATGCTGGAGCAATAGCTCCTGGCTCCTCCCTAAATTGCATTTACTCTAGCTGCTCTGAATTTAGGCAAAGTTCCAGACCTAGCCTTTCAGCCCAGTGGTGTCCCTTTAGAATCTCAGCAAGGTAACACAGGACTGTCAGACTGCACACCAACAACTACTGACTGCATTTCTGGTTAGACATTCTCTTGAAGGCTGCTCCAACCTGGATGGCAGGGTTTGTTTAATATCTTTCAACCCATCATCTGCTCTGCACCCAAAAAACCTCAATGCCGTGTCTTACCTTGAAGGGTCTGGCGTGCCAGTGAAGTAATGAACACAGGGGAAACTAGGGTCCTGAGGCAGAACAGAGACTATGCTAGCTGTAGTAAGGAAAGATTCAGAGTCCACACAGACACCGCTGTCCTTGTCACGCAGAACATCAATCATAGCTTGTGCAGAAACGTCACCTATGTGAAGGGGGAGGAAAAAAAATTCCCCAGTGTTCAATGTGTTGGACCCCAGGTAAAGATTTTAGTCTGAATGGGCCAAATATGACCAGTGACACTCGACATAGAAACAGTGAGCTGGGATTTGTGACATGCCTATTTAAACCATGCAAACCAAGAATGAACTTGCCTCACTAGTAAGAGAGAAGAGTAGGAAGCATTAATATAGGCATTACAATAGGTAGGGAGAAATGTGGTTAAAAGGCATTTTTCAGAATGGTGGTTGTGATGTCTGTAATACTGATGTAGCAATCACTATGAATAGACTACTTATAGAAAACACCCATTTTCCTCTAAGAAGCCACCTCTACCCAAGCCCAGGCAGAATGGGAGCACCCTGATCTCCCACTTCTCATC
Source organism: Porphyrio hochstetteri (assembly GCA_020800305.1). Taxonomy (NCBI): domain Eukaryota; kingdom Metazoa; phylum Chordata; class Aves; order Gruiformes; family Rallidae; genus Porphyrio; species Porphyrio hochstetteri. The sequence goes on along the minus strand of CM036906.1, from coordinate 131,864,231 downwards.
TACTTCCATTAGCGCTCAATCAAAACTGTGAAACATCACCTCATGTTCACAAGGTGCGACAGCAGCAGACCCAGACACTGCAGTCTTTTCTCCAAAACACTGTCTACTAGAATCCCCTGTTCTCATTCTATTTCCTGCTTGTGTCTTCTCACACCGCTTCCTCCCCATGGCACTTCCACGTTTTCTTGGACTTACCACTTTGGCAGGTACCATTTCTCCCCCAGCACCTTCTCAAACCCCATGCTGACTCCCCCTTCTGCGCCTGGATGCCTCAATGCACCAAGAGACATGGAATGACCCAGCATTTTGGAAGATTTGCAGCCAGAGCCATCTGTCTGTAGGGCCCCCCAAGGCTTTTCAGTGCTATAATCCAGGCTTAGTAAGACCTTTCACCCATGCTCCTTCAGAATTACTGTATCTGCCTCTCAAACACAAACCACGCTCCGTGTAACTCTATAGCCTTCGCAGGAACTCTGCACTGCAATACACATTTCACCTGTGCACTCTTCTTGACACGTGCCAACATGTGAAAATGCTGACAACCTAGTAAATTCATGTCTGTAGTACAGGGCTTTTTTATCAAAAGATCATTTGTGCCATGTTTCACACATGAAAGAGCAGATACATGTCAGCCATGCACTGCTGCAGGCTGGTAATTTCAGAGCTATTTTGGCCAGCTGCAGTGAACTTAAGTCATTAATAACTTTTGGTTTGGAAACAAACCCTTCCTTTGGTTGGAGGCAATTGGCACACTGTCTGTTTGTTAACTTTGTCTGCTCAACAGTGAAAAACTGACTTCTGTTTGCAACTGACTAGAATTGATCCTACTTAAACTAAAATTTTAATTCCTTCCCCAGAAGCCTAAACAAACTTACCAAAACATTGAATTCGTTAAGCTCGAACTTTCATACCTGAGGCCATTTCTTCTTTAATACTATAATTTTAGCATTAGGTGTGGCCACCCTAATTACACCAAAGCACAAATGCAGCAGCACATCATGCACATCAAAACAACAGTGAAGAAAGTTATTTTATAAATTGCAATCCTGCTTTAAAACCTTAAATTTGAGGGGGATATTAAGGGCTTCATCCTAAACTGTGGCAAGTTCAGGAACAGCCTCCAGGTCTGATCTTCCTTCCCACACAGTTTACATGTAGAGGTGCTCTCCTCAATCACATGTAGTTCTGGGACAGGATGCCTGAAAGGAGGCCGTAAGTGAGTAAAAATCCCGCCATGCAGACAGAAAGATGGTTCAACACTTACCACCTTGCTTTTCTAGGCTCTCCCTGCCAGAACAGCAAGCTAAATGGTCATCAGCAATAGAGAACACTTCAGAAAAATTGAAGTCTGAGTCTCCGTTCCACCAGCCTTGGCTTCTCACGTAATTCCTTAGCTCAGGATGCTCAGCATCGAGTTTTGTCGTTAATGAAAGCTGATTGCAAATGCATTTCACTCCCTCTGTAGAAAAAGCCCCGTATTAAAAGTGAGAACTGATACAGTTTTTTCTGGGAGAAGCTGGAAGGACAATGTAATTTCAGTTAGGAAACAAACCGAACCATTGGTTAGGATGTACCGTGGGCATGGCTGCATAATGACACATGCAGAGAATTACCAGTCACTGCAGGCTGCAGAGCTCAGTTCTCTGTGCCCTACTTCCATATTTGCACTGCCTTGTGACTGACAGTGGTATTTAGTCAGAATACCAGTTTCACAAGCTGTATCTCACAGATTCTGACCATGAAGCAGAAGTGGACTCCTAACGATGAAGGCACCTGCCTAATCTTTTCTTCAACGATGCATTCCACAGCCACAACTCTTTAAGTCTGACTTGATTTAAAATATATTTCAGCAAAGCAGCATTTAGTATAATGAACCTTATTTGCTCCCCCTCAAAAAAAAGCCCCCCAACTTTATTTTTTAAAATGTTTTTAAACACTTATCAATTGCTTTAAGCTTCCCAATTGAAAAACAACTTTATTGTAAGAAACAAGATAGGCTTAAACTTAATTTTTCATCTTAAATTTTAAGAAGGCATGAAGTAAAAAGACAGTGTAAGTAGCCTTCCAAGAATATCAAAGGCTTTTTTCATTTGCTTTTCTCAAAAATACCGCAGTGCTTATATCCATATATCTACGACATGACTAACAGTGGTTGCTGCAGATACTCCTCAGAGAGAATAAAGCAAATGCGTTGGAAGCCAGAGAAAGAGATGATAGAGTAGATCTGCGAACTCAAATAAAACCAGATTCTGGAATTTGGCACCAAGTTTTTTTTTTAAAACAGAAACCAAAGCAATATTTGTGAAAGTTATTAATACTGCCTTCCACAAAAGTAAGCTTGCTTTTGTAACACCTCATGCATGCTATTTAAATAATGAGTAACAACTTAGAGTAGGAAGTTCCGTGCCTCAGTCTGCAAAACAGTCACTGTCATTCAGTTCTGACCCTTACACTAGGGTCACTGACAGCTTGTTCTGATTCACACTTTCAAACAGCATACCTCCCAGGGAATTTTCTTGACGTGAGTGATAGGAATTATTTGTGTTCATATCAAGCTAGGCAAACCACTCCTTAAGAGCTCTTTAAATACTCCATTTAGTAACTCATGTAAAATAGTATTTTGCGGTTTTGATCCCCTTCAAAAAATGAAAATTTAGCAAGCAAATTTTTCTATTGACAGAAGAACAGTAATAGTAAAGACTTTAGAGTATTTATCCTTAAATTAACAATTAGCTTTAAATTATCAACCAAGGACTTGCTTGATAAATATTCACTATAAGCTTTAAAGAACTGCAGCAGTAATATTAAAAACAGAACAACTTGAGGACAGAGTCAGGAAAGAAAAAGCCTTCATACTGGGAAATGACACATCTTACCTGTTTTAGCAACATTTGTGCATTCATTTGAAAGCTTAAGAAGCACACTTATGGTAGCAATAAAGAGCCCCCTGAACAAAGTATGAAGCAGAGAGTTCTTACACAGCCAGCAGCCTTTCCTCCTGGCAGCTTCAGCAGGCTGCAGGAGATGGAAAGTACTTATCTGTGGCTCACAGGGAGCTCCTGAAGAGCAATGTGCTGGTAAAAATCAGAGCAGAGCTGCAGTATCATTTCAAAAAGCTGCAAGGCACAGATGAAGGCAACACTTTGTTTGCTGGGAAGAAGGATGTGATGGTTATGTATTGCTGATGCAGCTCCAAAGGCTAAATTAAAAACTACTGTTCTTCAAGTATTAGCCAGATAGGGCAACAGAAGGTGGCAAGTTGTCACTGTGTAATCCCAGGAACCTCAGCAGCCAGCTGCTTTCCAGAATTTGGATTTTATCAGGACAGCATTATCAGTCTTCTCTCCTCTACGTTTGATATCCAAGACTTCCTCTGGCTTGTAGATATCCTTAAAATGCAAACTTTTCTTGGGAAAACACCATCCCTGCTAAGCCAAGCTGATTCCATCTGATGGCATGAACTGACAATAGGCCATCCTGCGCTGCACAGCTGGGGGTTGTTTCTTTGCTTTGATATTTTCAAATTCAAACCTCCCTCCTCCTGATATCTGCTATCTCCCACCTTTCAGCGAAGGGGAAGTGAAAAGAGAATTGAATGGATGTGTCATAGCTTAAAGCACAATTCTAAGATTCCTCTTAAGTTATCTGAATTTTTAATTCATTCAAATGTGAGTAAATTTTTAAAAGCTCTTCTCTTAGGAAAATAAAAATATTTTCAAAACTTAATTTAAAATAAAAACAACCAACAATAAATTAAATATATGCCTTAGATACTTGTATTATATTAGGGCAGCACCTATGTGCCAGCAAAGTTTTAAATAAGCCAGTGAAATTTAAGTTAATTTGGCAACTCTGGCTTCACACATACAGAAATAGAAACCACCTACAAGTTTAAAGAGCAGAAAAACATTCTACTGCAGCATCAGATAAGAAATGGGGATGTGAGGGGACTCTATTGCAGTAAAGCAACCAGCAGCAGCCTATTCCATTTACCACCTAACACAAACCCTTTTCTCAAAGCTGTCAGTGCTCATCCTTCCCATCTAACATTTTATATTTGTATGTAACAACTCAGGCATTAACTCCATTAAATACACTTGACATATTCCAAACAGTAAAGAAATCTGGGAAAATACACCACTTACCAAAGATAAAAATTTAAGCACAATGCTTATTACATAGCTTTTATATACAGGCAACAATCTCCAGCTTCACAGAAAACTATGTTACATCAGCCAATGCAAATCAACATTTAGAGAGCAGTAAAAATATAGGAGGTTAAAATCAATGATTTAATCAAACATTTGCCTGTAGTAGTCACTTCTTTAAACTCAGCGACTTTAGACCAATTCTTACAAGGGAATTCTTTACAGCTACTTATAATAAGACAGATTTGCTGTGAGTGATAAACTGACCTGTGATTTTTTCTGCTGCCCAGTACTTTCCAGAAGTTTCCAGTATCCAGGCTTCACTTCTGTCCACAATCAAAAATGCACTTTGGAAAGTGTGGCATGAACTCCCATCTTCAAAATAATTTCCACCTTGTCCATGCTCTTCCAACAGAGCAACTATTACATCCAACGCTTCTTTAGCTGTTGCACCTCTTTCTAGGCCAAGTCTATAAGAAAAGGGTAAAACAGATTCAGATGGACATGTAACAGTGAGGTGGCCATAAGTTATTTGTTCTAAACATCAGCACTGGACTGGTTTTTAAATACCCAACTATCAGGTATGCCTAGTATAAGAATTCTTGCATTAATGAGTTACTAGAATTACAGGATGAGATATTGCTTAATTTGTTTCAAATGGTTCTTTATTCTCAAGCCTGTCATAGCTGGGTTTTAATTTTTAAAAAGAATCCAGTTACCAACCAATGGCCCCAGTTGTACTGTAAATACACAGTGCTCTATGTATCCCCCCAGGCAGAATAACTCTAAAGGACAATTTGCAAAGGTCTTTTAAAAATAACAGCTGTATACAAGCTTCCTTTTCTGTACAGAAGAGTGGGAAATTGCAAATGAATCTTACCAGAGGTTGGAAAAGGGAAGGGGTATTCAGTATTACAGTTTCTCTATAACCTCTCTTTCCCAATGCACCAATACTTAATTGGCCATGGGAGCCAGGCGTATGTTATCCTTTGATGCATAGTGCCCACTGTACACAGAAGCATTTGAGCAGTCACGCTTCAGTGTTCCTGCAGAGGCTTCCCCAAAAGAACACTTAACAATTAAACACCAGATGCAGCTTTTGCCTAAACTAAGAGTAACCATGCATCTAAAAGAACATGATTTTAAAAGGAGGTTTGAGCCAAGCAAGATTATTTTTGGGGAAAAGCAAACCGAGGCACAACATCAGGTTTTACAAAGCTATAGGGAATGGCTGTATACTGCCTTGAGTAAATGGGATGAAATAATTCCTTGAGATAATCAAGTCAACAACATAAGCAGTAACCAGAAGAGTCCATGTCAGACCTGCAAATGATTCCACTGGTTCCAAAACGCAGTTACTGGCAATGAGGAAATGCAGTATTTCAAACAGCAGCATATCCATGCCTCCATACTTTGAGACAGTTACTTGGGTCAATACAAAGTTTCTCTCTGTTGGTGCCATGGTTTAACCCCATCTGATAACCAAGCATCACATAGCCACCTACCCCAACACAGTGGGACAGGGGAGAGAAGTGGAAGTGAAGTGAGAAAACCCAAGGGCCAAGACAAAGACAGTCCAACAGGCAAAGCAAAAGCTGCACAAGCCAGCAAAGCAAAACAAGGAACCCATTTCCTCAGGTGGCAGGTGCCCAGCCACCCTGAGGAAAAGATGGGCTCCACCACACAGTGGCACCCGGGAAAGCAAAAGCCACCACCTCAGACATTTGTCCCCTCCTCACTGCTTCTCCCCCCAGCTCTATATGCTGAGCACGACTTCATATGGTATGGAATATCCCTTTGGTCAGTTGGGGTCAGCTGTTCTGGCTGTGTCCCCTCCCAACATCTTGTGCACCCCCAGCCCACTTACTGGTGGGGTGGGGTGAGAAGCAGAGAAGGCCTTGACTCTGTGTGTGCCCTGCTGAGCAGTAACGAAAACATCTGTTATCAACACTGCTCTCATCCCAAATCCAAAACACGGCACCATATCATCTATGGAGAAAGCTAACTCTATCCCAGCCAAAACCAGCACAGTTGGTTATGTCACCTTAATATTTTCCTCTGTGTTTATCTCTCTCTAATAGCTATATGGCAAAAGTCATTTTGACTGAGGGATAGGTCCAAGAAACTCACTTTTGTAAATTTAAGCATTATGCTAGCCCTTACCATTTCCATGCAAATCACAGGATGACAACACAACTCTGTTTCTTTCCTTAGAACTACAGTACCTAAATCAGGTTCTGATAACTTGAATACAAAATTGTTCATCTAAACACTTTTCAGTCTGATCTCTGCACTGGGCCTGCTTTGTTAAAATAGTTGGCCATTATTTGCCTTGTTTCAGGTTGAGCTAGTGAGAGCTGCGTTTACATTTCTCAGCAGCATCTCTTTATCACCAAGTGACAAAGGAGAGACAACTAGAATTTTAGATTGTGACAATTTTCCCCCATCACCATCTTACTTTGCATTTACAGAGTCTTTCCCTCTCACCTTGTTATTAGCTGAAACTTGCTTTGTATTGTCTCTATTTTCAGTCCCTGTGCATTTGTTATTCCTTCATTCTTTTCATCACTGGTGCAATCATTTTTTCAGAGCAATACAGAGATGTCAGTCCCAGCATATACTACAGACATCATTTAAAAGCCAGGCCAAAACCACATCTTATTTATTCCTAAGAATAACTTCAAGAGCTGTCACTGACACAGATAAATGAACGAGATGACAACTGCCTTGGTGACCACAGAGTCACTGGATGCAGTGATTGTCTGCCAAAAGCCATAACATCACACTAAAATTAATAATGTCTCCTTTAAATTTTTCTTCTCAGATGGTTATAGTCTAGCTTTCTTTGTTACAACTAAAGCAGAGATTCTGGCTGAATATCTTTCAGACTACTGGTTTTTTTTGTTCTGCAAATGGCTCCATTGTTACATGTACTTCCATTTAACAAAGGCCTAGGCTCCACTTTTGTTTGGGTGTTCTTATCTGTCAGTCACAAGGGACAGCAAAAAACCCCATGAAAACCAAAAATCCTACCCTACACAGGAACCACACAGCTCTTCTCCACAGAGCTGTAGGTCTTGCTGGTTATCTTGGCATCAGTGTGCTTGGTAACTGCAGCATAACCCTCCCACAAACACAATTCAGGGTACCCTTCAAGGTGAGTTCAGTAATTTCACCCCCAGAAGAGAACCTTAATTATTCATTAAGAAAATTTCAGTGACAGTACAATCCACTGTCTCAGTACCTCCAACATGCTGTCACAGCATATTATAAACCTTGCCAAAACTACCTTAGCTTTTCAGCTTCACACATCAGCTAAAGATGCAGACTTTCCCAACGAAGTAACTAACACACCTGATGATGACATTCTACTTATTCAATTTTGATGTCTCTAAGGAAAGAAATTGGTAAACAAATTAATACCCTTTAAAGAGCATTCTTGACTGCCTGCCAAGATCAGCATCTCTGCGGGGCTCTGAAAAAGTGATTGCACCAGCAATGAAAAGAATGAAGAAATAATAAAAAGACACAGGGATTACAAATTAAGACAACAATGCAAAAATAAGGGTGTATTTTATAGGTTTCTTCATATATAACTTCTGCATGATAATGTTGTGCTGTTCCAGCAGTATCAGCATAAGCAAAACAGTACACCAACTCTTCATATGAATGTACATTCCTAAACAGGTGCATTAGAGGCAACTGTGCCACAAAAAAATAACCTAAACCAACCCAACAAACAAAAACCAAACCAAACTGCAGTCACATTAGGAGGAAGATCTCAAGAAAACCCCGAAATCTCAATAAGTTAACCAACACAACAATATTGGTGCATCTTTCAAGGACAAGCTTTTGAATAAAACCCTAGAAGAGAAAATAATTTCTTACAAGTTTGTGCTGAAACCCATTTGCTCTCAATTTTTCTGACAGTTGTGACTAGGTTCATGTTCTCTATTTAGATAACCTGGAATGGGAACAGGCCTGCATGGAGTAGGATCAACTTCTACCCCCAAGTCAATCACAAAAACTGCATTAATTTTTTAAGAATCTTTCATATGTTCTGACATACTGTGGTACACCATCAAGCTACAAATCTGTAGATACCTGTCTTAATCCTCAGATACAGCAGAATCCTAGGTAACAAACTATTCTCAGTCATTAAGCAATCAGCAAGTTACTAAAGCTACTTTTGTGAAATACATCTTTGCTGATGCCCATCATGATCTTGATTGAAAAAAATTGTCTATGAGGTTGCAGGATGAATTTTCCTATTCCAGCAACATATAGGAAAAGAATGATGACTTTAAGAGAAATGTAGAAGTAAACTCTTAATGGAGCCTGAGTGTTCAAGCAAACTTTGATTCTGCTACCTGGATAACTGACATTCCTGATAGACTACTCTTGTACCTGCTCTGAAGAACATGTTTCACAGTATAAAACCTTTATTTTTTTTTTCAAGCAGCTAGTCTTTTTCATGCACACACAGTGTGTCAGTCTTCATCCTTCAGCTAGGATCTGACACAGATACAGAAGACCAACATACACATAGGTGTGAGAAAAATTTGGCCAGAGATGTGCATTTCTTAGTTAGGCCTAAAATGCCTCCATTTATTTTTGTTTCAATAAACCCTGAGTGACAGAATCAGTCTGTTCTGCAGATGGGTAAAACGTGGCAGAGCTGGTGCCAGCTGCTTCATCACAGCCTATATGATCTGTTTTGTACTTGGTGGCTCTCTCTTCTGTGAGGTGGTCCAAAACAGATAAGCCTAATGCAACTGTCCAAGTCTTCGTGGTAAGAGAAAGAATCACTTTGGCTGGAACAAGATGGGAGTCTGCAACACACCACTAGTTCTCCTTGCCTGAAGCGCTCCCTGCTTTCGAGCTGCAGAGAATTTCTTCTGCAGGTAAGAGGGAAGAGAGGGAAGGTAATATCTACAAGTGATGATTGCTCATAGTTTATAACCAGCTGCCCCTTATCTTGATATCTCCTGATTTGCTAGAGTGAGTAAATCTAGACCTGCTGGGTGACATATAGATATATATATTTGAATGTTAAACAGTATTTTGAAACTGCAACCACGATAAGCATAACTCTGCATCTTGCTTATGAGAATACCTTCTAAGTCTTTAATTGCCCTGTTAAAAGCCAAGGTATCTATTTCCTATACTCTATCCATAAAATCTGTTAACTCATTACAGGAGTCAAGTAGAATGATTTGACAGGACTTTTCTTGACTAACAGTTATTATTGAACATTTATCAACTCCTTGATATTTAAGTGGGGTTCTTTCCCCTTCAGGAACTGAGGTTCAGCTGGTCTATAACCACAAGTTTTTTAAACTCTATTAAGTATAGCCACAACATTTAACCTTTTCCAGTCACCCAGAACCTCTCTCATCTTTGGTAGTTTACAAGAAAAATGAGAATTCACCTGAAATTGGTTCAGCCTGCTCATTAAGTATCCCGGGGCAAATTCCAGCAGGACCACTGGGTCTAACACTGATTCACTTAAATAAACAGTTGTTGTCCTGTTCCATCTTTAATTAAATTGAATCCATTTGTTCCCTTTCTCTTTGTAATAAGTTTGCACCATTTTCTCCTTTTATTTTCAGCTTTCTTCCCCCACCCAACTCCCCTTTAAATTCTCTTCAACACAAGATCAACATGCAGGTGGAGACTTACAGTACAGCACAAGCCTTTTAGGCAGACAGCCTTCAATGAACAAACTTAACACGAGTTGTTTGCCAGCATTTAAATAAGGGCAATGGTTTGCATTGGAATGCAGGGGCTGAAGTGAGGCATAGTAGTTTGTTTATGCCTACAGTTGGCTATAAGCCCAGGATAAGCTTTTTAGGTCAGAGTAGGCAGTTGTAAAGTGGGGGAGAATGAAGGGCACACCACCAATCTGATGTTAGGAATCAGTTAGCAGTTCCTTACTAACAATGTAATCACTTCTCTTATCCTGTCAGAATAGCCACTGCTAGACTGTGGGGTAGGTAGACAAGGTAGGTTTAGTGGACCCGCATTAGACTGGTACATACCTGGTAGCCAAACTCAGGTTCCAATCATTTCCAGTGCTAACTCAGCTGTGTCTGGAGCTCTGCCTAGATGGGTCTCCTGCTTATATTGTTTTAAAATCTCCTAATGCCAGCACCACAAAACTGTTGTAAGTTATCATCATCTAAAACTCTGGTGCTTGAAAGGCTGGTCACATCTCAGCAAGCCACCCACCTGACAAGATCCATTCCAAGCAAGGCTTCAGATTCAGAAGCTGGTTCTCTGGTCACGACGGCTTCATTAGCTACACAGACTCCATGCTCATTAGCTCCCATTTCTGCCCCCCAAAGCCAGGAGGGCTTGCTCAGCACAACAGCATGAGTCTTCGGCACCTGCTCAATCTCAATGTATGTGCACTGCAGAGACAGCAGGAAGAGAAAAAGCAAAACAGTTGCAAGGACTTTTCTAATGCTGTGACTGAAGTAACACAAGACTTCAATGTACAGACAGGACACAAGTGATTTTTAAAAAGTCCATGTCTTGTATGAGGAGGGGTGGGATTATCTTTTTTTAAACATTCAACCTTTGCATCCTTGTATTGCAAAAGTCTGTGAAAACACATTTCTTGTGATAGTTGCAGGCTTCAAAGAGTCAATCAAGCAGAACCCGAGTGCTGGAGTCAATGGAAAGCAGCAGTAGGCAGAGCGTACTGTTACAGTAAAGAAACACAGATCATGTTTGTACATAGTAACAACATCAAGCCATTCTACCACCCCACCTAAGCACTTATTAAGTACATATTGTAACAATGGTAACTGGACAAAGCACATTAGAAGGCTTTCCCATTTCTCTTGCTGCCTCCTCTGCAGCTGCCCCCAGGACTGAGACTGCTGGTAGGGAAAAAAATAAAAACCAACAATAAAACCTCACACCAAGACCTGAAAAGATTCAATAGAATGCTTTGATAATCAGTCACAGGAAGTAAAACACAGGCGTTGCTTTTGCTAACAACTGACATTTCTGTTACTTTAGATGGTATGCTGCAATCAGAGGTCTGTGGATATATTCTGACAGGTCAAAAATACAGAGGACTTCAGAGAAGTCACTGAAACTGCAAGGAAGAAATAAAATACATGTTATCTTTCAAATGTATTTTCTTTTCCCTTGGTTTAGGACTTAAAAGCAAGCACTGTTTTCCCAGACAGCATGGAAGAGAGCTTGATCCATCATTAGATCATTGGCTTCTACAAGCCAAAGGAATGATCTTTACATTTTACTACTGTGATTAAGTTCTTGAAGGACCAAAGTCCACAGAATTTTCTTGTGAGGAAACTGAAGCTGTCTGTGGTGTTTATGAGACAGCTCTTAGCGTCCAGCATTCCTGTCTTAACATGTTCCTTGCAGAAGATATTCTGCAACATTTTTCTGAAGGAATAATTGGTGAGACATATCAAAACAAAGCAAGATGAATGAACAGACTTGTGGACTGAAAGTTGTCTGCCATGAAAATTAATGCAGTGTCCACATCAAAACCTAAAGCCGAAGGAATCAGTCCAAGACTGTTTGCAGTCTTTCCCCCTCTAAGAATTACACAGCAGAATTACATAGCACAATCACCTTCAGCCTCAAGTCTTGAGCAATGATTTTTACAGTAACAGCTAGTCTAGCACACAGTTAAAGTGTGTAACAGACCATCTTTGATCAGAAACAGCATTTTAAAAGTCCTTCACTCTGACCATGCAAGAAAGACACAAGAAATGAGCTTGGCACCTTCACTAGACATTGTGTGAACAGATTAAACATTCATCTTTCTGTAAAATCAGGCAAATTGTAGGTGAAATAAGATGATGATTTCTCACAGAGGACACATGATACAAAAGTAAAAAAAAAAAAAAAAAAGGAGGGGCAAAAACCTTTCCTTCTAAGGTATTAAAAATGCTTCCCCCTTCCTTTCTGCTGTGTGATTAATTTTGGGTTTTGGCTTAGACAATAAAACCCTGGTAGGGACTTATGTGCTGTATTTGTGGGAGAAAATCCCTATTATTTGACCAAGCTGCTTCACCAAATTCCTTTTGCAGTAATACGCTATGATTCTGTATGTTCTGTATATTCACATTCTGTATGGATTCTCATCTATCAAGGCCCAACAACATCTGACACTTTACAGAGTTCACTGTTTCATTTTCTAACCAAGCCACACCAGAGCAGACATTTCTTACCATTTTAATATCAGCTGTCAGCAGGCAAATCTCATTTCTGACATGTGTGGAATTTTTTTTCAGAGCTTTAGGTCAGTGCTGTTTGGATAAGCACTTAATGCGTGTATGTGAGTCAACAGACACTAACTGCAGCTCCTAGATGTGCAAAGGAGATGCTGTGGCAGCAGGAAAAGGGGTTAGGCCAAGCACCTTCCCACATTGCATGTGAAGACATGACCAGAACAGCTACAAGGAGAAGGGTCTGCAGCCAGCCAGACAGCAAACCCTGCCCAGCACAAGCCTTGGCTCCCTACATCTCACAGGTGGTCAGCTAGCTGGAGTCATCCTGCAGAGCTGTGGAGGACATGAACCTTCTGAACCCTGAAGCAGAAAGCAAAAACCTAGACACAGTGTAGGGGAACCTTCAATACTCCATAAGCTGCCACTTGCAAGCATCCTCCCGCTGAATAGCCTTATTATACAAACTTGCTTATGCTGATGCTTCGATTTTTTAGAGGAAGAATGATGAAAACATTCTGAAAAAGTGATAGGTAGGCTAAAAAACATGCTGAATGCCTTTTCTCTGCAGAACATATTCTGGCTATCCTTGCTACCAAATGCTTATTACTTAGAGCCTCATTCCAAAGCCACGCCATTCCAAAGCCACGCGTTTCCAAAGCTGCTATTCACTAGAATGATTTTATTGTCAGTGGTAGCAGGCGACAAAGGGGAAAGAGGAAATTATTTGCTCCTGCTTGAAGTATCCAGAGCATTCTGGAAAAAGTGCTTTTGCTTTCTAACTATGTGATCAGAGGCCAAAAAACATCCAGAGGCCACTCTATACACCTCAGATGCAGCTGTCACCTTCTATATCGCTTCTTTACATTCCCCAACACAACAACAAGCAAATTATGATTCATATTTTCATGGTTTTATTTTCAGCTTCCATACATGTACACAGACATTAACGACCTAAATTAATGACATTAGAATGACCTCAGAAATTACCTTAGAAGATCTAAATTAAAAAAACCCATTTGAAACTGATAATAGCACACAGGTCTTGTAAAGCCACCATTGACTTGATTGCTGTTCAACAATCCTTTGCCATTGTAATTGACAATGATGAAAAAGCCTTGATGAGATTTTATCTTCCTGTTAGAATTATTTACTCCAATAAGCAGAAAAGTAGGCACTCAATAAGACTGATGTATTAAGGCAGGTACTTGATTCATATTTATTAATAATAGGTATCAGCTTCTCAAAAACTAGGGTCCAAATGTGACAACAGATAATTAAATTTTAAACATAAATCTCTCACTCTTCATAACTCCCCTGCCCTGCCCTTAAAATAACATCTCTTCCAGATAAGATAATTCTCTTCATGCAGGAAACAGAGAAACTGGGCTATCCACCCGTAGCCAAGACACATCAGTCATAAAGGTAGGTCAGCTGAAGACAGTCCCTGGATTTGCAGTGAAGCAAACTACTGCTACCTATTCCACAGAAAACAGAACATATGCTTATAAGCACTCATATGCAAAAGGAAATACTAGAGGGAAAAACAACACTACCCACCAAAAAACTTCACTGGCCACCAGATCTCTAGAAACAGGAGTTCAGGTGATGACAGGATTTCAAGCATAAACCACCACCTCTCTGTCCCCTCTCCTGCACCCCACTGATTTGGCAAATCCCTCCAGCACAACAGCATAGCAGCCTGTTCTACCAAGAGCTGTGCCAAACTAGGCAATGACAAGTAAAATAGACATAAGGTACTGCTGTGATTCTGCTTGCTACCAACCTTGTCTTTAGAATTCCTGAAGCATCCTACCTCAGCATTTCCCAACACCAGTACTTTCTATTTGAGTATGAATGCTAAAAATGGAAGAATACAGACACATTAGGTGGCAAAGGCTGTGAGTGAGTCGTGTCAGGCTCCATTGATTTGCCAGAACTCCAGCCCTGAAAGCAGCATAACTGGCATCATGCCCTGTAACAGCAAATTCCCATCAGGATATATCAAAGTAAAGAACAGAGACTTCACATTTAAGAGATGCAGCCAACGACTTTAAAGAGAAGTGAGCAGGCTGGAAACTAGTGACGTTTCTTTTATTTCACTTACGGTATCAAGAAAATAATCTTATCAAGGCAATTCTAAGTATAGTACAAGGCACAAATGTGCCTCCCACCCTAGTTAGGGCATTCAGTTGTGTTGGAGGCATTCCAGGAAACCAGACACGACAGTCATAAGCACAAGAGATTTCTTCTTTCATTAATGAAAAGAAACTATTGTGCAGCTTCTACTGTACTCAGGCTACAGAAGCCTGATTCCTAGCACTGTCAGTCAGGTCATTATGAAATATCAATGAAATCACATAGGCTTCAGCCCTAGATAACAAAGGCAATAGTGAGGGAAAGCTTTAGAAAGAAATTATCTTTGAAGAAGGGCCATAAGATTCTAGTTTACAGAAGGGATTCCTCTACAGTACTGCCGCATCAGATCCAGGATAAACTCTTTGCTTAGCTACTTCAAGCACTGCCATACCATTGCACATAATTGAAAACAGGCAAAATACCTGTACTGTTTGAGAAGTTTCACTGTGGCTGCTAATAACCCCTTCCAAAAAAGGAATGGCAAAAATGTGATGAGGGAGTCTTGCAGCCTGCTGCCTCCACGGCAATCAAGACAGAGACTTGACAGCCTCATGACAGAGGTGGCATGAGTTACACAGGCCCTCCCATCATGCCGAAATGGAAGACTGGAAAGCTCAAACATGGTTGTTCAAGAAAGCCCCTCAGACCATCCCCTTTGGATCTACGTGCCTGATAGAATGTGTTTCACTGATAAATTTTCATCAGCTTGTTTATAACAACAAATACAATAGAGCTCAAAGGAATGGGAATAACCATTTTCTGAAAAGAGAAACACACAAGCAGCAGCACACAGTACAGGAGATATGGCTAGCTGATGCTGTTACCACTGCTTGCTTATGCACTAAGCATTGCTAAGTATATAGTGGAAGACACCTGGACACTGTATTACGCATGACCATGACATCTGCTAGCAGCAACACTGTTGTGCCAGAGCTGGGGGGACATCCACACACCAGGATAAATCTAGCCTGGGTACATCTCAAGTAGTCAGCCCTACTTTAGTGGTCACATAGTCAAACCAAACATCTCTTCAGTGGCAGGATGAATCCTCAGGCAATTAGCTTTCAAAAACACACACTATGCTAGTACTCATATCCTCACATAGCCAGATATTCACAGCAGCAACACTTGATAAGTGACAGATGCAGAACAAAACTAATTTCTGCCACAGCAGAGCATCTCTTACTTCTTCATATTAACAACAGCTTTTCTGTTTTTATGAAGGCCCCAGTACGCTTTACATAAGCTTCTCTATCTGCATATTGTCCCCAGCTGCTTATATTCATTGCAACTCATAACTTTAAAATTTGAATCTATATGCCTCTGGTCTCTAGCAATGTCCTTTATCTTGAAGGCTAGGGATGGCAGATTTTATTCTAGAAAAGATTTAGAGATGCTAGAAAAAGCCAAACAGTTCCCCTGTTAAAAAGCAGAACTATACACTCTCCAGCCGACTCCAACTTACTCTATCAAGCCACCAAGGAGCCTCAGGCATGTAAGCCACAGTATGGAAACATGCCCAAAAAAATGAAATACAAAATCCTTTAAAACAAATGAAATACCACGAAATGCAGCATGGCACTCAAGGCTGAGAACACTCTCTGGAGACACTATGTGCAAGAGGTGATTTAGCAGTTGAGAATTTAACTCTTGTTTTCTAAGTTACAAGTCTAGCCGTCTGCTAAGTGATGGGCAAAAATAAATCTGAAATTGGGATGAAGCATATTAACTTTATTTTTTTTAATGGTAAGAAACAGCTTTCAAAGAAGCCACAAAAAGCCCATCACAGACTGATTTCTTTGCTTGGCCACTTTAAAACGCCAGCTCACATATCCATGGAGGTATGCTAGTGAGAGTGCCCAGGTCCAAGTTCAGGTTTAGTAACATGATGTAGGTGTGGCACTGTCAGTCTAACCTAGAGGATTCCCAAAAAGCAAATTTGCAGTAGACTCAGATGCTGCTTGGTTTCTGTTACCAGATTCTGAACATCTGAGCCCCAGATATAACGCAGATAACCCAAACAGCTGGCATAAGTGGGAGTCAAAGCATACCAGACCTAAACTGCAGTACCAGCATGATGCCTGGTGATTTCATTACAAATACAAGAATTAAGATAACCTCTAGGTAATACAAAGCCAACTTTAATACAGTCAGTCTACTTTCCAAGCTTTGTATCTATCTGGCAACACACCACAGAACCCTCAGTTAGCTTCAGGTGAGTTTTTATGTCTGCAGTGCTCAGACCAATGCACAGTAAAAAATCTTGATGCCCCTCTGAAAACTCAGAGCAAGGTAAGGTAGGATGGTATCCTTTAAAAAAAAATATTAAAAAGGTGAAAACAAAAAAGCCAACTAAGGCATAACTGTGCCATGAAGTTTTAGAGAATGCAAAATTCCTCCTACCCCACAGAGCGCTGGCTTTAAGCCCAGAAGAATGTTTAATAACAATACAGTAGATACAATTTTCATATACCACAATTTGATAGACTTTGTTGTAGACCATCCGTTCTATTTCCCCCTTTCCACTCCTCCATAAGAAGCTGCGTGCTATTATGACAAAAGAGCTTTGACAGCTCTATACTGAAGCAGGCAACCGTGACGCTTTTCAAACCATTAGAAGAAATGGAGGTTAATCTAAAGGAAAAAAATCCACCTGGAAAATCCATCTAAGAGAGACTTATCCACCCAAGACTTCTTCAGGAGAAAGAATACCACAGCAATCAGCAGGTTATTGGAGAACAATGGAAATCTAGTCAGTAAAATCTACCTTCATAATAAGACAGAGGGGCTTGCATCTTAAAATTCATACAGTATTAATTCTCACTAACATATGAAAAACTCTTAAAACACATATCTGGGAAAAAAGAAACCCCTTATTTTTAGTGGAGAAATTCAAAAGAGGACGCTATTTTTGCTTAAAGGATCAGTACTTCACCTGCATGCACAAGTTTGCTAGGCTGACCACTACAACAAGCAAGAGTGCTGATCAGCATCTGCCACTGCAAAATTACAATGCAAGACAAGGCCAAACTTTTGAGAAAGTTGTCACACACAGAACAGACCTTTATGAAAAGCCCCATTGTTCAGGGTCTTGGGAACCTGCTGACACGGAGGGAAAGAATTATGTTGATGAGTTAGCTGCAGGGTTACTTGTCGGATAGATTGAGCTACAAAGATCAAGCTTTAAATGACTTTCAGAATTCACTGAATTCCCTTGTTTAAGGCCCTGCCACAAACCAGCTGATAGATGTGTAACACATCCTGTCCAATTCCTTTATGCACTAATCTAGCTGAACTACTGTGCCATTTTTGGTGATGTTGTGCATGATGCATTTGGAAACGTGAACAGCACAGAACACACACAGGACACAGACGTCCTGAGTCTTATAAAACAACCCATGTTGTTAGTGTGCAGAGAAACCCTCTTCACAGGAGTTCAGAATGCAAATGGCAGTCACAGAACAGTAATCAAAATTTGATACACACTGGATTACATCACCTGCAAAGAACAATATGATGAAAAGCAAGTTCACTGTCATTGCCCAGTGAAGGTAAAGGATCATGTATCATGTTAAGAAACCAATGCAAATGTACAATATGGAATGGAAAGAGAAGCTGTTCACTTGGGGAAAAAAAACCACCAGGATGGATGAGGGAAAATTTAGTGAGAGGCACAAAGGATTACTGACTTAGAAAAACAGTAGCATCACATTGGTCAACCATGTTTCCATTTGCAAAATATAAATTTAATTCTCTCAGACCTTTTTAGTTAGTTTCATGAAATGCAAGGGAAGGAAAGCTGTAGAAAAAAACCACCCCAACAATAACTGAAATCTTACTGTGTTAGATTTCACAGATTTTAAAGAACAAAGTCATAATTCTGCATATGTCAAATGCTATATCTAGAAGCTTTGATTTCCCTTCCACTACCCCATTAGCTAATTACCTGTGACAACTCAATTAAGTTTGCTTAAAAAGTGGATATAGTGTTGCATGCCTGCTCCTTGGTAACATGAAACAGCTGAATTCAATCAATTCCTTAAAGTTTTTCTTAACTTTCAGAGGTACCACTAAGAGTATACAAGGAATTAAGTCTTTGTACAAGCTCTGCTTATGGGTATGTTTGTCGTAAGACACAAGTAGTCTTAGACACATCCATACAATAGTAGTACGTACATTTCAGCTAATTAGCAAAAAATTAGACCTTCTGCTCTGATATCACAGAGTTAGCATGCTTAAAATTGCAATCACCTTATTCACTAGTATCCTTAAGTTCATAAAAGAGCAAAATCTAGAAGCAAATCTAGAAACCTAAAACTGTTATTGCAGAGCATTTATTGATTCAGTCAATCTTTCACAATTCCTACAGCAAAGGGGATTGTGAAATGTTTTAAAAGACCTTTGAAGTCGACAGTTTTAAAAGAAAATAATAAAAGAGAAAGGGATATTTCTAAAGACAATTACCCTACAACACTGATATTTGCTAGACTTGTTCAACTGAACTGACTCTCTGCAGGTGGAAAAAAAATAATCTTGAAATGTAAAGAAAAATTATCAATTAAATCTGTGCTTAGGTCTGTGTAAAGGAGAGCAGAGCAAAGCTACCAGACAGTCTTTACACCCAATAAAACAATTAAAATCAGTATCTTGTTTCAATCAGCTTACTCAAAATACCCATGAGTAAAAAGACATTAACAATACTCAGTGCTGAGTGTGAAGAAGATGCAGTGATGAGTGATTGTTTGCACTATTCCCAGAGCAACTGAAGATGTTTTCATTCTGTGCTGGGAGGAAACAGGAAGAGTTTCAGTAAACATCTGGAACCTGTATGCTTCTGTATACCACTGTATTTGCAAAACCTCAGGCTTGCTAATGAATAATTACGCAGTAGCACTGACTAGCAGAGGGAAAAAGTAGCCATCTAATTAGGGCTTAAACCCCTACTTTAAAAAAAAAATTATTAGCCAGCTCTAGTCCCTTGTCTAAAAGTGCATCTTCACCATATTGCAACCAACTTTACCTTTATTAAAACAAAACCAAAAAAATTTCAACATTTAAAGGGCAAGGCTTGCAGAAGCTGGCTACAAACTGCAGTGTTTTAGACAAAGTGCTTATGTTTCCTGCTTCCAAAAGGACTGGCAGAAGGGTCTAGTTCATGACTGACTTCTATAAAGGAATCAAACTAGTTAATTGTGGAGTGGGAGAGGGATCATAACAGATTACATATGGCTTAAGTATACCCTTCAGCAAATTATGACAATCTCAAAGATATGGGACAAAGAGACCAAAAGAATCAAGTACTCTAACATGAAGTTCTTAAAAAAATATTCTCCTCTAATGATATGAACACTCCAGAGTAGCTTTTGGAAGCTCCTTCCACAGTAACAGAACTTTTTTTTTTCTCTTCATTTGCAGTTCTATGAAGAGAAGCTTTATAAAAACTGCTCTGACGTTTTCTTCTCATTTTATTGTCATGCTTGTGATCTGTATATTAGCACAGGTCTACAACAGTGCTACTAATTCAGCAATGCAATTAACAGCACATAGTGCTTTCGGTCAGGGGGAAGGGATTTCTTTATATCCAAGATTAAACCATTTAATAATTCATGAACTGTACTAGATGTGGTAGCAACAAGAAACAAGAGAACATGAAGTTAGAAAGAACAGCCCCACATCCTCCAAAATTTGGAAGTAATTCCACTTGAAAGACAGAATTAAAACTGGCACTGCCCTTAAGATCTCTTCTGGAGAAGTGACAATTATATCCATAAAGGATGGGTAAGGATGAGATGCACCAGCCTGGTGCAGATTATCTGGTGTCCTCAGCCTTCTGCACAACCACAGGGACAGAAGGATCCTGAACATAGGGAACATCACAGATCCTGCTTTTCCAGTCATCAGCTAGAGTATGAATCTATGGACTCTAAAAGTTCATGAAAGCACAGATCAGGCTCTGTGGCCTCTGCTAAAAGGGCTATCCCCACCAATCCGTGCCCTTCCTTCTGCTGTCTCAGCCTCTTCATTCCACCTTCAATGCACACTTTTCCCTCTTCTTGTCTTGTTTCATCTCCTGCCTTGTTCATCCTTCCACATCTGCTTATCCTTTCATTTCTCTCATCATTAAGTGAGACTGTGGTTAGAGACTAAAATTATTTCCAGCAGGGTACCTTTCAACCTGCATCTGTGGCATCAGCATCCAGCATCAGGCCTTCACAGCTAGCCTGGATTCAGAGAGAAGCCACAGTATTGAAAACCAACCATGATGTGGTTGTGTCAGCTGCAGGACATGTCAAAGCCAACTGTATGTACATTTGGCTTACAAAACTTATGCTCCTACTTTCCTCCTCTCACATTCCCTTATTAAAGCCCACATTCTTTGAGGCAGAGGTTTCTGGCTACCTGCTTCACAACATGCCTAGTGTAGTCAGGCCCCATTACAACTGTCCAACAATCACAGATGAGAAAAATACATATGGCAAGTGACAAACTGTGAAAATCTGGTTTTAGTTCCAGTTAGCCAGGATAATTTTTCTCTAAAAGGAAAAAGGCAAGTGACAGGCTACATGGCACAGGGATCTGAAATGTGAACAGTTCAGCCTGTCTGCTGGAGAAAGTACAGATCATGGATTTTTCCTTAATTAAACAGAAAAGTAATGTTCTGAGTTACACTTTCAGGACTTTCAAAAATCTTTTTTCTACTCAAGGAAGGCTTGAGTGACGGGAACAAGGACTGGGTAATCTGACAAGATAACAAAACAACATCAATTTCTTCCAATAGTAGTAATTTCTCACAGTTTGAACGTAACAACTCACCCTTACCTCAACTTTGCTTCCTGGATCATGAGCTGCGGCAGCAAAGTAGACCACCTCTTGTACTTCATCCCTAGGCCGTGCAGAGTTCTTTCCAAACACCACCAGCCCATCTTTAGAACATGGGGGAAAGGCTACAAAACAGTAACTTGGGGGAGCTGCAGCCATCCTGGAAAGGAAAGGAAGAGTAAACAAACAAAACTAGCATTTGCTGAATTCATAACTGCATGCATGAGAGAATCATTCAGTCGACTGCTACTTGTAGCTACGAGATAATGCATTCCCTCTACCTCTCAGTTGATTGTTCAATGGTAACAGAAGAACAGGTCAGCTCAGAGGAAGATTATCTGGATTTAATAAAAAGAATTATAGTCTTTTTCTGACATTTTTCTTTATGCCTTATGAAGGCACAAAGAATAAGGAAAAAAGATAACTGTACCTTAATAACTCTACTTAGTCCCCACAGAAGGAAGATACTCTGCACCAGAGCTGTTGGGGAACATATGACCTAGATGTATTCAGACAAGTGCAAAGACACAGAATAATTTTAAATAATTTACTTTCTCTGCTCCCAAGCAGTTTAATATTTTAAAAAAAGAAAAGATAAGACATATTTGAGGGATTCATGAGGAAGGACAACAGTGTAACTGGAGACAGAACAAAGATATAGCACAGTTACATCAAAATCTGCCCGTCAATTCATCTACTCAGATCAGAGAGAGATTGAAACACTTTATTTTCTCTGTGGTTTGTCTGCACTGCTGCTCTTATCTAAAGCTAATTGATTGCAGTTTTTTGTTTATGCAGTTATTTGTTTATGCAGGCTAAGGTGAATATTCTTTAAAATGTTTATAGGATAGCACAAATATTTTAAGTGTTTGCAATGACAGTATATTAATAAAAAGATAAACAGCTGGTCCTGTGTACGTTGCCATATCTGACATTTTTTCCACTATTCAAGGAAACTTCTGGCACATACGCCTACGAAAGAAAAAGGTGGGGTGTTTATTGCTTGTTAAAATAGCACTTGACACAGATGTCTGAGATTTCCTCATAGATTTTATCACTGCATCAGAAATTCCAGTCCCAAAATGGACAAATATGTTCCTCTTCCCCCTCTACAATACCCTGAAGTAGCAAAAATATCTGTGCACATTTGGACTCCTTGGAAATAATCATTACTATTAGAAGTTTTCCCCCCAGAAGCTGCTAATTTATTTTAAATTCAATACTGGGGGTGGGGGCTGTGCAAACCTGGTTTAGATCATTAACCTGGATGTCTTTCAACATCCAAATTTTACTTTTTTTTTTAAAGCAGATCCATTTGAGCACATGCTTCTCACAGAATAGCAGGCTTTGAATATTAAACCCAAGAGAGAATGCCTTTTGGATAAAGGCTACAATCCATAAAGTGGCAATTGTGAAGAAAACACTGAAGAGTTTGTCTATTGGCTACGAACAGGTCACACAGAGACTCAACCTTGCAAAAAAACCCAACCACCTTCAAGTGAAGATGGGTGTTAAAGGTGTCCTCTACCAACACAGTGTGAGGTGATGAACTGTCTGAGGAACTCAACCTTTTAGTTTAGGTAAGATATGCATGAATAATCAGCCAATTGAGTAGAAAATGCATTAGGGAACAAACCAATCCTTTTTTTGCAAGCAGAATTTTGACCAATGGGAGAGGACAACCTGATAAAATACATCTGGCAAAGGACACCTACCTGACAATCTCTGTATTGTGCTATGAAGTCTCAGTACATTATTGGTTCTAGATGAGTGTCTTGCAGGCAGACATGAAGACAAACCCCCACTTCAATTGCCACTTACCACATACAAGTTATGAAAGCAACTGTGATTAACCTGAAATGCACCAGGCAGAGCATTGCCCAAGTTTCATCACTAATGAAACCATTTAGTATTTTGCTAAATGGTTGAATAAATGTATATACTTGAATTATTCCAAGTATACACATTTATTTTTCTACGTTGGGGATGTCAAGGTAACTGCTTCCTGGCAACCTAAGAGTTCACATCTATCTTCAGGTAGAGCATCATTTAGTGCTCTATATTTGTCTTTTGATGTCTTGCCAGACCAGCCAAAATCTTGAATAACTTGCAGGCTTACTGTAGATCTTAGCATTCAAAATAAATCTTTTCTTTATTCTAAACACAAACTAATTGCATTTGTTTGAAATACATAAGACAGCTGAACGACATTAGACATCCAACAGCCTAGAAAGAAAGGTTAGAGTGATACACTGTACTCATTTTTATTACACGATGTTCTTCAACTTGCATACCAAACATATTGCCATATAGGCTCAAAAAGATGGGAAAGAATGCTTCAGCCCTGTGCTACTGAACGAACTGGAAAGTATGCAAAGCAGACTTTTACATACCTACAGACTGAGTAGGCAGGGAAAAGAATTAAAAACCTCCAGGTATCTAATGTTCTACAGAGTCCTGAATTCCCCCTGGGAATAAAGCAGGCTCAGTTGTATTTGTGAGGGTTTTGATTTCTTTCTTTTAGATGTACCAACAGTTACTGAACCAAAACCAAGCTGTCATTTTGGTAATGTGTTTTAACTATGAAGTCCAAGTAAGATACTTGAGTACCCACTTCAACATCCAGTATATTTCATACAAGGGGGTATAAAACAGTTAAATACTGCAAGCTGAATGTTACAGCCTTATACTGAAAACATGACTGTTCTGAAAGTCAGCACTGGGATCTTAGATTATGTTTCTAAGAGAAGGAAGCTAGCTAGCAGACCATGAGTCTACTCTGTTTGCTAGGTAGCAGTTTTTCCTAGATCCTCATGTGGTTTATTTTAAACATGACAAGGATGGCAGTTTCTCAGATACACCCACAACCTGCGTTGGTTCAGAACAGTAGTGAACTTCATCTTCATCATGAAACTAAAGCAGTCTGTTAGCAGCTACCTATGTAAGCAGGACATTTCTACTTGCCTACTTCATTTTCCTTTTTCCTTAGTTCACCTTCAGGTTGTCCTCATTCTCATTTTCACACATTTACCACCTCTTTGCTCTCTCAACAAGGTAGCATCCTGGCTCAGTACCAAACAAGCATCTTTCATCTACAGGAGGAACAGAATACTCCTTCACAGCACCTCTGATAAATCATGCTAATTTACAAAACCACCTACTGTTAATACCTACTTTTTTTTTTCCACAGATTATTTACTCTTCCAGCAAAAAGGCAATCCTGAAAACCTTAGAAAACTCTGGGAATGACTGCAAATAGATCTCAAAGAACAGCTTGTTGTTCATTCACACAGATCTGTGCCACAGAGCACGTTAGCACACAGTTCATAGCTGAGACCTACATTTTGGTGTAAGCAGTGGAACAGCTACACTGTACATCAGCAGGCACTAGGTTTGATTGCAGACCATTACCCTCATGGATAGGCCACTGGAAGTTAAGAGAAACAGACGCCATGCAGTCTGTTCTAGTCTATATCCAAAACCACTCTGCCTATGACAGCACTAGAAACAGGCAGAGCTCTGACCGTTACACTATGCCACCACGCAGTAACCGCTCCAGTTTCAGTAGTTCACAGGCATCACGCTTGGCTGACCTAGAATGACAGCGGGTACCAAGGTTGGAAAACCAGTTCTGAGCAACAGTCACTAGGTAACATACTCCACTTGCTGTCTTTTTATTTGACAAAAGGGTCCTACAGCAGGGATGTAATTTTGCACGTGGTCATGTTTTTTCCAGAGTCTCCTGGTCACTATGGCACTTAGTTTATGTTCTGACACTATGAAGAAGTTGGGTTTTTTTACAAGTTCCTTTATTAAGATCTTCTGTCACTGTAATAAATCTCATTTAGAGACTGCCAAGACAAATTAATTCTATGAACAAATCACCATTACTGCCTGTGGTAAAACAGACAAGCTCCTAAGTACTTTAATGCAGGAAGAAAGAAGTAATATCCACTGGGCAATGTCTGGCACCAAGCATCACAATGTGACAGGTATGACAGTTCTCTCAGCACTGTAACCATGTCTGAACATCACTATACTCCTGAAGTCGGGTGAACACAGAAGTGGTGCTGCCTAGCACCACCTCAAGAAAACTAACCCATAAATCTTGATAGACATAAAATACTAATCTTCAGGGTGAAAATAGTGAGATATGTAACATTTCAGAGTATGAGTATCTTACAAATGATAATGTATATTAAGAAGGGTCAGAAATTCTAATTAGAACAACTTGCACTATATTAGTGTCAAAATTTGTCCACAATCAGACTTCTACAGTGGTCAACAAGGAATGAAATTGTTATTCTTTAAGTCTGCACAAAAGTTGTGGCAATCTGACGAAAGCTTCATTTAAATGTCATTTTTCACTTGTAGAAAAAGGAACAGACAATTACAGCAACAGACACAGAGGGCAGACTGCAAGATCCATCGTCCCCTCCTGAACGCCTGTCTGTCAGACTGAAGCCATACCCCTAAGAGAACAGGGATGGACATAAATTATTCACTGTGATTTGGAGCCTTCCTCCCGAACCAGGAAAACTGAAATAGCTTTGTATCCACAGCAAAGCACTCTGAGCTTAGCAAGTCAGAGTCCAAACTGGAGAAAGATTTTCATACTAACTTTTGGGGATTTTTTCCCCCACAGTAACACTACACGCTGCTTCTCTGAAAGCTGCAATGTGGTACTGAAACAATCTTTGTTAGAGTTCAAGAATTTGACTGCAACAATGAAATTACTTACTTATCAGGACAAGAACTTCATCCTCCCATATCAAATAGGTATCAAATGCTTCCAAGCCAACTAATTTTCCGTATTTGCCAAAACACCCCAAAGACCCTAAGCACAAAGTAATTACTACTTTTACAAAGTTACAGATTATGTGAATACTGGCTTGCCAACAGTAGCTTTTATAGTTGTTATGTCTTATTTATTTTAAAAAATAAATACAAAAATAAAAAAATTAATATTAACTAGTAAGTTTTGAAGCTCTTCTAAAAAATTACTGTTCAAGCCATTCCAAAGCTTATTTCTAAACCAGTAAAAATGCTTTTGTCAACAGCAAGTTCTTTTCTCTATCTTTTCTTTCAATTGGAAAGCAAAACAATAGGCTTATGATGAAAATGCAGCACTCAGAAGGAAGCAGGAGGCAATAAAAAGGATTAGTGTGAGAAAACAGGGTCTGTCCTGAAATTTAACTCATGCTTACTGAACTGAACCACAGAGTTGCTTTTAAAGTCCAGAAAGCACATTAAACCTTTCATGAAGACATACAACTTGTTTCTCTGCATTAAAGGATGCCTTGTCCTCACTATATTTTGGCTTTTTATTAAAAAATAAAAAACCAACCCAAAAAAACCCCAACCTAACTGTGCTAATACTTCTGAACTATTTCAGAAATACTCAAAGACTTCAATAAATCTGATTGCATTGCTACCAGAAGGGGTGAGTGACCTAAGCTGCAAGAAACATTTACAATGAAAAATGGAGAGGCAGCATCTGAACAAGGGTCCTCAGATCAAGGTTGTCTCATTAGGAAGGGAAGAATATATTGAATAGGCTATACATTATTTATTCTCAGTTCTTCCACATTCTTAACAGGGTGGCAGGAGAAAGGTCAGTTAAAACTGCCAAAACTTTGTTCAGGGTTTAGTTGTTGGGTTTGAACCTCTGTTTTAAATTAAGAAGTTTCCTGTGCCTGAGACAAGCTTGTATTTCCATTTACAAATCAAGCTTAGTGTCTTATGCACATAGAGACATGTGATCTCTGCATCCTGCAGAAAAGCAATGTTTCCAAAAACAGAAATGAAAAGCAAAATTCATTCAGCTGCAGGCACAGAACAAAGACAGCAAACTGAAAGGCACAATAATAATATTGTTCCCATCTTAGGAAACACTGATAGGTTATTTTTTAATTGACAATTTGGACAGTTCTAATGCATGACTTATCAGGAGAGAGGAAGGTTGCATTTATTAAGAAATTAGAAAGCAGAGACTGTTCCTGAATATAAAGCACAAAACCATGCCAGATTCTCTGTGTCCCTATGGTTTGGGCATTTCAAATTGTTTGACTCTTTCCTTACCACCAACAGATAGTGGTACCCATTTACCACTTGAAGGTGGCACACTCAACTTTGTCTCCATTCCTCTAAGCTGTGTCTAAGATACCTAAGAGGAGTTACCAGCAGCTCAAACTTGGCAAGCCATGCTCTCTTTCCCTCTCTTCCTCCCTGCAGCCCCCCCCCTCCCTCCCCAGACATTAATTACATGCTAAAAATTTCCCAAGAATTTGCTTAGAACGAGAAAGATATCAAACTTCTAGTCAGAGATTTGGTTTGGCCATTTTCTCCAGTAAATTTCCTTTTATTTTTTAATTTCAAGAAACAGCAATTCCCTACACTGGCATAAAGTTGTGCTTCAAAGATTACTTAAGCAGTACACCCCCTTTGGGCATTTAACTGAACAAAGGCATGATAGGCTGGAAGGAATTGAAAAATATTTCTCTTGCTGTATGTTGGAAAATGTGAAATATTCCCTGCAACAACTGCCAGATTTCTTACGATTGTCTAACAGATTAGATACTGCCCATCAAATGAGCATGGTAAAACTCTTCAGCATTTAAAGTCCTAACAAACGGAAAGACTTCAGCTGTTAAAAAAAGTTTACAGTCCCTTGACCAACCAGTTCTATTTTGTCTAACACAGCCTTGTCCAACCTTTCAAAGTGGGCGTCTTTTATTTTTTGCCTCAAGTAATCACAATTAATGAAAACGTAGTTCTATTTAAAAACAAATCAGGGTCAGTCATCCAAAAGACAACAGATTTCTCTCTCGTTTCCATCACAGGCTGCACATACAGGGAAAATTCATTACTTATACAGACTTTCCACTGAATGGATGTCAATGCACTTAATTAAGTCTCCAAGCAGTCACAGAACTCTATTCCTTTTGTAGCTGCTATTCCAACCTGCAGTCTAAGGTCATATTTGCAACATTCTCCATTTCATAGTGAAGCACACACATGTTCTCCTGCTTGTCACTAGGGCAGAGACTCTTGTTAGGAGCTCTTGGCACCTAAGCCATTTTTGTACAACACACAACTTCATACTGGGATGTCGCTAACTGCTGCAGTAATACTTAGCCATGTAGCTTTCCCTCTTTTTAAAGAGCCAGCACAATCTATTCTTGCTGTTCATTGAGGCCTCCATCGCTGCACAGGAGAGACCAGCCACCTCCACACACAACTGGCTAATGCACCCTGACTGGTCGTCGTTTCAAATTAGCAACATCATTATGCTAACAAGGGGCAAAAGAAAAAGCATCAGAGTTCCTTGCTGGAAGTCTCAGTGTAGGTTAAAATGTAACCTAAAGGAGCTGCAAGCGTTGCAACAGAGTTTGCAAATGTTAGGATGTAATGCAACACATTGTGGCAGAAACCCACCATTTGGGTACCTTACAGAGAGGCAAGACACAGGGAACAATTTCAGATAGCAATTACACGCAATTTCTCTGATGAATTTACAGAAAAAGAAGGACAATATACTACAGGAACAACGTCCTGCTTCTCAACTCTTCAAGTTCATAAGAAATAAAGAAATTCCTACTGGAAGCTTCTAGCATAAGCTGGCACACTTTCCCACATTTGAGCTGCATAAAGCATCCACAGTTGATGACTTTTGAAGGGGAGGGTAGAAAGCCAAATTCAGTACCCTTTACCAAAAACATCAAACTCAGCAAGAGTAAACAAATGGAGCTTAAGACACATCCTACATTTCTAGGGGGGGAAATAATTACAAAACATCTTTAAAAAATGAAATTACCATAGAAATCTCAAACTCTAAACAACAGAAATAACTGTTCTGGGGAGGACATAACTTACTAACTTAACAAAGGATTTCCATCCACCACAGTTGCCTCAACACAACCCTTGCCTTTTTAGACAGTCTGTTAAACTCTGGGATCTAAACTGCTTGGAAAAGCTCACAGTACTATGAATGGTTTAAGTTAACTTCAGTTTTGATTCACCTTAAATCAGTGGAAGTCCTGTGCTCACAGAAATCAACTTCCAAAATACATATGACTACGGGTTTGGTTTGAGGTTTCTTTTAATTTGGCTGGAGGTTTTGGGGTGCATGTTATGAACAAACCAGCGTGGTTAAAGGTGTTTTAAATCCATAGCTCTAAAACAGTTTTTAGACCAGTTGAAATGAGAATAGTCCATAACCAAATGTTAATTCTACTTCCCACAAGTTCATGTGTTTATTACCTTCTAAACGGCTGAGTAAATTTAGCATACACAGATAGTTTACATCACAGAATTTATCAAGTATATTGCAGCACAACCACTTCTCTGGAATTATTAAATTTTTATATCTTAGAGGTATGGATAGATTTACTCAGTTCTAAGGTCATTTTAGATATGGACAGATTCATACAGAATCACAGAACATTAGGAGTTGGAAGGGACCTGCTAGAGCAGGATCACCTAGATTAGGCCCCTTGTCCAGATAGGTTTTGAATGTCTCCAGAGAACAAGACTCCACAACCTCTCTGCGCAGTGTGTTCCAGTGCTGTCACCCTCACAGTAAAAAAGTTTCTCCTTATATTCACATGGAACTTCCTATGCTCCAGCTTGCACCTCCTGCCCTTTGTTCTATCGCTGACCATCACTGAGAAGAGCCTGCCTCCATCCTCCTGACTCTCGCCCTTTACATATTTATAAATATTAATCAGGTCACCTCTCAGTCTCCTCTTCTCCAAGCTAAACACTCCCAGCTCCCTCAGCCTCTCCTCATAAGGAAGGTGTTCCACTCCCTTAATCATCTTGGTGGCCCTGCACTGTGCTCTTTTAAGGAGTTCTATGTCCTTCTTGAACTGAGGGGCCCAGAACCAGACACAAGATTCCAGGTGCACTTGTAGGATTAGGGCCTTAACAAAGCTATCTTCTGTTTGAGGTGTTGGTTTAATATGATTTTTTTTCCTCCTCTAATTATTAGTACTGGAGAAAACGTCTAGGGTTTTTAAAGGCAGGTTAATTATAGCGGCACAAATAGAGATCTCAGGTTTGCAGACTCTTGCAGGAAGGTATGTCTGCTCGTCAGCCTGCTCAAGTCACTGAAGCCATCGCAGACCTAGCTGAGCCTAACGATATGCTTAGGGATGCACATGAAGGCATCTAGATTTCAAGGTGACTGTAGGAAATGGCACCTTCAAATAAAAAAATAAAGGAAAAAGAAAAAAAGAAAGAAAGGGGGACACAACTCACGGCAGGTCCTTAAAGAGCTGAAGGGAAAGCAGCAGCTAGCAGAGAGGGCAGCCAGGGAGGACAGGGTCGGCAGCGCCTTGCTTCAAGCTGGAAGGCAAGGGATAGCCGGGGACGGCGTTTGCCGACGCCAGCCCCAAACACCAGGTCCTCCCCGCTTGCCGTGGGACCCTCACCCGAGCCACCGGCGCCCAGCTCCCGCCGGGTCGGGGGGAGGCCTGCGGGGCAGCCATATTACGCGATACCCGCAGCCCCCGCCCAGGGCGGCGCGGTGCCTCCCGCCGCCGCGGGAGCAGGTGCGCGGAGGCGCCGCGGGAGATCGCCGCCGGGGGACAGCGCCCGCACCGACTCGGAGAAACCAGCTCAGCACCATCCTGCACCATCCTCCCCCATCACTCCCGGCGGCTCCCTCCCTCATCGCCGCCGCCCGGCGCTGACGGGGCGAGCCCCGCCGGGCAGGTCGCTTCTCGCAGAGCCCGCACCCTCTCCCTCCCGCCGAAGTGCAAGATAAGGCTCCGGCCCCTCCGCTCAGAGGAGGAGGAAGGGGACGGGGAGATGCCGCCCAGCCCCGCAGCGGTACCGGTGCTGTTACCGTACTTCAGCGCTCCTGTCGCTCCGCTCCGCGCCCCTGCCCTCAGCCTGGCGGCGGCGGCGGCCCCTGCCGGTGGGAGCAAGCGCGGCGCGCGGCCCCCTCCCCCCTGCGCGCGCAGCCGTCGCCGAACCGCTCCGCGCGGCGAGTCCCGGCCGGTGCGGCGGCGCGGCCGTGGCCCTGCCTGTGCCGGTGCTGCGGCCCGGCCCTGTGGGGGTTGCTGGCGGTCGGCTGGCTCTCCGCGCCTCGCTGCGGTGTCGCTTGGGCGGGGGTTGCCCCGCAGTCACCGCGGGCTTCGGGGACCGGTCGTTTCTGGCGTCTCACCGCAGAGCTGGCCGGCTGCCGTGTTGGCACCAAGCGTCTCCTCAAAGCCGCTCCAGCCCTTGCCCCGGAGTCTTCCCGACACCCCGCTCCGGCCCCTGAGAGCGCCGGGCCTGACGACTGCCTGCGTCCCTGAGGGCATCCCTCAGCCTCCCAGAGGCAGAGGCTCCCGGAGCGCAAGGACACAAAATGCACCAAGAAGAGGTGTCCATGTTTCGTGTGTGTGGGTGGAGAGCGGTGCTCACCCCAAGGACAGAGAGGGGGTACAGATGCCCCCTTCATGTTCGGTGCTGGAAGAGGAGAAGTCGTTCATTCAGTTTCGGTCGTGTCGCTGGTTGCATAACTTGTGCTCCTGTATCTCATGCGCAAGACGGAAAGTAAAGCAGGTCATTGGAACTGTGGCTGGTACCCCCTTTAGCAGTCAAACCACCAGATAAGGACGCCACTGAATCTGGCAAAGCTGAGGGGATGACCTCATGGCTGGGGGCTTCTCTGCTGGCTAGGTGTGAAGCATTGCAGTGAGCTCCTGCCCCTCCAGTGGCAGAACCCCCTGGGGACCTCTCAGCTCCTCCGGTACAACAGCACCAGGCCCAGAGCAAGATGGCACTGACCGTCCCTCTGACGCTCTGTGCAGAATACAGCACCCCTCCAACGTGGAGCACGTGGCCTGCTCTGTTTGCCAAACCAGCTCAAATGGAGCCTTCCCATATCCCACCATCAGCACTCAACCTGTGCCTCCATAAAGAGGTGAAAATAGTTTGCTGCTAGGTGTAATCATGCAGGTCCCCAGCTACCCAGTTTAACTGTTCTGATTTAGGGAAGCAAACATGGTTTGCTGGTGCAAGGCGTCATCATTACGTTTCTGTCTTCAAGGAGAGGAGCCTTGCTGCACGCTCCACCAATGCCTGCCTCAGATGAAACACTGTGGAGAACAGACTGACAAGTATGTTTGATGGGAAGACAGGAAGGTTAAAAGGAAGCTGGGGAAGAGGTCAGAATGGCATGGATGAGCCAGTAGGACAAACAAAGTGTTACAAACTGGAGCATTCCAGCATAGAAGTGGGAAGAAGCAAGTATATTAGGTTGGTGCAGCAGTGTGGAACTTGTGGAAGACACATAAAATATATAAACCTATAAAAGAACTTTCTACCTAAGTCCAGGAGGTTTATTCTCAGCTATTACCTCCTTTTATGGGTTTTAATGTTTTTGCCATCAGAACGGATTACCTGAAAGTAGCTTGTCAGCACATCCTCCATAGCGCTATACAACTTGGTGGTAAGAGTTAACTTCCTCAGAGTACTTTCTTTCTACTTCTCTTTCAGTCCCCTGACTCATTTACAGGGGCCAGGCTAGCCAATTGCCATAAAAAGCACAGGAGTGATAGTCACTCCAAATTTCAGTTGGCGCTACATGTCACGCACTCCTACAAGGTAGGAATCAAGACACTTAAATGTCATGCTGCTTAATTAGGTAAGTAGATCCAATTTAGTAATATGGCAAAAGAAAACCAAAAAGCCATAAAGAATCTGTGTATGGGGCCCTACGTGAAAATAAAATTTAGAAGGAAACACCCTGGAACCAACCTGTGGCAAAAAGTATGTATTTTAAGCAAGACCTCTCTTTTCCTCTGCTATCAGTTTGCTGTCATCAGAATTACAATTGAATGTCTTTTGCAGTAGAAAAAAGGCTGCATATCTCCTGCTTAATGTATCCAACTGAGAAGTGGTTAGAATCACTGAAAAGCTGTGGAGTTTATACCAATTTAATTGTAACAACTTCAGTTGAACATAACGACCCAAATCCCTTGCTCTGGAGTTACATCAAGGATGAACTGCATCATAGGCAGCTTGCTTCTTAGAATCAGAGATAGCCCATGAAAAGAGCAGGTGCAATTTAAAAGGGGGTTTAAATTATATCCTATAACACACCACTTACATTACCCATATTATGCTCACTTAGATGACTAAGTCTTTTCTCTAGTGTAATTAGAGACGATTATGGCTGAGTATAATCTACCTAAGAATTATTAGACTGTCTACAGAATGATTATGTACTGGCGACACAGAAATCTTTGGTGCTTCTTTTCTGTGCAAGTTGTCATGAACTGTGCAAAGCACCAAGGACGAGCGCTTAGGGCACAGTCCTGGGAGTCAAGAGAGCCTGGGGTGTATGTTGTTCTGCTGTGAGCTTGCTGCTTGGCTTTGGATAAATCTTGTAACCTCATGGCAATTAAATTACCTCCTACATGAAACGAGGAGAGCATTTACTCACAGCTGCAGCTTTGAAATCTTTGAGTGGAGATTGCTGCATAAACAGGAAATATAAGATTATAATAATTAGGACAAAGCCACCGTGCTTATCTATTGATTATTTCTCTTTGTCTTTAATAATGTAACAGCTGAATTTATGGATATTAACTTTTTTCCTCCTGTGAAAGATGAGTTTCTGATGGGATGCAACAACAAAGAAGGAGAGGGAAGGACACCTCTTTAGAAAAGAGAATTTCAAAGAACATTTGTTCCATGTTTTATCTGTGAAAGGAAGAGACCAAAAGACAAACACAGCAATGTATAGTTTAAGTTACAGTTTATTTTTGTTCTTCTTTAAACAATTCCTTAGGTGGAGATCAAAGCCTGTTCAGCAGAACTAGTACCCAAAAATCCTCAAGACACTGCAGCACTGATCTTTGATTCATCATTTCCAAAATACTTTCCTCTGCAAGTTCAAGAGAGCATCCATGCAGGCATACAACTGATGGAACTAGTTTTCCTCAGCAAGCAGTGTTTAGAAGTAGAGAAGTTGGCTTAATGCAGGTGGTAAAATCATCTCAGCGTTGGAATTACATTAAAAAACATTCTAGGAGAGATTTTGGTGAAAGGGGAGTGCAGCCAAGAAGCCCTTTTGTCGGTATTCAGTTTTGTGTTTTCAAGCCACCCATCTCTGGTGGAGCACTCATTTGGAGTACCTAAAAATATCAGATGAACTGGGGTTGCACAGAACAAATGTGCCTGGTTGTAGAAGTCAGAATTCTAAGCCCATGTCCATAAAGCCATCACACTGAACTTCACTGATTCCTCTTACAGAGAGCTATAGTAACAAAAAGCCTTCTGGCATACAGAATTAGCAACATTGACAAACCCTGCAATAGTTACTTCACAGGCCAGTAAATTCAACTGGTGTCCTAGAATAAATCTAAAGAGTAAAAACTTCCAATGGGTACTTAGGTATTTGAGTTTTGGGGGTTTTTATACAGTCAGGAGAGAGTTCAGAAGAGTTCTCCCACACTGAAGGTGGCTTCACCCATAACAAATACGGTGGCAGGTGCAATATTCTGATGTGAAGGAAAGACGTCACCTTCAGGGCACAGTGAATGCTCAAAACAAAGATAGGAGAAATCCTGGCTGCAGCCCCTTTATCCAGTTAGGCCATTGAAGATTAATCTATAGAAATGGCTGCAGCTGTATGTAAGATGTCATTGCAGGCACAATGGCAGGCTTAGATGCTTAGTTCTTACTCATGCACCACAGAAGATGATTCATTTCTCTATTGCACAAGTAACATAGCAGCACACAACTGCTTAGCCAGCGTCACTGGGACAGAAGACAAATGCTACAAAGACTCTGAGCCTGTGGCATTACCCTCGGTGTCTAAAAACCTGTCACACACAGCACTGAACCACACAGCTAAGCTGCTCCATTGCCCATTCGAAAAGGTTGCCTCTTTTCTGGAGTAAGGGTTGGATTTATCAAAAAAGCATCAGTCGGTTGCTTTGTAGTCATGAATTCTGTAATTTTCCTTGTTTAAATTTACAGTAACCTGTGACAGCATACTTATTTTCATAACCCTAAAGGTATCACAAGACACATTTATTATTATTGGCTTATAAAGCCTTTGAGACTGGAGCTTTTTTAGTGTGTTAGAACAGGATCTGTAACAATGAGGCTAAAATACCTGACAATACCTTAAGACTCATAATAATAAATAGTCAAGGAGGGGAGTGAAGAAGGAAATGTATCATCCTGAGACAATAAGCTGGTAGTGACAACAAAGAAGCAGAAAATACAGATAAAACTGCATTACTTTCTTATGCAATTATCCTGTTTAATGCTCATGCATGCTTCCATTGTTATGGCACTGCCCATACAGAAACACTTGTAGCAGACCAGTGAACTGGAAATGGCATTTCACATATCCCTCTCCCCTCCCCCCAAGAGATGTGCTATAGCTTTGCAAGAAGTGTGCTATAGTAACTATGCGCTATAGAGTTACCTTATTAAAATTGTATTAAAATTCAAGTTTTTCTCAGCTTAGCATTATTCATAAAATTGCAAGAGCTTGAGTGTAAATCTGCAAGATAAAACCAGTTCTGGTGCCATGCAGGTGATAATGAGAGTTCATTAAAGTGACTACATACCTGAAGCAGTTTTATGCTCTATTTTATCATGTCACGTCTGAGTGATCTACACACAAATTGCTGCAAATTAAATCACAGCACTTAGAGAAAAGATGGGACAGTAATACAAGGGACAGGAGATGCCACTACATGATTTATCAGCAATCTGGTGCAATGCAAATAGCATTCCTCTGGGGGAGGTACAGTCTTCTAATGAGTAGTTACCACAGCAACAGGTTGCTGAGTATGCATAAAAAGTTCTGCATGTGTCAGCAACCTTTTTTCTCCTCCTGTTAACTTCATATGCTGGTGGCTGTGAGCAATGGCATGTCCTTCCTAGGCTACATACATTTTTGCTGCAGCATTTTCCATTATTCTGCTTTTCAGGAGACTCCAGATTCCCAAAAGTCCCTCAATGATTACATCATTTCCCTCACTCACAGAAGTGGTAGATAGCTGCAGGTGGGAAGGAGCCTCTGATAACACAAACACTTCAAACTAAAATAAAAGGAAAGAAAACCATAGAAGTCCTTTTGGTTCCAGCATTGCCAGGAGGACGGGAAAACTGTATTTAAAAAATATCCACAACTGAGTATCTGTCTCTCACACACAAAAGAGCTCACGTTTATGTAAGCAGCCTTGTCCATAACATACAACTGAAAAATAGTGGTCAATAGGAGACGGGAAGGCTCACTCGGTGTTGTGGTGTTTTTATGCTGGTTATGTGTTATTCCATATTTACATATTTTAACAAAGAAGTGCCAAGAGAAGTTACCCAGGAGTTTTTAAACTTCCCTAGGATGGCTCAGGTATCAGCCAAGAAAAGAGAGGTGGCATGGAGAGCTGTTCCCCTACCTTTCTGTTTCACCTGCTGTTCTTCCCTGGTGCAAAGGTCTCTGGTGTTTTCTCCTGGATTTGCTGCTGAGCAGCAGTGTGGCAGCAGCATGGCAGTGGGAGCAGGGCTGCTGCTGACCACGTGTGCCTGTGCCATCCTCCAGCAGCTGCCTGCCTAAGCAAGGTGTGAAGGTTTGACACCCGCAGAGGCCTGGCAGAGGTTATTAATTGGTGTCCTAGAGCCCACCCACCTCACCAGCCTGCCTTCACACAGCCCCTCTGGTGTGAAAGGATGCCACAGGGAGCTGGATTTGGCTCAGGTTAGCAGTAACAGGATCTGGTACTAAGAAATAAATAGAAGTGTTGGCCCTTTCTGCTCCATATGTTCTCCTGTCATAGTTTGTCCTCATGTGTAAGCTGCAGGATGAATACCATGAGTCAGGCAGCTTTAAGGCAGCGTTTGGCAGAGGCAGAGCATTAGATGATTTTACAGTGTAAGTCTACATTTTGGCACCCACGTGACCACGCTAAGCCCAGGCTTTAACCCAAATAATGATAGTGACAAAAGCAATGAGGACACAGTGGCACATACAGTGAAATACAGAATAAAAAAATCTTACCTTCTGTTAAAAGGAACCTCCAGCCTTACTTCTACTGGTATTGTGGTATTGCCAAGAGCAAAATCCAGCAGGACATAATTTTCTTTAAGCTACGATTAGTCTGTTAGCTATAGCCATACAGATTCCATACGGAGACGGACACTGGGTCACTAAGAACATTTTACTTTGTATTTATGGAATGAAAACCCGTTCTCTAAAGACATATCCTGGTGGATTAGAGACCAGAGCTAAGCCATGCTCTTTACTCCCAGAAAGACAGCAGGCCAAGCAGGCGAAAGAAACAGGTATTAACTGGTTCACTATTCAGGGACAGGGGCAGAAGAGGAAACATCAGCTGCTTTCAAGAAATTTCAATGGTAATAAACGTAAGAGGACAGGATTGATTTAATGCTTTCAGCCTGACTCCCAGATGAGGAATCAATTATCCTGAATCATTTAATCTCCTTAAGCAGGTCATGACACAAACTGGAAATTAGAAGCATTGTATCTAATGTGAAGAACAACTCTTAATGGTAGTTAGCATCAGCCTCAGATTTTTTTGAGAGGAAAACATAACCGGGATTTGGGGAGCTCTGAGATGGCTCCACTAGATTCCCACAGTCAGATCCTAATGTTTGAAAAGCAGCTTTGCTCATTGTATACTTAATGGAGATGCAGAGCAGTTAGTAGAAAAAAGTAAAGGAAAAGAAGGAAATCTACTATCTCTGTGGATTTAGTCCAGCCCTCCAGCAGGAACACGGCCTTCATATACTTCACATAAAATCACTTACCACACGCATTTCAAACTGAACTCTGTCTTCACAGCAGCCTTCTCAGCTAAACCAAGCTCCTCTTTTTTAATATTCAAGAGAACAGAAATACTGTATGGCCTCTAACCAGGTGCATCCCCTAACTAAACCAGCCTGGTTTTGGAACAGAGCCACCTATAAGTAATAAAATTGACACAGGACATTCCATCTGAATCCCCTCCAGGCTGGGAGAGCTGCTAACAAAGGTCCCTGTAACATACAGCTCTCTACTGAGCTTTTCAATTGCAGTTCTTACCTGAAACTGTTGACATAATCAACAGCACAAGCACAAGCATGAAAACAAAAGCAGGATAGCTAAAGATCTGCATCTGCAGAGAGTTGTTTTTCCTGTGTACCAGGAGAAAAGTAGGACATGGAACATAAGCATTACGATTCAAGATAAGCTAAAATTATCCAGGATTATACACATAGAAGCGTTTTTTATTTCCTGTTACCAAAACCAATTCAGTGTGGAAGATACATGCAGTGGTTTGGGTTGGTTGGGGGTTGGTTTGCTTTGGTTGGGTTTTTTTTGCAAAAGCTGTATAAAGAGGGCTTATGTATTTTTAAGCAGCACTCAAACACAATATTCCTATTCTGAATTTTTTTAATATACATTGGAAATATGAATTCAAACTTCACTGTAAGAGCAAAAATCCATACAGAAGCTGGCTGAAGCAGTGATTTCTAGTCAGTCAGACCAGGAACCAGCTTTATAAGGTGCAGTACCTACATCAGTGGCTGCCAATGTTCTTTCTGCCAAGTAAGCAGATGCCAAAGGATCTAGGAAACAAAATCATCTGCATTTCTCATGCTGCTCTGCGTATTTCCACTCTCTCTCATATTTCCCCTAGCTTTGCTGCTTTGCTCCTTTGCCCGGAATGCCCCAAAGCAATGAGCTCTCCCCATCCTGCTGATGCTCACAGGCCACCTGAAACTGGGATTTTTGGTTCAAGGGATAGACCATTTCATGTCTAACTGGGTTCAGGGAACACAAACAAAGGCAATTGTAATTTAATGTCTGATCTGTATCACCTATTTTTACACTGAAGTACTTAGGAAACAAACTATGGATCATTTTTGTCCTAAATATCATGAAGAAGAAACTGTGGTAGCTGTTTGCTCAGTGTGTATTTAACACTGCGATTTTATGACTGTCACATGCAGTACTGACCAAAATGTCTGCATACTGGGGACAGTGCTGGCAGCACAAGGACATAAGGTACAGAAAAGCCAAGATTTAAGACCAAATAAAGTGATTGTTTTGACAGTTTGCCTTGTCAGTCGATCTCCAAGAAAGCTTTAAAAACCATTTCAGATGAAAAATCACCCTTCCTGAAAGCTTTGCCAAAAGCTTTCTTATGTCACTGCATCATGTATCAAGAATTTTCAAATAAAACAAGGCCTGAAGGCTGCTTCTGTACCTGCAGAAGGCAGCAACTCCTACAGTGATTACTCAGTAGTGGCTCTGAATGACTGGGTTGCTATTCTAAAAATCCAAAAATCAGTACATATTTTCCTATAGAATAACAAGAAGAAAAATCTCAAAGCTATAAGCTGCAGGAGGAATGATCTGGTACGTGCTCACACCACTTGTTTCGAGCCCTCTCCAGTTTTTCAAGTGCTGCATTTTACAGACAGGCAGAAAGGGTTTGTTTCCTCAGGGGAAACACACCTTACACTTCACACAGAGGCCAGCCAGAACACTGCTGACTGCCACTGAAGTTCAACATCCCTGCTCCCCTGGAAGGACAGGCACTGCCTGCCTCCGCTCTCCTGCAGACAGCTAGTTGGCTCCTGCTGGCACTGCAGCAGAATACCCTGCGGATTAAGCAGCAGATGCAACTGAGGTTAAGACAAGCAGTACTATTTCTACCTAAGAAATCCCTTCAGCTTCACAGAAGGACTTAATGATAGCAAACAGTCATGAAGTTGAAATGGCTTCTACAGTCTGCTACTGGTTCTGCACTTTTGAGATTTTCTTCAGTTCAACTTCAGAAATTTAAACACAGCACCAAGAATTAAAAATATCCCTCATCTGGCGTAAACCTAGCCACACCATCAAATAAAGCAGCTTGGTCCTGCAGCTTCAGTACTCTGCGGTGTTAACAAATCAACTACATGTTCACTGAAAGTTACTCCTAAAGAAATGCTTTAAGACTTCAAGCAGAAGGTAAAGCATATGCATGCTTCACAGCATTCCCTGACTCCAAACTGCTATTTAATAGAAACAGCTGTTGACCCTTACTGAAGGCACATTCTGGCACCCTATCACTTAACTTTCTAACAAGTTTTATTTCATACTTGTATGCTTTCACCCCCCTGCAGGGTGTTAGGAGAACATGCTAAAACACCTCAATCATCTAAAGCCCCAACAGACTCTATGCAAGTCTGGGTTCTGCTCTTTCCAGCAGCACATACACAGTGTCCCCTTTGGCTGGTTGGGCAAGTACCTGCCAGTTCCCACATCCTAGGCAAGATTGCCTTAAGGGTCAACCTCACATCCTGCCAGCCCCCTATGCTAATTGCCTGAGCTCCCCACATAGTCAATGGAAAAAAACAGCAAGCTATTTGGCAAGTCATCTGTCCTGCCAGGTACCTTGTGCAGGGGAACTCAAGATACCCAGCACAGAACACTCCAGGAGCCTTGGAGAGCTGAAGTCACACAAGCTAAGCTTTCCTAAGTGATGAGAAAAAAGAAAAAAAAACCAAAAAAATCAATATGCAAAATCATGAGCTATAAGACCTGAATAGGTGATGATTATTCGTTATTTCCTCACAAGAATCAGGACAGGAAACAAGCTTAAAAACAAAGGGAAATATTTTACTACACTAATTCTACTGTGAAACTCACTGCTATAGATTATTAATGTGTTTAAGAAAATGAGAGGATATAATTGAGGAAAATGACCTGGAGGTCACTGAAAACAAAGTATTTGACCACATCAGCCACAAAATGCCAGAGACAAAACAGAAAA
The DNA here is from genome assembly GCA_020800305.1 of Porphyrio hochstetteri. Taxonomy (NCBI): domain Eukaryota; kingdom Metazoa; phylum Chordata; class Aves; order Gruiformes; family Rallidae; genus Porphyrio; species Porphyrio hochstetteri. Next base: position 131,823,131 of record CM036906.1, on the reverse strand, counting down.
CCCCACCACTGCATACCTTCACTTATACTCCTTACCCCATCCCCCCACAATCATTATTGACAGCAATCTGCAAAGTCCCCATGCAGCTGAACTCTGTTGAATAAAGTAGTCTCCTAGTACTTATTTGCAACACTAGGTGGCAGGGAAAACACCCAGCTCATTCATCTGTGGTATGAAGAACTTTCAGAGTATGTAGTCTCAGCACTAGGCTACAATCTGTTTCATGTAACTGGATTTGCTTTGTGTCCCTCATTAGCCTTGAGCAACAGTTATCAAGTCAAAGGATGTGTTCAGAGACCGATGTGTTAGCAGTGCCAGAATAGAGGTTCACTCCTTCCCTAAGATACCCTACCTTCTTCAAGAAACCCTGGACATAGCAAAACAAATGTTTTTCTTCCTCTCCAGAAACAGATCAAACACACCATGGAGTTGAAATGCTCACAGTATGCACCTCTGTAAAAGACACAGCACCATAATATTTACCTCATGCCTCTAATTTTTCTAAAAAGTCACTTTATTATTCAATATTCACATTACTCGTTCCAACACTGCATTTTCACAAGTAGCACAAGTTCTGCAACTCGGGTGCAAAGCAGGCAAATTGTCCTTCAGGCCATACTGATCCTCCTGTCAGTATGCTGCTCTTCTGCAAATGAGAAATTTCAGACTTCTAACTCTTCTGACACCTCCCTCAAAACTTGAGGAGAAAAGTACATTCTTTCTTCACAAATGCAAGCTCTGAGCTTCAAAACTGCTGTGTGTTTACACATGAAGGACACCACCCCTACACTGCAGTCTATCTTGCTCTTTTCCAAATTACAGACATTTCCTAGAACACTGCTGACATTGAAAGTGAAAGTCTGACATTTAACTCTTACTTTGTTCACATCATGTAAAGAAAAATGCAGAAAACTATTAGCATGGTTGGCAACACTCTCCCTTTAGAGGAGAATGACCATCCTGTGTTGGTATTTCTCATTCAGCTTTTATCATTTTGTATAAAGATGCTGATGCCTTCCAGCACATCTTTTAAAAACCTGCCAAAAAATAGCAAGGACAGCACACTGCTTGAAAAGCAGGGAAGGAAGGTCAAGTAATTAAACCATAAACTAGGAGTTTACATATAAAGGAGTCACTGGAAGTGATTGTAACAGACACACACATCGCAGAAAGGAGTGAAATGGATTTGATTTTCACAATGTTTGTTAACTGGAAAGTTTGTTTCATTTCTGAAAAATAAGTTAATACAAAATTTTAAAAACTCTGATGTGCAAGTTTTTGCTGCATAAAAGGAGGTACATTTTCAAACTTTAAAATAGTTTAAAACATTTGTACATAATGGAAATTTTTATATAAACAGTGTTTCTTAGCCAACAGCAGCTGTCAACCCAAAACACAAAATTAAGACAACAAGAGAACAAACAGTCTAAGTCACTGCCATTGTGTCAAAAAAAAATTATGCCACCCTTGTCTACAGCTCATCATGCTTGTATGTAAACTCCCTTGCAGATATAAACCCATCACTGTCTTCATCTTCTTTATCAAATATGTCTTCAACCAAAGCATCATGCTGGGTGTCATTTACCACTGCTCCGTGCTTTTCAAATTCTTTCTTCAAGTAGATTTTCACCTATCAGACAAAAGGTGAGAGTTAATGTTTTTAGGCTTATGAAAGAATTAATGACTGTAGGGTAACAGAGGGCAACTATGTTCAAGATGGTAACATAAGACAATAGATACACCTACCTTCCTTCCTATGCCACTGCCAGAATAATACTTGCCTGATTCTAAAGCCCCGTTCAATGACAGAAGATTCTTTAATATGAGAGACAGTAAAACTAGCAAACCACCTGTCATACCTACCTGATATCTGGCTGAAAGAGTGAGCCAGGAAAGCCCGTCATCTGAGGTCTGTAAGGACAAATAGCTAGGCAGAAGTTACTAGCTATCAACTGGTCAGACACCCAAACAGCTATTTCTTATTCTAACACTTGGACAAATCAGCAGATGAAGTGGCCACCCCAAATATATACATATAGAAACCTGTCCACAATCTCAGTGCTTACTGCTCTGAGAGCTACAAGATTTTTCTAGACAACTCAAATTTTAAGGAACAAAGATTCAAGGTACCTTTTAAACAGGCTACTGAACAGTTAGCTACACTAAGCTAGTTGCTAATAGTGAGCACTGTTTTGAACAGCAGAATATTTTTACTGAGCTAAACCTTAAAACTGTTGAGATACCAAGTATTCTAAGTCACAGAACCTTCTATAAGAACATCAATACCAACACAGCCACCTGTTAAACAGACACCACTTGTGCAACAAGAACAGGGAATTGTTAACAGTAAGATAAAAGGGCCACCTTTCAGGCCATGTTTCACATTGTTATTTGTTAGGGTCAATGGTTACATTTCTAATACACAGCCACTGACGCTGCCTGATGCACAGTACAAAAGATTAGCCTTATGAATCCAGCAAACCATATCAGCCCCAAATCAGAAAGAATCCAGTGGCTTATCTTAACTTCTCATGGATGACTTTTGCATTCCAGAAAAGCAGACCACGAGTAAGAGGCAAACAGAAGGTAACGCTGAATGTGTGTCCTTTAGATGGTGAATGCTGTAAAACAGGTCTGCCCTATAGCAGAAAAAAATTCCAATTCCAGTTTATTTTAATAAATCAGCAACTAACTCAAAAAAAAATCCATGAAGTCTGATTTCTAAAGTGTTTTTCTTTATCCAACTCTCCTGTGAGAGGCATGCATCAGTCACATGCCTAAGCCCCAGCCTATTGAGGTCACTTTTGAACACCCCGTTCAGCAGTTCTGCTGGAATCAAGGTTCAGCATGGTGCAGCACAGACATTCACCCTTAGCTTAGCTTTACTGGAAAAGCAGCTATTGTTAAGGTGCAACAAAGTACCTGAGCTGAAGTGATGCAAGAAAGGCAAAATACAGACAAGACCTTCATTGTGGAGCCAGCGATAAGTAGTTCAAGAGCATTCAGTAGGAAAGATAAAAATACAAAAGGCAGAAAACTCCAAAGGCAAAAAACCCCAGAGAGTTGGAAGTCAACAATATTGAAAGTCATCTCCAGGGAAGAGATGAGACTTACCATTCCTCACATGACTAAAGGCCACCTACCTGACCAGCAATAACCTTCTCGGCGCCTCACCATTTGGGCTATCTCTCAGTTCAGTAGCTATGCTAACAACTCATCAGTCCTAATTAAGCATGTATTGTCCAATAAACAATTGCCTTAATCACAATAGTGTGTATTGTGCTTGCACAGTTGCTCTGTGCACAGTAGCAACTGAAAATCTACCTTGTGGTTAGGTACTTCCCTACCAGGATGGAGTTAAGCTTATCATTCCCTTTCCGCTATCTCATCCTTTTAGGTTTGCTCACAAGAAGGTAACTCACTCACCTCTTGTTTGGACAGTTTCCAGTCATCGTTAAGATCCATCTCCTGGAATGACTCATGAGACCTTGGTCCATTCCTAATTTCCAGCAAGTCAATGTTGAAAATCAGTGTGCTCTCAGGTGGGATTTTTCCTGCCAAAATAGTAAACACAGAGAAAAGTTAAGCTCAACCGCATACTCAGTCGCATACAAAAAACCCACATGGATCAGAGCAATGTTCCAGTAATCCTACTACTTTCAAATCATCCAGTAATTCAAACTAAGAAGGACAGTTATCTGTTACTGTTTTACAGTGTAGCCTGGTCCCTCAGCAGCCCTTACAGCACATATGCAACAGTAGATGCAACTAGTTTTCTTAAACACTAGCACATGTTGATGTGAGCTCATAATCAGCAGTCATCATCACAGGTTTATGAGACAGCATTCTTGAAACCTTTTTTCATAGCCAGAGCCAGACAGAGTGAGAGTGGAAGCCAGTGAAGGAGACTGCAAAGCCAGCCAGGCAGCCGCTGCCACAACACACAGCTGAGACAGTGGATGGGGTAGCAAGAAAGCAGAGTTCAGTCCTCCCAATACATCATAACTCCATCAGTCTTCAAATTCTTCTTGCACTACCAACTGACACCTTATACCTGCTTTTCTGCCACTGGAATAACCCGTTTTGCATAGAAAGGCAGAAGGGCAGAAGTAATATCAGTATGCTATAGCTGCCTCTGGTCAAAGCAGGGAGCTATTTCCAAGCAGACAGCAAAAGCTAAGTATCCAAACTTGCTCCAGAGACACGTGTTGGCACCATTCCATTTTTGATGCAGGTGAACGCAGAGAATGGAAACATATTTGATAAGACTGGTCCAGGCACTGTGCCAAGAAGCAAGTGTGAAAGAACACAGGAGTGTGTGTTGAGCAGGAACAGCAAAATATGAGTGAATCTGGGAGCAAACAGGAACTTGGAGGAGACTGTTGAACATGGCCTGGGCAAAGAGAAGCGTTTAGCTTTGTGCTATTTAGAGACCCAAGTTGAGTGACCATTGGGGGAAGGAGTGGAGCCTCCCTTTACAGGAAGGTATTTAAGCAGTTGTGATTGTAAGAAAGCTGGTTCTATGCTTGCACCTGCTGGAGTCAGTGTCTTCCATATGCCATAGGTGAACAGACTGATAATTTCCTAGTTGTATGAAATACTACCCCAACCCACCCCAGATTTCAGCTTGTCAGTCACTGACTTTACAATGACGTGATACACACCTTCATGCTTACAGCTGAAGCTACCATCAAAGACCTTTTAGCACACCACTTAGCTCCTTATAGGGCGAGAGGTTTAACAGGCCCAAGTGTATTTCTATATTGGATGGCAGCACCCCAAAATAATATTCCTGTGTCTTAAGAAAAAACCTAATCTACACTTATTTTGGAGCTATGGTGTTAAATACACATTGATGTGCAGCAATAAATGCTCTTCTAGATTTCTAGGATGAATAAATGTGCAGAAGCTTCTGGAAGCACAGGGTACAGTGGTCTGCTGAGAGGCTGGAACACAGGTAATTTTTTGGAGTGTAACAGAAAGAAGCGTCTGACTCAGCATTCAAGTTAGACAGCAAGGCACCAGGTGGGAGGTTCATGTTATATGTGCATTCAGAGGAAAGCAAGAAGAATAGAGAACAATTCCCTCAAGGGCACTGTCATGGTTTAACCCTGCAGGCAGCTAAAAACCACACAGCCGTTCACTCACCTCCCTCCCCCAGGGGGACAGGGGAGAGAATGGAAGAGGCAAAGCTTGTGGATTGAGAAAAACAGTTGAACAGGACAGAGAAGATAGATTATGATGATGACAGCAACAATAATATACAAAACAAGTTATGCACAGCACAACTGGTTACCAGCCAGACCCGATGTTCTGCTAGCTCCTGAGCTGCACTGCTTCCCAGCCAACCCCTTCAGTTACATACTGAGTGTGATGACATATGGTATAGAATATCCCTTTGGCCAGTTCGCATCAGCTGCCCTGTCTGTGCCCCCTCTGTATTGCTCCAAATAGAAAGCAAGGGGGTGAAGTCTGAATCTCCCTGGCTTGCCTGCCTGGTAGGACATGACACCCTCACAGCTTCTTGGGCACTCCCAGCCTTCTCCTTGGCAGGCCAGCTTGAGAAGCTAAAACAACTAAAATATTAGTGTTATCTCCATTACTCTCATCCCAAATCTGAAATACAACACTATACCAGCTACTAGGAAGAAAATTAACTCTATCCCTGCTGAAACCAAAACAGGCATATTTTGAAAATAGCAAGATTATTATGTTTAAATACTTTGGCACAAGCTAGAACACATGAAGTTCCATCTCCATATGAGAAAAATCTTTCCTGTGAAGGTGCCAGAGAGCACTGGCACAGGCTGCCCAGAGAGGTTGTGGAGTCTCCTCTGGAGATATTCAAGACCCATCTGGATGCTGAACTGTACAACATGCTCTATGTGATCCTGCTGTAGAGGAGGGTTGGACTAGATGATCTCCCAAAGGTGCCTTCCAACCCCTATGAGTCTGTGAATCTGCTAAGTTTTCCTAAAGCAACTAATTTCTTTCAACTGCTAGCAGTGCTTACTTGTTCAGCCTTGCACTAAACAGAGGTGAGACTTGGAAGTCTTTGAAGAACAACTGCAATGTTTAATCAAGGCAATTATGCCTGTGATGACTGCATGAGCATTGCAGCATTTTTTGGGGAAAAATTTAGTTGTGGTCAGTCAGTCAACTGTATCTAGCAAGGATTTATCAAGCTGTAGCCCTGTGTGTAGTACCAATCACAAATTTCCTGTTCTCTACCAGAAACATGATTACTTCTAATACTATCTCTTGAACCTCAAACCATGGTTTCTAGAACAAGATGTTTTAAAAGGATACTTTCAAGAAAAGAGAGTATGGAGTACTACTTAACCTATGCTCAGTCTCACTTGCCAGATGATACAGCTATGCAAACACTCTTCATTCCTAAAACAGTCTCCTATTAACAGGAGAAGATAGTAGCAGGAAGGATTATGTTCCAAGGCACTTATTCTTTCTGCTTTGAAACCTTGCATTAACTCAGGTGACTTGTGATAACTTCTTTTAAGCAATTATGAGACCATTTAGTCGTAACAGTTAAAAACATAACCCATAATGCAGAAAAAGTAACCTTCCTGTATCTTTCTGAGTGTCACTCATTTAACTGCAAATTGTAGATCTGGCCCTCCTATTAAAGTGGGAATCTGGAAACATTTGAAAAGAAAACATCCAACCACCACTAGCAGCAGTCAGGCTGAGAAAACACCACAAACAGTGCTTTTATCTGTCTATAGAGCATTAAAGACATTTTCAGAGGATGCCAGCATGACTGTCCATGCTCCTGCACATCTTATTCCAAATAACAAGGCCCATTACCCAACTGAAAATAATTAAAAGAGGGAAAAAAAATTAAGTGTCCCCATATGGGCAAATAAACCAGCAACTTTGCACTCTATCAGCTAAGAGCTGCTTAGACAGCAGTACAGGGAGGTTTTTTGTGCTCTAAAAGAAACCAGCAAACAAACGAGGCTTGCACATGCACATTCATGAAGTATTACCACAAACACAGATGCGACAGCTAAAAAGCCAACTGTTACCTAAGCAACCACTTCCAGCTTGACTGTAAAAAGGGAAAAAAAAGAAAAAAGCAGTGGAGCACAGCACTGAGAGGGCAGTCAGAGCATACAGCACAGCAGCTACCATCAAGTCTTTCTTCTGCCCCCACCCACGCATTCACTATTTAACAACTGAGAAAACCCATCTGACTCCATCAGTTTCTTATTTAATGGAATCAGCCTGAAAAACCTAGAAGCTTGCTAACATCTTAGGCCAAGAAGAACAGCAAAATACAGAGATTAAAAACATTTGAGGGAGGGATTTCAGGTGTTTTACCTTTCCCTTCCTTTCCATAAGCAAGGGCTGGTGGAATAGTTAGCTTCCGCTTCTCTCCCACACACATGTCCTTCAAACCTTTGTCCCAGCCCTTGATAGCTTCCCTTATACCAAGGGTAAACCACATAGGCTGACCATTGTTATGCTTGTGCCTGGAAGAGAATGGAATAAAACACTTAGTCTTTACACAGCAAGTTCCATTAAAGGCACATAGAGCAGATGAAAGATGCTCACAGCATAAATATATAAATCAAAGAACCCAAACCACACCATTATACAGCACCTCGGCATTTCTTAATCAAAAGACCTATACTTTGAAAGTCTTAAACTCATGCCTTGCTTGACAAGGTTCCCTAAGAAGTGGAAAGAAATATATATGGTATGTTTATGACAACACTGAGCAACCCAGATCCTCACCTTCACTTCCCTGATCACCTATTTCCACTTAGAAATTGATAAGACTAGAAAGGCACTTCCACTTAGAAGTCCCCATTCAAGGCCATGTGTATTCTTTGGTAAATTGCAAATCAAAAAACAGCCTGGTCATGAGTACAACATACCTTATAACATGCTTAGAAGAATTAGCCATTTATTTTCAGAAAAAGCCATTAGGGGAAAAAAGCAACAAACCAACCCCAAAACCAGCTATACAACACATAGTCTAGAAGAAGAAATGCATGCAAAACATTACAGTTTAAATTAGGCAAGTGAGCCCTTTTTCCAGTTTAACCAGGAGGTACAGCAGGACTACTTTCGCTCTACTGACAGGCACAGAATTGTAAAAGCTTGGTTTACTAGTCATGCAGGAAAGGTGCTTAACAAGAAAACAGCACTTACAGAAGTTAGTCAGCAGCAGAAACTCAAGAGTGTCACTACAACTCCTTCTAGAGAGGCAGGTTAACTACAAGAAAAAATTAGTGAGATTTTAGTTTGTCTTCTGCATAAACATGCAAAACATTGTCTTTTTTTTAATAGGTTCTTTTAAATAGACCTCAGACATAGCCTACAAACACTAGATCATTTTACTGTCTACCACTATTAACACTTCATCGCTGTTTTACAGGAAAGGCAACGTTAGCAAGTCGTTGCAGGCTCTTAGCAGACCCCCTCGAATTTCTGGCTCTTCCTCCTCCTACTTGCATGACTATGGCGCTGGTATGTGGATTTATCCGGTCGGGGGCAGGTCAAGCATACGCCGTTTCGGTAATGAAAAGGTGTCATTGTGCTGCCAGTACTGTAAGGATATAAATAACGCGAGGGTTTGGGTTTTTTTAAATTATTATTAGAGGCAGACTTCTCCGCCAGAAATTTGCTTTAGAAACCAAAGAGAAATTTTACGCACAGCAGCAGGAGACTTATTAATCCACTGAGCTCATATACCTAAACCTGTGTCTAAGTGGCAGGACAGGATACCACACGGCTCTACTTTCTACAGAGTTGAGCGTAGCTCTACTTTCTCCAGACTAAGCAGTAAAAGAAAAGCTAAGTAAAAGTTATATTACGGCTTCGAGCTGCCAAACGGAACGCGGTTAAGCTTCACTGTGGGTGCTCCCTTCAGACAGCACTGCAAGTCCGTGTCCCTGAGCAGCCCAGGTGTAGCGGCAAACCAAGCTCTCTGGAAATAGGTGGCGATGGAAAGGCTCCCACAGACGAGTTTGCGCGGCGCTATTTAAGCTATTTTAATTCAGTAACAAATAAAATCTGGGCCATTCCACGGGCGCGCACCCGTTGCTGCTGCCTCCCCGCACGCAGGTGAACGCAAGCTTTCGGGAGGAGGTAACTGCAAACACATAAAACGCCGCCCGCCCTCAGCAAACCACTTCTCACAGAGCGGCTTCGCGGCCGGACTGGGGGTGTCGAGTCAGGAGAGCCCTGCCAGAGACCACCTACATTATACTAGGTCATTACCCCCCACCCCGCCACCTCACACACCAGCCCGCTCGAGGGCGAGCTACTTACGTGGAGTGAAACATGGAGCCGTCCCTCTCCAGGTACCCCTCGTAGTGAACCAGCATCATGTCCCCCCACTTCGTCCTCCTGTGGCAGAGGAACGGCTTCTGCAGCACCTCCACCTTCACGTCGGCCGCGGGGATCAGCGCCGCGGCCGCGCAGCCTAGCGCCGCGCCCAGCAAGGCGGCCCGCAGCGCCGCCGCCATCACCGCCTCACAGCCAGGGCCCCGCGGCGCCCGACTCACCGCCGCCGGGCTGCCATCCCGCACCCCTCAGACTGCGAGCCAGGCGGCGAGGCTACCCGCGGCAACAACGCCCGCCCAGCAGACGTGGCAACGGCCCTCACATCTGGCAGCCGCCAGCTCCCGAAGGCCTAGGGCAGAAAGCGCGCCCTCTAATTGGCTCGCCTCAGAGTGAACCCCGAAGAAGCAGCCGCCCATTGGGAGGCGGCCCTGTCCGTCTTCCAGCTTGCCCAATCGGCAGCAGGATTTCCGGAGAGGAGCACTGAGTGACGGGGTGTGCGGGCGGGCCTCGGCGCTCCAGAGAGCGAACGCTAGCGAGCGGGGAAGCCCCGCGGAGCGCTCACACAATAGAGCCGGCTTCTGCCGGCCGCCGATTGGGCGGCGCCCTGACCGAAAGCGCGTTTCGATTGGCCGCGGAAGGCCACCTGCTCTGGGCGTTCCGCGCCCGCCTCCCCTGTTTCGCCTATCAGTCACGTGGTTCGCTATTCTTGGAACTGTTTGCGCTTCCGTAGCGCTGCGGGGCCGTTCTTCGGGTGCGCGGCAGCGGCGCGTTCTGCGCTAGGAGCGCCGCGGCGGGGGCCGGCTCGGTGGTGGTGGGGGCCGGGCAGGCAGGGCGGGCGGTGCCCCGCTATGGCTCTGGGTGCCGGCGGCGCGGCGGGACGCGGGGGTTGGCGGCGGCGAGCGGCGTGACTCCGCCGGGGGGCGGCCGCGCTGCATGGGGGCGGGGGCCGGCCGCCATGGAGGGGGTGCTGTACAAGTGGACCAACTACTTGAGTGGTGAGTTGCTGCCAGTCCTCAGCCTCTCGCGGGGCGGCTTCCTTGCTGGGATGCGTGCCGTCATCTTCTTTTATATATATATGTGGGTGTGTATATATACACGCTTATACAAAGTATATATATGTGTGTGTGTGTATATATACACCTGTGTATTTCCTGATCCCGGACCAGCACTGCCCTGTGACCCCGCCTTGTTGGGGACCAGCTGCAGCTTACTGTGGGTGTTTCCAGCTGCGCTGCCACATTGTCACCGTCCAGCACTGGAGGGGGTGTTTAACCCACCCGTGGGTGCTGGTACCCATCTGGGGTGCCCCTTGCCCACCCTGGGGTTGGGGTTTGGGGTGTTTTAGGATGCGTTAGGCGATACTCTCCAGTGCGTTTCCACATTCTGTACCCGCCCTCCCCCCCTGCCCTGTGAAACTTTCAGTGTGTTTGTTGAGTTGCTCTGGGGAGTCGGGGGAATCCCTGACCTGGGAGGAAAAGGTCCAGTCACACTTGTGGGATTTGGATGAAAAAGTATGCCAAAAAAACCCCTAAGAAATGAAAAGAGACAGTCCTTCTAGCACTGAGCCCAGATTTTAATTTTTTGGGTGGGGGACATTTGACTTTTGTAGTAGACTGGAAGCAGCCGTGTGTGGACAGTGTTTCCTCTGCAAATGTTAAATGTGGTGGGGTCAGAAACGCTGCAAAGGTGGGGAGGGTCCAGGGCCACCTGAATCCTGTGGGGTGTCTGCCGCTGGATGCGTTGGAGTTGGAGGTGGCTTGTAGTTCAGGGCGTGTGGCTGGGATCTGGCCTGGCACAAACCTCTGCGTGGTTTGTTGAAGTAGTTTAGAAACTTGATGGTCAGAGAAAAATAACTATGACCTTGACATGGCCAGGTGCAAGTTTTGTTTGGTGATGTAAGCATGAGGGCTGCCTTCTTGCTTTATTTTTTTTCAGAGAGGCTGGAACAGCTGCACCTCTCTGGTTAGTTGGGAAGGTGTAGAAAGTCAAAATTAAACAAAGAAAAAGCTGAAGCACAAGCAAGTGATGAATTCATGTGGCAGGGGAGAGGGGGAGTGGTGCGTGAGGCTGGGTTTACTGGTGTGCTGAAAGATTGCTGTGGCTTTTCTCCTTCAGGCAATAGGTATTCTGAGAAGGCAATCAAAAATTATCAGGTCTCAGTGAATAGACACAGATACATGTTTTTGTTAAATCATTTTTAAATGCTCTTGAATTCTGGAGCATGAGGCAGTGGGAGCAGTCGTGCTTGGCTTTTCCATTTGGACTGCAGAACTCACGCTGTGTTATTAGTCCTTCCCCATAATAACAACATCCGTGGTTCAGTTGATCTAAAGTTTTATGTGTTTGTTTTTCTTTGCATTGCTTAGATGCTGGGGTGTATTTGGAACCCTTGCATTTGCTTTCATGCTGTGAGACCCAGGGAATGTGTGCCTGCGGGAACCAGCACTTGTGTAGACGACTCTCTGGTGTTCAGCTTTGTGCCTCTGTGTGTGCATATGGTGGGATCAGCTGGACTCGTCTTCTGTTAGATGAAGACTGAGAAATATTCCACTTCCATCAAGATCAGATTATTTTTTTTGCTAGCCACATCAATAAGCACTTTGAACCAAGTGACCCTTTGTGAAGAAGGATTATGCTTTGCAAACGTCAGTCTAAGGGAATGCAAACTCAAGGAACCTCTGTTCCTTGAAGGTATGACATTTGCCCCAGAACTTTTGTTCCCAACAGAGAGAAAATCTGTGATGGAGGGTCGAAGCATCTTTCTGATTTCTTTAATGCGACTCTGCTAGTAAGTGTGGTGGTCAAGGTCACTCCCTCCCTTTTCTTAGGTTGCAGAATGCCTGTCTTATGTGTGTTTGAGAACAGGAAATTTGCTGTCCTGCGAGCTAGCTAGGCTTACATGTGCTTGCTTTTGGCAGAAAACAAAGACTTCCTGCCCTGAAGCCATTAAGTTACAAATTTATGCAATGATGGGAAAAAAAAATACTGTGCTGGAACGTGGCATTTATTGTGGCAATAGTATGGAGCTGGGGAGTGAGAGACAGAAAAGCCTCTTTTCGGGGATTGAGGGAAGCAAGAGGGTTCAACAGGTCACCCAGATCGGTATTTCTGTCAGTATTCTGCCCCCAATGTGCCTTTCCTCTTGCTCAAGGTTAACTAATCTGGTGCTGCGTGGTGTAATCAATGTATGCAGAAAGTAGGGAGAATGTATGTCATCTCTGTATGTCAGTGTATGACTGGGTTACTAATGCAATGCTGATGCAAAGATAAGCAGCAGGTATCTTTTGCCTTTTCCTCATAAGGAGGAACACACCTTTGTTTCACCCAGAGAGGGGGTAGCAAAGACCAAGCTTAAAACTGAAGGAAAGGAGAACTGGTTTCCCTCCTTGCTGTCAGAGAGGAGCTGATGGGATTTGTCAGTAATTGAGTCTTTTCTGGGAATTCTGGTTTTATAACATCTTCTGGCATTGCCATCATGAGAAGTCAAGTCTGTATCACCCTGGTTCCCCCCAGCCCTTGGGCAGGAAGCTAGATCTCTGTTGCAAATCACAGAGTTATTGACAGCAAGAACATTTCATAAGTAGGAAACAAGTTTGGCTTTCTGCAAGCAAAGGTCAGAAAACACAGCGTGGTTGCCAGCAACTGAAAGGCTGATTAGCTTGCCTTACTGCTCAAACAAGTTATCTTGTTTTATAATAAATGCACTTGTTTGCTTTATATAGATTAGGATAAATTAGATTAGCATTACTTGGTTTCTGCTTGGAGATAGAGTTTTTCCTCTGGTATTAATGCCGTGCTGACGTTGTGCTTTCTACGTGCAGAGGGGTTCTCTTGAGTTTAGAGAACTGAGGCTTTAGAGTTTCCCTCTCTGTTAATGCAGTGGCCACCAGATAGTGATTTCTCAATGTGATAGATAAGTTCAAGTGCAGTCAGGCAGCTGTGGATCAGATATGCACGCATGCAGGTCTAGACCATGAAAGTCCACCTGAGATCTTGTGTTTGCAATAGAGTGTGTCCTGAGATTGCTCTCCTCTGTGCTTCCCCCACTGAACTTAACTTATAATTTAAGATTAAAACTTTAAGGGAACAGGGAACCTTGCAAGCAGAGTTATCGCTTGACGTATAAAGTGTGGTACCACTTTTTCACTTGGGCAAATATGTGATGCCTCTACAGTCTTCAGATTGTTAATCCTCAAAGCGCAGAGCTGGGTGATGCAAATCACACAGGTGTGCAGGTCAGCCTCAGCTGAACCTACAGTCAAACCCTGTAATTTAATCTTTGAAAATTCCAAGATTTCATCCTTTGCCAGAAGTCTCTACCTAATGTTATCGTTGCTTGGTAAAGGTTGTGTGGGGCAGGGATGGGCTTGTGGCATGGGTAAAGGGAGTGTAACTCTTATTTCAGTACTGCTTATCGCAGTAAGCTTTTGGGGTGATAAAAGCATCGCCCTGTAGCTTTCCTGTAGCTCCTCAGTCTGTTGTGCTGCCGCTGCCTGTGGTCTTGGCTGAGCATAAAGCTTTCTCGTGTGGGCTGCATCAAAGCCGTGTCCTGGCTCCAGTGTTGTAGCAGGACTGATCTCCAGCTGGGGATGCTGCTTGCAGGATAGAGAAAGGAGAGAGTGGAGGTGAGCCGCACCTGAAGGCTGCTCTTCACTGTTTGGAAGCTGTCTCCCACAGGACTCTTCAACTGAACTCAAGCTGCAATTCATGCTCTCTGTTAAGCATGTTTTCTGGTTATGAAATTCCTTTAGTCTTTGGAGATTGCTTTGTAGAAATAATCTGAGATTTTGATTTCTCGCCAGGTTTATAGAATGAGTAAGCTATCTCTTATCTGAAGGGAAACAGGACGTGGAGTTGGGGGATACCTTCCTTCCTGAGAGCTTGATGCTTTCAGTTGGTTTTTCTGCCAAAATTCAGTCCAGTTCAGATCTTAAGTATAAGGCATACCTTACTAGGGGTCACTGGCCACAGGCAGGATTGCAGCTGACTCTGGAATAGGTGGCACGTATCAGCTCTTGGCTTGGGGATCAAAGGCAGCTTCATAATTACAAAGAAAAATGATGACTGCCTCTGCTGACTTGCATAGTATTCCCTGTATGCACCATGAAACGGCTTTGATCACTTTTCTTCACAAAGCTAAGCTTTTACTGGTATTTAAATATTCATTTCTTTAATTGTGCTGAGTGACTCTAACATTAGCTATTTCATCTTCCTCAAGGCTCAGCACCTGTGCATTCATGCCATCACTGGTGACACTGCATCATGCCACATACTATCATTCATTCTCCCCACCTTCCTGTCTGTAATCATTCACTCTCATTTTATTGTTGTGCTCTGAATTCTTTTCAGTTTATCCCAAGATGCCAAGAGCCAGCACCAAGCAGTAAATTTCAGTTTTCAGGTAAAACTTCAGATTACTCTTGTCTCTAATGATTCAGAGTTCTTTAGCAAACCTGGGGGGACAGCTCAAGAGAATGTGAAAGGGCGTTAGTTTTTATAGCTTGAATCTGGATGCACGTGATACTGCTCAGAGTGCGTCTTTGTTTTGGGACTTTAATTTAAGAGATAGGACCTTTTAGGGTGGAAGATGTATATACTTCCAGTTGATATCAAGCTCTGGAAAGAAGGTCTTCAGTTTCCAAGATGAAGAAAGTAATCAAAAACTTCACACTTAAATAAACATTTGGTTCTAAAAAGCTTTTGTTTATAATTTTTTCCCTTCTTTTTAGCCTCTGGGTATAGTCCAAGTTCTGACTGTGTAAAATTAGAAGTCTGGCTTTTGTGGAGGTGGACCTGGACAGCTGAGGTTTCTGTTGCTTTCAGGGCAATGTTCTGCCCACAATTACTGACTGTAGCTGCTGTCAGAGACAAGGTGTTGGTTTAGTTGGATGACCCAGTCTCACCCAGTTCTGGCTACACTTTTGACCCAGGGTGCTTTGGGAACTAGTTAGTTAATTCGCTTTGGATCTTGCATCATTATGTTTGTGTGGTTTGACCTTTCTCAGGCCTCTCTTCCCATCCCCCCTGTTTTCCTTCGTGCCGCATTCTTACTTTTGTCATACCTTTTTGGAGCTGAGTAATGAGCTCACGGCACAAAAGTTTGATGAGGCTGCAGGAATGGAAATCAGCGTCACCTCTATCCTCTGAAGATGTTAGAGCTGCAGAGCCTACAGGGTGCAGTGTTCCCTGCCGGGTATGCTGCAGTACCGGTGCCTCTGCATTCAGTCCTTCTGCACCGAAACAAGTGAGTGATCACAGGGAACGGCTGGGTAGGGCTGAAGGGAAAGGTGTGGTGAAATGATGGTGAAGAGATATCGCCATGTATGTGTTTACATAAATGTATTGGTTCATTCTGGCCCGAGAACCACCCCAGGGGTCAGAGAGGAGCTGCTAGTTTGCTGGGGCAAAGTATAAACAGTTTGCTGGGAAGTATAAACAGAGGAGGGAAACTCCCAGGAGCTTTGAGTAACTTTTGCTTCCACCACTCACCACGATCCCATCTCTGCCCTTGATCCTTTCATTGGGTCCCTTTAAAAACTGCCCTAGTGTTGGTATGTTGTGTTCTCCATGCTTTGGCTGGTCACTGGCATAACATCATTTGCAAACAAACCCAGCTCCCTGTGATGGCAGGACGTTTTTTAAATGCTGCTAGCACTGCCTTAGGAGTTGTGATTGAAATGAGGATGGATTTTATGGGACTCCTGCGAGAAAAATTATTTGAGAAAGGGTTACTGTGTTAAAGCTGGTTTCAGTTGTTTCTCGTTTCACTTCAACCTCTATCATCCCTCAAACAAGTGCTTTAAAAGGTGATACTATTGTTGAAGTGCTAAATCCATTAACTTCATTACCTTTAAGGACTTTTGGTGTTGATTCCTGCTGTTGATATGCACATAATCAGAGGAAAATTGCAATAGAGGCATTTCTAGAAGCTGTTTTCTAGGTGAGGATAATAGCTCAGAAGAGAGGCATGAATTATATCACACTCCTGTCTGCCTTTCTGTTGTCCCTCATGGGTACCGACTGAGCTTTTATCCTGTCAAATCACCTTGCTACAGAATTAAGGCTGTACAGTGTGTTCCAGTGTCTGGGATTGCCCTTCCCAAAAACTGGGTAGCTGTAGGAGGCTGTATGGACAAAGCAGGCAGTAGTTTTGGGGCGAAATTGCTTTTGTCACGACGTATTAACTGTCTTGCTTTGGTTCATTGTGCAAGGAAAAAAAAGGAGGAAAGTTTTGAGTTTGGTCTGTGTAAGATACTCCTTTGCTAAATGCTTTTCCTGACTGGAAACCCAGTGGTGACTCACAGCATGGAACACGTGGCGGCATGAACTGAACTTGGTCACGCTGTCAGCCATTAAGAGTGAGATTTAGGGTGGGTTCCCAATAGTTGAGATTGCAGGGGCTCTGGGATCTTGAACACGAATGTTTCGACCGATTGTGACCTGGAGATTGCCGTAGCCCTAATTCCCCAGGGCAGTCATCGTCTGTCAGACGTTGGCGCATTAAGACCAGCAGTGGTCCTTCTGGGCCAGTATAAGACGTTTGTGTGGTTTGAGGTGCAGAAGTCATGGGTGGGATTTTTCCAGCACGGTCCGTGGCAGTTCTGCAGTCTTCTTTCTAAGGTGGAAATAACATTTCTTGACTCAACCCTGTGTTTTGGCTGTTAGATGCATCACTTAACTGGAAAATACGACTTTCCTCATAACTGGAAGGCAAGCATCTTGTAGCCATTGTAGCCCAAGGGGAAGGTGGCACTATCTGGCCAACAGCTGCTACAGGAGCACCTTAGTTCTAGCAAAGGCACAAACCTGATGGGATTCACAGACGTACATCAGCAACTGGGAAAGGACTTACACTGGATTTTCTCTTGCACTTTACAAGACACCAGCAGTGCCTTGGTCCTGTTAGAGCTGAGTTTTCAGCAGCTCTGGTCCAGCTATCAGTTGTTGGCCCAGGCCTGGGCAGAAGCTGTGTGGCTCTTCTGCCCTTGGGCGCTGGGAGATAAAGCAGTAGGTAGTTGTAGGTGATGGTACGGTGAACACATGGCACAGCTTACTTTGGTCAGGGTGGGGTGAGAAGATAGATATTGCTTGTTCTTGCTGTGAGATGTCACTGATTATCAGAGCAGCCACTCTGGGACTCTCCCTGCACAGAAAAGTAAGGATCTGCCCCTGCTTTGCCACCTGCTAAGTCTTGGGCTTGCCAGTAGGGGTGTGATGAAGGGTTTAATTCTTCCTTCTAGGTGGATGTTGCCATAACGTGGAAATTTCAGAATTATCTCCTGTACACACTTTAAAACCTGAATTAAGTTCAAAGAAGTCCAAGGACTATCTATTACATAAGTTTTTATGAAGATGGGTGTTGAAGATCAAGAAATTAGTAAGAATAAAGCACTACCTAATTGTAGGGGAAAGCAGGCAATAATAAAAACCTGAGTGTCTGGCCTTTGTGCCTGTTAGAAATACAACTCAAACTGGCATCTCTTAATTGCAGCTTGTTTTCCAGGTCATCAGTTTAACTTCTTGAGTATGGAATTCTCCCAGATGGATTGGCTTTTTGGATGTCTGACATGATCTACATGTCTTCAGATGTTTGGGTTTTTTTCCTTCAGGCTTGGCACTTTGGAACAAATGCTGTCGGGAGTCTGAGTTGTGTAACATTAAAGTTTGAATTATGTCCAAATCTCAACTGTGTTATCAAGAAATGTCAAGTTTGCTCTGTGATAGCTGCATCCAGACTTCCTGAAGTGTAACTGAGGGAAGTAGGCAGATCTTTCAGGCTGTGGAAGTTTCTGGAGAAATGCTGAGTCCTTAGCAGGCACAGACTGCTAAATACCTGTTTCTGTAGTGGACAAGATCAGATCTTCCAGGTACTGCAGGTGCTAATTTCAAGTTTCACACAGGAGTGCAATATGTATTAGAACCCTGACCAGTGTCTGTGAAGTCACCTGTAATCTCTTCAGTGTTTTCTATTGCTGAGACCTTAAGCTACTACTCACTTTTACAGAGCTTTGCTTTTTTTGTTTTCTTTTTTTTTTTTGTTTCCTTTTTCTGCCAGCAAGGTCAATTTTTACTGTTAATGGCTCTGTGCCTCTAAGAGGAGCTGTGAAAGTGTGAGATGTATTTTGTCCTGCCTGTGCACCACCAGTATAAACGGACTCGGTACATTCTTCTCCAGACTTGGCTTAGTGCTGGCACCAGTAAGACCTCAAAAGGTTCAGCCTTAAGTTTATATCTCAGGTGAAGCCCGAATGCTCAGTTCCACAAATGGCAATTTTCACAGGAGAGTTTATGGAGAGAGAATAAAACCAAGTAAGCCCAGGACTTGTGTTCACTGAAGTGTCTTTTTGCTGCCTTTTTTTCCCCCCTGCTCTTTGCTTGTCTGCAGAGGTGAAGCTCCTGTAATTGAAGATTGTATCCCTGTTGCACTGCCCAGGATTTGTCAGCCACATGCTATTTTTAGCTGTTTGTTTAGGATAACCTTCCCATGGCTGCTGACTCAGTGTCAGTGCGTACCAGGTGGTTAGTGCATCTTCTGACAGAACCTTGCTGTGATTTGTTTTTTTATTAATTGTTTTCCTTTTACAAACATATATTTTTATTAGTGGAACTATTCTGTTCCGAAATACATGCAGTCCTAGTTGGCAATTGCCTGTCATTGTCTTTTTAACACGCATCTAATAAAGTGGTAGGTTCTGCAAAGGAAGGCGGATAATTGCTGCTTCCCCCTCAAAAAAACCCAAACAACCCAAACCCCAAAAAAATCAGGACCAAAAAAAACCCACCAAACAAAAACCTCAACAAAATATATTGACTCATAACATATTTTTAACCAGCCTCCAGTGATGGAGGCAGAGTGCTTTGTATGTTGGCTAATTGATCGCCCAGCCTTTGATTGATGGGATGCAATTTGGTTGAGCATCAGCTGCAGTTGTGAGCTGTAGGACCATGGCTGAAATGATTCATGTGCAGCAGCAGGATCTCCAGACTGAATTAGAGGCTTGTATTGACTGTGGCGCTGTGCATTATTTGAAGGATTGGTTCTGTGCCATTGAGTGTCTGAAGCAATTAACTGCTGCTCTCTGCTGAACAATCACCTTTTTTTGAGAGTTCCTCCATATCAATAGTGACTTTTATGATAGTTTCTTTCTTTTGGTGGCAAGACAAATAAAAATCAGTGTTGCTGTTTTCTTTAACTCTCATTCTTGTGATATATTTCCCTTCATATAAAACAAAGAAGTATTGAGAATACTTTAGCATTTATAATGTTTTTATATTCTTCTAGGAGATAAGGGAAGACTTGTGGTAGAGTGTGAAAAAGAATTTAAGTTTTATTTCTTTACCAGGCACCTCAAAGGTTCAGTAACCTACAGACCAGCTTGGCTTGGATGCTTCTTTTAAAAAAGCCAAAACAAAACAAATCAACAAAGGAAAAACCCCAAATCTATACTCCTACTGCTAGCCTGTGGCATTAGGGCTTTCTAAGCTTAAACTGAGTTGTGTTTGGCTTCATCAGTAGCCTAAGGAATTGGTCCCTAGCTGGTAAGGAGCCATCATTCCTCCAACATAGTACCAGTCTGAGCCCAGACTGGGCTCCTGAGGGGCTGTGCTGGTTGGCAGAGCCTCAACTTTTGTATCTTACTCCCTTGGTCCTGGTCAGGGAGGCTTGTTGCAGCTCAGTAATGAAAGCTGCTTTCCTCCAGTGACGTCGCTGTCTCATTTCTTCTTAAGTCAATGAGCTTGTAGTTTTTAATTAGACATAACTGATGGCTGTCATGTCTTGTTTGTTTATATCTTTTTATGCCACTGTAGTACTTCCAAAAGAAGAAAACAAAAGGGCTAATTTACTTCTAAAGTCGGGCAGCAGGGTGGGCAAAAGTGGTACCCAGAACTATTTGGTTTGGTCTGGCCTGGTGTTTTGGTTATTCTCTGGGAAGGTGTCCAGAAGTGCAAGTCATTAGTTCATGATTACTTTTTATGTGAGCAGGACAAGAATTTCAAGAGTTATGGAGAAATGCTTCATTGAGAGATGGCGTTCAGAAATCAACACATCTGCCTCTGTCCCCTCCTTCCCTTGATTTTTAGGAGTTTCTTGGCTGTTGTTTTTCGAGATAACTTGGCTAGCTTTTCCCACAAGGGAGGAAGTCATGTAAGGCAAGACAGCTGGGGTGGCTTTTGGAAGAGTGAAGGGGTGGGCTGCAGAGTGATGGAAGGAATTGAGGAGTGGTGGGCTGAAAAGGTGGGTTTGGAAGAGAGAGTGAGTCAGTGATGCCATGTTAGCAAAACTACTGAAAATAACATAAAACATCTCAGGAACATACCACTGAGGTCCAGCTGCCTGTGGAAAGGACACAAGCAGGGTTATGGTGTACAACATCCAGGCCTGTCCACAAATCTTTCTGCTTCAAAGGGTTCAATTTTCCTGGGGAACTGAGAACCTTTGGGCCTTATTTACAGTGAGTCCCTGAATGAGAGAGGTAGTGGAATTGCAGGGAGAGAAGTAACTGAGAAATGCAGTTTTGTTTTTCAGGCTGGCAACCTCGATGGTTTCTTCTCTGTGGTGGAATCCTATCCTATTATGACTCTCAGGAAGATGCCTGGAAGGGTTGTAAAGGAAGCATCCAAATGGCTGTGTGTGAAATTCAAGGTAACTAAGATACCATAACACCCAGCTGTGTGGTTTATCCAATAATGTTGCATACTGGCATTTCAGGAGGAAAAATATCTGAAACAACTGAATAACTAAACACATTGTCAAAATAAGCTCCTGCAAATGTATATTGTTCTGGCTTCTATCCTGCTTTTCAGACCTAAGCTAGTCAAACTGCAAGGTGGCTTTCTGACATTTTTTTCCCAGTAGGACTAACTATACTGTTCTGTTGTTTTCATGACTGTTAGGTTGATGTCTGCCCTCTCCTTCCAAGTATAAATAACATTGATGATACTTGCTGGAGAACCATAGTGGATGGGTGTCACAGCATACCCATGTATATTTTTTTATTATCAGGATGTCTTCAGGCCATATTGCCTGTGCAAATAAGAAGCTAAATACAAGAATGTATAGATTAGAATGCAGTCCTTTTACAGAACTATTTCTATCCAAATTGAATGAGCCAGGAGTTGGACTCAGCGAGCCTTATGGGTCCCTTCCAACTCAGAATATCCTGTGATTCAAGATGAAATTTCAGGTCCTGAGAGCTGTTTGGCAGCTTGATTTCTTTGGTATGTATTTGTAGTAACTCAGTACCTCGATCTGTATGCTAGTTTTTCTTCTATAGTACTTTGAGAGCTACAAGCTCTCAAATGGGTATTCTATGGACAGGTGGGTTATTTTTCATGAGCTGTGGTGGAACATCCCACAGCTTTAAATGACTCTTCATAAGCACAAAACTGAAACTAGAACTGTGAATAATTTCAGTACTAGGTCTGCTCACTCGTATTGGGTTACTTGCCAGATCTTTGAGGTTCAGTTATGGGCTGGAGACCTGAAAGGGAGGCTTACCAAAAGAGGACACCCTTTCCAGAAAGACTCGCAGATGATAGTGTAGTGATCACAAAGGTGCCTTTCATCGCCGTTTGTCCCACAGCTGTGCACGTGTATGTCCCTCTTCCATTACTGTTTGACCTGCCACCCCACATAGATGTTGGGATATTCATTTGGGCTGGGAAGGGCTCAGGGTCTAGTCTGAAAACTATGTTGCTTCCAGTTCATCCTGCAGATAACACACGAATGGACCTGATCATCCCAGGGGAACAATACTTCTACCTGAAGGCAAGGAATGCAGTTGAAAGGCAAAAGTGGCTGGTTGCACTAGGGACTGCCAAAGCCTGTCTGACCGACAGCAGGACGCAGAAGGAAAAAGGCAAGAACACCCTTTGCTGGCATATACTGTTTGCTTTTTGTTTCCCCATCCTTACCTTAGTAGATATACACACAAAAATGACAAAATCCAGAGCTCCTGGCTGAGGGACACTGGGATGTAGACTGTCCATGAAGGTAAAATGCCCACCTTGTGCAGCCATCCTAGTGTGATGACCCAGCCTCTCATACCAGTGGCTCTTGAGCTTTGGAGTTGCTCAGACCTTTTCCTTACAACTTCTAACTGGATTGTCTTATGCACTTCAAGAATCAAGGTTTGCCTTTGGTTGTAAATGTATTCAGAAACTGAAATCTGATCATGGTCAGGCTGTGGAAATGATTTAACTTACATTTGCTTTGACCAACAATCTCGCTTTCAACCCAGTGAAAACCCCTCTGGCTTACAAGTGTGTGGTGTTATTCATGAGCTGTGAGACCTCACGCCTTAACCTTGCATAACCTCAGCACAGTGATGATGCAGAAGATGGGAAAACAGCATGTTATTGTTAATGTATCAGTGATCCTGAGCAAATGTGGGAGGAGGCAGGCAATTCCTTTCCCTGGGGTGAGGAATCACTTCTCTTAGCCTCATGTGCATCTTCACCAGGTTTTGCATCTAGCAGTTCAAGCTGAGTCAGAACTGAGCAGATGCTACTGTAAGGACCTACATGAAGTGGGGATCTGATGCGCAGTGCCTAGAAGCAGAACAAAGTTATATCTATAATAAACTGACACACAGTAGAACAGGGTGTAAACCTGCTGATGTATTTGCAGAACTGATGTATATTAGCCTAATTAAAAGATAAATTAATTTATTTTGTAATTCTAAGACTCTATCGTCAAAAAATTACTTCTGAAAAATCTCAAATCAACTGTTAGTTATATCTGGATTAGTCTGTTCAATTCTGTACTCTCCAGTACAAGCAGCATATGGGCATACTGGAGTGAGTCCAGCAAAGGGCCACTAAGATGATTAAAGGGAGTATCTGGTGGGAGAGCATTAAAAAATGGAGCCACACTCCTCTCAATGAATGGACAGGCAGAAGTGGGCATAAATTTAAATACAAGGAACTCCATTGAGATACAAGTAAAAATGTTTGTATTGTGAGGGTGAGGGATCACTGAAATAGGTTGCACAGAGAGGTTGTGGAGACTCCATCCTTGGCAGTGTTCAAAACCTGACTAGACATGGCCCTGAGCAATGTGCTGTGCTGACCTTACTTTGAACAGGGGAGTAGGACTACCTGGTCTCTAGAGGTCCCTTGCAAATTCAACCATTCTGTGATTCAAAGATATATATATATATATTAAATTAATCCCTTTGTGTTGGGCAGGACACATCTTTTCTTGCCAGTGTTTTCTACCCAGAGTCATGATCCTTTAATTCACAGTGTAATTGCATCTTGAACTATGTAGTGAAAACAAAAATACAATGTGTAGGGGGTTCATCCTATTTAAAAGGCCCTTTAAAATCAAGTGTTGTGTACTTTCTTTTTCACTGTGTCCTAAGTCTAGGAACATACTGCATACTGTTCCTGTCTATGGTGGCAAATAATGAAACAGTACTTTACCCATCAGGTGCATAATTTATGTCCAACCTAGCTCATCTTTTTGAGTTGATAGAAATTGTTTTGAAATAAAGAAGCATTGATTGAATTAGGTTGGATAATGCTATACCAGTGACTTTCCAAAATCGTATACTGCAAGATGGATGCAATCAATTTAACTCTTCTTTCAGAGTTCACCGAAAACACAGAAGCCTTGAAGACTAAAATGTCTGAACTTAGACTGTACTGTAACCTCCTTGTTCAGCAAGTGCATAAAACGAAGGAAGCCAGCACTTCCAGCGTGTCAGAACCAGAGGTACAGCTCTATTGTTGGTGTAGGCCACATCTGTAAACTCCTGAGCATTGTGAACTCTTCTGGTTAGCCAGTGTAGTATTCACTCACAGTTACTTAACATTTCACTCTCTCTGCAGAGAACCTGTGGGAGATCATGTTGCCCACGCAACAGTTCTTGTTTAAATGAAGTAATACTGTATTGTTGCAAATAACTTTCCCTGTGTTGGGATAGCGAGCAGGGAGGTGAGGTATGACATCTCTGAGTTAGGTAATAACATCTCCATAAGGTGATCATGTGTGTACAGTGGATCAAAAAAGAAAAACAGGTTTTATAGAAAGATAACTTGCAAGAAGCACACATTTGTCTTCCCCTGAGTCATTAATATTCTGCTCAGCAAAACACTTCTGTTTTTAACCAAAATCCTTGAAAGGTCAGGAGACGATGTAGACCACAAAAAAGCAAAATTGCTAGAAAGACCTGCATGATTATCCTCACTTAGAGTAAAGTTTCAAACCTTGCAAATCTTCCTGACCGGAGAAGCCTCATTTAAGGGGGGTCTCCTGAAGACAGCTTTGAGAGGGAAGCATGTGAAGGGGGGATGCACATCACTTGCTAGAGATGCTGCTGTGGATTTCTAGGATGTCTCCTTCTGGAGAGATGGGTCCTTAGCTGCAGGACAGGCAGGAAAAATGTCTGAAGGTTGACCATTGGTATGTCCAAACCATCTGATAAACTTTATGGTGTATTGACTAGCAGTGCACTGGAATGGTGTAGTGTATAAATTACTAAAAGGCACTGTTAAAACTTGCAACTCACAGGTTTTGACAACAAACCACTAACGTGATGTTTATCCAGCACATTGTTCACGTTTCTGGGGGAAAACTTGCCTTCATTGGTCTCACTGCTATTTAACTGGAAAGATTTATCACTGAAAGCATTTCAGCATCAATACTGCACTTTGCAGTATTGTAAACTCCTGAGCATTGTGAACTCTTCTGGTTAGCCAGTGTAGTATTCACTCACAGTTACTTAACTTTTCACTCTCTCTGCAGAAAACCTGTGGGAGATCATGTTGCCCACGCAACAGTTCTTGTTTAAATGAAGTAATACTGTATTGTTGCAAATAACTTTGCACTTTGCAGTATTGTTGCAAATAACTTTGCCGTATTGTGGCAAAGTGATGCTTCATCCTCCCTGGTTTCCAGTTGCAGTAATTCTTAGTTCGTGGGATTTTTGAAATTATTTTCCACAGATCTTTCTGTATCTACTTAATTTGTTGACTTTTCATTTCTTCCGTCAGTCATGTCTTTTGGAGCACAGTTGAATTCATCAAGGCTTAGTGTTTAATATACTTTTAACACTGGAGATAATTAACAAAGAGGCATTGCTTTTAAAACACAAGCGTGCTGTGCTTGTTGTAGTGAGAGGCTGACATGAGTGGTAATGCTGTGAGGGGGCAATACACAATGCCAGTTCTCTCAGCAGCTGACATGTGTTTTAATTAAGGTTAAGCAGAAATCCTGACTGTAGCAGTTGTGTGCTTTGTAGAGATTAGTTGCTCCAAGTTGTGGTGAGTTCCATGTCTTCCAATCGGTTTCTTCCCACAGAGCGGGATTGACATGGGAGCTCTGTTAAAATCAACCTGTGACACCTTCCTGAAGACTCTTGAAGAATGTATGCAGATTGCAAACACTGCCTTCACTTCTGAGTTATTGCATCAGACCCCGCCTGCATCCCCACATTTAGCAGTTCTCAGAACAAACAAGGTAATGGCCAGTATCTTGGTGTGGATGGTAAGGCATCCTTTTGTAAAGTAACGTTTGTAGTAGTAGGGAATGCGTTTTTACCCACATTGTAGCTAATAGTCCTCTACAAGGCATACTTTACTATTTCTTGTGGCTTGCAAGTGAGGTGGGGCCATTTCTTAATAAGCAGTGACCAAGCTCTTAGCTTTTAAGGACAGGTAAAAGTTATTAAGCATTACCTTTCAGCTCCTGATCCAGCTTGCAGACAGGATGTTTCAAAAAAACCCCCTTACTCTATGACAAGTTGTTCTGTAGTGAGAGCTCACAGTAATTACTACTCTTCTAAGCTGCTGCTGCATCTGATCTGTGGTAGATCTGTGGTAATATGCCAACAGGAGTTGATGAGCTTATCTCTTTAATGACAAGGGCTCCTTCTTGAATCCTGGATCCACAGCCGCATACGCAAAATTGGAGCATCTCTGGCAAACGGCAGATTAAGGTGGATGCAGGAAGGTAGATGCATCACTGCATCTGGGAAGTGAGGTCATTCCACTGTACCCAGTATCTGACCTCAAGTTTCTTGTGGGTTTTCATGATATTTTTCTTAAGTGAAGGAAACATCATTGCAAAGCAAACTCACTGCCTTTGTTCTTTTCAATATTTTTATGGTAAATAATTAAAATATTTTAATAAAATAATATAAATACATTATTTACTAAAATTGAAATAATTGTTTTAATTTTAAAATATTTTCTTTTAATTTTTTTGCTTTTGTCTGTGTACTGCCTCCAGATCAGAGAATTAGCAAACGCACACTTAGCTTTTTAACTTTATTGCTGACTCCAGCTTGGGTTTAATGAAATGTGAAGAATGAGAAGCATGATACAGTTTTCTCGCTTTAAAGAATATTCCCCCTCCCCACTTATCTTGCAGATAAAGCACTCTGTCTTGTCCAGTCACACCTCAATGAAAAGGTATAAAGCAAGTCTTTACTGTCACTCTCTTTCTGATCTGTTTTGGGCAGTGTCTGTTCTTTCCTTATTTTTACTCTACTGTTACTGGTACTGGATGCAGGCAGAACTGTATCACTCTGAGCTGCGTATCTGGAAGCAGACGCAACAGAAGGGAGCTGGCTCACCCCCTTTCACATCTCCTCTTTATCAGCCCTTTTCCCTTTTATTTTTCTCAGCCATCCACTCAGTGACTTTACTGGTCAGTCACCAGCCAGCTCAGTCCCACTTCAGTGCCCTTTCCTGCTTCTTATGTTCCACTCCATAAACTCACAAAATTGTTGATGGAGAGCAGGCTGTGATTTGTGGAGTAGATGGCAAGGCTATATATTTTTAAAGTAGTAATGAGGGGATATTCTTTTAACTACAATACCTGCCTAATATTCTTTTTTGTAATCAGCAGTACTAGTTTGATTACAGCCTTTTTAAAAAAAGGTAATTGTAAATATATTCAAACTCTGTAAACTGAGGTTGAATCATTAATCCTATTTGCTGCAAGGAGCTGCCTGATCCCTTTTATTGTTTTAGACAAGTTCTTTTGCTCAGAGCAGCCTGTGACAGCCTATAACTTCTGTCAGCTATTTTTCTGCTATTGTTATTTGTGTGTTTTCACAGAAAGACACTTACCAAGCAATGTTTTATACACCAACCATTCTTTTTTCCGTTTCTTCAGGCAGACTGCATTGAACCCCTGTGAAAATGGCTCTGTAAAAGCAGAAATTAACCATCAAGACCAAACTCTTACTAAAATTCTGGAGTGTTTAAACCTGGAAAGAAACGAGGGGAGCGGTGATGTTTCTGTTGAAGATCACGCAGCAGAGGATTTGGCAGGTAAATATATGCACCATTTTTTATCCAGGATTGTTACTCTTTAAGTGTAAATAGAGGGAGGTGTAGGCTGCCTGTGAAAGTGCTCATACCTTGCTTCCCAGGAGCAGGAATGTTGGTGTATTTTAGCCTGATACCTACTCATTGTCAAGTCTTCCCAGCATAGCTCCTGCACTTGTCAATAGCAAACTTGGGACTGAATGGGGAAGCCAATGAAAAATTCTTTTTTGGACAAGCAGAGACTCCTGTAGATGCTGATTGACATGGGTAACAATACAGCCTGGCAGGGTTTGGGCTCTTCTCACGCTGTGGACAGGCACGTTATTCCCAGGGGGCCTCCACTGGGAATGCCGCCACCTCTGCTTACATGTAGGGCTGCAGTGTCAGAAGAGGGTCATTGACGCTTTGTATGTCTGTCTGGGAGGGGTTGACCTTGTAGTAGCTCTTTATTGCTCTGACAGATCTTTATGGAGGATTAACCCTTTTTCTGCAGCTAGGAGTACACTGGAAAACACTTTATTTTTCCATTAGTATGAAATGTAGATTTGTGCATGACTTCAGTGAAACACTGTTGAACTAATTTGGTATAAAATTCCATCCAACATAGCTATGTTGTTAAGTGCTGCTGAACTTAATTTTGTTAAGTGTGTACAAGTAACGTGTTTTCTGCTCGTCTCATTGAATGGAGTGTATCATTCTTGAATAGTAGCTTTCTCTGCCTCACCAATATTCCATCAGCTAATAAAATCAGCTCAAATTTTTAAGCCCGAGTTAAGCAACATGGGGAATTTTCTCTTACATGGTTTTGCTTTGGAGTTTTTCCCATTTCTGTGACCGCTGTTGTGTAGCATGGTAGGTCCCAGCAGAATAACATGTACACATCACCATTTAGTGTAATACCTCAATAAATACAGTGCTGAAGCAAGGAGATCAAATTAATTCAAGTTAGGTTGTTCATATCATTTAGCTACTGAGGTTGCTCCTGTGCCAAGAGGAAAAAAACTTACCCCCTCTTGGGTATGCACACGTGAGTCGGGGAGTTTTGCTGGCAGGAGTAGGATGTGCCATACCATTTGTGTGCTGATCCAGCTAGCCCAGGGCTCCATTTTTCCAATGGCTGTAATTTGGGTGTTCCCTGTGAGCCCAGTATACTTCTCCCTCCCTCTCCCCTTTATTAAGAACAGCCAATTTTTAAGCAAGCCCTGAAGTCCCATAAGAAATTTCTGCGCTGCGAGTATATAATTTTTGCTTCTTGACTTGCTCTCTGCAGTTTCTCATGATGTCAGAAGGTCTGACCATGCAGGGGCTATATAAGACTTTGTCTTCCTTCAGAGGTGCTAGTGTAGTGCTCTGTCTGTTTGAAACAGATGCGCTTCACCCCAAAGAAGACATAAAATACACCACAGTGGGGAAGAGGCACATGGATCTTTTTCTGGGAAACTGTAAAGATATTCATACAAATCAGGGAGAACATAGCAGCCTGTGAAATCATAGCAGTATCCCTCTAAGCAGCCAGTTTACTTACTTATCAGAAGGGGCAAAGAAGTCACCTTTTATAATTTAGCTTCTGCAAATGCACTGTGCCACTCTAACAGCGCTGGGGCTGTTACAGCCATGTGAGAAGTAATCTGTCTTTCGAGGAGGTGAGTCTGCTCCCTGCTGCGTCCAGTTGCTTCTTCAGCGCTGCTCTCTCATAAGGCTGTCCTCCTTGAGGATGTGTGGACTCACTGCATTGGAGCCTGCTGCTTGGCCTGTCTGATTAAAAGAAAGGAGGAGGGGACCGGTTGCACTGTGGTAGGAGTCATGGTACTGGCAGGGAAAGCTTTTAAACTTGTGTGATCCCGATACCCAGGTCTCTTCTTCCAAATAGAAAGCATCTTGATGAACAGGAGTAACAACATGGGTATGTGGCTGTTTTCTTTTTCTATTTTTGTTACTCTTCTATTTCCTATAATGTAAGGCATTAAAGAAGATGGAGAGAACAAGCTGCAAGCTGTAGAAAGCTGTGGTGCCTACAAGTTGCTGCAGTCGGAAACGGATTCTTTAAGTGGATTGACTCAGTGTGAGGAAGATAGAAATGAAAATGATTCTCCTACCTTCTTCAGCGTCATGAGCAATAGGTACTACAGATTTCAATTAAAAGTTACTGAAAATGTCTTAAGTGTTTGGCTCATTTTTAAGATTCTTCTCCTTGAAAAGCTGTATTTGCTGAGATTATTTAACAGGACTGCATACAGCACAGTAACTGAAGATGATATCCTTTGTAGAATTAGCTGTACAGAGTGGCGTGGGAAGTTTTTTCCTTGTTTGTAATTGCAAGCCTTGCTTGAACACCATAAATGTGTATTATCTGCAGTCATTTAATATAACCTAGTGAAGCAAAAGCCACGCTGGTGGTCCCATGTCTTAATTTCACCTCTGTGCAAATGAAGTGGACATGAAATGTAGTTTTGCATTTGGAAGTTTCACAAAAAAGGATTTGTTAAGGTAACAGTCTTTTCTGCTTGTCCTGTCACAACAGGTTCAGTGATATTGAACTTCGGGAGGAGGAGGGCATCCCAACAGAAGAGTTTCTGGAGTCATGTTATGCAATTGTGCCCGTTCTGGGTAAGCAGCTCCTTCTTTTTTCTCCTGGCTCCTTTTGACTGCTGCCAGCTGCCAGAAAAGGTGGAGCAGTTGGTTTGGAGAATTCTTTCCTTTGCTAAAGGGGTATAGGAGGAACAGTTACTATCAGCAGAATCAACTTGAGTGGTCCAAAAGATATTTTTTTACTCCTTCACTCTATAGAGGCTGCAGTCTTGTGTAGATGGGACCCAATCAGTGGGTCTATCTAGAACATCAATTTCTTGCCCTCACCAAGAGCACCTTGGATGCCTTACATGTCCAGTACAGCTGATGCCACACCATCAGCTCTATTATCTGTGTGATTTTTCCCAAGCCTCTATCTCCAGCTAGTGCAGCCCCTCACCCTGTAGGCCCCTATATCTAGCAGTGGATGTGAGGTCCCTGTGAGCATGCACCCTGTCGATGACTTCCAAATTCTATGTCAGTGTGTTTTAACATTTGTACCAGCTGGGGTGGATTGGTTCTACACAAAAGACAGGTTTCAGTTTACATTATTTAGTATTTTCCTGCTATTTAGAAGGATTTTTAAGAGGGTAAATGAAATTAATTGTTACTAAGACATGAGTACTGGAAAAAGACACAGTTTTAAATATAGCCATCTTTTTTATTATTTTTTTTTCTAGACAAGCTGGGACCAACTGTTTTTGCTCCTGTTAAAATGGATTTTGTAGGTAACATCAAGGTAACAGCTTATTTCTAGCACCATGGGGGTTTTTTTTTGGGGGGGGGGGTAAAGAAAATATCTATTTTAGGCCCTACATCTCAAGAATATTTCTTGTAAGAGTCAATACTGTAAGACTATTTAATACTTGATGATGTTACCATGTGTCATATCGGAATGCTGAAATGCCCCTAATTCTGTTCTTACAGTACACACTGTGTTTAATAAATGCAGTTGTTGTGTGCAAACTTATACTTGATTGACTGCTGAGTAAAACATCTCAAATACACCTAATGAATACAACTTTGATTCTGAGCTGGATAGGTTGTATGTCATGATGTGATGGTAGCAATATTAACTTCAGACTGTAAACCAGACAGGGGCATAGGAAAACCCTTTCTTCAACCAAGTAGGGGGAAGTTGGTGCATTAAGAAGCAGCTTCTCAGCAGGTCGTGGCAGACCCTGCAGCCTCTATTCTTGTTCTGGAAGTTCTTCCAGCTCCAAGTCTGAAAAGGTTTGAAGGGCTGCTTGTGAAACAAGATGTATTCATAGTGAGATTTTTTTTGGTAGCTTTTCATGATAAAGAACATTCAGATTTGTTTGGTGCAAAGAAAGACAAGTATTCATTTATCTTACTGAAGGTAGCTGCTGAAAGACTGAAAATAGCAAGAGAGAAGAATGCTATTCCAAAAACTAAACCCTTAAATTGTCAAGTGATAGGCAGCTACTCTTTTAATGTGGAAGAAGAATCTGTTTATCTACGCCTTATGTATTTTCTCTCTTGTTTTTTTGTGAGGAGGTGTGTATAAATTTGGAATAAATTTAAAGGCTTAAGCATGCTAGTGGCTGCTAAGTATAGTTAAGAATTTGCAGCTAGCAGTTGTCCAAAGGTAATCTTGCTTGTACTTGAAGCTCAAGGCAAATGAGACTTTGCTTGACAGCAGGTTGAGTATATGGGGAGCATGTCTTGCTTGGGTACCTGTGGTATCTCTTTGCAGGGAAGAGTCCTGGTAAATTTGTGGTCTTTACAGGACAGGTGACGATTTGGTCTTTGAAGCCTAAAGCTTTGCCTCTTGATTTTTTTTTTTTTTTTTTCCTCCAGAAAATAAATCAGAAATTTATAACCAATAAAGAAGAGTTTGATACCCTTCAGAAGATAGTGCTCCATGAGGTGAACGCAGGCGTAGCACAAGTTAGAAACTCTGCTACAGAGGCTCTCCTGTGGCTGAAAAGGTAACGACCTTGTATCTCCTTACACCATCAACTGCTAAGTTGCAATAAGGTGCCTTTCACCAGTGCAAGCTTATGTACATGGAGCAAGCTGGTTACTTTTCACAGGCTCTATCAATCCATACTGGCTAGGTTCAAGATTGATGTCTTGTCTGTGGTTGTATCAGGGCACCTTGGCCTAAAGGCTTGAAAAAGCCATTTCAGGCAACCTTTTTTTTCCCCATTAAAGTGAAGTCACAGTGAGTGACTGATCCTGCTGAGCCAGAACATCAGGCAGGTGATTTTAGGCTACAGCAAAAATGTTTTAGAAAAGTCTTTTTCCTTGGGCTGGGAGAGAGGCTGGAGGAGGCAGCTACAGTTATTGGGGTTTTTTTTGAGATTGAAAATAGCACCTTTTGAGTTTTATTGCAACTTTGGGGGCTTTCATAGAATGGTCTGGGTTGGAAGGGACCCCAAGGATCATAGAGTTCCAACCTGCCTGCCACAGGCAGGGCCACCAACCTCCAAACATTGATCTAGTCAAGGTTGTCCAGGGCCCCATCCAACCTGGCCTTGAACACTTCCATGGACGTGGCATCCGCCACTTCTCTGGGCAGCCTGTTCCAGCACCTCACCACTGTCTCTGTAAAAAACTTCCCCTTAATATCTGATCTAAACCTTCCCTCCTTTAGCTTCAATCCATTCACCCTTGTACTGCCATTACTACCCTTTTAAAAAGCTGATTCCCCTCCTGTTTTTACGCTCCCTTCAGGTACTGGAAGGCTGCAATGAGGTCCTCCAGCAGCCTTATTTCTTATCTTCTCCAGGCTGAACAAGCCCAGCTCCTTCAGCCTCTCTTTGTAGGGCAGGTGCTCCAGCCCTCTAATCATCTTCATGGCCCTCCTCTGAACCCTCTCCAACAGTTCCACATCCTTCTTGTATTGGGGGCCCCAGACCTGGACACAGGACTCCAGATGGGGTTACTTATTATAAACGTGGTTTCTTTTTATTTCCTGACAGAGGCTTAAAGTTCTTGAAAGGATTTTTGACAGAAGTGAAGAATGGAGAAAAGAATATTCAAACAGCTCTGAGTAAGTGCCAGTTGCTTTATTCTTTGTGTGCTTCTGGATTTACATACTTTTTTCTTCCTTGTTTAGGACTCATGTGTTCTTTTCTTCAGTGACTAATGATGCAAGTGAGCTCCAAGACAGAACTTTTTGAAAATTGCAGTTTTTGAAAATTACTAGTTAATAGATAACTGGTCAATGTTGATTTAATAGAAGATAAAGATTCCTTTAATTGGCATAATTTTGTCAGGGGAGCCAGTTGTATCTTAGGGAAAAAAGTGTTTTGTCTCATCCCGTTTTCTCTGCTGGTTTGCACTGAGAGCACTCCCAGATTTGTAGTTGCTGTTGTGTTGTTGTTTTAATTCTTTATGAGGTTGACCATCACTTTTTGAAATCATCTCTTTGCCAGTATGGCTGTGAATTGCCTGTAGCAGTTAGAAGGGAGTTTGTAATAGGGAGTGGGGGGAAAAAAGGGAATTTCTTCCAGGTACACAATTTCTGACACTGAGTCAGGCTGGTGCCCACAGCAAGTGTAAACCCAAATGCAAACCCCTCTTAGGCTTGACTTGGTTCTCCCTGAGACCCTTTTTATACGCACACAGTCTAATGTTATGATAATCCTTTAAACCTGCTTTTTAAAAAGCTTTTAATTTTTTAGCTTCTTTTTAAACAGCTCAGCAGTCACCCTGTAGGATTAGTAAAAAGAGCTACTAGACCAAAGTATGTAAGCAGCTCTTGGAAGTGGGATTGCAAATACACTGCTACCAGATGTGGGTGTTAAACATCATGGAAAGTCAAGGCATTTACTTGCCCTTCTGAGTCTGAAGGCTTCAGTGCTGAATTACTACTTGAATTGCTCTGTGTTTGCAGCAGAGCAATGCTGCTGGCTTCTCCTCAGCTCTTCCTTCCCCTTCCCCCCTGAAAAGCTGTTCTGTATCTGTATCACCAGCGCAGCTTTGGTTTACTGTTACAGTTTCTTATTTAGGGGTTTCTGTGCTATTTGAATCTCAAGTAAAGATGGGGTGTATGTCCTTTTTCTACAACTTCAAATATTAACCTCAATTAGAAAAAAGGAATATCCTGCAGTTCTTATGATCTTCTGAGGTATAAACAGCTTTCTAAAGAGATTTGTCTTTACTTGGGATTTAAATCCAGGCAAACGTTTCTCTTTGTTTTTAATGTCCCCTATATTTGCTGATAAGTCAGAGAATAGACTTGTCAGTCCTGTTTGCTGCACAATCCTCTCTTTTTTTTTTTTTTTTTTTTTTTTTCCCCCTCACCTTATTTTATTGCTCTTGTTACTGTGTGCTTTTCTCACAGATTCTCACTCCTGCTGTAAAGATGGGAAAGCTGCAGGCTTTTGAGCAAATATCCTAAAGCAGCAAACTGTAGAGGTTCCCTTTCTTCAAGGTGAACAGTTCAGGGAAAGTATAATGCAATGTCAGGGACTTAAAAATTCAATTGAAGGACAAAGATATGAAATTACAATGGTGACAAGGTTTCCCTAAGGCTGGGAAAATGTGGCTTAAAGATATTTGGCTTTATATATATAGAAAGCTTTGTGTATGAAAGTGGAGCTGGCTGAGAGCATAACAAGGGCCTTCATCAAAGGCAGCGCTCACAGGAGGGATCCTGAGGATGATTTTAATAAAGGCCCTGTGTTTTCTGCTCCAGTGATCCTTGACCCTCAGATGTAAATAGAGGTGCCTGAGCTACCATCTCTGTTGAGGCCAGCTGACCATCAGCTTGCAGGATCGTTTCCCTCCATATATTATTTTCTCAGGCTTGCACTGAACTGAGAACTCGGTAGTAGAAGTGTTAGTCATGAGGCACAGCCAGTCAAATAAGAATTACATTTGCCTCTCTGTCTGTTAGAACACTTACTTGTTGTGGACGATTTAAAGGAGATTTGACAGCAGAGCTGAGACCACACTGCAGAAATCCCAGATCTGTCATCTCCTTTCAGTCATAACTTTTGGGCTCACTAACAGCTCCTGTTTGCTTTGTGGGGCAAGAATATACCCTTAAATAGTTATTTCTAAGCTCTAAGTTCTCTGTGTGATGCAAACTCAAAGCCACTGTACAATCTCTCTCTTGATTTCTTATTTTTTCCCCTTTAAGACAATGCCTATGGAAAGACACTACGGCAGCACCACGGCTGGGTTGTCCGCGGGGTCTTTGCGGTACGTATTCATCTTGGTTGTTTGTCTTGTCTGGTTCAAGTGACCTTATGTTGTATGTAACTGATACACTGCATTAAAATTCTAGGCATTAAAATGGATAGATCCCTCTGTCAGACCTTATTTTCAAGGTGAGGATTATGGTTATCACTGTGTCTAGCCTTGGGCTTTCAGGCTGGAACCTGCTCTCTGCAGCTAGAACAGATGGATCATGCTTGCAGGCACATCTTTTTCGTTATGTGCTTTTCAGCACAGTCTTGCAGGGCTATTAAATGAAGACATGAGGGTTTGAGGGTGCATTTTTGAGGAGTGATCCGTCTTTGGATGTGAGCATTCAAGAAGGGATAGTGCAGAGTGAATGTGTCAGGGAGTTCATAGAATGTGTTAGGTTGGAAGGGACCTTTAAAGGTCATCTAGTCCAACCCCCCTGCAGTAAGCAGGGACATCTTCACTAGATCAGGTTGCTCACAGCCCCGTCAAGCCTGACCTTGAATATCTCCAGGGATGGGGTCTCTACTACCTCTCTGGGGAACCTGTTCCACTGATCTACCATCCTCATGTTGAAGAATTTTTTCCTAATACCCAACCTAAATCTCCCCTTTTCTAGTTCAAAGCCATTACCCCTTGTCCTACTGCTACATGCCCTCGCAAACAGTTCCCCAGCTTTCTTAGAGGCACGTTGAAGCAAAATATATTGGCTTGAGGAAATGGTTTGTTTTTTGTCTGGTCTGGCAGCTCCCTCTCGTGTCTGTCACTGAAATTACAGAAGAGAGATGGAAAGCCTCATCCAGGCAATCGTGACAGAGACTTTGACTGGGAAAAACAGAAATGTTGAGGACAGTTTTCTAAAAGAGCGTTTTGAGAATGGGACTTTAGTGCTGAAGTGTGTGACACTGAGTTGGGACCTCCCCTAATGAAGTTTTATTTGGGGTTTGTATTTCATTAACATCTAATTTATGCTATTTATTTTTACAAAATACGATATACAGACACTTCCCAAAAATCAGGCCTCTCTGAAGATGTCTGAGACTGTGGATCAACTCAGAGATAATAGAAATAAAATCAAGCAAAACTGAAAAAATTAGCCACCCTCCCAGTTCTACATCTTAATATATACACATATATACATTAAAACTATGCAATTTGAGTGCAAATAGGGATGTATTAGCAGTTTTTTGTGGCTTTAGTTGGGTTTCTTTTCCTGTTCTGTTTTGCAAATCTAAAAGTGTTGCTTCCTCCCCCAGTTAGCTTTAAGGGCGGCTCCGACCTATGAAGACTTTGTGGCAGCTCTGTCTGTGGAGGAGTGTGATCCTCAGGAAGAAACATTTTACAAAGGAATGCAGAGGGACCTCAACATTTACTTACCAGCCATGGAAAAGCAGCTAAATATCTTGGACACTCTCTATGAAGTACATGGTCTGGAGTCGGATGAGGTGGTATGACTACAGCAAGGACTGCGTCTTAAAACTTCAGGGACTGTGTCTGTTAGCAAAGATATTTTCTCTTCTGTTCGTGAACATCGTGTCTGTTCATTGTATTTTTTCAGGCAGGAAGGGTGTTGTGAGTGTTTTTGGGGAAGGGTATGTGTGATTCTGATTTTTTTTGTTCTTCTTTGTCGTTAAACGCAGAGGTACTGTTGCTCTTTGGGTCCCAGCTGTGTCCATGATGAACGTGTTTAACTGTTTCTCCCCTGCCTGTGGACTCCCTCTTCTCTTCACCTCACAAAAGTAACAGAACAGAAGTTAGCCTTAGCTCCTGCACGTGCAGCAGAGCATCAGGATGTTGAGATGGAGCCCAAGCAGGCACTGATGGCTTTGGCTCTCCTGTGCCCTGTGCCCACTCCCTGCAATGGTGGAGGAGGACAGAGGTAGTGAGAGGTACTGCTACCTTGGTAGCAGAAGAGAAGGACAGTTGAATCTTAGCAAATAAGGTTCATGGTGAGTTTGCCCCTTCATTTGGGCTGAAGCTTTTTAATGCAGCACCTCCCCAAATATTACATATGTGGCTGGTGGTCTGAGCTTCCCCCAGAACCAGCCTTTGAAACTGGGTGTCGTGATCCCTGACCAGCTCCTGGTGTGTGCCATGTTCTCCCTGCCAGTGGGCCACAAGACATTTGCTGGCACAGACTGACAGAGCCCAGCTAATTGGAACAGAGGAGCTGTAACACAAGCAACTGAAGATCATGTCCATCATCCTGGTTTATTAATGTTTTGGTAGGTTCTATTTTGGGTTTAGGGCTTACTTAAATTCACACAAAAACGTAGTATTTGCTTTTAAATTGAATACAGATAGCAGTTTAAAAAGCAGGTTCTATTAAAATCCTTCCTAGGCTGCCATAATGGGCAGAGATTTCATGGAAGTGGACATGAAATGAGTACAGTGTGGGGGAAGCTGTGTCATGGAGCTGTTACACACTGGGGCAATTCCAAATTTGAAAACCTGAAATAATGTAGACCTGATTGACAATTGAGAAAGGCTGATTTGCTGTCTTTCCCCTTTTTTCTGATACAGAGAAAAACACACTCCTTAATGCTGCTGCCATTAAAAAGAATAAAGGAGTTCTTTTAGCTCATCATATGGTTAAGGGCAAAACTCCTGGTTGTGTTGGAGAGCAGAAGGCTGGCTGTGCATTACCAGCTGCCCGTTCAAGCCATTAGCAGGTCTCTCAGTGGTGATGCTGGGCTTTGGATGGCTTTATGCAAAAAGTTGAGTTTAACTGGTGCAGGAGGAGAGAAGACTCTTTTAATGAGGTACTTAGAAATTAGTAAATCTTCAGAAATACAGGAGAAGTCAGTGCCACCATACTCACAGGAGATGTACTGGCTTTTGCTAGGCTAGAAACCATGTTGTCAGTAAAATGAATGTACTGCAGGCTTGCTGCCCTGCATTGGGACCCTCTCTGCACACCAAATACTTGATCCTTTCTAAAGAGGCTACATTGGGAGCTTTAGGAAAAGAGTATGATGCTTGAAGAAAAAAAAAAAAGAAAGACCAAACATCACACTTGGTGTATAAAGCAAGGTATTGTAATTAGGTGTTCAAAGAGCGTGACTTCCTTGTTTCTGTCATCTTCTCTGGGATGTCCCTGTCTGTGGTTCCTACACACACCAAGACAAATCAGAAGGATGTGAAGGTCTTAAATTTTTGGATTTTCTTAATTTAAGTAGTGTATATATGTTTGAGTACAAAGTCAAAACTTTTGACCAAAGCTCTATTTGATGCTTTCACTACTTGCAGTGCTTAAAATGGAGCAGAGAGCCTTTGGTATTTGGCTGTCTGCTGCTTCTAAGCAGGAACCACAGCTGTAGTAGAACAGCTAACTCTCCACCCTTCATGGTTTTCCTCAGGGCCTTTAGCTTTTATGTGGGAAACTTTGTTGTGGTAGCTCTTAGCTGAATGCTCTGGGAAGGTAATGGAGCCCCCATTTCCACAAAGTATCAGCTGGGGTATGAGGAGAGTGGGAAGAGATGTCTCTTCTCTAGAAATTAACTGTCAGATCATGATAAAAATTGAATTCCTTTTTTTGCTCTGAGTTTTTTCTAGTCACAGGAAAGTACATTCAGCACTTAGTCTTGGAGGTATTTTTGGGTTTTCTGTTTGTTTTGGTTTTTTAAGTAGCAGGAGAACCACTAGTTTGTTAGTAGTGTACCAGACCCAGTGTTTGATGCAAAATGTCAGGAAGCTTTATTTCATAGGCAGAGAACAGCTTCATTGGGCCGTTAACTTCAGCAATTACTAATTTCTTTCCTCTAACAAATAGAGTGTGGCCCACATTGTGTACCCTCTAACCAGTTTGGCATCCTGCCTCAGAGCAGGCTTCCTTGTCTTCTTGTTCTGTGGAAAGTTGGTCTTTCTGAACTCTGGAATTGGTGCTGGAGAATGTTCTTAGGAGACCATGGCTCTGGGAGACCCCTGTGTGCTTGTTGTTAAACGGGGGACTTGCAGAGAAGGAATTGAGTGAGGTCTCCTTGCCTTCAAAACTTGTACTTCACCATGGACTGCTCTTGCAGGGCGTTGAGCACTTCTGAGACTTATGAATGCTGTCTTTCCAGTCAAGCCACCCCTGAGCAAGAAACCCATGCAGCATGTTGCAGAGCTGAACTCCAGGTTATACCTCCAAGGATGCAATAGACCTGATGACCAAGTAGAAGCAAATACACCACTAGACAACTCACTTCTTTCTTTTCTTGTGCTGTCAGTTTGGCAAGTAGAGAGGATTGCTTTTGATTTAATAATTGTAGAAAACAAGCAACTAACGTTTGGCCTTCAAATTTGTAATTGGAGAGAAGGTCTGGGTGTTCTGTTTGATTTATCGGGTTCGTTGGTGGGTTTAGGGTTGTTTTGGTTTGTTTGGCTCACATTGATGAACAACTGGCCTACATAGTGATAGAGGTCCACGTGACTCTCAGATAACAGCACCCTTGCTCTGTATACTTTACATGAACTGCTTTGGTTTCTTAAACTGCACTAGTCTGAAGGTTTGTGTCCCATTGCTTTAGAAATGCTCTCAGCTGTTTCCTTCCATGTCCAACAGTTGCATATTCTCAGGGATTTTACTTAGCCATGGCAAAATAAGAGTAATCACAGCCTTGCCCTAGGGAAGTAAGGCTGCTTTTTGTGAAATTAGTATAGTAGAACTCTGATAGAGCGTGTGGCTCTGACAGTGTCTCTCCAGTGCACATCCTTGCTGAGACACAGAAAATCCCAAAGCAATCTGATAGAAGTGCTACCTAGTGCTGAATAATGGCTGTCAGCATGTTTGAGTAGAGATCATAACACGCATCTTTGTACTATAGTGCCGTTGACATTAGAGCAGAGCTCTCAAATACTTTCAGGCGAGGCCTGTGTAGCAACGGGAGGCTTTTATTTATTCTATTTATTTTGTTGGTTTGGGGTTTTTTTTAAACAAACTATGTTCTGGAGCCCCCTCTGCTATTTTAAGACACCGTACTCAGTTGTATATTGAAGTTCTGTGACATTATAATTGTAAAATATGAACTGGATACTCGAGTGCGTTGGCGTAAACTTAAGGAGTCATTGAAATATCCCATCTTGACACTGTTGTAATATGGGTCTCCCTTTAACAGATGCACTTAAGGTTAAGGGCCATATACCTTCACTTACAAGCCTTTTGTAAAGCATCATCAGGATTTAGGTTACAGCTGTTTGTTTGAAAAATGTTCCATAGCTTGAAAAAATGTCACTTGGTTGGCTGAATGTATGAAAAGTGTGCCCAAAATGTGCTCCAGTTGTTTGCTGCCTGCTTTGGCAAAGGGGTGTGGACCATTATAGCAAACAGTATTCCATGTATCTATATGCTGGACCTTCTAACCCTTTCTTTGCATTATCACCTCAGCTGGTTTTTTTCTGAAAAACTTAAGGGACCCTTCAGCTGCCTTTCAGACACCAGAAAATATCATTAGAGGTTTCTACCCAGCTATCTTTCCCTCCTCCTCACCCATTCCTTTCCTTCCACTGTCATCCACTTTGCTGCCAGAGCTGTTGCTGTCCACTTGGAGCATCTCTGTTAAACAAAGTCCAAAGCAGTAAGTTTGGTGATACAAATATAAACTTGGAAAATCAGACCTGAATTCTTTGGCAGGTGACTAAATATACAAATAGTCAGATGGAAGATGGGCTGCTTTGCTTTTTTGCTTTTTTTCTTGTTTTTTCTTGTCTGAAGTTTCATCCCTGGCTTGACATACTTTGCCAGGAAAACAATACTGCTTCGAACTTTTAGTTTCACTGATGAACTTTAAATCAGGACACTTCAGGCTTGGCAGCTCTACCTCTTACGAGCGAAAGCACAGAGATTTTTTTTAAAACTATTTTATTTCTGAATGGTATAGGTAAGAAAACAGAGAAAGGGGTTGGGAATAACAGGATTCAATAATGGAATTCATGCCTCTCCGCTACCTTCAGTAGCCCCTTGGTGAGCAAGCCCTGCAGACTACTGCATGCTCCAACCAACACAGAATCGCCCTCGTGCAGAGGGGGCATCGCGGCACGCTTACTGTCTCTGAGCAAGCCCAGGCAGTAGCTGCCCCTGCTCACAAGGATATAAGCACTTGCTCTGAAGATAGCACACAGGCATGCATATGTGTGTATATATATACATATGCTTCACGTAAACACATGTGCACCCTCCTGCTGGCATGCAGTTCTGCAGAACGTGGCCTTTGACTGTAATGTTTAATATCCCTTTCTCAGTACAGGATTTTTCCCCACAGATACTCCAGGTGTACTAGAGGTAGATTTTTCTTTTTATGTTTTTTTTTTTATATATGAAACTTCCTTGTTTCATACCCTGACTTCTACTTAACACCAAGTTTGTTAACTTTATTTTGCATTGCAGCATCCAAGGGGTCCAACACTTACTAATAATTCCTTTGCTTAAAGCCGTCTTGAAAGTTTGAGATTTATGTCTGCTTGAAACTGAAGGAGTAACTTGCATTCCCATGCACATGGTGACTGAACTGAAAACCAAAGCAGCTGGCTTTTGTGTTTTCCTTTCCCTATTTTCTTTTTTTCAAGCCAATTTTGGGCATACATTTTATCAATGTCAGGCTGAGCGTCCTGCAAGCCTTACTCACACATGCTGAAATGTATTACATGTGTAGTGAAAGAGAAGGTATATTGCCTCACACTTTAAATACACTTAATTCTAAGGGCTTGTTCATGCCCCCAGAATCACCTTTTCCAGTGTAAGCGTTGCACACATTGTTGTGTTGTAAGCAGTTCAGTTTCAAAATACTTTGGAGTTTTCCAGTCTGCGTCACCTCAAATCATAGATGCAAACTGTAGAGCATCTGTCTCTCTTCTTTTGGAGCATTGTTAAGACCTTTGTCAGACTTTTGTATTATTTCAGCATAATAAACTTATTTTAAATAAGCATGTTTTAAAATCTTCACTTTCTCCTTGCATGGATTTTGTTTCTTTTGTGGCAATAGAGGGGCTAAAGTGCTCTTCAGGACTGCATCTGTTCTAGGTACTGTGTGAGCAGTCGAAAACAGTATGTTTCTGGTTCATAGAAACTACCTGTATGTATCTTTGTATGAAGAATGTTAACACACGTGGAGCCTGTTTTGATTATGAGAATAAAAGCTGTGTCTGGCGTATGGTTGTGGGTCCCTGGCTGGTGTAAATACACGAAGGCTGCAGTTACCAAGGCCAGCCTGGCAGCGGGAGAGGAGCTTGGATATTAAAACTGAGTGTATTATGTGTCCTTTTGCCTGGACTTCAGCCTCTTCTCTAGGGATTCTGAAGGCTTTGGAATCTGCATGTCACAGAATCACAAGGTGGGAAAAGATCTTTAAGATCATCAAGCCAAACTGTTCCTCTCCTATGCTAAACCGTATCCCTAAGTACCTCATCTACCCTTTTTTTGAACACATC
The DNA here is from genome assembly GCA_020800305.1 of Porphyrio hochstetteri. Taxonomy (NCBI): domain Eukaryota; kingdom Metazoa; phylum Chordata; class Aves; order Gruiformes; family Rallidae; genus Porphyrio; species Porphyrio hochstetteri. Next base: position 131,780,396 of record CM036906.1, on the reverse strand, counting down.
CAGGGAAGGTGACTCAACCCCCTCCCTGGGCAGCCTGTTCCAGGCCCTGACAACTCTTTCAGTGAAAAATTTTTTTCTAATGTCCAATCTAAACCTGCCCTGGCACAGCTTCATGCCATTCCCCCTTGTCCTATCACCTGTCACCTGGCTGATGAGACCATCGCCCACCTCTCTATAACCTCCCTTCAGGTAGTTGTAGGTGGTGATAAGGTCTCCCCTCAGCCTCCTCTTCTCTGAGCTAAACATCCCCAGCTCCCTCAGCCGCTCCTCATAGGATTTGCCCTCCAGCCCCCTCCCCAGCCTGGTTGCCCTTCTCCAGACGTGCTCCACGACCTCAATGTCCTTCTTGTGGTGAGGAGCCCAGAACTGGACACAGTACTCGAGGTGTGGCCTCACCAATGCCGAGTACAGGGGCAAAATCACCTCCCTAGACCTACTGGCCACACTGTTTTTGATACAAGCCAAGATGCCATTGGCCTTCTTGGCCGCCTGAGCACACTGCTGACTCATATTCAGCCTGCAGTCAACCAACACCCCCAGGTCCTTCTCTGCCTGACAGCTCTCCAGCCAGTCTCCCCCAAGCCTGTAGCGCTGCATGGGGTTGTTATGTCCCATGTGCAGCACTCTGCACTTGGCGTTTTTAAACCTCATCCCATTGGACTCAGCCCATCGGTCCAGCCTGTCCAGATCCCTCTGTAGAGCCTCCCTACCCTCAGGCAGATCAACACTTCCTCCCAGCTTAGTGGTCATCAGGACACTGCAGATAAAGACTAGTGTTCCTTAATGCGGGGGTAACCTCTCCCTTTTTTTTGTCCTGTTCTTTCCCTCTCTTTGTACAAAGACAACACAGACCTGAGCAAATCTGTGGTGCCCATTTGCCTCTCACAGCAGGGGCGAGTCCCTCTGCTAGATCTTGGCCTGGATGTTGCCCTCTGTGAAGTGGCCAAGGCATTTCTTTTCAGCTGGGGAAGAGCAGAAGACACGGAGCCGTTGCCGCTACCAAACCCGCCCTGTGTGCATGTATCCTGTTGCTGCAGCAGCGCTGTTACTGGGTCCCAGAAGGACTGCAGGAAGAGCCCCAGCTAAAGCTTTGACAGACTTCTGTGCTGCTAAAGGTCACGGGCTGTGATAGTGGTCACTAAATTCCTGTCCCTGTCCCTGTCCTTAGAGGAATCCAGATCTGTGGTTCAAAATAAATAAAAAACCCCTAGTGTGCTGAACATGTAGGGTTTATAGGAACACACAGGTGCTGCTGTTAAAAGGGGAAGCTCACAGAGGGCATGTGGAAGATCAAGAGTGACCAAGTTATCTGTAAATAGGATTTTCCCAGGGTTCTCCTACACGGAAAAAGACTGCTTTCTGAAAGGGAGTGGGAAAGGCAATGCAAGCTGGCAGCACCAAAGCTTTAACTGATGCCCCCAGGCAGATTGAAACCCTTACTGCCTTGCTTGCTTTTAGCCCAGCTGGAAACCTGCTACACCGGGGACAGTGTTGGGCTGTGTGCAGTTTTGCTGCCCTATGGGGACAAAAAACCTGCTGAAATGAAGAATTTGGGGCCGTAATTCAGTGTTACAGCCTGGATGGAGCACAGGTTTTGAACACCAGTTTAATGTCCTTAGGCAAAGCTGTTCCCCAGATGGAAGCCCTGAAGATGAGAGGTTTCTTTGTCATTTTGGGGTAGAGAAAGGGTCGCTCACATGTATTAGTACTGAGGAAAGGCAGGAGATGCTGCATTACACCAGAAATTTCCAGGCATTAGTGCAACCAAGCTACATGTCTGTTTGCCTATGTGGAAGATTTACTCCAAGATGTTGCCATGTATTTTTTCCTAATTTTTCAATACATTGCCACAAATATATTTCTTAATTATCAGATATTTATTCCTTCTGTGTCTAACAGAGTTTACAGAATCACAGAATCACAGGACTTGTTTCTTGTGTATTATCATTAAGAAAGCACATCAGCCTTAGAAAGCTTCCAGCTTCCCTTCCCTGCCCCAGGAGGACATGGTTCCTAGAGAAGCTGCAGTGGGGGCTGTGCAGGCTCAGCCTTTGATGAGGGGAAAGAGACTTTTCCAACTTCTGTTGTGTTCATACATTCCTGTAACCTGTAGAGCTTGGCTGTTACTTGCAAGATTTGTTGAAATTTCTCAGGGCTATTTTGCTGTTTACCCACTGCTTTAGCAAGGCATTATTAGTGCTGGATTTTTGCCTGCAGCAGGAGGAGCTGCAACTGGTGATAGTTGTGTCCTTCCAGAGCTGTCAAGGAGTCCTGGAGATGCTATTTCCCTGTCAGGGCCCCAACAGCTCCTGGTGCCAACCGGCGGCATTTGGCTGTTTTCTAAGTGTGTGCCTCACTGCTTTTGGCAAGATGCACCGGTGTGTGGCCTCTGCAAAGTCCTGTGGCGATGTCAAAGAGAGAACAGGTTGCTCTTATCTCAAAATCAGATAGATCTGAGCCTTCAAAATGCATTTTGCATCAATTTGTCTTCGTACCAGCGCTCCTGCTGCGGCTGTGGCTTTCCGCCAAAATAATTTCCAATCGATTTAGCATCTGTTTGCAGTGTTGGTATCGCCAGCTCATCTGTAGCCTTCGGAGACCAGACGTGCTTCACATAGTTTCCTATAGGTCATAGTTTTCCACTTGCTTTCTTGCTTAGCAGCTGGTACCCAACCTCCTTCCTGCAGGAGAGAGGAAGCGGTGGGCCGTCAGCCACTGCTCGCGGACCCGCCTTTCTCCCTAGTGTGACACTGGAGCTGTGGTCACAGGTATTCAATGTTTGCTGAGTCCAACGCTGCACAACCCCATGCATTACCTTTCCCCAAAACCATCAAACCAAACAGCTTTGCTCTGCTGGCAGGATGCACCACATATGCTGCAGTTGTCTCTGCAAAACACACACTGCTCCAAGCATTGTGGCCACTGGAAGAGCTTTCTTGCCACAACCACAGAGGGACACCTTCATCAAGAGCAGAAGGCACACTTTCCCACCCACGGATTCCTTCTGCTGCCCTTGGCCCTTGTGTTGAGGCACCGCCGGTCCTGCTTCACCAGATGCACAGGGACCTCCTTGCAGGCGCTTGTCTGTAAGGAGTCATGCCCTTGTCGGGACATGCTGAATGTCCCAGCTGGGCACTGGATCCTGCCAGGACATTTCACAATTCATTTTTTTCAATCTGGTTTATTAAATTCTCCTCTCCCCGCCCCCTCCCCTCTCTCTCCTCCCTTTTGAGGGTTTGTATTCTCTCACCTGTAATTTACATCATGCTGTCAGTGTATGAATAGTCACTGATACTTCTACCCACCTTGCACTTCATCAGTCACCTTGAGCAGGCTCGAACCAGCCCCTGGGTGGGACTTGGGGAAAACCCCAGATTGTTTCAAAGAACTTGGACATTCTTCCTGTCAACCAGCCCAAAAGTGTCTTCATGAGGCATTTCTCTATTATCTGTCCTTTACTTGTGTGGAGACTTCTTACATCCAGGCTCTGCTCCTTCTGAAATAGGACTCTCTTCTGTCGAAGCTCTTCCACTTTGGATAAATTAATTAAATATCAATGTACATTTTCTTAAGCCTGGTTCACTGGACAACGTGAACAGCCTGTGAGGATGTAGCTGCTATTAGTGCAGGGAGAGGATTCCTCTGTCCACGTTTGTTTGGGTTTTTTTGTCCATCTGAAATGGAGCTCTGCTCTCAGCTGTTGGTAAAGGTGCTTGAAGACATAACAGCAAGATATTCCTGCACAAATGTGACTTTTCAAAAATAACTATTTGCTGTTACCTTTTTTTATTGAAAATGAAAGAAGCGAAGAAATAATTGTTCCTCTGCTGAGGGAGTCCTCCCCTAAAGGACTTCTCTTGTGGGCTTCAAAGTTTGATGAAGCCAGGAGAGGGTCTGGAAAATTGCTGTGGTTTATATCCTGAAGTAAATGTTGGACAGATCTGACTGTCCCTGTAAATCCGAGCTGTCAAGCAAGTGTCCCTCAGGCTCAGCAGCAGCCTTCAGTTGATTCATAGGTGGTGAGGGTGCAGAGGGGAATTCCTTCTACTCCTGTGCTCCTGATGCAATGCATCTGCCATTGAGCTGACAGAAACTGGGAAGCCTTCAATCTTCACATATGCTCAGAAAAACAGGCTGGGAAACCTGGAGTGTACTGGAGCAACACAGCTCAAATCTGGCTCTTTGTTTTACTTCACAACCAGCTTCCCTGTGATTTTTAGCCCAGTATCAGACACTTTGCTATAGGACACTCCAAGACAGGTCAGTTGTACAAACTCTTTGCTCTCTTTTTCTTACTTCTTATCAGTCATCCTAACCTTTAAATCTCATAACAACTCAAAATCTAAGCAGTCCTCAGTATTTATCTTGCGTGGCACATCCCGTCCTCAGAGCCATAGCACCAGGTAGGTAAAGAGGATGAACCCAGGGGAAATGTGCAAAATACATTACATTGCTATGAAGTGGCAGCATTGCCAGGTCTCCCTGTATGTTTGTTCATCAGATAATCTGAGAAGAAGGCGTGGGAAGCAGATGTCCTGCCCCACATGTCTGACTGGCTCCCCCAACCATGCACACTGAGTTTTGTGAGGGAACATGGCCAATGGAAATGAGAAGGGCAGCAGACAATGGGGCTTTCCTCTTCCAAACAAAATTAATCACTAAAAGGTTTCTGGGCCTGTGCAATGTGGCTGGGGAACAGTATGAAGTCCCCAAACTGTTTCCTCCTTGCTCCTCCGAATTGGAGCCCCTCTGGTTAAAAGTGCACTGGAAAAATGTGTCTTATATGCCTGCATCTCCATGTCTTAAGTCAGCATGTGGTAGTGGTGCAGTGGGAAATGCTGCCAGGTGCCTCTTCCTCCTGGGAGGGTGAAGTTCAGTAACAGTTCTCCCCCTGCAAGAGGGATGCTGAGGACCCTGAGAGGTCTCTCTCAGCTGTTGCACAAGGGTCAAACACAAACACCTCGCTGTGGGCTTGAATTTAATGCTGATGTTAGTTGACTTATTAAACGGTGACACCTTAGACTGGCTGCAAGAGGGTCATCAGTTGCTGAGTTTCTAAATATATTAAAGGCACTGCTGTTTGAGGAGGTTAATGTTACCTCCTCTTCCTCCTGGCTGATTTATCATGCTGTTACCTCAGGTTCCTGTTCTGTCAATTCTCTGTGGTTGGGTCATCACACACCAGCCTGGTACAGTCCCAGCTGTCCCTGCAGAGCTGCTGGGGGAGAGCTTTATCCTTCCCCGTGTCCTGCAGGAGATGTCACCGGCAGCCTTGGCACCTGGGAGCAGCCCAGCAGTTGCCTTTTCCTAAAGAGCATGAGATGTTCTGATGCATCTGTGGCACGAGGCCCCTTCCTGCCCTGAGCACGATGGCCACTCAGGCTCTGTCTCCCTGCAGTGCCCAAGCACTGCTTGACTTTGCTGTGGGAGGCCTCAATGAGTTCAGCTCCATGGTTCCCCACTCCGCTCCTTTTCCCGAAGAAAATGTGAAGCAACACCCCAGGCAGGGAGGGCAACTCCTTCAGCAGGGGGTGGAAAAGCTGCAGCAAAATGTGGCTGGTTAAACTCTTTCTCACACGAGGAGCTTGTGCATCCCAACCAGACTCTCCATCAGATGCACAGGAAACTGTCAGAGTGAATTAAAAGCTCCGAAAGGCCAGGGCTATAACTCAGTGCCTTTTAAGTGCCAAGATTTTGTTGGGGGTGGAGGGAGGGAATTAGCCACTAATGTAATTTCCAGCAGTACACTCTAATGTGATTTGGCCTGGCTACCCGTTCCTCTGCTGGGCTGGTTCAGGTCCATCCTCCTAAAGGCCCCAGTAATTACTGATGTGATAAAAGCCCAACCTTGTTTCTGGCCTCTTTAGACCTGGACTGACACCAGCCTTCGGCACAGAGGACCCCAGTTTGCAGCAAAGAGCACATGGACTGCATCAATACAGCAGGGTTTTTCGCTGACCGTGTTCGATAAAGGCACAAACCAGCTCATTTGCTTTGGCTTTGCTCCTTTTTTCTCTTTGATTGATGCTTGGCAGTACTCAGACACTCTGCAAGGTGCACAGTCCCTTACAAAGATCAATAAGCATCAGTTACTCAGAAAGGGCTTCCTGATCCAAATTGTACATTCGCTATTTGTGTTCATCAGTCTGCCTTTCTGCCAGCACCTTACATTGCCTATAGCTGAGCTCAACAGCCCACTGCCTGTGGCAGGGTTCAATAGTCCATTTCTTGGTGCTTTCCCTGCAAGAGAATAGTTTCCAGGGAAGGGGCACTTACTTTACCAACTCCCTAGGTAAAAGCTAGAGGAAGAACTTGAAAGTGTATCAGAGTGCTCTCTGTTGCCTCACTCTTTGTGAATTAAAACATGATTTTTCCAGCATTAAAGATTTTCTCGTGGCATTGCCTTGCCCACTGATTTCTGCAATAACAATACACTCGAGTGTCATCAAAGTAAGAACGGTGGCCAAGGACTATGGAGTTAGCAGGGCTGTGATATGTGGAAGATGTTAGAAAAGGAATGACATAAGAGGCTGAAAGAGAAGCTGACGAAACCCAGTGCCAGCAGCACAGCGAGGGCACTGCAGGGCTTTGGAGGGGCTATGGAGGGCGTGAGCTTTGACGCTGTTAATGGAAACTGTAAGAACAAAGAGGGGAGGCGATGAGTTGCACAGCCAGGTTTATAGGCAAGGAAGGGGCTGTAAGCTACAGCTTTGAATGATTTGAAGTGAAGAGAGACATCACGTAGGCATGTGGGAAACCAGAGAGGTAAGATTTTAGAAAGGACAGACAGAAAATACACTGCCCCAAAGGCTCATTCATTCTCTGGTCAGCAACACACTCCCATTTCCCCGGGGCAGACAGCGCTGCCCTTCTCGGCGATGCCCTGTTCTACACAAAAGCCTTGGGAGGACAGACTTGCCGGCTGCCATTTCAAGGCAGGAGCCTCTTCCCAAAGCCTGTGTGCCAGCTGCTGGGCATCACTGAACTCTAAGTGCCAACATCGCTGCTCCCATCATCCATCAGCACCCAATGCCATCGCTGTCTGGTTTTGCAGCCATCGGCTCAGCCTCTGGCAGGAGTTACAAACCATCCAGGACTTTACAAGGCAGCAGGAGGAGATAATCCCCCAAGTCACAGCCCAAAGCATTATTTAAGTGTCCATGTGACACCGATTATAGCCAGAAATTGATGAAAGCAGAGCAGTTCTGCACATGGTGCATTGCACATGTTCATTTGGGGCTGAGGCAGTGGCAGGACCAGGTGCAGGGATGCACAGTCACACACCCAGGCTGTGTGTGCTGGGGTGCATGGAGCCGGGTCCAGCAGCAGGCAGGGAGAGGCAGCAGGTGTAGGCAAGGAGGCACTGGGCTTTTTTCCCCTCCCCAACACCTTAAACTAGTTAATTATATTTTAAAACTGTGTTGTTAAAGTCGAAATGAGCTAAGTGAGAGGAAGGGAATACCAGAACCAAGGTAGCAGGATTTATTGACATGAGCTGCTAATACACACAGTAGGCAACTACATATATTTCATCACATATTAAGTGCAAGCTGGATTTTTTAGAATACATTTAATACAGTGCATGGCATAAGCTCACCCTATTTTTGTCTTCATCATCTACAGTCCTCCTCTACTCATTAGAAGAACTTTCCCACAAGCATTTGCTGCTACAAAAGGCCAAGGAACTGAAACACCTCCATTAACTCACTGAGCCAGACCTGGGACAATGTGTTAAGAAACTCAGAGAAGGAGGGAAGATAATTCACAGCAGACCAGGCACTGTCCCCAGTTAATGATGAAGCAGGTACAGCAGAAATAAGGAGGAAGGAGGGTTTTTTTGAGGCCTTTTAAATGGTATATATCTTACACAGTCCCAAATGTCTTTGTCACACTTCATCCACTGAGGGGAACAAGACAGTACAGTAGCAGTAGGAAGAAACTTGTTTCATGTCTTTTTTCCCCCCCTTATATCTCACTGTGCTTTCTTTCTGTTAAGATGCTGATTTTTTTGTGTGTTGTATGAAGTACATTTAAAATCCATGCTCTGTGAAAGCTTTCTAAGTGATGCTCCCCCTACCCAAACATGTGCAGCACAGCACAATTTTTACCTTCATGATCACAACTCCTGTTAACATTCCCTACCCTCTGTGTGCTTGGCTTTGTGACTTCATTGTCCTTCTGAGGCAGGAGCTTTTAAAAATTATGTGTCTTCAAACTGAAGGTGAAAGCCTGCTGGAATTACCCAATTTCTCCAAGACTCCAGCCCTTTGGGGGCTAGAGCTTAACTCCTTGGAGAAGGTGAAGAGTTTGGAGGAAGTCTCTCCAAGCCCAGATGCTGCCAGAGGTTCAGCCAGAGGGTTGGCCAGCAGGATGTGGTGCTGGGGATGTGGCATGATCCCACATGGTGTGATGCTCCTGGAACCTGCTGCTTGCAAAAGCACAGGGAATTAAAAGGTGACTGTGCTAGTACCCAGATTTCCAGAGCTTACGGCAAGTTCCTCACCCCAGTGGTTCCTTCACCTTTTATTAAGACCTCTGTTTAAACAACTAAAAAACACAAGCGAAAAGATAAAAAATTTTAAGCTATTGACCTGGGGTACAAAGGCTGGTGGCTTGGCTTTGGAGTAGCACAAACAGCCCAGGTAAGAGACAGCCCCAAAGGGTACATTCATTCTGGTTTGGTTTTAACTGGCGATTTCCAGTATCACTTTGGACACACAGAGTTAAAGTCCTCTATACAAGTGGTGTAAGCTGAGTGCCTTTCCCAACTGCTTTCATGCATCACCACTTAAACACAACGACCACCTTTATTTATCCCTTAGGGAAGTGCCAGCCTAGGTGCAGCCGTTGCAGTGGTGTCACTGATGCAGATAACTTGTGTGTTCCAAGCAGCATTTACTGCGTCTTGTAGGAAAAACACACCTGGATTTGAGGCTTTTAGTCCCGAGTTCTGCACATCCTTTGCTTCCATTCCTTCTCTTACAGACTCTTTTTCACTTAACGTTCAATACGCTTCCCATGTGAAATCTGCCCCTTGATGCTTGCTAATAAATAAAGATATAATTACCCTGGCTCCTATCAGAGCCAACATAAACAGTCTTTCCGGGAAACAAAGCCACATGTACGTTACACAGCATGAATGGGCATCCACACACCCTACACCCAGATCTGATTTACAGCAATACAAAAGTGAGAACGTACACTGGGGAGGTGGGGGGTACCCCAGACAGGACAAGAGAGGGGCAGAGGACAGGGAATAACCAGTAATTTAATGATGATAGTTGCGTGGACAGGGTGGACATGAAAAGACCTTCCAGTCTAGAAACCAGAGTGAAGGCAACATGTACGTGGTCACACTGTGGTTTCAGGGAGTTGATCGATGCTGTCCCAGCCTCTTTGGAGCCACACAGAGTCCAGCCAGTTTGACAGAGGTGAAGAATACGGAGATACATTCCTTCTTTATCTTCCCTCCCTGCCTGATTTTTCCCTGGGAGAGAGCTCCTTGGCTATTTCACAGTTTATTTGTTCAGTTTGGCCTTTGTGGTCTGCAGTTTCAAGCCTCCTGTGACTGGTTGCATTTCCATGCAAACCCAGGTACACACACAGAGCCAAACATCTGAGCCTGGAAGTGACATTAACCAGATTTTTTTGGCTGATTTGAAAGCACTTACTGAAGGGCCTCTGCTCCTTTGATCCACGAAGGTGTCCAGGTAACCTTAATGTCGCTGAAGGCATGGCTCACGTGGATACAACGCTTGCAAAGTTCACATTGTGACAGAAGAGAAAGTTCCTACAAACACCACACCCGGGATACGCTGAGAAGGTTTAAAGACAAAAACCCTGAAGAGCTTACATGTCCCTTTAACAGTGCTAAGTCGAGGTAATTGTTACATGATATTCCTGGTTACTGAAGTCCAGTTTCCAGTAGCTTAACGTTGCATTTGTGATTGGAGAGCAAGTTGCCATCCACAGCCACGCGAAAGTCTTACTGGCAAACGCTGCTTGACATTTCTCTATTAAGACAGGATGCAGTGGTCCTATTTTCTCCCAATCTGACTTCATTTCAAATTAAAAAAGGAAAAAGAAAAACATCTCAAAATGGCCATCAGCAGCATGATGTCTCTTGGTTTGTTGTCATGAAGAGGTGGGTGTTTTGGTTGGGTTTTTATTTTGTCCCAGTCCTTCTGGATAGATGATAGTGTAGCACCTAGCACCCCGCTGCAGGTGGGATGCTCCCCACCTTGCTCCCCTCATGTGAAGTACCGGCACTGTGTGGAGTCGATGTAGCAGTAAGAAGTGCAGCGCAGTTTTCCATAAGACCTGCAATGAAAGGGAATATCTCAGTTTCAAAGCATGCTACAGCTCACATGACATGGTTTCTGGGTGCAACTCTCAGTGGGAAGCGAAGAACATCGGAAAATGCGGTGACATATGGGGACCAAATTAAGAGGAGAATTTCCATCAGTGCTCTGCTGTGCTCCCTCTTGCCAGCAAAATAAGAGTCCAGGAGAAACTGAGTGAAGACTTAATTCCCAGCAATGTCAATTTAAAAACAAACAAACAAACAGACAATCAAAAGAAGTCCCTATTGCCAGTGGGACTTGAGCATTACGTGGGGGTGGGTGCAGGAGGCCTTGGCACTCATCCATGGGAACTGTAACGAAATATCTGAGGTGCTGAGTGTTCTTCCAGTGACTTCCAATAGCTCCAGCAGGCATGACTGTCACTGCCCTTTAACTTACTTTCCATGTACTTGAAATAATGACAGTGACACAAGCCCACCTTAGAAATAATAAAAAGGTAAATGGAAGGGTCCTTGCAAGATAAGGAAAAACAGTGATTTTGTCTTTCTGCTGACTTAAACTGAGTGGCAGTGACTCTACCTCCTGAAGGCCTGCCCACAGATGACAATAAAATAAGCATTCTGATGAGATTTTATTGCCAGCATATGTCTAAGCAAATAACCCATCCATCAGATAACCCACAAGCTGTGGAACAAGCAGCCATTAAGCAGGTCCTTAAAACTATGTCCTTGGATAACCTACATTCTCAGAATACCAACACAGACCCTGAAGTGAATGTGTGTGTAATATTAGGATAGATTTGGGAGCTGGAAAGAGTGGAAAATGGGAAAATCATTCCCAGCAGAGCTCTTGGAGGAGACAGTGCTTTGGGCTGAAACTCCCACAGGGTTGCCACGCTCACATACTTACCCTGTTTGACTGATGAGTCACAGCTTTTTCTTTAGTTTAGCAGACAATCTGCAGACTGCACCCACAAAAATAAAGGATTTTGGTCGCTCTTTGCAACTTGGTTATACATAGAAAATTAAATTTATAAAGATTTATTCAAGCTTTTGCAGTGCTATTTTGGCACCAAACTTGAGGATTCTGGAAGGGAATAGGTTTCACAGGAGAAAGCAGCTCAGCACTGTCTGAAGATGAGATCTCTATAAAATGTTTCAGGTTGTGAGGTTTGCTGGTCTCGATTTTAGTCATCTCTTGGACCAGGAGCACTCCAACAACTGCAGTGAAAGGTTTAGCACAGCACTTGACTTACAAAGACATCCTGTGGTTTCTTATTCCTGTCAATTAGCCCATTATTCTTCCATGAATGATGAGGGCTCTGGGCATAATTTAATTTGCAAATTAAATGTTTCCTGTTAGCCAGTAACAATACCTGACAGTTAATTAGAGGTACTGCTCTTGGAGGCAAAATGCTGACCAGAGGAAGCTGCTTAAACAAAAGCAGAGAAGGCAAGTCAACAATAAGCAGATGCTGTAAATGAAGGACTTTGCTAAGCAGATGCACGGCTTTGAGATGCAGGGCTGAGAGATGACCAGTTGCTTCAGAAACAAAGATACCCCTGGAGTACCCATTAACAGGGTACAGGAGGTCGACTGAAGGTTGTGGTTTGGGCTTTATTTCAGTGTGATTGTTTCCTTCTGGTGGTCTTTCCTACTCCTGGTATGTTATCATAGAATCACAGAATCATAGAATGGTATGAGTTGGAAGGGACCCCAAGGATCACAGAGCTCCAAGCCCCCTGCCACAGGCAGGGCCACCAACCTCAGGCCTGGATCTACACTAGGTTGCCCAGGGCCCCATCCAACCTGGCCTAAGAGTGAACATTAATGCAATGGTATTGTCCCCAAATGAGAGAGATTTTGCAAGCAGCAGGCAAATATGTGTCTGTGCAACCTTCAGCCATTTCATATGGTAAGAGACTCAGAGATGAGATTCAGCCCTTAAAGTCAATGATACGCAGAAACAATCTGATGGACCTTTATCCCCCACCACCTGCAGCGGTCTCAGTGGATCAAGGTGTAAGTGGGGAATACTTTTCTGCTTTACAGCTGGCAAAGAGTTAAAAAAGAAGGAGGGGGGGAGTGAAGAAAGCTCATACATACCCAGGGAGATATGTTTTACATGTCAAATATCCAAAATCCTTCCCATCGCAGTCCTCAACCCCTTCATGCCTGTAGCCATCCCCGCAGTAAGCACGGCGGCACCCTGGGGAGACATACAGGAAGAGTTGCCTTCAAGGCTCTTTGTGTGTCAAAAGAGGCAGGTGAGGTAAGTGGAACTAGAGTTTTTTTAGGGTAAAGTATAAAACAAGGCATTTTGGGGAGGGCATCCCGTAAGGAGTGTCTTAGGAGGAGGGATATTCTTTGCTACAAAGAATATGGGTTTTTTTAGCCTAATTTCAATGATCAAGGGAAAGAATGGGTGACTACTAAAGTACTAATTGCAACAGCATTTATTCTCATAATTATCATTACTGATAATTACTCAAAAAATATTAAAGGAAGCATAAAAGGAAGTTAATATAAAATGTGTTGGGGATGTCACATTTTCAATAAAAACCACTTTGAGGTCATCAGGTGGTTTGAAAATCCCAATGTGTTTACCCATCATTGCACAGTATCTATGTGCATCTGCTGCCAATGAGCACCCACATCAAAACAGAATTCTGCAAACCTATTTTCTGTCCATTAAAAAAAAAATAAAGAAAGTCATGATTGCCAAAAAGAAAAGTGTTTTTCCCATGGAGTCCCACTGACTTGTGTGTGTGTGTGGGCCTTGTGACATCTTTTCTCGGTGGCTGGCACGTAGGCTGCGGTGACATGGGAGCTTGTTTGCTATTTTAGCAACTGGGTTTTGCTTCCAATGGTTTCAACTTTTTAAGCGTGATTTGTAACTTGTTAAAAAATTAATTTAGCTAAAATGCCTTTGACATCTTCTCAGACACACTACTAAGCAATGGATTAAAAGAACAGTGAAGAATAAGGAGTTTGTAAGAGTTGAAGCAGGTTATTTACAAATAAACATGATTAATTAATTGCACCAAGTATCTGTTTGTCAGAAATTGATGCTTCTAAGAGCAACGAGCCTATTTTACAGTTAAATCCACTTAAGATTGGCTTAACTTTTTTCTTTTGGTTCAGTCACAGGAGCAGAATGATGACAATATACTAATTTCCAAGTAACTCCGTGATAACTTTGTGTCACACCAGTGTCAGAAGTCTCTGTACTTCAGGGCCTCAACTGACCTGAAGTCTGGCCCATGTTTAGTGCACAGGAATACAATGTGCCTCCACCATGTACAATTTTGCAGACACTAGAGCTAATGAAAGCAATTTTCCTGCATGCTTGTTCCCCGTGGTTGATTGCAAGTTCTAATTGAATCATTTTTTGTGCTTGGAGCCTGGAGAGCTCACCCTCTCTGGCTAGATTACTCTGCAACCAAGCAAGCTCAGAGAGGCGTGGTTTATATGTCTCCATATACCTGGTGCAACTGAATTGCCTTTGAAATCTCTTTCCTTGTCAAGGAGAAGTTCATTTGGATTCCTAAGTTATAAGGGGAAGGGTGGTGATGGATAGGTGGGTGGACAAACTCCGAGCGTGGCTGCTCACACTTCATTTCCTCAGAAAGATGGGCTAAACACATGGAGGACTATATAAAAAAAAAGAAAAAAGGAAAAAATGCATCTTTCAGTGCTGGCTGATACTTGCTCTGAAGAGTGAAGAAGCATCTCTGCTAGCACTGGCAGAGTACCAAACCCCTGCTGCGTGTCAGCTGTAGGTGGTAGAGCTGGTAGAGATGGTACAGCTGTAGAGTGCTGAGCTGTGGGGAAGGCATCAAGCAGTAAAAGCAGCTGAAAAGTAGCAGCTGAAAGGTTGAAGCAAAGGTTGCCCCAGCAGAACAGAAGGAGGATTGACTGGACACGCATCAATTGTTTCACAAACCCAATAGTGGGCTGACACCTTCCCCAGGTGAGTGAATTGCAAAATCCCAAGTGGTTTCTCTGGACTTGGTATGGCTTACTATTAGAAAGAGGCATCACCGATGCTTGTCCCAAGGGGTCTTGTGGCACGCTGCAGAGGGACACTACATGTCTTGGCCAGAAAGCTGGCAGCCCCTGGGGAGGGTGTGCATGTAAACCCGCTGCTGGGTTTGGACACTGAAACGCAGCAGTTTTGCTCTGACTGCAGACACGCTCCTCAGCAAGGGTGTGTGAGAAGTACTTGGGGTCACCTCTGTCTTGTGCTGGTGTGTGACACCCACATGCACGCAGGACCTCAGTTTCGCACTATGGCCATCGTACCTCCCTCTCCTGGTGCCTCCACTCCAGCCACAAACACCCTGAGCTCCCCTGAGTGAAATGCTTGTGCAATTTACACAGTGATGTACCCCGTGGACATAGCTAATGCACCTTCCCTGGTAGGAAGAGGCTGCTCCTGATGCACAGTAACTTACTTATACAGTCATCGGTCACAACCGCATTGCCATCGTCGCACTCCTCCCCAGCCTGCACGATCCCATCTCCACAGGTGCCACCAGCTTCAAAGCGGTAATCCACGGGGTAGAAAGGGGTGAGCTGGCCAAAAAAAACCACACCGTGGTTATTGAAGCATCCATGAGCAGCCTGGCTAGCAAGCAGCAGAGGTGAAGGGCTCTGGGAGGCAGATCCCACAAGCAGGTTTTCAGGTTTCCCAGTGCTGCTGTTTGGTGGTTCACAGGGTTTATACAGAACCTGACTCAAAGGCCAGTGGACACAGGAAGGACCCTGCCGCTGACTTCAGCAGGACTTAGCTTTGCTCCTTGAAGCAGTGAGGAAATACATGGCTTTGTTTTGCAGGGTTTGTGTTTTCATGCAACTTTCTACCTTAGTGAGTTTTGCCTTATTTTGTGTTAAATAAAAGATGATCTTTACTGCTGTAGTTCCCTGAACTCAGCCCCAGTTTGAACTGGACTCCACTGGTGAGCAGAAGGAGCTGATCAAAACCTGCAGCACTGATGACTTAATGCCTCAGTAATTAAGACTACTGTGAACAGAAAAAAAATCACAGAATTAGGTACAGTTGTGGCAGTGCTCAAAAATGAGCCTTTTCTCCATTTGCTTCACTGATTCTGCATGACACCTTAAGTACAGGAGTATGTTCTGTATGAACTGAAAGATACACTCACGAGTTTCCTGAGACCACAGTCATATTTTCACCTGGATTGGGAGCCATCCAGAGGTATCCTTGAAATACAAAGATCTCTGGTCTCTTCTGAAAGCTAAGGCGTTTTCAGTGTTTAACCGCTCCAGTTCTTCTTGATTATTCACCACAAAAATCTGGGGCACAGAAAAAGAGGTGGTTGGTAACCCTCTCAGGAAGTATTTTGGATTGTCAAGAAATCTCTTGTAAACTGGCATATGTATCTGCAAACAAATAAACAATTGCCCAGTAAAATGGTTTGGTTGTTTTCAGAAGCAGAATGATATTCCAGCCCTGGGTGAGAACTTACACCCACAGACTGACAGATGGCCAGAGGCTCCTTTGCAAGCAGTAACTTGAGCCCCAAGCTACAGCTCCAGTGACCCCTATTTTGAAATGCACAACCACAGGTAATGCTTGTGCAAATATTCTGCACAGTCATTACTCAGAAAAAAAAATCAGATGCTCAAATGGCTAGATGCTGGAACAACTGCTAAAGCCATACAGACATAAAAGTGCTTTTCATGGGCTTGTCTGTAATTTTTTAGGCGTTCTCACAGCTACAAAATTAATAACACATGGGTCAATGCAGCCTTTACTGATACTCTACTACTTTGCACTTAGTTTAGATTTAATTGGCATTGAAACACATGCTTCTTTACATGCACGTGCTGTAGTATAAAGCCAAGCCTTCAATTAAATGGAAAAAGTAAATAGTTAAAAATGGGAAAAAAAATAGTTCACAATGGAAACGGATGAGCCTCTCTCTTACAGATTAATGTCTCATTCACTGAAATTGGCTGCAAGGGGCATTAGAAAACGCTTCCTTCAGCAGCTTAATCAAATTCATTTTAGCAAGATTTAAACCATTTTTTAAATTAAGAAAAAGCAAATGGAATGCTTCTGAGCAAAATGGATTTTAGTGCTCAGCCTGATTCCCCCCAGCATAAACAGAACTGGCTCATTTTAAAACAAATTACCCCGAAATTTTTACATAGCAGAATACTCATGTAGACCCCAAGAAAGGCTGGTTTCATTAAAGAAGGACTGAATAAAAATGCCTTCAGCTTGAATGAAAGCAAGCAAAGAACTTGAAAGCCAGCAAAGAACTCATTCTGTAATTGTGTTCAGGAGCTCTAATTTCTCTGGAAATCAGTAGCAGATCTGTGCTCTCTGGGAACTCTCTCTTATTGTCACCAGCCCTTGAAACTGGGAAAGATATAAAAACCATCACAAACCTTTAACCAGTGACAGAAAACCAGCACTTAGTTTCCTATCCTCTCCCCTCCTCTGGCAGCGTTGGCACCTGAGGAGTTGATGGGAGAGTGGGTGATTGCAGTGGGGACGAGATGATGGGCAAGTGGGTGACTGCAGAGGGGATGTGCTTTGGAAAACCACTCGCCAGGAGCACAGGGGGCACAGAGCACCATCTCTGGGCCTTTTCCATGCACAGCTATAGCAAGCCTGACAAGTTTTCAAGTGGTACAAGGCAGGCTTCGAAGCTGCTACATGGGGATCCAAACAGAATAAACAATAGCAATGTTTAAGCTCTTGCTCTTGGCTTTCGAGGGGGTAAAACAAATGGGGCAGGCAAAGAGGGGGACTCTGCTGGTGCTCCAGCTCTCAGAGTTGAGACTTGTCTCTTTGCCATCCTTCATTTCTGAGTACAAAACGGCACTTCATCATCATCATCATCAGGTGAGGGTTCATAGAAATAGTGTAGGGTGCTTGTATATTAGGTAGTTACACTTTCGAGATCTAACTGTGCTGCTTGGAAAAAGAGGGTCATAAGCCCTACCCAGAATACTGCAAGCTTTATACCTTACCCCATGACCTCTCCATGCCATGAAGTACCTGATGCTTTCTTGGACCAGTGTGCAGCATGATGGGCTACACACCTTTATTTCACACACCTTCAGGTTTTAAAAGAAACAGGGCTTTTTAATGCACCACAGGCAGGGGTGAGCGAGCAGCTGACAAGGCCTGTGGCGCTCATGCAAAAGGTTGAGTTCAATGACCCAGTTTAATGGACAGTGTGGTGAGGGTGTCCCTTTCACAAATTCTAACACCTTTCTGAACGAGTGACAGATGGGGAAGTTAACGAAGGTAATTGCTGCTTTTTGTCATTCAGAGCCGACCAGACACCGAGCAATATCCACTTGCATGAGTGGAGTGGCTGGGCTAGGCTGGTATGTGGCACTTTCATTGCTGATTAAGTGCTACAATGCACAGAAGAATAGGGCAGGGACCAGCAGAAGGAAAAGTACAGAAGTAGTGTTTACAAAGCCCAAAGGGAACCCGAGATGAAAGATTGCTAGGTCACTTTCCACCGATGACTTGTCTGTTAAAGCACTTTTTCCTGATTTGCTCGTAAAAATGGTTTGCAGGAGGCTCCGGATTGAAATTAGCTGTATGAAGTGCATGTCTACAGAGAAGAGCTCAAAAGTCTGACTCCCGTCGTTTGTGGAGACTTCTTTTTGATCCAAGGTAGAGTCTGCTTTGAGAGAATGTTCTGTGATATATGTGAAATGCTTGAGCTCAATATTCGATTTTGAAATCACTGTCTTTGCAGAAGGTATAAAAAATAAGCAAGAAAGAGATGTTCATTTCAGTGACCAATCTGAAGTATGTTTCAGTTTACTGAAATAGAAAGAACAGATTATGTATGTATAGATGGCAAAGAGCATCCTCAGGCTTGGAAAAAAGTTTCCAATCACATGCCACATTACTGATGGTTTGAAACAGCTTCATTTGGGCACCTCAATCTTACAACCCTCAGACTAGTTACGAGACCAGACTCTTTTGCACCAATTAGGTCTCAAGAGGTGGTGGATACTAAAAATACCACACTGCCTGTTAAATCCGAATTACTGGTGAGCACACCACCTCTTACAACAAAAGTAGTTGAGAAACACTCACATCCTTTCCCAGAGAATCTGCTTACCGCGGGGACTTTCGGATAGCCATATCCAAAGACAGGCTCCTCGTATGATGGGTTATTGATGTGTTGTGGGTATCTGCAGAGACATCTCCCTGGAGGCCCTGGAAGTCCTCTTTCCCCTTTTGGTCCTATTGAGAATAACCCTAGGAAGCAAAATGCCAGGTTGCCTTGCGATGAAGTTAACATACAAAACACAAACGCAGCCTTGGTGGAAGAAGTACAGGTTGGGTGGATATATGCATTAATGTACATTTTCAGAGAGGCACATCTCCCTCCAAATCCACTGAGAAATGAAGGAAGTGATTACCTAAACCACCAGTTCCAGCATTTCAGGAGAAAGACCAGGGTTGTAACACACCTCTTTTTTTTCAGATCGATTTTTAAATTTTTCTACTGAGTTCACAGACAAGAAGAGAGGCCATTTGCTTAGGGCTGCTAGATAAATGGCCATATATTTGAAGCTGCAGAAATTCAGGTAATGATAAATACACAGATCACTCTATAGAACCTATACACCATTAGTCTGACTCCATAGACATCCACAGCACATTGGACGTGCATTTCTGCAACCACTCGAGCAATTCTGTTTCAGGGGTTTCTGTACAAGAAAAATTGAACCAGAAATACAGGAGTGTTACAAATATTTTTTTTAAAAAAAATACTACTTTTTGACTTTCAAACTTTGTCAAGGATGCACTACTCTGCAGAATTAGAACATGAGCCAACACGGTCATACTGCAAGCAGTGACATCATTACAGAAAGCTCATGTAAGATCAGAATTTATATTCTAGAGGAAAAAGATTAACAAGTCTGACACATAAACCTTCTGTGGATGGAATAGAAATTTTTAACAAATAATCTCAAGATCCTGGCTGCTTTCCCATTGTCACAGGAAAAATTCTGCCCTCTGAAAAGTTCCAGCTAATTTACTCAGGACAAAGATGTTTTATAATGGAAGACATGAATTATGTGAAGACTTTGAAGCAGCCTCCAGCTTCACAGATGTGAAGACATCCAGACAACCAGAAGGAAGAGTCCTCCTGCCCACTGACATGAGCAAGGGAAGAAAAGGGGAAAGCAAAATGGAAGAGGACATATAACAGGTCGGCTGCAGTATAAGCAGCTGTTGTCCATTTGAGCCAACAGTAGTTTCCAACTGGTTTTGCTTTTCTTTTCAGGTATTTTAGTATATTTTTGGGGTGGAGAAAACCCTACCCAAGGGTTCACTCTCACTGAACATTGCGGGTCATGTACTGTCCTTCACATCTATGTGTGGTCTCATAAGCTGCCTAGAGTTCACGTGCATGCACAGCTTTGAAGCTGTACAATTATCAGACAATTTTTTTCTCGTGCTTTCTACAACACACACACAGTTGCAGTGAGCACAGGTCTACAGCACTTAATGAAAAAGAGATTTTTACTTTTCCTTCACCACCCTTTTTTCCCCTCTGACTCCCATCCCTTTCCTTCTCTTCCCTTTTTTCCTTAATATCACTGTGACTTGAGTCGCATCTGTTTTTCTTTTATGGAGCTGCACAGGGTGGGTATGTTCAGCTTGATTAGAAATTGCAACGTTTCCCTGTAAACCAGGATATCTGGATAAGCAGCAGACCTTTGATGATGGAGATTAACTAGTCCCCCTAAGGCTGCCAGGTAACTTTCCATCATCCCCATCTACCAATCCCACATAGGCCATGATTTTGCTTTCACATCAGAAGTCACAACATAGTCTTTAAAGTAAGATATAGAGTCTTTATAATGAACAGGGATGGCATGACCTGCCTTCAGAGGAAGTCATCTCCATGCTGTCAGTGAAGAAGCAAACTAAGCCCTGCAGCATGTTTTGTAAAGGGGCACACACAGGTGTATGTGATGAGTAAGGAAGGGCTGGGGAGCAGCGACACCGTTTAGGAAATCACCTGATCTCCTGCTTACCTGATCCTGAGGGTCCAGGAGGCCCTGGCTGGCCAGAAGGACCAGGCCTTCCAGGTGGACCCATGATACCTGCAGGTCCAATGTCTCCCTTCAATCCCTAGGAGAGAGATGACAACCATTTGTTTGCTAAACTATTAATAAAACACAACCTCTTCCAGCCAGCAATGGCTTCCCTTTCAAGAAACCCAGGACATCTGCCAATAGGAGTATGCAGCATGAACCTCACAGCCACCACCCCAGGGAAGACGTGCTGTCCTCTTTTACATGGAGACAGAAAAACATGACCAGGCAGGTCTTCTGCTCCTGAAAGTAGGCGGTCCCAGCAGATGTGCTCCATGTGGAGTCAGGAATCACCCTGCTCTGACTCCAAACATTTGGTGGCCTTTCTTTAAGGATACCTTTTCACCCCTGGTAGCTCTCTAGGAGTAAGTGAAGCTTAGAAAGAAAGTGCTGGTGGAGCTGAAATAGGTGACCCTGGAAGTACCTAGTTACTGCATGAGGCAAAGAGAAAATTCAGGAAGGCGTTGGCAAGTTCTGTCACAGTGACACTTCCAGTCTTAAGGTGCTTTCTGTCAGAAGCACACTAATGACTCCGAGGCCCACACTGTTTTCAGAAGTACTTTAGGTGCCTGGACCCCTGTATCTCCTTGACTTTAACTGTGGGTACAGCTGTGCTAACAAATCATTGCAAGGCAAGCTGGATTGTGGCAACATCATGCTGACAAGAGGTGTTCCTCTGGTACCTGATCAGTCAAAATGCTGTGAAATTCCCTATGGGAGATGAGTTTATACACAGTTAGCATACAATAGCTAATATTCTGTAAAATCAGACGTAATTTGCTTCCTGGAGGCTTGTTTTTACAGCCATACCCTCAGGCATTTGGAAGTTTCACCCTAGAGCTGTTCAGCCCCTTCCTATTTTTGGTCCTGAATTTAATATGGTGACACTTATTAAAAATAACTATATTTATCTTCCTGCTCATATACTCTTCAAGGCTTGGGTTTCTCAGCTTTATATTTCAGAAGTGTGTTACACAGTTTAAATATCTGGTTTGATTTTTGTGTCACAGCATACATTATTTAGCACAACAAAAAAGATGTGTGCTATATAAGCTTTCTTTCCATAGAATCATAGAATGCCTTAGGTTGGAAGGGACCTTTAAAGGTCATCTAGTCCAAACGAGACAAATTCCTTGAAGATGCTGTAATTCCAGGTTGATGTGCATTCCCAGGAGCATGTCAAGGGGTTGCATGTCTAATTTCAGAGTAATGAAGCACATGTAATAATATATGCTAAAATAATTTGATTATATAATATGTTGTATCCCATGGATACGTTTGAATGTCACTTGTACCATTTCAACAGAGGAAGGCTGATTTTGCCATGGCCCATAAAGAACTAATTGGCTATTTGCTTTGTTTAATCCTATTAGGTAAGCTCTGTGCCATCAAAATATTCCAGGATTTATGTGAATGTCAGCGATGCTGATCCCTAATTACTGCTTACATTATGCAACACAGAACTAGCAGACCAGGATTTTGTAGCCCCCACTAAGTCTGTGGGAAATCTCTTTCCCCCACACAATAACAGAGGCAAGCTGGGGACAGTCAGACATGTACTGCCTGAAAGCAAA
The DNA here is from genome assembly GCA_020800305.1 of Porphyrio hochstetteri. NCBI lineage: Eukaryota > Metazoa > Chordata > Aves > Gruiformes > Rallidae > Porphyrio > Porphyrio hochstetteri. The sequence goes on along the minus strand of CM036906.1, from coordinate 131,758,399 downwards.
GCTGTATTCTCTGTCTCCTGCTTTGGAGGAACGATTGCTTAATGCTCTCTGGTTTAGCACAGATAGGTTAAATAATAATGGCTAAGATTTATATTAAATCTCATTGCCTTGTTTTTCTTTCACAGGCATCCATGGCTTTTCCCATGGACAGTATCCATATGTCTCTCCCTTCTTTCAGAGGAGCATTATTTAAAGCCCTAAGTCATTCCTCCTTATCGAGATGGAGACCCTAAACTTGCTCCTTAGGCTCAGCTCCCAGGTTCCAACACTTTGGGTGTTCTATCTCAGTGTGAGGGCAGTGAGGTTGTGACTTGTGACTTCCACCTCCTGGCCACCTTTTAGGAGGCTGAGGAGAGCTGAAGAAGTCAGTGAGATAATCAAGAAGTATCTCAAAATGGAAGTGGAAGTGACACCTTCCTAATTTAGCTGCTTTCATCTAGGGATGTCAGCTGGATCAAGAGACAGGAAATGACCCCATGTTGATGGAAACTATCCTCTCAGCTGAGCAAACAGCCAGACAACTACAGCACTTAAAGGCAGCAGCCAGACCCACAGAGCCTTGAAATGCCACTCTCAAGTTTTTTCAAAGGATTAGAAAAGAAGAAAGGAAACAGCTAGTTTCCCAATTACAGAGGGAAGCTCAGTATTCCTGAAAAAGATCAATGCTGAAATTGCTTTCAGGGCACCAGACAGGGGTTTGTGTACTGAGCCCTGGGCCTGGAAATCCTAATTTAGTTTCTTTTAGTCACACTGATTGTTGCCTTAAATTATAACATGTCTTATGTCACTGCTTTCTGATTAACTCACTGTGTAATATGACAAAATGTCTGAGGTCAAGCAAGGAGTGCACTGCTCAAATTGATCTGCTGGAGCTGTGTCTTCTCTTTACCTTATGCACTGGAAGATATTCTGTGCACATTAATTGGCAGGAGAAACGAGCACAGGTTACATAAAAAACCACACCACCAAAGAGCACACATCAGATTTTAAAACATGAAAAATCAAGGACAAAAAGACCCCTCTGGAACATCTAGCACCCTTAGATTGCACACAGCTTCCTTACTTGGTGACCTACTATTCCCCCTTCCCAGCCCAACACCAAACTCTTCATTTTCCCTCACATTGGGTATTCTTTCACTTCAGATTTTAGCTGACAGCATGAGAGTAACAGTGATGCCTGTGTGTACCTCTGTTTGCAATGCTGGGCATAACCAGACTGCAAATAAAGTGCTTTCAGCTGGGCCTATTTACCACCACACCTACAAGCTCCTGTATCTGAGCAGATGCAGATTAAAACCAACCTGGGTCTAGCAAGAACGATTTCCCTTCGCTGTCAGTGGAAAGAAACAGGTTTTGCAGGTGGCAATTCACAGCACCATTGGGACTTAACTCCTTTGTCCTTCCAGGGCCCATGTTAAAAATAAATAAAGAAGGAAAGGTGCCCCCAGAGAAGCTCATTTGGTGACCCGAAAAGGTAACTACACCAATATTGGTTGCTAGCTCCTCCTTGGAAAATGCCATAGCACAGGAGTCAGTGTCAGTTTTACACACAATTCCTGGTCTTTGCAGTTCACCTGAAAGGCTGAAAAAATAGTTCTGCTAGCATAATCATTTTGAGCTCTACATAAGGACCATTTGTGAACCACCCCACTCCTGAATGGCTTCCATACAAGACTACCATCCCTTAGGGTTGTTATGTGTCTTCCTGACCTTTCTCAGAGCAGAAGAATCTTTCCCTGGCATGCAGTACTATGGTGAGAACTGTCATATAAATATCCAAGTCTAACAAATCAATCTTGCCTTACTGTTAACAGAGGAAATGGGAGAAACAAAGAGGGTGCTTTAGTGCTTTGGTTCCTTGCACTCTGTGTCAGATATCTCCAAGACCTTGTGGCTCTGCAAGCTGATCTGTGCCAACCAACACTTGTGCCTGGGCAAAGCCTGACTCAACCAAATTGAATGATGTGGACAGAAGGCACCCAACCCCTATGATTCTGTGATTCTGTGGTTCTGTGATTCTGTGATCCTCCTGGTGGGCCTGGCATCAGGGACAAAGCCTGTATGGATATTGGATGCATGCTTACTTGATGTGCTAGAATCCATGAGAGTATTACAGTGTAATACAGGACTGAGGTTTGGATGTATAGACCAGTGGTTTAAATTGCCACAGAACACATACCATTTTAATACACTACAGTGTACCATTCTTAGTGTACAGGTGGCTATTGCCAATGCACATCAGCAGTGGTTTTGCTAACAGCAGTGTCACTCTTTGCACTGCTGAGACAGGGAAAAGAATCACAGGCAGGCAATGGGACAACCCTTGCAGGAAGCTGATGCTGCCTCTCTGCCCAGAGCTGATGATAGGTGGACTGGTTTTGTCGCATCCACAGCAATCCTGCCCTCATTCAGAGCCCCAGAAAGCCAGTGTTTCCCTACAAACCTTCCTTTGCTCATCCCAGGAACCTGTTTTCACTAGGGGCAGAAGATGGCACCTGGGTATGCTGAAATGTGTAAAGTGTGTTGCAGTTTGAATAGAGCCTATTTGTCATTGCAGCCTACAGAGCTGCCTGTAAATTGAGCAGCCTGCTCCCTGAGTCAGCCTCAAAGATAATCATAGAATCATAGGAATCATAGAATCATAGAATCATAGGGGTTGGAAGGGACCTCGAGAGATCATCGGGTCAAACCCCCAAAGGATCTACAAAGTGTAGGGGCCCGTGACCTCCCACACTGTCTGAGACTTGGACCTTGCTTGAAGTCTCTAGCCATCCATCAGGTGGGGTTGGGACTGTAGTTCTGTGTTTTTTATTAGGGTTCAATGGGAGCATTCAAGGTCTGCCCAAGTTATATTCAATGAGTGTGTTACCAAACCAGAGAAAACACAACTGTTCCCATGGTGCCAGAATGCTGGAGATAAAGCTCCAGCCATAAAGCTGAAGTTTGAAGCCTGTGTATGTGTGTGAGGTGTTTTGGGGCTTCTGCTTGCTCCCACTGTGACAAAGTGCATTGGTACCAGGAGAGCACAGACCACACAGTCGTACACCACAACACATAGATGCCAGGAAGGGGAAACACCTACTTGTTTGCCTCGTTTTCCAGGTCTTCCTATAGGTCCTCTGTGTCCTGGTACTCCAGATTGTCCCTTCGGGCCCATCTCTCCCTTGGTGGGTGCAGAGGGAAGGAAGCAGGACATAAGTACAGAAATGCACATTACCTTGGTTATACCTGCCTTATACAAGACAGCAGGTGAATGGTGCTCTAATTCATATGCTTTCTCTAGATAAAGCTGGCATCAGTTGTTTCTCAGAGCATCAAAATGATGATAAAATATTTTTAAAACAAGCATAAAGTAAAAAATACCTCTTACAATTTGCCCAAATTTCCCTGAAAAATCTTTTAGTAAAGAGGAATTCTGATCTGAAAGATCAGAAACATGCTCAAAGATTTGGGGAGGTCAAGGCTAGGAAAACTCTCTGACCCCTTGGCAATATCTTGCTTTGCTGTTAAGATGCACGTGTAATAAAATCACTTGGGGAAAGGGAGATGAATTCAATCATCTTCTAGCCTACTCAGAAGTAACCATTTTTTCCTTATCCTAATTTCAGAGATAAAATCGGATTATGCCATAAAATTATCCTCCTTTAGGATATGTATCCATGAGCAAACATCTGAATTGTGAGTGCTTTTCAAATACAGAATAACGATGATGAAAACTGATTGGGTTTATCACTGCTATTTGCAGTAATACCATTTCAATCCAGAGTATCAAGAGAGAAATGTGTACTATCTTCAAGTGACCAACACCCAGTTAGGCCAGTTGTCAATCTATAATCAAGACTCTGAATATGTTAAACAGGAGAAAGATGATTACTAAACCAATGGTCTGGGGAAAACAGGGAAACAACAACAAACAGCTAAATCTCAGGGTTTTCTCCTAAGATAAAAGGCCTAAAGAATTTGATCAAATCCAAGAAGTTTTGGTCACTGAGTAGAGCAAGACTTTCAATGCCTTATGTTCTCCAGGATATCCCCAAAGCCACTTACTTTTTGTCCCAACATTCCAGGGAAGCCTATTTCTCCCTACAAAATAAAAGGAGAAAAGTCATAAAAAATGTGGAACGATCTTTGACAAAGCAGTACCTTCCTTGGAAGGAAGAAAAACAAATGCCATGTTTTGATACAGGTTAAAAATCACACACTGTGATTCAGCACTATGGGTGATGTCATAGGTGGAGGACTATAAGCAAAATTTTACAGTATCACTACCCCTCCTCCATCTGATCCTATGCCACTTGCTTCCTCTCCTCCAGCAAAAACATCTTGGCTGTGCATTTGTCTACAGGCAACCCTGCTGCCTGGACAACTCCCAAAGCCTGCATTTGGGAACAACCTTTCCCTGTTTATGTCTTAGTTAAAAGAACTCCCAAGTTGTGAATCTCACTTCCCCACCCCTCCTCACAGCAACATAATATCACCAGTTAAAAGCATTTTGGCAAGCTGTGGTGGTTCTGGAGTGCACAGGCCAGGAGAGACTGAGGTCACCATCAGGGGAATCCCCCTCTGCATGTCATTCCCCCGTGCACTGGCACTGCGGGGGGTGGGGGTGGGACATGGACACAGAGGCTGCTCCACCATCCTCCCATCAGGTCGGACTACATCCTTCCCTCCCTGGAAGATACTGCCAGGCTCCCTTTGCCCATACCACTCTTTTTTTTTTTTCTTTTTTCTTTCAGAAATATATTAGCCCTCATGTACATGTTCAGCTAAAGCTCACAGACACTTGGAAAAGAAAATTACCGGGTCTCCTTTGACTCCTTTGTCACCCCTGTCACCTCTGGATCCCTGGAGAGAGAGAACAAGGTGACAACAGCTTAATTACTAACATTTCACAAGGAAGCAAAACATGTTTCTCCTACAAGAGGTATTATTTGGAGTCATGCAGGATGCAGTAATATCTGCAGAGAAAGGCATATAGTAGATACCCCAAATTGTTTCCTTATTACTTTCCTTGATATTGTAACAGTATTGAGAGTTATAGGAAAAGGGACTCATTCTCCCCAGATAATTACTTTCAATACATGCTTTCCTGGATGTAATATTTCCAAACTTGAATTTTTTCCCCCAGTTGGCTTTATCCAAGTTCAGGTCCCACTGTATGGTCTTACAGTAAAAACTGTTGATGTAACAAAATATGTATAGTCTAAATAAACCAGCCCAACAGGTAAGGATTGTTATACCCATTCTACAGATGGGTAAACTGTAGTGAGGTGTGCTATGGTAAACAGTTCATAAGAAGATATCACTTCTTCAGCATCCCAGCCCAGGCCACAAGACTGTGATCCTTCTCAATGTTTGTTTTCTCAGTGGGACCTTTAGACTTCACTCCATCAAAATTCAATCTCATTTCTACAGTTACTTTTTTTTTTACATAATTTTACATAATTTACATTACATAAATTATACATAATCCTTTTTTCACACTGACCTTTTCTCCTCTAGTTCCAGGAAAACCCTGTAAGAGAAAGATAGATATTTTAATGCCTCTTGATTTTAAGATTACCCAAGAAGCTGGACTTTGAAACTTAAAAGTGAAGAAAAAGAATGAAGCACAAATAATTAATTGCATCGACTTGTAAATGCAAATGAATATAGCTTCTCAAATTGCACTGAAACAGAATGATGAAATCTAAATTAAAGGCAAGACAACTCAGCCCAAAAGCCAACATGAAAGCCAGCAGGTTTGATATTGCTTTTACAATTGAAACAAGGGAAATGAAACATAACTGAAAGTGAATGAAGCTGGACCTGTCATAATTAATAATCTAAAATAATCTTAGCAATAATCTCCCTCTTCTGTCTTCTTATTCTTTTTTTTTTTCCCCATGGAACATCCTTAAACTATTCTTCAGTGACCTGCTAATGTGAAGATTACCATAGAACTGAGTTTTGCTTTAAAATAAACAACAGTGCTCAGTTCCTTATTTGAATAAACTACTTATATATATTTTTTCCAACTACCTTAAAATATTGTGGCCTACACTTGTAAAGGCAGAGGCTGTGCTATAGACAGTGGCATACAGATACTAGAACATCCAGAACTAGTGGTACTTGCTATCCAACTACTGATACACATGCATAGTTATAGACCAAAACGGTCTCCACGGTCTTACGAGGTGGGTGAAAAACATTGCAGACACGAGCTAATTCTGCAGATACTCTTGAGAACTCCAGTTTTCTAGTGGGATAAAATTATGTAAGTTTTGCTTTAAGAGTAATTTTTTTGCATTACAGTAGTTTACACCAAAGCTTTTTTGTGAAGAGCGAAAACCGCAGCCAAGCCCAACCAGGCAACGTAACCTTACCCAAAGGAGAACATATCTTTTTAGCTGTATTAGAAGAAGATATATCTTGCTTGATAAATGCTTTCCAGCAAACTCATGAGGGAAGCAGCTGTCAGCAGAGCATTAGAAACCAATGTCTGAAAACGCAGTGTTTGGTTAACAAACCTTGGAGCCCACTGGTCCTCTTGTACCTGGCAATCCCATCACACCCAACTCTCCCTTTTCACCCTAAAGGGGTCAATAAAGAGAGTTATTGATTGTGGCTCTCTGACGAGGTCATATTTGAATGTCTGCTAGTTTAGTGCTTCAGGTTTTATGTCAAATAGTTGTGACAAGCCTGACCTTGGTGTAGCTTTGTAGTCAGAGGTCTACATTGCAATTGTATTCTGCCTGATTCCTCATATGTTATCTTATTCTTCTATTCACATTTCCACAGGTGTGTAACTTGTGCTTCATTTTTCCCAGATGCTATCAAAGGACATGCAAGAAAATTAGCAGCAACAGCGCATCCTTTTACTGCATGAAGGTGCCTTCTCTCTATCCAGCATCGCTTCCACTGAGTTGCAGAAAAGAAAGGTATTGTGCTGCAAGCCTCTGTGGCTCAGAGAGGCACAGCAATCACTTTTATCGTAGGTCTGAGGCATCATTTGCTTTACAGTGGTTTGGAGACAGTAAATCATGAAAGGGCTTTACAACAACTTTCTCTGGCTGCTGTCGGCTAATTATATCTAGGGTGAAATACAGAGTAGTCCCCGCAGTCATGCAGCAGCCCTACCAGCAGAATACAGTTGGCTCTGATTCTCCTTTGGCTTTCATTGTCCTAGTAGTGGAGAGGATTTTCACATTGGCTGCTGCCCCAGCAGAAGTTCAGAAAAGACTTGAAGAAACAAAGTCAGAGAAAGAAGGATCAGACCAAGGCTGTGTCAAAGAAAGAGAAGACATGTAGGGAGACCCAGATGAAGAAAGAGAGATGGGAATGAGAAAAAAACCCCAAACCAGCCACAAACCAACAAACAAAGCAAACAGCAGCTTACTGGAGAACTACAGGAAGAAGAGGATGCAGTGAGTGACTACAGTGAAGGTAAGTATCAAGAGTTTGGGAAGATCAGAGATGAGGAGAAAGAAGAGATGCATCCAGTGGAAGTGAGAACAGAGATCTGCTGGCCTCTATTCAACAGGAGCCTTCGCTGATAGGCAGAAAACAGAAACTTATAAAGACCAGAAGAAATGAAAATGTGAATCCACCTGAAGAATAAGGGAGGCAGGTATCAGAGGAGAAAATAAAAGCAGAAGAACTGGAATCAAACAGCAAGTAGGACTTGCAGACAAAGTCTAGGAAAAAGTAATACTACTGAATGTGAAGGATGCCTCTAGGCTTGTGATGAAAAAGCATAACAATAGACAAAGAAGATATAAAACCAAAATTAGGAAGACTTTGTAAATAAAACTAGAGCTTATACAAGGAAAAGGTCAAGTGAATGAGTTTTCTGACTGCTGTGTTCTCAGCAAACAAACTGAGGAACTGAAGTGGTTGGACTTTCCTTCTGCCCTCACTGCTTCCACTGTGAGAAATCACAGCATGCTGCATTTTGGGGGACACCATTTCTTGTCTCATACTCTTGTTACTTGTCCACATTCCCACATAGTATAATATGATGTTCCTTGTCTAACACAGCTGTGAAGCACTTGAGGGCATGCATCCCTGCTGTGGCTTGAATTCAGAAATCATCTACTATTATTATTGCAGTAACAAGAGCTACTGCATCACATCCTCTCAGGTAGGGGCACCAAACTTTATGGAAGAAAAGAAGAGCCAAAGATTTACTGGAAAGTGAAGCTTTGAACTAACTGAATGCAATTGTTTTGCCTGATGCATATCAGATTGAAGAAAAGTAAGTTATCTCAGAAGTCCCAGCAGAAATTCTGTAGGCAGAGGCTCCTCTGAAGACCTGTATGCATTTTGCAAAAAAAATTTCTCAGTAAAGGATTATCTTTCAGCTTTTTGAATAGTAAATGTAGATGAAGCATTCACTCTGCATCAGCAAAGCATGTCCTGTCTTTTCTTCTGCTGTTGGCTAGGAAAAAATCACAGGAATTAATATTTGTTTGTATGGGAATGAACTTAAAAGATCTGATCAGCAATACACCTGGTTAGTAATCTCTTTGCCCAGAAACCAACCTGGTATTTTTCCTGTGATCCCATGGGCACACCGTTACTGTGCCAAGAAGCAGATGTTCAGGCAAAGAGATTTTCCTAAAGGACAGTCACAAAGATGATGATTGATTTTGAAACACTGATTCATGTGATTGTGAGACAGCTGTGATTATCAATGTGACTTCATTAGATTGACTTTCAATTTCCCTTTCAAGTATTTTAATCCAGATAAGAAGTGCTAGAAGGGTTAGGCTGAAGGTGCAGTAACCCAGCCCTAGACTGGGCAGGTCTTTGCAGAGCAGTATAAAAATGGGACAAGTACAGAGCATCTTTGCACCACTACAGCTTCCCAGCCTCCAGCAGAGAGCGGTTTAGAGACTTCCCGAGGCAACTGTTACGTTCCATCATGATGTTGAACAGGTGATCCCACGTGAATCTTAGTCTTACCTTCGGTCCCACAGGTCCAGGCCATCCTACTGATCCTGGCATCCCAGGGACACCCGGGGGACCTGGTCTACCCTTGAACGGAAAACATCGATTACAATGATTCACCTAACATCACCCCTACACACAGGCCTCCACTGCAGACGGGAGATACGGAGGCATCTGGCCTCCAGCCAGGGTCAAACCACCACATCTTTTCAGGGAAAGATCTGAAAATGCTTCCTTACCTTGAATTTAATACAAAAAATACTATATTGTATTCATAATACAGTTTGTGCTGATGCTACTGGAGGAAGTGTGGGCTCGCAGAAATGCCTGGTTAGACCGATTCAAATAAATAGATCAGCAGCAGAGTAAATCTACAGTCAAAATAATGATCCTAAAACCCCAGTATCAATAACCTAAATCCTCTTTTCATTTATTAATATGGTGTACATCAAAAAGACCTACATGTCTTTATATCAGTCCAAATCCAATTTACATTAAGAACAGAACAAAAGCTTTAACTCAGATATTACTGGTTTTGTTTACAATTATTCTTAATCTGAACATTCTTATATTACTACCTATAACGGCTCTTTATTAGCTACTATATGACTTGCAAAACTACACACAGTCGGTTATTTATCTGTTTTAATTACTGCCTGGAAATCACTCTTTGATTATCTCCTAAAACACTGAAGATTAGTGCCATTCCGCTGCTTTATGCCACTTGACAATATGATCTGAGAAGTCTCATTGTTAAATTTGGGGCTAAGAGCCAGACAGCTTTTAACAGGAGCTGTACTTACTTACTTACTTCCAACCTGAGCAACTTAGCTTTTTTTTTTGGTCAGAAGAGTAAGGACTGACATAAGGTGTTTAAGCTTTTCATGCTTTTGTATGTTGATGGGTGGGTGGCTCTCAGACTTTGTTGTTTTGAACACTTGGATTTATTTAAGTAATATTTTTATTTACTGTAGAGCATTTGCAATTTCAATTAAAGAGCTCTTCTGTTCATCTGTTCTGTATTTATTTGAATTACGAATTGGTAGCTGGTGTTAAAATCCTCTGTATATTATTAGAAGGGTGTGAAAATCCTTGGTCTATTATTAGAAGGGTACTTCTTTTCCTGGTTAGTGACTACCCCTTGCATATCTCTGATTTCATCCTGCATTTCTGCCTTCTTTTAAACTTAATTACATTAAATGGAGGTACTTAGCTACTGAGATAACGTATTCTGTTTCATCACATGTAGGGGCACATATTTTTGACAATATATCATAGCTCATATGTCACCAAGCATAGGACTGTAATCAGCATATTGCATCGGTGCCAAAACTCTGTAAGTGGAATCACTACTGGTTATTCCTCCTTCAGGGGTACTTGGCTGAGCCTTGTTTAGACTTTGGAGGAGTAAAACGTTTCATTTTGCTCCTGGCCTTTTTAACACACTTTTTAAGACAGCACCCATACCCTGCTTCCTCTGTCCACAGAGACATAGGTCAGGTAATTTCCCACCCTGTTTTAATTGTCTGGCCGGAGTCACATGCTCCTACCAAGGGAATCTGTTGAATTCAAACCAGCTGGGACAGGTCTCCAAGCCAGAGGGCCCAGCTCTCCAGTCCTGTGCCCAGAGCTCCCTACCACCCAGCCTGGGTACCAGGGGAAGCAGCACAAACAGGTTACACTTCAACACCAGCTAATTTTTATTCAACCATTGTCTGCACCCCTCCCTGACAGCTGCTCCGTATCAAGTATTAGATGGGTTTCTGAGAAAACACTTTAGTTCATACCTTTCTTCCTGGCCTGCCAATCTCCCCCTGCCAGAGAAAGGAATATGTTAGTCTCATAGGCATCATGTGGAGCACAGTGGCCCATCGGTCAATGCATTTATATTAAAATAAATAGATAAATATTAAGAATTTCTTTGTGCTCAGGACTTCACTTCCAGAGGTAAAATGAGAAGAATTAATTTAACAGAGGACCTTGGCCTTTCCCATGTTTCCAGCCCTAAATCTACAGTCACCCTCTTGTATAGCAAAGCATGTAACTACATGCCCAGCTTCAGGTACAGGGCTCTTTAAGCATAGTCATGAAGCAAATGCTTTGCAGATCTGAAGCCATAATTTAACATATAGGTCAGTTTTAATACACAACCTGACCCATACAATTAACACTGTGAGAGAGAGCTCTGCTTCTCACATCCTCCCAGAGGGACAGGGCATTCAAAGGCTTTTGGATCAGTAGGATTGCTGCCTTGTGCACCTGAGCTGCTTTCTTAACACATACTCTAGATGGAGGTAGCTACCAGGAGAAGACATAAATAAATACTTAAAGACCAAAAATGATCACTGAGAGATGAATCTTTAAATTATAGCTTCAAACCAATTCACAGTTCTACATTAAAATTGAACCAAATCCCCCCACCATTCACTACACAGACAAGGAAAATGGTGAAACATCCCCACCTCCCACCAGTCTTTGCTCATCAAAAACACCTCTAACTCCATAATAACACTTACTTTCTCCCCTTTTGGTCCCATTATACCAGGAATTCCTTGTGGACCCTATGGAGAGAAGTGAATATTATTATTAAACTGCATTACTATGGAGACACTGGTGTCTGTCTTCCCTCAACCCTTGACCCGGCAGGCGTCACCTGGGAACAGGTGGGGTATTGGATGTGGTGTTCTAACATGACCTCTAAATGCCAGGTCTGTGCCATTGCTGAAGGGCAAGCTGGAGAGAGGGACTGACATGAGAAGTGCAGGGGAATCTTCTAGACGAAGAAGACTAGCTAGAAAAAAAAAGAAAAAGGCCTGGGGCAACGGAATGATGAGAAGTTACTGAAGTCCTGAAGAACTGGCAATAACAAGGACACAGAGACACGACATCAACTAGCAAAGGAGGTCAGCCAAATGGGTGGTAATGGAAGTGGCACCAGACATGTAGGATGGGCTCGGTAGTGAGGTATGGACATGGAGGATTGCCACCATTTCTGAACCCTGAAGATATTTCTCTCTGAGTCTCTTTTCAGGAGACTTGTTAACCCAGGGAAACCTTGAACCCCATCTCAGAAAAAAAAAAATCAGAAAAAGAGTTGTGTTTCTAGAATGGTCCAGTTTACAGACCACCTTTTATTTTGAATGACTAAGGCAAAAATATTCCATGAGTCTGCATCAGAGGAGTATTAGATTCACGGTAAAAACCACTAACTCCAGGTTTGGATCCTGGCTGTCTTATACTGTCCAAAACATGATGCAAATTGTACATGAATAGAGGCAAAGTATACTGTCAAATATTAATTATTCCAACTATTTTAATCAGTAGAGTTATTTTGGGTTTCTAAATAGTGTAAATTAGAATGCTCCTTATTAGAACCAAATTTTACCTTATTATTATCTTATTTTACCTTAGGTTACACATGGGAGGAATTACTCTGAGTTCTATCATTACAAATCTAATTCCCCTTCCTATGAAAAAGTGTTAGAATTCAGCTCTGAGTCAACAGAGTTGAACATCTGAGTCAATGTGCTTTTGCAACTCCCTTGAAAGCCGTGCAAGCCACAGCAGAGCAGAATTCAGAAGTATTTCTCAGATATTTTTGGTAACCATTGTCATAAAAGTGTTGCCCAGAGGACTGTTGGCTTTAACATTGTCCTGTCACAAGACAGAGTCCTGCAATTCCTAATTAAAAATTCCGAAGCCATGTTACACCCACCCTCCTGTCTGCCATTGTGATAGAATCTGCCAGCCTACTCTATTTAAAAATGTTCTTGGAGGGATCGTAGGTCCTTTGGTTGCAAGATTAATATTATTTATAGCAATGGACCTTGTAGAACAATAGGGTTAATATTACTGTTCTTCCAATTTAAGTCAGGGAGAGTGCTAAGAGGACTTTTTATTTATTTTTTAATTTTTTTTTTAAAAGACAGTCTAGAGAAGACTGAAAGAACAACCACTTCTACATGTACTGCAACTCTGGATCACGGCCAAACACACTGCAGGGTTTCATAATGCAGAGAAGACTTCTCTTAATGCAGGACAGGACAAACACTTCCTATTACCTCTCTCCACACCTCATCATTCACATGCCAGCTGAACCTGCCTCATCCTGCATCTCAGCAAAGACAAAAGATCAGAACAATTAAGTCATAAACCAAGACATTCTGGCTTTAACATTGCAACTTCTAGACTATTTACAAATACCTTCTGAAGTCTTGAATACTAAATAATTAAAGCTCAGCTTTTTGCTACATAACTGAATCCTTACTGTGATGTACTGCCCATACTTTTAAAATAGTGTTTGGGTGCTTGTTAACTTCTCAGGCTGCCAAAGCCTCTGTCACGGCTTTTCTGCAGCAAGGGTCCCAGGCATGCCTGCTATTAGCTGTACCATAATAGAAGTGGAATGCAGTGCCCTTGAGTGGAACCCCCTGTGCCCCAGGAGAAACTGGAATCACCTGTCCATGAAAAGTTTAATTTTTCTTTGGAGGGAACGAACTGGAATAGAAAGGCAAGTGGGTGATCTCCACAGTATGGAGATGTTCCCAAACACCTTCCCACTAGAGGTAGACTGTTTCTTCAGAAGATTTCTGACCTCCCTCAGAAGATTTCTGAATGTACAAATTGTAGAAAATTAAATAGGAGGTCAAAAAAGACTGGCCCAAGACTACCCAGAAAATCAGAGGCAGAGATGTTTCAGCTCAGGCTTGGAGATGCCATATCCTGAATGCCATCCCACTGCCCTTCTAAAGCCCCTCTTTGTCTCTGATGTTTACTGCAGGTGTTTGTCCTCTCAGGGATTTTACTGCTAATATTCAAGTTCATAGCACCTCTTGTGCATCCACTCCACAAGCTCTTTCCCTCACATAAGGAAAAACAGTATCTAAAGCAAAGAAAAATAACCCAAAGAGCCTCTGGGACTTTTGATGGGTGCTACCCATTGTAAAACTCCACAGAAATGAAGGATGAACTTGAAACCGATTGGACTATGCAAGGCAGGAATGAGAACATAGGGTAAAAAGCCTACCCAATTTATGCATAATAGCATTGTAAGGACCTCAGAGCAAGGGAGAGAATGATGTGGTTTAATCACAAATGCATCACTCACCTGGGGGCCAGGAGGCCCTGCGGGGCAATGCGATTCAGGCAGGGAGGAAGCCTGTATTATCCGGAGCTCCTGACCCAACTCTTCTGTATCCAGGGCATGCAGCTTCTATGTAAACATAAAACATATGAGCAAACATGCAGCCATATGCAGCTTGTTGGAGGAACACATCAAAAACCCAGCCACCAACCACCACAGCCTCAGGGGAGTTTATTCCCTCCCTCAGGGAGAAGCTCAGGGTTTGTCACAAGATCTTCATGGATGCTTGAACATTAGCACTTCGGCATAGCGTCCTGCCCCACGCTTCCTCCTCCTCCTCCTCTTGCAGAGGCACATGGCAGCCAGGCTGTCACACCCCCCTCCAAGCCAGCGTGGGACCCTGGCCTATTCTTAGACCTGACCCTGGTCTGTCCATCCCACTTTACAAGTAGCAGCTCCTCTCCAAAAATAGTGTCTTTGCTCTAATAATAGAGACTACATGCAGCAAGGGCGTAGGCAGCGTGAACTTGGCTCCAGAAGATACTGACCTGTAGGCATTCATTCACTGCAGACCAGTGCCCTTGCCTTTAATGATGAATGAGTGTCTAATCTTTTGACCTCAACATTAGGCTTGCATGAGCAAACTCGCTTATTTCTGTCCTGTGACAAAAGTGATCTCCCTTGGAAAGGCAGATGAACACTGAGACAGAAAAACTGGGTTAACACAGCTGATCTTCAGCCTCCAAGTGAAAAGCCATTTTCCAGAAACGTTCCAACTGGAGACTCCAAAGTGCAAACTGCTCACAGGGAATTCACGTGGCTCCCACTCTCCTGGTAACTGCTTGGGTTTATTTCATGGTTATTTACGGGGGAGATGGTGTGAAGGGTGATTTTATGGTCAGATTACTCTCTGGGCTGCTTGGCAGAATCTTAGAGACCCTGGTCCCAACCTTATCTTCAAAGGGAGACACCACATTGCTAAGGAAATCTGGTCTCTGGGTCTCCTTTCTGTAGAAATCAAGGCAGTGGGATGGGATCAGATGGGAGGGGATGCAGAAGGGGGAGGCAACTAGATTCTGGGTTGGAGGAAATCACACCCTGAGCTCAATCCCGATCTCTCTGAAGACAGTGGAGGATCTACACAGTATTTTTTCTTGGGTTAGTTCTTGTCAGACAACTTCCTAATCATTGTTTACATAACACTAGCAATAATAGCAATATTTGCATATGGTAAATGAATAGTAGAATTAAGAAATGGGAATTACTCAGTAGGTAGAAAAATTCTTCATTTGGGATGGAAAAAACATTGGAGTTAACAGATGCTGGCAATAAGAGTAATTGGGCAACCTGCTATATCATATACCCATAGTATCCTGTATGTTGCATATATTAACATATGTGTATGGATGCATATCATATAGGGCAGGTCTCTGCATAGGTGGGTGAGTGAAAGCTCCATACCAGCAACTGAAATACATCTTTCTGTCAGCAAAATAAAATGGTGAGAATCACAGAAGGATTTGAGGACCTTCATTTCATCTACTGGGTAAGGATAATATGATGCAGAACAGGACACTTGCACAACCTGCACCCTGAAATAATCGTGCAGGATGGAAAATTGCCTTTCTGCCCTTGCTTGGCTTATTGCATTGCCATTTCCTTTAATTCAAGATTGCCTTACTCTGAAAAAGTTCCCAAAACAGAGTAAGGAGAATCATTTCAGTTAATAAAATCAACTGTCTGCACAAACTCAGCATCCTTTCATTCCTTCATCTGTTCGAGATTTACTTCAAGTCTGGGATACTGAATGATCATCCTAACACTGCCATATCCACCCAGTCAGATGGTTTTGCTGAGTGATGCTGTGAAGCTGTGCTTGAGAGGATGTTTCACCTTTTGTCATAGATCAAAAGTCACGTAAAAAGAAGAGAAAGGCTCCTGGGCCACACTTACAGTGCTCCAGCCATGCTTGAAGTACGGTGGTGGAAACATGGGTGGCGGAGGAGGGCCGAGGAGGCAGCACGCTCTGTGACTGAGCTGTTTCTTCTGTTCCAAACAAGGGAGATCTGTTCAATACAAACACTCATCTGTTGTCTTGAGCACCACAAGCATTTCTTACAGAATAAGAGGTGTTTCCATTCCACAGGATTTTCCTACATCCTGTGTGCACTGAGTGTAGCACTGGAATTCAAGCAGGGATTTAGGAAAGTGGGTGATCCCTTAAGCCTGTAATTTCCTTCTTGTATTGAAGGCTACGAGGAGTTTTAAGCTCTTCATATGGCTATGACAATGGCCAATTTTGGAAAATTTCAGATAGGCAACATTAGAAAATAGCTAGAAATACTTCTCACTTTCTCTTTCCTCTCTACAAAAAGAGTATCCATAATAGCATCTTCCAGTTCCCGTTAGAGCCCGCCTTCCACCAGGAAGCAGTTGCCATCAACCTTCCCCATGGACTGAATCATTTCAGGGACTTCTGTGATGCAAAGTGGGAAGCAGTCCCACAGCACATTTGCTTATACTTCCTCTGGGACTGAAATCAAGTTGCCTTATTTCTGATTCGTGTGTAATCCTTCAGAATAAATACTCTGCAACTCAGGCCTAGCTGGTAGCTTTGTCACTGGCTGACTGGTAAGGCAGAATCTCACGTGTTTCCAGCAATATGTTTAACGTTTTCTAAGAAGTAAACTTCCATCATCAATATAAGAAGCTCTGACCAAAGATTCAAAGGGAAGGATGTGAATGTGATGCATTTATACTGTGGGATTTTTATTTTTTATTTTTTCTGAATCTATTTAGTCCTTGGGAAATATGTCTCTAATCAGGCTGAGAGCCTTCTGCAAAGGTTTTGCCAAGGACAACAAACATTTATTTATGTCTGTTGGGCTGTTCCTCTGGCTAGTGGCAGCTGGAATGAGTGTCTGTGAACTTAAGGGTGGCAGGAAGCCAAATACAGTAGGAGGAAAAACCTTTGGTGAGGTATCTGGTATTAATAGAAAATCTCTAAATTAAGTTTCTAGGAAGACAAACCTGACAAAATTGCTAGATTTGTGTGCAAATCAATAGCAGGCTGGATATTAGTCATGTCTCAAGGTAAGGTGAATTTTCTAAGGGACAGAGATACTTCTAGCTTTTAGAATGCCTCAGCAAATATATTATATCAGTTTCAGCATCCCATGTTAATGGAGACAGCATTTTCTCAGTCCCACAGAATCACTAGGTTGGAAAAGACCTTTGAGATCATTGAGTCCAACCACACCTGTCCTCTATTAAACCATATCCCTGAGCACCTCGTCTACCCATCTTTTAAATACATCCAGGGTCAGGGACTCAACCACCTCCCTGGGCAGCCTGTTCCAGTGCCCGATAACCCTTTTGGTGAAGAATCTTTTCCTAATGTCTAATCTGAACCTGTCCTGGTGCAGCTTGAGGCCTTCCCCTGTCACTTGGGTGAAGAGACCAACACCCACCTCTCTGCATCCTTCTTTCAGGTAATTGCAGGCAGCGATAAGGTTGTCCCACCTCAGCCTTCTCTTCTCCAGCTCCCTCAGCCGCTCCTCATAGGATTTGCTCTCCAGCCCCTTCACCAGCCTGGTTGCCCTTCTCTGAACACACTCCAGCACCTCAATGTCCTTCTTAAGGTGAGGGGCCCAAAACTGAACACAGTACTTGAGGTGTCCTCACCAATGCAGAGTACAGGGGCATCTGTCCCGATGCACAGAGAAGGGCTGCCCAGAGGACTGTGATTCAGCTGCATTCAAAGATAATTTATGTTATCCAGATTTTTTGCTTTATCAGAACACTATTTGTGATGATACCATTGAAATATGAGTTAATTAAAGTCTGAAAAGGTCCATTATGAAGACTCTTTCCTAACTTATCCTCACAAGCTTGAAACTCAACCAAAACCTTCAATTTAAGAGAAAGGCAGAAGGTTTATAATAAAAAAAATAGAGATAAATTTTTTCACTTAAAGCTTTAAATACATACTGAGAATGCCAATTCTATTTAAAATGTAGCAAAGGTTTAAGTTCATCTGTCTACAGTTTACACAAGCAATAAAACACAAAGATATGTAGAGTTAAGTTCTGTACTGACTTATCCTGAATTCAGTAGCTCTTATGCCGCTGTAACCGAAGTCTTCAATTTTTTTCCACACAATTTTCTGTAGTTCTTAATTTGTATTTGAACATACTGCATTTGGACTAAATTGCATATTATTAAAGCAATAGCTTGCAATTTAAAAGGATAGAAAAATGTTATTATTGTTTTATTTTACGCCACATTCCAATGTCAACACCCTTTCTTAGCATTACCTTATCCCATGTTCTAGCTGAATTTCAACAGGCTTGTTATCATTCAGCAGGAATAAGAATATCAAACCTGGCCTGACATGGCTTAGTTGCTACATGATCACTACCAGGCATTATAGAAAAAGGTACAGTAATGCAAGTTACTGTAGTTGTATTACTGCAGTTGTACTACTATGTAAGAAGGGAAAAAAAAAAAAAGGAGATTAGAGTTGTTCTTTAAATATTTTGAAAATATAAGATTAAATATAGATGTGCATCTACAACTTTAATCAGATATTTATTGTGTCTCATAAGTAAAGTCAAGTTCTGGCTTATAAAATATTGGCATTTCCTTTTTTACCAGTGAATTCTGAAATTCTGTGGAACAGCCTTTATTGGGAAAAATACTGACTAAGTTGATGTCAAAATAGCCACTGATTTCAGTTTCATGGTATGTTGAAACCCAATTTAGGCTTGCTGGTATAAACAGTGGTAACATGCACTGATCTCAATGCAAAAACAAGAAAAAAAGGTATCTAATAATTATTATATAGAACAGATATCAACTATATAATGATGTAGGTAGTTAATATTCAGGGGCTTCATCATTAATGATGTCTAGGTTCTGGAAGGTATACTTATAAAGCAAGTATTTAAGAAAAGACTGGTCCAGGACCCAAGGACCTCCAACATTGAAGTACAGCAGGTGCACATGACAGAAGAGGGAGCACAGAAATGAGTCACAAAGTGACTACAGGTATGACAGCTATAATTTGTTCTACCAATAAGCACTGCACTTCACTGGTGTGGATTTTGAGACTGATGTACAACCATTACAGTATTGGTTTGCTTTGTGTATGACAGAAGGGTTACCTTCACAGGCTCACAGGCTTTCCGCAAATGCAGTGTATATTTTTAGGCTCTGGGTTACCTTTGTTTGCTAAACACAGCTGCAGAATACTCCAGTCCCCATCAGTGGAAAAAATCTCAGCCCAAGAATAGGACTGTCAGTTTTCTGTGAAATGTGAAGACTCCGCCTACGGAGAACACACGTTTACATGTCTCACATGGAAACTGCTCTTTCAACAGCTTCATTATCAAAGAACCTATTCAAGGAGAGAAGGGAAAATGGACAACTCCTTATAGAACTTCTCTAAGTGGCAATTGTTTTCAGAGAACACAAATACTAGAATAGTCAGCTTTAAAATAGAAAGTCTTTATCATTTTCAAACTCAAATTAGTTTTACAGTCCAGACTATATGTTAATCTAATTCAAGAAAATGGCTGTATAAATCTATAGGTATACTGGCAACAGTTGCTTCAGAAAATAACACAATTTAAGTATGCTGTTGTAATGTTTTATTTGGTTCCTGCAGACTGCTTACTTTGGACCACCACTGGAAAGTGAGAACTTCCATCTAAGATGGTTCAACACAGGCAGAGGAGCCGTCACCCAGGCTGAGCCCTCCAGAGAGGGGGTGATAGGTCTCTTAGCCCTCCTAGAGCTACCTGCTCCTAGAACTGACCTTCAACCCTGCGAGGCTGAAGGTACCAGAGAAGCACTGTCCTGGGTTCAGGTTACATTTACAGGATTTCACTGAGAAAAAATAAGCAGACCATGAAAGTGATTTTCATCCTAAAATCACAAAGCTGTAGGCCAACTGTCAGGAGGAAAGGACAAGAAAGGAGAAAGATACTTGACATGTGTTTCCCTTCCTATTTGTGACCACATTCATCCAGAAAACCCTGATGGGAAGCCAAGCTGCTATCCAAGGGCTTGTCACCCTGACAGCAGCGCTGGTGGCCTGCCCAGACGGAGACCTCTGATGGCTGATGTCCCATCACAGGTGCTTCTCCTGCTTGGATGGCACTCAGAATTAATAATAAACGAGCTGGGCAGACTAGTCAGTTAATGAATGTAGGCTTGTCCAGCTGAAACTGAGACTTTCATCTGCCTTGCTGTTGTTCATTCAGACTCCTGTTACCCTCCTTGCAAGGGGTAACAGGAGTTGGAGAGCTCATGAAAGGTGCCTTTTGAGAGCCAGACAAGTCAAAGTCCTTTATTTACAGAGCAGATTCAGGTATTAAGCTCTCCTTTAAAACCCCAAAGACATGCATCAGCATTAACAATACATACTTCTTTAAAAAGTGTTTTATGAAGATCTGTGACCCAAAATGTTCCTTAAAGATGTACAAGCAGAACCAGAAATACAGTTTGTGTCTGGAGCTGGGTCAGACAGTCGGGTTGGTGAATGGTTTGCCTCTCTCAGAATCCTTTTAAATTTCAGCCTTACGATTGATAGGCTAATTATATCTTTTCCTATAAATCAGCTAACATAAACATCCCAAGGAAATATATCAAGCCTTGCAGCTTAGGTAATGGTGCCTGTGCAGAGGATGAGTGACCCATGAAGCTCCTGTGGACGTTACAGGGTGAGATATGGGACTGTGGCTCTCACCTGCTTCTGGTTTCCTCCTGTTTGAAACAGGGCTTCGGAGTCTTTAAGGAACAGAAAAAAGCTGGTGAGAAATTAATTCCCCATCCTTCTGACAGGAAGTGAAAAAGTCCAGCTGAAACCTTGCAAGTTTGCTTTCAGCCAAGAAAAAACCTCCTAGCAATATGGAAATACTCTGTTTCTAATCCCCAGAGTGCTTACAGGCTGTGGCAGAAGCAGCGTGTGCTTTACAGGCTGGCACCCACTCAGAGCTGTCATCAGAAATAGATAAACAAATAAATAAAACGCAATAAAATAAATAAATACAGGTATTTAAAAGTCAGTCGACGTTCAAAAAGCTTGACAATAGCAGGAACCCTGGCACACGGCCTGGACAGCAGATCTCAGTGTTCACCCAGCCAGAGGAGCAAGGACGCTCTGTCCTCCATCCCCACCTAATATTCAGCCTGCGTCCCCCAGCATCGCTGAGCCCCTCACAGCCCAGACAGTAACTGGTAAGCAGCTGCACCTTTGCAGATCAGCCTCTGAAAACAGCAAGACATGGGAAAGCAAAGGGGCCTGTGAGGCTCCTAATCAAGTGAAAGGCTTTTTGCTCCCCATATGCAAATACTTCAGACATGTAACCTGCGTGCGTGGGCACGTATGAGGGCAAGGCATATGCCAAAAGGCTCTATGCTGTTCTTCCAGAGTGACTGCAGGATGATTTCCGAGATCAGTACAGACAGAGGAGCATTCCCTTGGGCTGGCTCTGCTCTCCAGTCTCACAAGAACATGAAAATCCCAATAAAATCTGAAGGGTGGGTTACAAATAGGTTTACAAAATAAACCCGTACCTGGCAAATCCCAATAACTGTAACAGGACAGTTTTGTGCAATTTTCCTTCTATTTGCAGAGGTCCAGAGCTCTGGACACTGTTACTCATTTAAGGTCAGTTCTAGGAGCAGGTACCTCTAGGAGGGCTAAGCTCAATTACACCACCTGGAACAGCGTTCCAGCCTGGCAAACCACAGTATCTCCTCTCAGTCATTTTATGCTTGTCACACGAGAACAAACTAGAAGTATGCTGAGTATTAAAGCCTAGGAACCTACTATAAGCCACAGAAGAGCTGGAAATCCTGAAGACAATGCCAGATTGGCTAATGCAGCAGCATTAGCCCTGAAAGCCTGTTGTGTACCATTCACTGCCACACAGGCCTCTCTTGCTTTGTGAGATCAGTAGCAACAAAGCTGAGAGATACCAGTGCCATCCCTTCTGCAACTGCAAGATCATAATCTGTTGATGCTGGCATGGATCAAACGTGTACTTGACTTTGATGCTGCTCCACCATATGCTCAGACAGTCCCAGACAATCCCTATGAGACGGTGGGTGTTGCTGTGCCTTGAAGTTCCTCTTTGAAACTTTGCTGTCATGAACTAAATTAATTCCTCATGACTCCCTTGCTGCAACACATTCACAGCCTAGCTGACTTGTTTCTACTGCCTTTCACAAAAAATAGCTCTATTGACTCAGTACTGTAAAAAGTCACTAACTTTGTAGTTTCAAGAAGCTAAAAAGAAATTAATTGACAACTCTCTGGGTAAGAAAGAAGAAAACCGAAATTGTAGCGTTGCCTTCTTTGGACAAAGCATCTCCCTTTACTTGTGTGCGTTCCCTGGCACATGCATTTATGTAGACACACTTGCCTGTTCCTGGAAAAAATGGTTAACAGTTTCTTTTATCTTTCTCCCACCGTCTCAGTCCTCTTCTGCATTCTTCCTGTATCCATCTTCTCATCCCAAATGCCCTTTTACAACACACTTGTGTGACTACAGAAGGCACTTCCAAACTTTCTTTTCATTAAAACAGCAACTACTTTGACAGGGAGAAAAGGGACGTCTTGGTGCCTGTTAATTCCTGTGGGGCTTTTCTCTTTTGCCTATTTCTGATTTTCCTGAAAGTATTGCCCCTAAAGCTGATGGGCTTTCCCAGCTCTCTTCTAAAGCTGATGGGCTTTCCCAGCTCTCTTCTACCTACTAACCTGCAGCACGTCTCCTACGCTAAAATTCCATTTAATCCTAGGACCAATCTGTAACACATTGAATACACCTTCCACTTCAACCATGAGACCATACATCTCCTTTCTTTGGGTAAGTGCCCCAGTCCTGAGGCCTTTGGGCTTTCCCTGTGTGCCCAGCCAGCTCTCCTGGGCATGCCCCAAGTGAGCCCTATCTCGCATTACAGCTGAACGTGTTCCCTCAGTTTTGGGGAGTGCTAGGAACTCCTAGCACTGAGAGCCAGTCTGCAGGGATGCACGGCCTCTCCTGACTACAAACTGCCTCCTGTATAAACACAACTAGAGTTTTCTGTAGTTTTACCTCAGATTAGTGGTTTCTCTTGCTGCAACCAGGGTCCTGGTTCTCCCGTGACAACACAGGCCACCCATGGGAAGCCTCGGTGTTCCATATGAACAATCACAGCCTGTTCCTTCCCTGCCCAAGGGTTTGGGATAACGCCACTAATGAACTGTCTGTTCTAGGAGCAGAGGCCCACAAGCACCGTCAGTCTACACATAGACAAGGAGTATGCTGATTTCACAGCATTTTGGCTTGCTTGTTGGCAGAGCTCTCACCCTTTCACTAAAAACACCTGATTTTGAAACTGCCCTGACCAGTCTGGTCATAACAAAAATTAAATATTCACCAACATGTCTAAAACCTATGGACTACAGGTTGTGGTGTCCTCAGTCACAGCAGCAATACAGCACGGCCAAGCTGAACCAGTTGGGATGTCTGGTGTAACATCATTTTCAGCTGAGGTTCCCTTTTGGACTTGTTGCTGCCTGTCAAAAAAATTGATGGGCTACATACAGAAAGCCTTCAGATGGGTTACTGCTTCTTTCACTGGAGAGCCAAACAGGCACTGCCCTGAGCTCTGTCCCTAGTGTCAGGAGAACTTGTTCATAGCAAAGCAACTACCTGAAAAATACTTGGGTTACACGTCCAGAGGAGCTTCCATGGCCTCAAGCTGGACTCCTGCCTTACTTGAAACTTCAGTGTTGCTCCAGAAAAAAAAAAAAATCTGAACTGACCGTTGATGTAGTCCCAGCTTCCTGTGCTTCAGGAGTCCAGGTATCCAACCTGGCTTCTATGATGCCTCTGCCCATGTCAGCTCACCACATGAAGCCACTCGAGTCGGCCTTTATGTTCAACCAAGGGGAACAGGGGATGTGAAGGGTACTGCCTGGGCTGCTCAGCATTTTGCTGAGCGAACGAATGTTCATGCTGCTCCCCTTAAGCAGCAGTTCACCAAACCCTTCCCTTTTGTTTGCTTTATTATCACTGAACCTTTTTCATAAACCAAGCGCCTTGTCACCCAGTATTGCCACAAGCAGGTCAGAAGCCCCTTTGCCCTCCTCTGTTTTGACAATATTTAGGGTTCCTGCAGGTTGTTTCAGAAACTCCTTTTACAGAATCCCAGCCAGGGTCCCGACTCCTTCAACAACAGGAATCACCACTTGGTTTTGTGGTTTCTTTCTCCTGCCATTTCTCTCACAAATGCACAGTGGCTTCTGCCACAGTGACACAAGGGGTGCCAAGGTCCCCTCCCTGTGCTGCCCAGCCAAAGGTGTCACCCTGTCAGTGAAGCACATCAGAAGCATTGAGATACTGTTATTCTCTCCAGCTGTTGCTGGCATTTTAAATAATTTCCCATCTCTCCATCAAACGTCAGAAGCCTTCAGCCTGGGTGAGTAAAAGAGGGGAGGAGAAGGAAGGAGGGGAAAAGTAGAAGTGAGTCTTTCTACTACCTGAATTTGAAAAGTGGTTTTCTCCAGGCTGGTTCTCACTGGTTCATGTAACCCTACTGAAAAATGAGTATAAAGCCAACACCTAGCTTTCATTAGGAGAGTGCAACAGCAGATCACTCAGACGGCTCGCTCAAGTGCCCAGTGCAGGAACCTCAGTAGAGCAGAGCTCTGAAAAATGATGATAAAGGACACCTTAAACACAGTGGCTTAAGAGCAGATTTGACAGGTGACCCTCAAAAGAAACCTGCCGTCCCTAGGAGCACTGAGCTACCCACCCCTGCTGGTCCCCACTGCCAGGAAGAACCACAGCCACATGCTTGAGCACGTTGCAATATTATTCCCTGAAACATTTCCTCCAGAAATGATGCTTCAGCACCAGGAGCCTCAACTCTTTGGAGCTGACGTGACCCCAAAATCCTTCCAGTAACAAGGATGTGCTGGTGCTTGAGGCTGATGAGACTATAAGGTGGAGTTGGCAGCAAAACAAAGATCCAGATTATTATTTCCCCAACTACTCTACAGACACTCCCCCCTTCACCTCGGTTGTTTATCTCTGCTCTCCAGTTACTGCTTTGTGACCTGTAAACCTTTTTACCTGTGACCTGTAAACCTTTCTATTTGTGACCTGCTGCTATGCAAAGATGTGTGAGGACAGAAATAAAAGTAATTTTAACCCAGAAGTTTTCAGACATACCTGGAAAATACCCAAATGCATTTTCCCAACTGTAGGAAAGACAAGTTGTCACTTAAGAACACCCTTAATATGATTAATTTTACAATTTGCAAGTACAGTGCTGAAATCCATTCTTTAAATGTGAAATTACATCCTGGTGCCAGATACAGATAATTGATTTGGCTGACAGTCACAGGACATTTGAGAAACAATTAAAATCACTGACATTTTAAATTGAATTAATTCACCTTCTGTACCCACTGTGGGATTTCCACCAGAAAATAGAGAATTTTTTGCTTTTTCTTTTGGAGATGTTTCTTAAAATGCAGATGCAATCAAAGTGCCAGAGGAATTTTTTTATTATGCAATTCTTCGTACCAAATAGCCCCAACTAGCAAGTAATATAGGCACACTGGTATGTAAGAGCTCCCCCAAGTATGGCTGTTAATCCAGCCCTGTGGTTGGAGGGATTAAGACTGAATCATCCACCAGATGTTATTTTTTCCACATAACATCAAGTAATCATTTACAAGACGTTAGTGATCAAAGCCTTGCTAAGACCTTGCTGGGTATAAAGGTCATTTTCCATGGCTTGGCTAGAAGAGCGTGGCATGGGGCTTTACCGTGGTCTGGGGTGGCCATTTGCCCAAACTGCCACATACTGAACCAGATTTCCCAGTCAGGTTCACACCTTCTCTGAGCCGGGACCCAGAAGCTGTCGGTGCTGTGGGGATGGAGCAGGAAGGGGCCACAGGTAGCTGCAGCCTCTGCCCTGGGAGCCCTGGGGTCTCTTGCAGGCAATCCCCTGGGGGCTGCACCATGAAAAACATTGTACTGCAAAGAGCAGAGTCTGGCATTTCCCTTCATATTTACCTCTGCTACTACGTTTTCAGCAGAGATGATGAGTCCCGTTGGACTAGATGATCTTTCAAGGTCCCTTCCAACTCCTAGCGTTCTGTGATTCCTCTTCTAAGGGGAAAGCTCTTTGTTGAACTGTTATTGTTCAAGATGAAGGTTTAAATGGCTTCTCCAGACACACAAGTGTGTGCCAGAGGAGAAGGGCCAGGCCACGCACGCAATGGAAATGGGAAACTCCTGTTTGTCTGGGTGGCATCTACAACTCTCAAATAAATGTAAAGCTTCTTCACAACAATTTTCAGGTCTAATGACTTACATCCTATTGCAGTTTGGAATGTTTCAGACAAAAATAAATCTTGTTAATTCCTGTATCTCAGCATTAACTTATCTGAATGTAATGGAAGAAGCATACCAAACTGAACAGAAATGATAACAAATGTAAATTCTTTTTAGTATCCTATAGACCTTAGCAGAAGAAAATCATTAGTTCCTAAAGGTTCAAAAGAATGGATTAAATTGTTTAACCAAGGATGTACTTCTTCAAACATTAGGCTTTTCTCAATGCCATCTTAAAAGCTATCTGAAATGACCTCCCAACTGCAATGGCTGCATTATTAAATGCTAAGGGGCTTTACCCAAAAGGATAGCTGCATTACTCTTGCAGCCCTCAGAATATTTTTATTTTAAACTCTTTAAATGAAGGGACTGTTCAAACCATTGGGAGCAAAAGACAGTGTGCCAGCTCTGCACTTTTAAAAAGATTTTTTTAAAAAAAACCCTTAGAAGAAATCATATTATTAAGCTACACTGTTATTTAGTGCCAAAACCTATCATCTCATACAAGCAACCCTCCTCATCACCCTTCTTTAATAAATGCCTTGAACATAAACCATCTGGCTCTGTGGTCGCACCAGAGGCATTGGAGAAAGGCTGTGTGTCGTTAGACTCATCTCTAAGGTTGGTTGTACGTACAGTCTTAAAATGTGCACCCTTTTGGTCCCTGTCTTCATGTGAAAGAGGAGGATCTGTAGGTATAGCTGACCTTGACCTACAAATCTCAACGGAAGCATCACAAATTTGACACTGAAGGAATCCAGGACGTTAGTCAGAAGCGTCTCTATTGACATACAGAATAGCGGACGGAAGGTGGGAGACAGCAATTTGCCTCAAATTGGCCAAAGTTCCTCAAAGGAGAGATGGAGGCAGAGCTCTCCCCAGCCTTCCCCTTCCTTAGCACAGAACAGAGCTAAAGGAAAGCCTTCCCAATGAAACTGTAAAATCAAAGTGGGATTTCCAGTGCCCCAGCTCAGCTGACAACTAATTTGTTTTGCTTTTGCCTAGCAGGGATTTTCCATGCAGTGGGCTCTCGTTTGCTATGTAAGCCATCCGAGTATTTGTTAGTGTCATAGCCAGAGCCAGATGATGTTTATTCTGCTAACATCCAGTCGGACTCCGGCAGCGCTCATTGAGGTCAGGGCTTTATTTATAGCAGCAGATATACATTGAGATTCATTTTCCTTCCCTTGCTGTAATCTACCTAAGCTCACCCAAAATAGAAAGAAACATGCAGACACGCAAGTAACACACTAATTGGGCTAGATCCATGATTTAGCACAGCACCACGGAAGCCAGCGGAAAAAACCCCCACACATTGTAGAGCCACTGAAGATTTTGTCTATTATTTCTCATGGGGAAGGGAGGCATTTAGAACCAGAAATTATAAAGCAAAAAACCAAAAACCAACCAAGCAGCAAACTGTCCTGGCATGAGGCAGAACAGGTCTGCAAGGCAAAATCCCTCCATAGAGTCCTGCAGTTTGAAGTATTTCTTTTTTAACTCCTGTGTTCCCAATCACCGGCAAGTGCAAGAATCAGAGAGCTCCAAGCAAGGAAAAGTAACAAGACTTAAAGCAATTTACCTTCTGAAACTGAGAAGACATTGTCAGCACACGCGGTCTGGGATAAAGCAAAGCAGAAGAAAAGCTGCAGGTAAGATCCCCAGGCAAGCCGGCAGAGCACCAACATGCTGGCTGCACCCTGGCAGATCCCAGCTCAGAGGCGCAGGGCTGCTTTGGGGATCTCTCTCTCTCTACCCTCACTCCCTCTCTGCCTTGCCTGCTCTCTGCCTCTTCCCTCGCTGTGGGATGCGTGTGTGTACGTCTCTCTCTCTCCCCCCCCCTCCTCCCCGTGCCTTTAGGAAGAAAGAATGCCAACCATTTCCCATTAAATCTTCTCCTTACACTAGACACGGTTATATTTAACTCCTGAGCGGGATCAGTTGCCCCTATTGTGGACATTAGCTGCTTAAACGGGGGCATGGGGGATTCTGGTTTTGCTAACAGAAGCAAAAAGGCACTTTGGATAATAATGATGAGCAGGGAAGGGAGAAATTACGCCCTGGACTATAAACAGCATCCTTTGGTGCAGGCAACCAGACACCAACGTTCACATAGATAAAATCCCTGATTGATCATCTTCTACAGGTCACTAATTGCCTTAATGAGAGAGATGAGCAGTGACCTAACATCTGCTTATCACTGGTAGTTACAAGCCCTGTGTTCATTTACAGAGTGCATCTCGGGCTGAGGGATGCCGCAGAGGCTTCACAAACCACAGAACAGATTATTAGTCCGGATTTAAGTGAAAATGACAGTGCTGCCGATAGTGCCAGGCACCATCACAAAGAGTTTACTGACAGGGTGCAACAGGTGGAAGAAACAATACATGTGCCATGATGGGGTGAGTGAAACGCTATCAGCTCGGGGGTGGTGACAGTCAACACCCTGCACAGCGCTGTGGGAAGAAAACAAACCTCTGACTCTCCAAAGCGCAGTGTGTGCCCTTCTTACCTGTACAAAAGCTTGGTGTTTCTGCACCTTGCTGCAGCTCACAGGGCTCTGCAAATAAATTTCTGCCCTCTGAGGGACAGGGATCCTCCTTGCTGCCTGGGATCTGACAGTGGTTTCCAAGAAAAGCAGAGGTACTCCTTCCCTGTGAAAAGTCTCCTTACTCCCTCTCTTCTAGACTGGAACAGTTTTCCTTGCCTGCTGTTTACTGTTCCTCCCATGACAAACAGGGAAAAATCTTTTGGATTAATTACAGATTTGGGTTTTTTTGGTGGGTTTTTTTTTTTTCATTTGCGAAAAGTCCTCATTGAAAGTGACAATGTCAAGTCCCCCTGGGCATTAACTCCTACTGAATACACCACTAAAGGGCAAGGCCATGTATTTCCCTAATTCTAGTTACACAGTCCTGGCTGTTACTTTCAAGACTCTGCAAACATATTAGCAAAATCTTTCTAAATGTGATGGTTTAATAGGAGCAATCACATCTGCCTTGTGCATTTCTGTCCTTAAAGGACATGCTTCATATGACCATAATGATTTCTAAAATCTCTTTCCAGTACTGCAACACTTTGGTTAACCGAATTTAATTTTTAATTTAATTCACTTTGTTCTTTGGCCATTTTTAGTGAAGAGAGTAGTTTGGCCTCTTTCTTCTTTGTACCAAGATGGTCCCAGATTAAGTGCGTGCCATTACTTCTCTCAGTGTGCTGCATCTCAGGGGAAAGGCATAGCTCCTGCAAAGTTCATCATGACAAGCCCTAAGTATGTGTAATAAATGTCCAGCTGCCTGAGCATAAGCAGTGGGCAATCCCCATGCTTGAAGCCTGCATGGATGGTGGGGGAAAAAAAAACATGAAAAGTTAAAATGTTAAAGAAAAAATGTTGATTTTATCAAAAGATTCACATCTGAATGCATTTGACCAATTCAATATTGTCAGTCAAAGCAACAACTGAATAATTTCAATCCTCCTGAAATCTTCCTGTTGTCTTTTAGCAATAGAAAACTGGTAGAAATTTGCAGTACAAAGTATGTTCTGTTTGCTAAGAAAATGAAATAACTACATAATGCTGCAAAGAACTAAGATCACCCAGTAGGACACATACCCTTCCTCTTCTCCATCACCCCCTTACCAATTTCAGTTCTTCAGCCTAGAATAGAAATGCGTGTTTGGGTAAAAATGCAGGATCTTCCCTGCAGAATTGCAAGGAATTCTGTCATAAACCACATCCATTGTCTCATCTGCTCTAGAGTGGATAGGAACAAGGAATATACCTTTTCCTTGAAAGTGTGACTACTGTATTGGATGTGGCCAGAGGTGATACAGAGAGCCAGGGCTGCTTCAGAGTTAAAAAAAACAACCCATGAAGTTAGCTTCTCTTTCGATTCTTAGGTAGAGATTTTTTCAGACACATTTTTCAGTGGAGAACCCTGATTAAAAATGGATGTTTTGTCAACATTCTCTTTTCATGTGACATAGTGTCTCCATCGCTATGAAGCCTAAGCCTGTTTGACTTGAACTGGATCTCAGGTAACCTGAGAGGAAAGCTCAGTAGGCACTCAGCTGTGGAAAACACACCATCTCCCACAAAAGACTTGAAAGGGAAGGTTTGGACTTACATTTGAAGAGACCTCGCCATCAGGATGCAGCATTAGCTCGTCAACGCACCAGCTTTTAGTGGGATCATCATTAGGTCAACACAAAGAGGGGCTCTCATGGCAAGGCAGCATGCCAGGCCAGGCACACCTGGTTCATTTCCGACCCCTATGGCATTGGTGCATGTAATAAAGACAATCCCGAGGCAGGGAAGTGCCATGTAGCAGCGTGAGTCTTACATGGGGAGAGAAATGGGACAGGTGTGTGCATTCCCAGCCTCTGAGCTATCTGGGCACTTGCTCAGTGAAGCAGTGCATTCCTCCAGCTATTCCTGTGGGCTCATGAAGCCAAAGGAAAGCTTCTGCTCCCCTTCCAGAGACCTCTGCACCGGGGAGTTAAGGCCAAGGCTCCGAGATCAGAGGTAAGTCCTTGTCTCTACCATCCAAATAGCAATCAATAACAAATGACGGGGTTTTTTTTCTTTCTTCTGTATTCACTGCAGCTGCTGTTGCTGGTATAGTGAAAACACAGAGTAATATGACTTCACCCTGTGGCCACTGAAGAAGATCCCATACATATTTGGGAACAAAATATTTAAAAAAAAAGAACCCAAAACCTTAACATTTTTATATGAGACCATGCAGTTGCTAGAAATAGAAACATTATATACTGCATAATTCTTACTTGTGCCTCACCCAGAATTGCTACTCTGGCACCAGGAGTAGTGCTCACCAAATGGAAATAAAATGGCTTTGGCAGCTTTTCTATTTCAGACAATGTTAACTTAAGAAACAACAGCAAAGTTTTCACACTCTGGTTTCTGATTCTTACACGATACCCCAGTGGCCTATATGAGAACAAGGGGCTTTGAGGAATTAATTTTAAAAATTATTCCACAGTGAGAACCCCAGAACCTCAAAGGTCATCTTTTCAAAGATAAAGACCCACCACAGTTTTATCACAGCTAACAAAATGCAGTTGAAAAAAATCCTATTTTGAGTAGATGCCAAGGCAACTAAAAATATTAAAAGCCCACCAACACATAACAAAACAAAACAACCAAACAAAACCCCCCCAAACAACAAACAAAACCACCCCCAAGTCTGCACAGCTCAAAGAGCTGTTGCTTGACCTTTTCAAGCCAGGTCTGAGCTCTTAGAAGCCAATGGAAGAATGTGCTGATGACCCTACCACGTAAATACAATTTATGAAGCTTTTGTATTCAAGAATTAATAAATACATGTTAAAAAAACCCCAAGGCTTCTTCCCAGTCTTACTCCCTTTTGGTGAGCAGGTACTTCATCAACAAGCTAAGGGAAAATGAATGTAGTTAAAATACCAGTTCTAGTTAGAAGGACAAAGACAATCATAGAAGTGACCTCTAAAGGTCATCAAGTCTGACTTCCCCATAATGAGCAGGGATATCTTCCTTGTCCAACCTGACCTTGAGTGTTTCCAGAGATGGGGCATCTACCACCTCTGTGAGCAACCTGTTCCAGTGTAGCACCACCCTCAATGTAAAAAAATTCTTCCTTATAGCTAGACTAAATCTACCCACTTTTAGTTTAAAACCATTACCCCTTGTCCTATCAAGATATTTGATATATGTAATCGAGACTTCTTCTCGTTCAAAAATCTTCTGCTGAGTGGGGCAAAGGTAAAACAGCAACCCAGTGTTACTGCAGTAATTCAATCACAGCTTATGCCTGCAAAGTAGTACAGAAGAATCCTGTTCATTCAATTAGTGAAAGAGATGGATAAGATTCCTTATAATTAGGTTTTCCTTGTTAGATAGCTATTTAGCAACAATTGTTTCTCCCAATAAAAAAATACCTGCTCAAGGTTGCACACCTGAATGAGTCACACCTAACCTAGGTTTAATACTTTGACAGCATAGCTAATGTTACTTTGGAAGATGGGGTTATCTGAAGTACAAAGCCAGCTACTGAAGTAAAAAAGATGGTAAGTGCATAAAAACAACTAATAGCTTCACCATTTCCTTGCTGGTGAATTGCAATTTAAATACAGAAGCCCATGGGAGAACAGACACACTAACTGTGGGATGAAGTAAATTCAACTGCATGATGAAGTTCTGGCTTACTCCACAGCTCCTCCCGTGCCAGTCACTCAGCTGGGTATGATGTCACAGGGCAGGTGCCCCATTAAGCGAGGCCAGTGCTAGTAAATCTTCAGATTACCCACTGGATGAACAGGGTGAAAGCAGGACAGTGATGGCAGGCCATTGATGTCAGGCTGAAGGCAGGCTATGACACCTAGCAACTTCCAAAAACAACCCCCTTTTGCAAATTAGCCACTTAAAGGATGCTACACATCACACAACAATTGGTAGCCACCTGGCCTCCTCTTTTCTCTATACTCTGTGTTCACAGAAATGCAACATTGGTTTATTTTTAAACCTTTCAGAGGATATTTGTTTCCAGAGCAGCCTAGCTCTCATCCCATTTTTAGAAAGTTCAGCTCAAAGCTCTACCTTTGCACTTTTAGACCTATTTCCAAGGCTCAGTTCTTCACTTTTGCTTCCTCACATACATTTCTTTTTCTGTTGATGATGGTAGAACAAATTACAGAACAAGAGAGGTTTGAATGTGATTAAAGATTATGGGATAATGCAAAGTGACTTCCATCAAAGCTACCCGAAGAACCCCACTGTGGCCTTGTGATGTTGGAAGGCACAAAGTAGAACAATTTAAGAAAAATAATTCAGCCACTGAATTAACTTTATGAATATGAACTTGATAACATCTCTCTTCTTCCCCTATCTTGTTTCATCTGCCTTTTAAACCTTACCTTTCAAACTGTGGGATTGTTGCCCATGGAGTTGGTGGCTGCCCCCTCCCTGGAGGTGTTCAAGGCCAAGTTGGATGGGGCCTTGAGCAACCTGGTCTAGCGAGAGGTGTCCCTGCCCATGGCAGGGGGTTGGAACTTGATGATTTTTAAGGTCTTTTCCAGCCCAAACCATTCTATGAGTGTAAAAAATTTTGGCAGCTCCGCCACTGTGCATTGTCAGCTGAAATAAGTCCATGTACCTAACAGAGTAGATGTACAGAAAGCCTATGCTTCCCTACAATGCATACACGTGCTGTCAGAATGTATATAGGCAAGAATCCCGTGGATTTGCTGAATGTGCTGATCAAATTTGCAGAAAGTTTGATGGCTCCTTAAGATATTCAGGGAGTAGATGGTTATTTGGTGCATACATAGTATGCCAAACATTCTCATTTTGTTGTATCTACTGCACAGAGGCAGATCACCATGCAGGACACCTTGGATGAATTGCACATGCTTGCAAGTCCACACAGGATCAAGAGATGCATCCAGGATCGCCAGGTATTTGGAAAATACTGGAATTATTCATAGAAAAAACAGTCCTATAGAAAAAAGAAGATTCCTGTAGAAATGCACATATACAATGGCCTGGACAATGGGAGTCCTGTAGATCTACTGTTATTACTATGTAAGTAGATAAATTGCCTTTGACATCCTAGGGTGGTGAATCACAACCAGTTCACACCCATAACCCAGTCTGTCCTTGATATTGACATCTAGAAGACATAGAAGTAGCCTTCAGTAATTCTTTCATCTTATTTTCATTTGGATTGTCTATTGCTGTTATTTACTTCTGCACAAGTAAATAAGGCCTGCAGAACTCGCTGCCTGCCCTAGTATCACTACAGTGCTGCTGGAAGCACAGAACAGAAGAATATCTGGCAGTAATTGGCTCTCACAACTCCTAATTTTAGTGATTTATCATCTAGCTTGCCAAAAAGCAAAATCAATTAAACACCACAAGGCACAATCTTTTTTTTCTCTGTTAACATTCTTGCAGGGAAAAAAAAAAATCTTTGCTATTATTTTAATGCTTGCCCCAGTATCAGGATGCTTCAGTCAAGAGAGCTTCATGGATGCTGGGCAAGGCAGCCTCCTGCTCCTGCTTTTCATACTGCACTGCCGCCACAAAGATGCAAGCAAACATGGATGGCAACACCAGCGCACAGGCACCTAGGAGAATGCCCCCTCACACAGGGATCCTCTACAGAAGCGCTGCAGTACCCATCACACGAGGGGCCTGAGCACTGATTCAGGAAAAGGCTTGACTGTGAGTGTAACCTCAGGCGTGCAAGTGAAGTCAATGCAAGTGAATCGATGAAATCAATGGGTGTAGGTGCCCTGCCAAATCAGGGCCTGAAAAACTTCTGAGACCTTGTCTACGGAACAGCACGGTGCCTCATTTTGCCATGGTTGGTTTTCTTCTGCTCTCATGGATACCTCTGGGCACTAAATATTTAGGGATGTTATGCCCTGCAGGGTACAAGACCAGGAGCAGAGCTGCTGACCCCACTTGAGGAACAGCAGGAAGAGGAGAAAACTCATGGGGGTTTATCCAAAGGCCTAACGAAAGAACAACCATTATAAAGCTGTGGCTGGGTAAAGAAATAAGTCACAGTGGAACAGCAGGAAGAAGTAGCAGTATGTTGCCAAATTCACTTACCTTTCTTCTTTTTTCCTTTCTAGCAAATGGATGGCCATAAGCACTGACTGACCATGACTCTACAGTGAGCAGAACTCAACCAGACTTCACTGGCACCATAGCTGTTGAGCAGCCCACATTTACACTTTAAAACTGCTGTGGTTTTGTAAGCTGATGGCAAATTTCCTGCCATCAGGGGTGCTGAGTCAGGCTTCGTCTGGAGAGGTTTTTGCCTTTTTGCAGTGCTTCCAATTTTGAAGCCCAGGCAGCACTCTTAATGCAGCAGCATACAAAATTGGGTACTGAACATTGCCTGGCCATTCCAGTATGCCAGAGTTGTCATCTTCCAGACACAGGGGTAACAGCTGAGCCTAATCGAACAAGACAAATGCATTTTCCTAGTTCCCTTTGCCAAATTAGGGAGTTATAATTATAATTTCTCTTATTAGGTCTTGCTTTTGAAACTTCAATCATTTGTATTACAGACCTCCTTACCAAGTGGCCATTCGGTACACAGGGCTGAAAGCTTGAGAGAAAAAACCAGTTTTTACACTAAATTCAGTAACAAAGGTCTCACTGGTTTCAGCTACATAGAACAAGGCCCAGCACCAGCTGCTTATCTGTTGTAGCATAAAGTCCTTGGTAGAGCAGAAATACTATTTTTTCCTAGCATAATTTGTCCTTATTTTCTGAGCATTTGACTGATATCCCTGTTTGTGCAGAGCAGGCATGTGGTTTATGGCCTGGCTGATGAGGCCTTCATACCTAAATCCCTGCAGCCATGTCTCCTTGCTGTAAGAAGGATGCATTGCTTTGGCTGGAACTTGTGTTTCCCCAAGTACACCAGCATTGATATCTGCACCTCCCAGCACCAAGGTCTATCAAATGCCATGTGTGCATATTATCTTAATGCCAGTTCATTTGAAGAAGTGTAAGAAGGCTTATGAGTCTTCTGCGATCTTCCTTAGGTGATACTAGAGGAAATCTCCCATTAGCTACATGCAAAGATGTTGTAAGCTGCCACTATTCATGTATCCGTGGTCATTTACACAACCTTAGATGGGTTGCTAATCCATTTCTTCAACTCCAAAATACAGCAATTCAGATCCTGTCTTCAAAAAGCACACTTTCTCTGCATCAAGTTTAGAATTTGACCCAAGGTGTTCCACAGCTAATTGCTAGTCGGATTGCTCAGACATCCTGTAGCTGACAAAGTAAAAAAACCCACAAACTAAACAAACCAGATTGAACTATTCTATGCAAGATTTTCAGTAGTGTGCTTCCTTAGCTTCCTGATCACCCCTTCAAAAGGACTGATAAAAACAAAAAATTCTTAGAGTATTGACTCAGGAAAGCAAATTGTCATTATATTGTTTTCTTTTACTTATTTCTGCACTGTTGCAGGCAGCCTAGAGGTTCCTGGAAAGAACAGACACCAAAATACTCATTTGCGTTAGTGTGTGCCATAATTAGGTGAAAAGCTTCACTTTAAGCGCCCCTTTAAACCTTGACCATCTGGTTTCAATCAAATCATCAGAAGCAGCAGCAAATGTCTCCTTCAGAGTTTCTTGCTCATCACAGCATTCATTTATAAGTAGCTAAATCAGGAGAAGTCACATTGCCTGTATGTCTTAAGGACGATCAGCTCCAATACTTGGTCTGACCTCAGAACATAGCTTAAATAGGGGAGTGTCAAGCACTCCTTTTCTCTACTAAGGACCACCACTGAGCCCTTTAAATAGCGTGGAAAGAGCTGCAATGGGCATTTTGATTCCAACATATCAAAGAATGATGCAGTCAGGACAGAAGTCACACCTCTTAATAGGACTTTTACTATAGCTTGCAGCCAGTGTGCGCTGTTTTCTTGGGTGCAGAGTGGCAGGCCTGAAGACATATTGCTGCTCATTTTAAGTGTACTTGGGATTTCCTATGTGAGCTTACAGCCCAATCGAGCCAGATCAAGCATACATCCAATTCCTCATCAAAACCAATACATGGATATATGCTGTAAGGCCTTAACAACTGAATGTGAGCGTACATGACACACCCAAATGTTCACAGGCTGATCTACAGAATTCACTGTAGCCTAAAGGTGAAACATAATAATTAAAAAAGTTAATTACTACAAACTAAACCTCTTAGCAAGCTGAGTATATCAAGAGGCTGCAGGAACACATACTCAACAGCTTAAACTACCTTATGAGGTACTGCAGCAGCAACAAACCCTACTTGTTATTCCTCATACCTGGCCATTTTGTTGTGGCTGCTGGTGGCTCCACCTGTGGTCCCACAGTTAAATTACCTGCTGGGCTTTGGACATCTCAGGAAATTCTTTTCCTGTACCACTTGCTGGTCCCAGGTTCCAACCCTTTTCATGCATGCTGGTGTCCTCTTGTTGAAGAGGTGCTGCTGGCCTGAACTTCTCGGTTTCTGCACCAGGTGAACTGAGCAGGCCCCAGTAAGAAGAGCTTTCAGAGGAACTAGACTAATGATTGATGGAGGTCACCTGTAGCAGGTACAGCAAAATTTCAAATATTCTTTATTTACCTGAAAGCCGTGCTAAGGAAAAGACTCATAACAGTGCCTTAAACACAGACCTTTCCTGGCATGTCTCAGTAAAGCAGACTCAGTACCTCCTCCAGAGCATCTTCCCTCAGCTGAGGCCCAGGCATTGTCTTCCTCTTCAGTCTGGTGCCTTGATTCTGTTCAGTACCTTTAATTCCATGCTCTGGCTTTGAAGAAGAATTTCCAGTTGACTAAAGCCACGTGGATCAGCATTCCCCAGACTTAGGACATCTGTAATTTTTTTGTGACTTTTAATAAAATGAGGACATTTCAGAGAGACCTTGTTTCTGTCTCCTTTCTGAAACTATTTTCTTTCATGTAGTTTCATATGCCTGACACTTCTCTTAGATGCAACTCCATGGTGTAAAATATAGTAGCAAGCAGGTAATCTATATAAACAGAGTAGTATAGATTTCACTCTCCTTGGTTTTATAGGGAAATTGGGCACATTGTCTCATCTCAAAAAGCCCAATCATTACAACCTAAGAATTTCTATTATATCATGGGATTAGACTATTTTAAAGCCTTAAAAAATGCGGCACAAATTCTTTTGTTGAGCTTTTAAAAAGCTCAGTGAAATTCAAACTGATGTTATCAACTATGTTGTTGCCTCTCCACAGTTTTAAATATTTTGCATTCCATTTTCCAGGTGTCTTGACTTACTGGAATGAACTGTACATGGTGTTGTGGTTATTCATCAACTTTTCTAAAAATCCAAGAGAAGCTGATTTCCCACAGCTGACACAAAGTGTTGACATAATTAAAATGCTCTCATTAAAGGAGAAACAGTATGAAAATACCTTTTTATTTATTTTTAAATCTAAGCAAATGCAGAAATTCTTGTTTTAGCAAACGCGAAAGATCTCTCCCATGGTCAGTCCCAGCATTAACTCTTACAGTTACTTTACATCATCATAATGGATTGTGTTTAATCACTGCAACATATCAAAGATTTTCAACAGTTAAAAAGAAGAATAAACCAAAATAAGAAGAATAAGAAGAATAAACCAAGAAGCAATGCTGTTCCACACTCCTTGCAGAGTGCCCCAGAGGACACAGCAACTCTCCTGTCTCAGCAGCCTGACACTCGTTTGAGTTGCATCCACTCTATGGATTTTATCTTCCTGCACTTCTTACCCCTCCTAAGGATATTCCCTTTCCTGACTCAAGGCTTCACCGTGCCACTTGGCTGTTCCCACCCCTCCCACCTCCCCCCCCAAGGGTCCCTAGTGAGACTGTGGTACTCTTGCTCACGTCAGATACTCCTTCTGCAGGAGTGTGCAGAGAACATCCTCTGCCTAACAGCTGCCCAGGGCCTTCTGCCACTCGGACTGAAGTGCAAGAACTAGTAAGCCAAAGTTTTCACAACTAACCTAACAGTAGGCCAGGATTCCCTGCCAGCCCAGTCCTCCTCTTCCTTGTGCCATCCTAATGCCCTCCACTAGTTAAGCAACAGTGTCACTGGTGAAACAGACAATAAAGCAATCAAACCCCAAACCAGAGCCAGAATTTTCCCTTTTATCTATGTAACACTAAAGATCTCCCCAGTGCATTTAAGAACAGATGTAAATATAAAGTAACCTGCTTAGTAGTATACTGAGTAGTAATGGCTGCAGGCCATGATAGAAACCTAGAGAACTACTTTGCTTTTAAAGTCTGAGCTCTAACTCAGATTTTCAGATGCAACACAGGACGAATGCTGGTGGCTGCTTTGTGGTGCCAGCCAAACTGAACACTAACCTCCAGCCTAACAGTTTTTTTGTTTCTTTTGGTGAAGGTTGTGGGGTTTTTTTTTTTTGTTTGGTCTTTTTTTGTTCTTCTGTTGGCGGTGGTGGGTTTGGGTTTTTTTTTTTAATGTTTCTGATTAGAAATATTTATGATCTATAAATCCTGGAAATCTCACTAATAAATCCAGTCCTGTTTTCAGCCTACAGGGATGATACTGCCTTTGCAAAGAGCAAAGCTTCAAACAAAAATCTGGGGTTTTTTTTCTCTCCCCTGTAAGCACTGTAAGTCCCAGTTAACAAAAACAAATGCAACAGACAGGAACTCAGCCCTTGAGTAAATCTGCATTTTTAACATACTACTTCTACCTGCAGTAGAGGCTGAAAAAGCAACCTGTAGAATTATGAAGTGGCTATGTACTGAAGCCCACTGGGCTGATAATGAGGCCAGTCAGCACTACTTCACAAGATGCTTTGTTTTGGTCCTTACAGGACAAATCTTCCAAAAAGTAGTGTGCTGGCAGTCAGTTAAAATGGAGTTACTATAATTACAGACTGCTGAAGACCTCTATGTTTCTGTTGGATAAAACCCTTGGCTTACTCCCATCATCCATAATATCCAAGATTTTGATTCACACATCTTGATGGGTATGACTGACTAAGAGTATGTAATTTTACCATCAGTGATTCTGTACAATCTGCTAGAAGGCCTCATAAACATTCATATGTCTTATTCATTTTACAATTACTTAATTTCAGCATTTAAAGAATTCCCCTAATTGCAGTTTTAAAATCCCACTTTGTTCCAGTGCTTAAGAAAAACAGGATTGTACCATTTTCAGTTCTAGAAACCATCTTGGTTTTGCTTAACACACTGCCCTGCACCACCATAATCTTCCTCTTCCACTACAGGTTAGAACGAGTCAGCCAAGGAAATTCCTGGAAGAAAAAAAAGCAAACCAAAAAATTAAACAGCATAAAAATATATCAGAATGGACAAATAGTAAGAGGAACAAGATACAATATGTATTAACTGCTAGATGGAATCCACAGGAAATAAACACTGAAGGAACAACCACAAATTCTGGGAACAGTCACTGAAGACACTAGGCATTAATAAAAAAAACCCAGGAAAGCAGATGCCAAAATTAAAAGCACCCATTCTCCTATCTCCCAGATCTAAAAACAATCCTTCTGCCATGCAGCCAACTCTGCCTTCTCTGCAGTTTAAATAATATTTCCTGAGGATTTCAGAGGTTTGCCCACATGAAGCTTTCAGAAAAAGAAAGGAGAATATATACCTACCTGTTTCTTTCTATCAGACTGTGGATCAATCATGACATTTATAAGAGAAGGTGTTTGCTTGTCAGCAATGCTTGCTTTCAGAGCATTCTGCAATTCTTCTGGCGTTTTAACAAAGTATCCTTTACCTCCAAAGGCAGACATAATTTCCTCATAGTGCGAATTTGGCAGGAGAGAAACAGGAGGTACACTGTAATGAAAAGGAAAATGTCTGACTAATGTCAGGAAAGAATTGCCAGACTGACCAATTTAATTACTCCAGCACTGATTTTAAAGTTTAAGATATTTATTCTGCTGGCCTGATGAATTCTTCTGGGCTGGAAGAACTATGTTTCTTTCACCACTTAAACTACATTTATAGAGTGGCATACTTATTTTCAAACTCTGGAGACATTCCTGAGCAAAGCTTTAGCCTAGTTCTCTAGGTACAGGGATCTCAGCTCCAGAAGCAGAAGCCCAGTGTAAACTCACAGGTAATTTGGAGATGACAATGATTTTGGAGGTTAGCCCAGTATGAACTCTGTACTGGGTGGCCTGAATCTGAGAAAACTAATAGAAAGTCATCTCTTTGCTGCATTGTTGTATAAACAATAGCCTGGAATTAGGTTGGATGGTTCCTTGCTTTTGGTACCCGGTTCTTACTCCTATGAATTTAGCCTAGGACTAAGCTCACTTTACAAAAAAAAAAAATCACTCTGGATCACAAAGCATTAGGAGTGAAGGGAATGACCATTTTGGTCACTTCTTCCTTAATTAATAGGACATATCAAAGATGCTCACCATGTAGCAGGATCTCCAAACTTTAACACCTCCTTCCAGGCATCTGCATCCAAACCAGTGTAAATCCCATTGTTGTTTATTATGATAATCACGATTGGCAAGCTGTATCTACAAAAAGGTACATTTGGAAGAATTCTGAAGTACTTGCTGTTGTGGTTTAATCCAGCAGGCAGCTGAAACAGCCACACAGCTGTTATTCCCCCCTTTCCCAGTGGGGATGGGGAAGAGAATTGAAAAATGTAAAACTTGTGGGTTGAGATAGAAACAGTTTAAATAGGACAGAAAAGGAAGAAGATAACAACAATAAAAAGAATACATGAAAGTGATAGGCAGCACAACTGGTCACTTCCTGGACCCAATGCTCAACTAGTTCCTGAGCCATACTACCACTTGGTATGGACTATCCCTTTGGCCAGTTTGGGTCAGCTGCCCTGGCTGTGTCCCCTCCCAGCTTCATGGGCGCTCCCAGCCCTTTGCCTGGCAGGCCAGTATAAGAAGCTGAAAAGTCCCTGACTACTTGGCAACAACTAAAACATCCGTGTGTTACCAACACTGCTCTCACCTTAAATCCCAAACACAGCACCGCACGAGCTGCTACAAAGAAAATCTAACTCTAAAACCAGTACGCTTGCACCCTTCTGTTAAGGTGTTAAAAACATGACTTCTCCTTAAAAAGTAAAAGTAAAATAAATAATTATTTTTAAAAAAAAAAAAATCACTCCCACCAGAAATGTGATCTATTTATCACTGGTAACATTATGTCACAGCAGCATAAAAATAACCACGTGTATTTTTGGCTGGTTTTCATATGCTTTTAACAGTACCCCAACTAACAGCAGCATCCTTGGCCTTCTAGTTAAATTGATCCTGGAAATACATGAGGAGGGTCTCACCCAGTTACCTGCAAATAGTCTCCACCTCCATCCCAGAAAATCCGAAGGCACTATCTCCCTCTATGCAGACAACGCGCTTTTCAGGGGTTCGGTCTTTGGCCACCATTGCAGCTGCTACAGCAAAACCCAGCCCCACTCCCATCGTCCCAAAAGTCCCTGCATCAAGCCTAGAGGGAAGAACACAGAATTACTAACCCTTTATTTCTACTCAAAATTTTAAGTTAACTTCTTAAGGTGACTTCTCTTTACTTTTAATAATTTGCCATACTATTCAAATACTGTTTCATAAAAAATTGGTACAAGGAGGTACCAGATGCATAGATTATTATATTCAGTTAAACAGCTGGTAAGACTGAAAATGTTTAAAATTATATAAACACGCTGGAACTCTAATTAAAATTAGGACCACTTATACAGTAGTTGTGCTACAGTAAAGAACTATTACTGTATGCTTTTAGCTTGCATAGAAACAATATTTCAAAAACATTCAATTACTGTAGAGATAGGCAGACTACATGAAATCTTCCTATATTTAATTCCTTGAAAATGTAACTAGAAGTCTGAAAGCCAGTGGTTAAATACTGCTGCTCAAATTTTAGTCTTCTGTTCAACTTTCCAAATCAAATTGAAAGCTGTAATTATGTTAGATCATTTCAGTCAGAAGCACATAATG
Organism: Porphyrio hochstetteri; assembly: GCA_020800305.1. NCBI lineage: Eukaryota > Metazoa > Chordata > Aves > Gruiformes > Rallidae > Porphyrio > Porphyrio hochstetteri. Next base: position 131,715,454 of record CM036906.1, on the reverse strand, counting down.
GATACAAGAGTACATAAAGAGCTAGATTATTTTAGGGTTAACTTTTCGAATTTGCTTTCAGATCTACACAATACAATCTGAAAAGACAACCATTAATGTTACTGTGCCCTTTTTTAAAATAAGGGGAGAAAAAATGCAAACTCCTCCATTTTAATGAGAGAAGTTTGGTGGGGTTTTTTTGTTGGTGGTGGTTGGTTTTTTTGTTACAAAGAAGTATTCAGGTTCCCCTACAACTTTAGTGCTACTCTCACAAGAAGGCACAAGCTTCACAGTCAGATCCGAAGTTTCACCTCACCAGACAGAGCTCACTTTCCCTCCTTATTCAAGAAACAGCACTTAATTCCTACTTACATTAAAACTAGACTACACATAATCATTCAAGTGACAAACCAACACTTCCCAATTTGTACACCTACATTTTAGGCATGCAGGTTTACATGAAAGGGTGCCCGACATATAATCCAATTTTCAAAACAAGTTGAGTCTTTTAAGGTTTTCCCTGTTATCAATGTGTTTCAAAGAAAAACTTCCTATGTATTCTTTTCAACATGAGAACCCTAAGGATTGGTTTTGTTTTAAATCAATATTTATCACAGACTTTAAGCACAGGGAATGTGCTTAAATTCAACATGATGCTCCTCACTCTCTTTCCACAAAAGGGTGCAAAACTATTGCCATTCTGTTCCAGGTCACACAGGCTAGCTGCAAAGAACTATTAAAATCTATGACAGGACATAAGTATATGAGTGGGAAACTTCCCCCAACCCCTTTCCCAACATACTAAACTTTTATTTCTTATTTAGAACCCTTAAAAAGGGTTACAAAAAATCTAGACACTCATACTTCTCAGCTAAATGAAAACTTTTACACATAGAACCAGACTGTTGAGTCAGCACAACAAAGAAAATACCAGACCTTTGACGGGGATAGTAATTTGGAAGCATAGTTCGTCCAATGTCCATGGTGTTTGCTCCCTCACTTACTAAGATGCAATCCTTGGGTATCAGTTCTCTGATGTGATGAAAGGCTGTGTAGTAATTCATAGGCAGTGATTTCTGTAATGCTAATCCCTGAAAAATAAGAGATATTGGTAACTCCTGTGCATAGAATTTCTAATAAGGTGCACTACTGAGACATGTAAATAGCAACGATGGAAATGAAAATGCACTCTGCTAGGTAAGGCTGAAGTATTTGGTCTTCAATGCACTACATCAAAGTCATTCCTTCTGTAACTAGACTGGTGACACCACATTTTCAACAGCAACTCTCTTGGCTCAGCAACCCTTGGATGGCCTATCATTAACAGGAAGCAATTAGAAGTCATGAGAGGCATGTGAAATTTTTTCTGCACATAAGGTTATCAATAGTCAAACCTAAGTCAGCTGTCACCTGTGTGCTGGGAGGGTGTCCAAAGGAGTGATCTGCTAGCAATTAGCTATTTTAGATCCCAATCTTGAAAACATGGTTCTGAACTTGCAGAATATAACGAGCTGCATAAGTTAGGCATATGCCAAGCCTCTGTGGTGTTTTGGCCTTAACAGCTACTTGCTTTTAACATACATCATACTTCCACCAGCACTGCTAAACAGCACAACTACAGAAGAAAACTAAGAACGTATCTTCACATAAACTAGCTTCCACCTGCAGTACTTGGAGGTACCGGGGAGTACCTGGCCACTGCTCAGAAGTCACTGCCCATAATACAGCAGCTCTGGCTGTGGTCTTCTACTACTGGCTTCAAGAACCCAATCCCAAAAGTTCCCTGACTTCCACAGAGTTTGAATTTACACAAAATCCAGAGTACTTAACTTACAGTTCATAAGCCTGACAAGAGTAAACCTGTACCAGAATGGTGTGAACTTTCAAAAGTCTGGGTAACATGACTGTCAGAAGTAACTGAGGAGCCTGGATATAGACCAGTGACAAAACTGACTAGGCGTTGGTACCTGTTAAGACAAGAAGCCTCCTCATGTCTTTAATGTAACACTACCTTTGATCTTTCCTCATTGGTCACTATTTTCTCTCTTAGCCTCTTCCACCACTCTGAATTAGAAGGGTATTTCAGAGGTCTGTTGCTGAATTCTTCTAAGAGCTGGAACAACATTGAAGCAGAGATTTCTTTCAACATAATTAAAAAAACCCCATCACATGCATCAAGAATAACCTTATCAAGAAAGACCCCAGCATAATCACAATAATGCTTACCAGAATCTTTAACATTTAATTTGGGAATAGACTGGTACACTGCATGAGTATATTGCCTGAAAAACATTTTTTTCCTTGAACAGCTTTTTCATTTTATTTTTTATTTTTTTAAACTGGTAACTTTATATAAATAAATCAGAGGAAATTAAGGTCAAAACAGGAGGACACCTGACATTACATTACCTGCTTAGTCACAGCGTTTAAGTCACCCAACAAAACTGCAGCTGGCCTCACATTATTCCCCAGCTCTTCTGCACAAATATCAATCTATATTTCAAAAAGAAAGACCACCATTAACTCAAGGATTATTAAGGAGAACTTTTTCCAGTTCAAGTGAGGATCGTTGTCTAACAATGCCTTCATACCTTGTTTTGGCTGCACAGGCAACTTCCTCTGCCTTTAATGAAACGACATCAGGAAATGCTTTATTCAAAGTGAAATCCAATGGTACATACCCATTTTAATAAAAGCTCATACATATCCTTAAAATTGACTGTTTGCCTCTTTCAAGCTCTTACAGGTGGTAAAGAGAAAAAAGTGGTGATTTTAGTGGTAACTCTATGAGAACTAAAAACTTAGGCTTAGGTGTACACTTAAAGATTACTCAAAGCAGGAATTTTCTTGCCAAGAAAAGTCTGTTTATGCTACTTGCCAGGAAAAAACTGGTTAGTAAGAAGAAACTGAAAAGTAAATTATGACCACTGAAGAACCTTCCCCACTTTCTGTATGAGTTCTATATGAGACCTCTAAAGTTGCATGGAACACTAACTTATGGCCAGGTCACACAGACTGTGAACTGAATCGGTGTTTTAATACTAACCCTTGACAGTGAAAAAATTACTTTAAGATTTAAAAAAACCACCTTCTTTTGCATTCTTTAGAAAAAGAAAACATAAAAGATGTATTATTTCATAAGTCAAAAGGAGGTCTAGCTCAAAAACATGTTATTCCTGTGGAAAAGATGCAAAATGTGGAAACTGAGGTTATATTCTGGCTCACTGAAGCCAGCAGGCCAGGCAGCATATGGGATCAACTTCTACTGTCCGATCACAGACTCTAAGGGAAGAGATTCTAAGGATATGAACAATTTATTGTCTTGTCTTTCTAAAAGTTGGCAGAATGCCAAATACATTAGTCAAATAGTTTTTCTTTCTCTTTTCTCATTAATGTTTCTGAGTGACTGAGCTCTTACAATGACTGACTCTGGGTCGGAAAGTAATATTAATTAGAAAAAAAAGAAATAAATCCAGCTGAGAGAGCAAACAGTATGGAAGTTTTCCCAATTTCACAACAATTTACTTTCCATCATGGAAATTCCCACGTTCCAAAGATCACACAAGTGTCACAAGTCTAATCCTCTATTAGTCAACTAGACAGGAGTGTCTGCTGTCCTCATCACAGCAGCACCGAATCCTTGATAGCTGTAACTACTTTTAGAAAAAAATAAAGTAAAAAAAGAATAACTCAAACCAGAACTATTTCTGCAGAACTACCATATCTATACACACTGCACTGTCCAAGGGGCAGCATTTGCCACACGAAGTACACCACCAAAATAATTTACAGTCATTGCTAGAACACAGAGGACTTCCTCCAAGTGATAAATCATTTCCCTGCTTACCTGAATCACCTTCACATCTTGTCGAAACCTTGGTGGAAGGCCAAAATGCAAAATCCAATTCAACCTTGCACCGAGCAAGATGACCACATCAGCATGCTGTAATGCCCTAAAATAACAGGAAATAAGAGAATCAGGACACCAACAATATGCTGTAACAACGTGAAAGTTAAAGCAAAAGACTCGCTATTGTGATACTGGTAACAGTGGGAGCCAAAATTAAGACTGCTGTGGACCTCTCAGTTTAGATTCCTGGTAATCTACCTTTCAGCTGAGTAGACAATATTTGGTATCTTCTTTTATTTTCCATTTTCCTTAACAGCATGCTTGCCAGCAATAAAGCGAAGATGCTCAACAATGGACAATAGTACGTAACTGCCCCATCTGCGTGCTGACTCTGTGCAAACTTGTACCTAGTAGGGCCTCATGGCTCATTCACACTAATTCTGCCAAAGGCCAGAAAGAGCTCTTAAAAGTTACTTTAAACACAGTCCTTCAGTGTAGTTTGCAACACCTTATTTTTCTTTTAAGATAAACTGCAATTTAGTGACACTGTGTTGCAAACACCACACAGAGACAGCAGATAGCACAACTTGAACTGCAATGTGTGCCTCTCTTCAGCTTCTGTTTATGATGTTAAAATAAAAAGCTAGTGCACTACATTAAGTGCTCAACATAAAATGAAACCAGGAAGCAGTTTAAGTTATGAAATACACACTAACAACAACGATAGATCCACCTGCCATAGGTTTCAGAGTTACAGGATATTAGTTCTCAGATAAAGTATCTCCCTGGCCAGAATTCTAAGCACTGTCAAAAGCGATCCACCTAAACCTATGTCTCTTTTCAGTGCTCTAAAATGAGGTGCAAACCGTGGTTGAAAAGAAATTGTGTTGTATGCATTTTGTCTTCCCTGGCATCTGCAGACCACCACAATTCCTGGTTGCTTTTCAGATGTTAGGATTAGAAGCCTCGCTTTATATTTACATTGATCTTGCTGCAGCTACACAGTTTGGATGGTTATCAGGAACTACTCCTTTTGCCATTGGTGTAGGCAAAAAAGGAATTCCACAAAGGTCCACCAACTTTCTGATGTTGTTTTCAGCATGTGAATAAGCAGCACCTGAATGAAATGAAAGAGATCACTTAATGCTACAGAAACCTACTGTACTCGCTTGAATTTCAATTAACCTATTGACATTAGTGGCATTTCCTATTAGGAGAGCTGCTTATTTTTTCATTCTGGAGAACTTGAAACATAACATGCCACACTACAGGTATTTGGGTTCAAATTTCCCATGATTTTGATAAAAGGTTTTTTTCTTTAACAGTTCAGCTGAACTATTGAACTATTTCTGTAAAGCAGGATAGGAAAATCAGGCCATTTTGTTTATTTAAAATGACAGTTTTGAGTGGGTGAAGTTTGGCATTACAGGGCAAAGTATTCTGCAGCAGTAACAGATGATGACCTTTGTGTTGTGTCATGACACGTTTTGCTTGCCCCCTGCATGTCATTGTATTGCATGCTCCATAACAATCTGCCCAAACAGGTCTACTCTAAGCCTTTAATGAAAAAAGAGCTCCAAGAGGATCCTGTAAAGATATGTTTGTGGATACATTTATGGTGATGCTACCCTTCACTACAAGGCTGCTGAATTAAGGCAGCCCAGGCAATCTAGAATAACTGACTGGCCCCTGTGCAATGTCTTAAGCTCATGACTCTTAAATCCTGAATAATAAACTGATGTACTTCCAAATATTCTGCTAACCACCATATAGAGCAGAAAGTCCAGATAACAATTGAGAGCCTACTTAACTAATGTGACATCAACAAAACACGTATCTATGTATTTTTGAGTTTTCTACCTTCCAATTTCAAAGAACGCGCTTTTGACAACCTTTTATCAAGACAGAGGAATGATCTACCTTCTGTGTACTACTTCATTACCTAATCAGTGATAAGATCCATCTCACCTCAAGCATTTCATGCCCTAATTAAATATAGAACCCACATCTGCAGCAAAACAGTCTGGGTGAAACAAGTTGATTATTTCAATTCTGTTCCTGAGCAGACCTTTTTCTGGTGGGTTTTTTGTTTGTTTAATAGAAAAAGTGATAGCTAATGTTTATGGGGAAAAGAAATCACTTTGATGGTTGTTCCTGTCCAGTATTCATACGGTTCAAAGCAACATCAAATCATGCTACCTTTGCCAATGATTAGCAGAGGCTGCTTGGAATGAGCAATGATAGACACCGCTTTGGATACAGCTGAGTGTTCAGCCACGCTGATGGGAGGTGGCAGGCAGCATTCCACATACCTGGAAGTAAACAACATAAAAAGGCCTCTTTAAAAAATACAGAACAAGAAGCAAGATAAAACCTATTGTTTAGCATAAAACCACAGTTGCTACACAGCAGGTTACTCACAGCATTTAGCAAAACAGTATATATATATATGTACAGACACACACACATATTTAAAGCAGACTTTGAAGTTTCCCTTGCATGTTTCTTTAATCTTACAGGTAGTGGTGTTCCAGAGATTTACAGTGACATCACTGTATTACCATCACATTACTTCATACCTGTTTTGCACATTTCATTGCCACGTTTTATGATGGAACTTTATATCATCTCAACCCTGTGGCAAATTATTTAATCTACTGCTCTTATCTTTTTCTTGTTTTAAGAAAATAGAGAAGTAACTTGAAACTACAATTTCTTTTATTCAGTGATTTGAAAAACAACGAATATAACCTTTACGCACTTGACAGAGCTCTTATTCACCTGAAGAGTCACAAAATCCCAAGGTATGTCAATATAGCAGGAACCTGGACGACCATATATACTGGTTCTTACAGCCTAGAAAACAGATCATCACAGTTTTCACCACTGTTTGAAAGGATTTTTAAAAAAAAAAATCTTTCTGCCTAAAAAACCAAGAAAACCCCTTCTGTAGGCAGAGAAGGAACATACTGCTGAGCCACTACAGGGGAAGCTCCCATGGATTGATTTATACCAATAAATTCAAGTTTTGAAAGCTATTTGCATTTCCCCCTATACTCCAGCATAAGTCTTTCTGTAGATGCACAGTATCAGACTGTAAATTCTTTGTCTAACTTAAAATAAATGCATTATCAACTGTTGTGTTTGAAAATACTAAATTAAACTTTCATGCTGAATTCTTCTATTTCAAGTAGCACAGAGAAAACCCAAGAGTCACAATGTCTCCATTTTCTACAGTTTATCTGTCATAGGGAGATGCTCTGCTGAATTTGCACTTATGGAAACAGTATTACTGTACCCATAATTTAGGTGGACATGGCTAAAGTGTTGCTATAGCAAGAGACTTTTGTAACTCTTTCTGAAGCACTGAGATAACAATGTGTTTTCTCTCTCTCAAAAAAACCAACCCCACCAAACCACCAACCAAACCCCAAAAGCAAACACAACCATCTTCACCATCCCACCTCCAAATCTCCTTCAAATTATGAGCGCACCAGAAGAGCTGAAGTTTGTAGAACTGCATTTCTAGTTATTACACCTCTCCCTAAAAAGCATTTATTTCATAAAAATTTTCCAGCTCTGACTGAAGCTAACAGAAAACACAGCAAGAATCAGTTAGCATCAGACTGTATCAAAACCTATTTCTAACCTGTCCCATAGCACAGTTCATGGGAAAAACCTCCCTGGTTGTTCATTTATTCAATCAGCCCTCCTCTAACATCTGCAGGATCAAACTATTTACATAACAGCTATATAAAACCCCTTCAAATCTTATGTAGTAGGAAACAGTTGCTAATTTAGTGAGTTTCTGTACCTTTTCAATAACAGCAGGAATAACATGTAGGCTGCTTGGGCGAACAGAGAGTTTGTTGCACAGCCTACCAGCTTCAACCTGCATAAATACACAGGACCATCAGATTGATTTATTAATGCAATTTGCTCATTTCCATCTCATTTCAACATGAGTAAAACAGGAAAAAAAAAAAGCCAAATAGAAAGCAACAAGTTGAAAACTCCCACATTAAAAAAATGCAGTTCCTCAGCTGGTGGAAACTCAAAGCCATACTCATTTCTCTGAGCACGTAAGTGTTTTTTTCTAGAAAGTGGTGCTTCTTTTGTATTCTGGCATCTCAGAAGAGACAGACAACAGGTGTACCACCTGAGAACTTAAAAACAGAGCACGAATTCCAACATGACTGTGGATCAAGACATTCCAAATCTGGTGTATGTCTGCAGTATTAGTTCCAAACCAGTAGATGGAGCAAATGAACAGCATTATAAGATCTGTTACAGAACGTGAAGTGTGTGGGATTGTTATTCTTACAGTTACAGAGAAACAGCACCAATTACTTAACTGAAATGTTTCTGTTCAAAGTTGTATGTCTGCCTACCTGTGGAAATTCTTGGAAAGCTCCCATGGTTTCCTGATTTCTGTCAGAAGAGCCTCCAATAACAATCAAAGGCCTAGAAAAGCATGTAAAAAAACAACAAAAAAATTCCAACAGAAAAGCCGAGCTTATGCATACATACTTTTTTTATAACTGCAATTACATCTGTAAATTGTCCTGATGGTGAAATCCTGGGGTGTTGTGCACCTCAGCATCCACAGATCTCAACAGTAATATAAAGTGAGCAGTGTGATACAGGAGAGGACTCTCAGTACCAGTGTGTCAGCTGGTAGACCTCCCAGCAGCTTTTGGCTCCCTCCTTTCAGGACAGTCTGGCTGGACTGTGATCTGCATCTAGCATAAAATGTTTGCTGGCTTGTTTTTTAATTCAGTTCAGAATAATGAACTGAATGTGACCGTTGGGGCAGACAAGTGCTGGAGCTGTCAAGAGGACAAGCAGCAGGAGTGCACGGCCAGGAGAAAGGTGTGGAGGTGACATGGGGCTATGTCCCTTTTTGAGGCAGACTGTCCTAGATCTGTGTAACCAAACCTCTCAGTGTGGAGTGTAGTTTCATCTCCTTTCCTTTCCTTGGGCTACTCCTGCTCTTCCTTGCAACACTCCTGCTCTGTGGCATGTGCCCAAGTATTCACGCTGCTGTGTAGTGAAACAGGCACAGTTAACTCCACAGTATGAGTGGAGCTTCTACCCAAAATAGCTCATACAGCTTTCTGAACAGCTTTCAGTGGCAGATCAGCTACAGTTGCCATGTCTCAGTGAAGGCCTGTGGGAGTAAATGCTATCACTCTGTACATCATTTAATTCAATAGTTAATTACCGCTCTAAATGTCTGCGTGGGGAGCAAATATGGATTTTAACAATGCAGTTGTCAATTTGTTCATATATGCAATACAGTAATTCAAATCAGTGTGGATTTAATTTTAGAAAAATCCTCTGGGACTCTCCACAATCAATGAAGCATTACAGGCTGAACATCGACTTCATTTTCAAACGTATCCATACAATCAGGTATACTGACAGGTTTTTCAATATATGGGGTAGGACAAAAAGGAGACTTTTATCCATGAGAGCCAGCACTATATTATTTAGAGATTAAGAATTCTCTTCAGATTACCCACAAGAAAGAAAAAAGAAGTTCTATGCTTAATACTGCATTGTTCAACAGCTGCAACAAGCAATTATTAAAATTTTAAAGGGAAAATGTAGTTAAATTACCAGCAGTTCATGGTTGCATTTGCCATCCCACCAAGGGCATGTAAAAAACCTGGGCCAGACACTACAAGACATACTCCTGGTCTAGGGAAAAAGAAACACAAAAAATAAAAAGGAGATAGAGAAAAAAAAAAAAGGTATGTGAGCACGAGGTACACTGAGTAAGTCACCAACAAAAACCAGTTATAAGCTGAAATATAGAACATTGAAGTTTTACTCATGTCATCCAAATGCATGAATGGCAAGGGGTTTGCTTGAAAGACTAAAGACAGACATGGGAATCAGAAGTCATTTAGGTGCATCAACCCAATTGAAAAAGCAAGTGAACAGCTGTTACGTGCCACCCACATATGTCTCTAACATATGCAGGCTCATCCTAACAGCTCCTGACTTCTTTGATTGCATCTACCCCATCATCTAGCGTTTGTATGGAGTTTGGTAAGCCACCTGAGAAAACTGCACACATAACTCCACTTCAGCACTACGTACCAGTGAAGACCTCACAAAGGTAGAAGTGCATCTGATTGAACACAAGTTTTATTGCAGTTTAATTCAGGCAGGGGCACTTGTTTTTTCAGATGATGTAAAAATGACAATTCTTAAGATTCTTCGGTAGCTTTACAGACTTTATCAGAGAAAAAAAAAAAATCACCTTACTTCCAGAGGATTATTCAAAAGAAGAACTACAAGACTGTGTAACACAGGTGTCATGCTTGCTGACAGAATAAGGAATGATCACTGGCCTGCAATTGTGAGCGAGCAGGTGACAGATGTTTGCTTTAAAGAAGGATCCGTGGGATACCCAAGAAGCACAAGTCACAGGCCACAGAGTGCTTCCCAACATCAAGAGTAAAATGCGGTATAAAAGTGAAAAAACCTGTATTTTCTATCCAAAGCAGCACAGAGGAGACTGGAAGGCATATGATCAATTGATCAGTCTTTGTATTGATAAGGTATTTGTTGAGTAATACACCCAGGTGATCAGATTAAGATATAGCAGGTCCACCAAGTTGCAACAAAAAACCTGGTGGTGTTGTTTCTACCGGTCATACCAGCAGTGTTCAGCTATCATTCAGAAATTAAAAGAGAAAACTGAGGAAGCTATAAGAGGAAAACATTATATGAGCTTCAGCACTTTCCTGTTCCTTCCCTGAATCACAGCAATAGGAATACTGATAACCTCTACTGACAGTTATTTTAAAATGGGACATGAATTTTAACTGCCCTACATCTGCACACACTATAAGAACACCCAGCTCCCAAACAGAAAAACATTTCTAGCTTCTAACTGTTGAGTCTAACACAGCTAATATTATACCATTATAAATATTAATAAATATTGAATGTACCTGCCAGTCAAATATCCAACAGCAGATGCAGCATAACAGGCCTGTGGAAAATATTTGAGTTAATTATACAGTTATTGTTATATGTATTTCATTATAACTCTTACATAACTTTCAGCAAAAATACTGAAAATAGGCAGTTACAGATTTTGCCTGGGTCATCAGAACTTAAGTGTAAGTAAAAGCATCCCACCCCTTCAGCCTCCCAATTGTAAGGTGTTCACAAAGATGGCTTATATGAAAAAACTCAAAACTCATCTCCACAATTCAGGCTTCTGTTGATTCAGGATATTACATTAGGAATATTTATGTTTTAAAAAATAAACACACCCTCCAACAGAAAAGAAAACCCCCATAACCAGGGAAGCAAAATGAACAGAACAGCTTAAGAAGCTTTTAACCTCTGCTGCCTTCCAGGCTACGATGGAAGAAAGATTTACAAGAGAAAGGAAACGAGCAGAAATCCAGCCATCACTGGAATGACTCATCCTATTTCAGAAATTAAGGAGAAAGTTGAAATCACATGCTGGAGAAATTAATTAGAAGATTAAGGAATGCCTTTTACAAGCTGAGCTGCTGAAGTACTTCTCACTCCATTTCTGGTATCACACTTAGCTTTAGCTGCCTTGATGTTTTAAAGGAAAATTGCATTTTGAATGATTTTCACAACAGCAATGCCTACAACATGTGGAAGGTGCCCCTGCCCATGGCAGAAGTATTGGAACTAGATGATCTGTGAGGACCCTTCCAACCCAAACCACTCATGATTCTATGTGCTAATACAGCTTAGCAGCAGTATTACTACAGAGTAAGTTTTTATGCTACTCCTGTAGTGAATTAAACTTTCAGATACAAACTTCACCTGTAACAAGACAGTATGTTGACCCGAGAATTCCAAATAATTCACACATGTGGCATTAATGCTTTTGTCTTGAATTCAGCAAGTTCTAACACTTCATGGAAAACAAGTAATTTGGGATTTTTTATATATATATATATATATTTTTTAAAAGTAAGCTCCTGGCCTTACAGCCTGCCTCTCATTTTGAAACAGAGTTGGGATTTTGGTTTTAAGTTTTATTTAAGCACTATTGTGGTAGGAGAATAAATAGCATAAAAAACTCCTTCTAAACGTTTACAAAGCTACTATAGATTTTCCTCCAGCCCATGAATAATTCTAGGTAACACAGCACATTAGCAATCCCAGCTTAAATGAGAGAAAACACAGGCTTATTATGAGCTTTTACACAGAAGGAGAAACTGTCTTTAATATCCTCATGCTCCTACAAATACAGACCAGCTGTTTGAGAAAAACATGAGGCTCAGTAGAGGAATAGTAATTAGCCCTTCTTTTCTTTGATAGGGAATTCTTGACAAAAAAGTACATTCTACTTCTTAAAAGTCTCTGACATGGAGAAGAAAAATGTCACTAATATTAAAGAATTAGGTAACAGTTTGATGACATATCTGTGTGCAAAAGTTTAGAAATACTTGGAGTAGGTGTTCCTGAAAATCTTGTTAATGGAGATCAAAGCATGGTGTTGAGTTCCCATGGCAATCATTTTTTTAGAACTGAGTGGCAAAATAAAGCACAGAATTTGGGTTCATGTACAGTCATTGCCATTAAAACTTTTACTGCTTCACTCTGCAGCAAAGCAGCACAACTAAATCTGTCTGTATTTAGAGGAAAGGAGATCATCAATAATTTGAAGGTATACTTAGAAGATTTTTTTGGTGTGAAGAGTAAGAATGAAAAACCATTTTATTTATGAACTGTGCACCCCCACGACTAAAAGATGAGCAATGGCTTTCATATTCACTGTTAAGGTCACACCACTGGTGACCAGCTGAAACCAGATCCTTATTTTCCTCAGACAGGCAAGAAGGATGCAGGCATATAAAATAGAAATAACCACCAAACCCACACTCAGTGTTAGGAAGAAATGTAGGAGGTCCAGATGCAGGCATGGAACTCAAAAGTTGCAACCACCCATGAGTGCTGGGTTTGAACAGCAGTCAAAGCAGGGGCTTGTTGCTCCCATACAAATAGAAGCACACTGAGCAGGGTTAATTAAATTATACTGTTTTCACCTCAAGCATAAGCTAACCACTACAACACAGCTAGTAAACAACAGTTAAGTGTCTTTGTACTCAGCAGTGTCAGGTCTGAAACCCCTACATTAACTGTACCTAATGCTAAATGCTCCTGTGGGGCTTGTCATCAGAACTTGTTGTATGAACCTGAGCTTGGTGCATGTATGTTCTTTGTTACAGCATACATCTTCAGTGCCTTGCAAACATGGTCACAAGTTAAAAGCAGCAGTCCCAGAAGAGTAAGCAACTTGCTGGTGGCCAATTACCGGTCACTGCAAAAAGCACAACTCTGAGAGCTGGGAAGACACTGCTTTTGCTTTAGGAAAAGCAGCAACAGCTGAGCAAGGGAGGGAAAAAACCCAGCCAAACAACAACAACCAACTCAGAACAAAAACCAGGTGACAGATATGCAACAGAGTAAGGCACCTGTCCTGTCCTGGGAAACTAACACACATCCAGCACCACACAGTCCGTAGTCCAGGCATGGAGGGCAAGGGGTAGGACCTGTTCAAAGACTGAAACGTCTCTTGGATCAGAGGGGTGGAGAAAAATGACACCCACTTTTGCTACAGCTGCCCTGATTCCCAGGACAGCTAGCACCACTGGCACAAACTAGGCTGCACCAGCTCCAGCATACTGTATACTCATGACTTAGAATATGATTATTAAAAAGAGACTGCTCTGAATATGTCGTGATAATTGTTATTATAGACTAAGAACTAAACACGAGCAATGTGTGTCGTTAATGAGTAACAATCTAGTAAAGGGTTTAACACAGAGCTGAGTTATCATTCTAAACAATCACAGCGACCTCTCATTACCCAGGGACAGATACTCAAAACACACCCCCTAACAAGCTGCAAAAGAAATAGTGTTCAAGGGGCGTGTGGGACACAGGTTAAACTGCCTTTGGCAAACTTATGCCATGTTGCAAAGCATGGGAGGTCAGCTCTGAACAGATCTTTGTAGTACCACTCAGCTTTTAACTTTGTGCTTTAATTTCGTCTAGTCAAGCAGTTTATTCTGCAGCTTTATGGGCTTCTGCTGTGTCTGGCCCAGAAATGAGGCAGAAATGCAATCCCTGGAAAACCACTGTTTTCCATACACATGAGATCATACACAGCTGCCTTCACCAATAAAGGAAGCAGCTGTATATATCTTCCACAGCTAGACCACACAACCAATAGTTTTAACTGTTTTAAGTTTATCACATGTAGTACTGAGTGTGTCTTGAATATACTGTGTAGAAAGTTTTACCCTCTCCCTTGCCAAGCAATTATTCCCATGTCTTCACTGAGGACAAAGAATAAAATAAAACACACCACAAGATACATCTTCATTCACCACTTTCCATTCTCCAAAGAAGAGAAACCCTGACATTTTGACGTAAAAACAAGTCTTCATGTTATTGTTATTCCCCTAAACAAAAGTACCTCGTGATTTACACAGCAGAATTCTTCTTGTCTTCTTAAAGTTAATAAAAAAGAGCCTAGTAAGAGTGATAAATAGGACAGCATCTTATTTGGTGGTGCAAAGAAATCTCTGTTAATTACAGACACACACACAAATATCTTTAAGCATGTTAATAACACAAGCTAAAATTAGAATACTTGCTTGTATATGCCTGCCTCTCATGTTACAGGTTTGTCATACAGAGATGTGCATTCCTCTACGATAAGGATTAGACAGCAAAACATAGAGCTTGAGACCACCTGAACTAGGAGAACATCTATCTTGTAACTTTACTGATGTCTGGGACAATCCATGAAGGCTATGAACTACGAGGTGGAAAGCAGAAACAAACCACTGCTGCAAAATATAGGCACCTGAATACTGTGCAGGTCTGGAATATTAAAAGGAGTTCCTTGTAAAAGTGGTAAAATTCTAATTAATAGCATTCACAGAGAGACAGGACCCACAAACAAGTTAAAACACAGGAAAAATCTCCTGATAATAATTTGTTAGCATCAGCTATGGAAAATTGACAAATGTAGTAGAACAACTCTGCATATGGAAAGCTGATGGTCCCTTTGCTAGCAGTCCAATACAGGATGAGGTTGGGTAGCAACCTGAGGTTGCTATATTCAACCCCTGACCACCGAAGAAACTACTGAATGTTTAAAGAGTTAGTACCAGGGAAAACCAAACAAATTGAAAACTAGTGGCATAGTATCAAAATGCTAACAAGCTCGAGTCTAATTTCTGATGCCCAGACAATGAAGCTGAAGTATATACTACCTAAGACTACCTAAGTGTATGTGCATGCTTGATTTTGAGCATTCAGAAGCATTACAGCTTTCTATGGTTTGCTGAGATTGCTCATGGTTCTGTGAGTTTGGTTCTGTTGTCTGATTGACTGTTGGTTGACTGCAGACTGAATATGAGTCAGCAGTGTGCCCAGGTGGCCAAGAAGGCCAATGGCATCTTGGCTTGTATCAAAAGTAGTGTGGCCAGTAGGTCTAGGGAGGTGATTGTGCCCCTGTACTCGGCATTGGTGAGGCCACACCTCGAGTACTGTGTCCAGTTCTGGGCTCCTCACCATAAGGAGGACATTGAGGTCCTCGAGTGCTTCCAGAGAAGGGCAACCAGGCTGGTGAAGGGGCTGGAGGGCAAATCCTATGAGGAGCAGCTGAGGAAGCTGGGGCTGTTTAGCTTGGAGAAGAGGAGGCTGAGGGGAGACCTTATCACCGCCTACAACTACCTGACAGGAGGTTGTAGAGAGGTGGGTGATGGTCTCATCAGCCAGGTGATAGGAGACAGGACAAGGGGAAATGGCACAAAGCTGCACCAGGGCAGGTTCAGATTAGATGTCAGGAAAAAATTTTTCACCGGAAGAGTTGTCAGGCCTGACTTAGGGATATGGTTCAGCATAGGATAGGAGTGGTTGGACTTGATGATTTTAAAGGTCTTTTCCAACCTTGTGATTCTGTGAGTTTTTAAAACAGATTAAGGAAAAAAAAGATAGTACAATTATTGACAATAGGACAATTTTATAGGCAGGAAAACTTTACTTTTTGGGCACCTCAGGAAAGGGAAAAAAAAAATCTACCTTTTTGGGCCTGTATATAATAACTTCCAAGTGAAACAGTCTTATAAAGAAAAAGTAGCTAAGAAAGCTCTAAAAAAGGATTTAAAATACCAATCAGAGAGAGAATAATATTGCCGTAATTTGGAAGGGAGGACGTGAACAAAAGAAAATGATGGTAGGGAGAGGTATCTTGGAAAGTCTATGGAAAGCTACAGAACACAAAAATCCTGGATGAGCCTCCCCCAAAAGTGGAAGATAAAATCTGACAATTTATTATTTGAAGCCAACAACATGATCAAAATTGAAGTAGAATTCTGCAGTGGAATGCTTTGCTTAATTTTTTTTCTCCTTATTTTCATCCTATCAGTAAGGGAGAGCCCTTACTGAAGGAAATAATCTAAAACTAAAAAAGTTGCAATTCCCCAATGAGAAAAGGAGGGAGGCACTTCGAAGTGGAAGAAGAAAAAAGCAGCACCCAACCCAAGCCACCAGTGCTCTCCCTTATTCTAGAACGAAGTAACTGCTTCTCCACAGGGTCTTCAAAGGAATATTCAGAGACCACATTCTTCTTGGTAAGGAAATGTAAATTAGATTTTGTAAACAGCTAAAAGAAAGAATTGGTTCTACTGTAGGTTTATACTTACAGATTGTTCGTTTCTCATTCCTACATATTTTATTCCAACTGCTTGGGCTGCAATTGCGATTTCAGTGACTGGAATACCCACAATACCAAACATGTATTCAATCTTCTAGAAAGAAAAATGTTAGAAGAAATCAGAATGGTTTCCAAAACACAGCTTTAATAAACATGTAGAACACAGTCCTACTAACTATACAGGCAACCTAGAAGTTAACTGTAACAATAGATACATTCGCAAAAGTTCACAGGTCACTGTGGGAACATACACAGTGGCAGCTGGTGCTTGCAGCTCAGTTCTCTCTAGCTTTTCCACTGCTTGTAGGCCTTCAGAATCCAACGCTTCCACAGCTGTTCAGCCCAGCTTCTCAGTCAATGTACGTTTAGCTTTTTTAATTGACTGCTTTTCACTTGGGACGTCCCGGCTATACCATCTTCTCGCCTCTCAGTACCTCAGCTTTGCCTCTCCTGACAATCCCTCGTGTTCCTTGGCTTTCACAAAGAACTAACAGGAAAGAAGGCCCAAGGAGCAGCTGGAACAGCACCATGCCAAGGAGCTTCTAGCCGAAAGCACTGTGCTTTTTATTACAACTGAACTGTTCGTGCAGGGCAGAAAGCCTCTCACCGCCAGTCAGCGCCGGTTCGGCACCACACTGCCTTTCGGTAACCGGGCAGAGGGGCAGCCAGCAGTGCCGGCTGGAAGACAGCTGTCGGGGGAGCTCCTACGAGGGGAACGACTGGGAAAGCTGCGCAGGGGTCACCACCCCACGGCGGCACGGGCACCCAGCGGGGCCGGGCCGCTGCCGGGCAGCACCTGCTCGCTGGGCTGCTGCTGCGCTGGCACCTCCCTCCCGCCCGCCCGCAGACCGCTCTGCCCGCCCCGGAAGCTCGGCAGCGGCACGCAGGTGAGTCCGGCGGCGCACATCCCCTTCTCTCCAGGCCCCCGGGCACCCGTGGCCCAGCCTGGCCCAGCCGACCCCCGCGCCGCAAAGGCGACGGGAACCGTCCCCTCGTGCTTGCCGTAGGGAAGCTGCTCGCTGGCTGCCCCGCCCCCGTGCTCTTACTTGAGCCTTGAGGGCTTCGGCGATGAGCTGGGCCCCGCTGACAGCCTCCCCCTCCTCGCCGCTCCCTGAAGCCATCCCGGCTCCGTGGGGCCCCGATCGCAGCACAGGCCGAAGCCACCCACAGGGTAGGCGGACAGAGCGGGACCCCCGGGCGAAGGTCGGGTGCAGTAGACTGGCACGCCCCTCGACCAATGAAACAGCGGAAGGGGCGGGCCCGAAGGCCGCGAATATCCACCCCGACCCCCTTGGCAGGCGGCGAGGGGACGGAGGCTTGGGGAGTCTCCCATTGGCTAGAGCAGGCACCCAATCAGAGGCGGGGAAGCCCCTTCTCACGCACCCGTAGGCCTGCGGTGGCGTCGAACGCGGGGCAGCCGCCAGGGGGCGGGAGTGGCCCGGCTGGTCGAGTCGCGTGGGGTCGCCGCGCGAGGCTAGCGGCGCCGCTGCCAACCGCCGGCTGGCGCGCGTGCCGCGCCTCGCCTCGCCTCGCCTCGCCTCGCCTCGCCACCGGTCTCAGGGCGGGAGAGGCTGGTCGAGTTCCCCGACCGTCTGGGCGCGGCTCCCCTGAGGCCGCCTCTCCCCTGAGGCCGCCTGTGGCAGCTCCGCCTCCAAGGCCGGCCGCCTCTGCGGTGTAACGCTCCGGCTTTGTAGAGCCGGCCCGAGCGCTCGCTTGTTAGGTGGAGATACCTGGCGCCAGCGTCTAAGAGGAGAAGCGGGAAGGTAGAGGAGGCATGTCTCCGAAATCTCTCTCAGAAGTGCTCTCCACAGGACGGTGATCACCGTTTTACTTGGCTCCGCCTTGCCTGGCCGTGCCAAGCTTGCATGTGTCCAGGATGTTGATAAATACTGTCTCCCACCCTGTGACTGGGTGGCTTTGTTACCGTCGTGTTCTTGGAGCTGAACCGCTAGTAACGGCAGCATTCAATTCCCCCTCGCTCTGTCAGTAACTTAGGAGGCAAAGCCTAATTCAGAAATGTGTAAGTTTTGTAAAACGTTGTATTAGAACAGGCAGCATTCTTCAAAAATTGATTGCACCTCTGGATAAAAGCCAGGAAACCAGAGCAAGGTTATATAAAGCTTTCAATTATTTTTTTTTCATAGCAGATACCATGCTTTGCCTAGTAATTATTACTTTTTATATGACTATAGCTAACCAGGCATTTGCTGTCAATCACGTAAAAGGATCCTGTGCTGCTTCTGGGGTTTTTTTACAGTCTGTTGGATTCTTCTGAGTATAAAGTGCTAAGCAGCAGGCTATCTTTGCCTTTTCCTGTGTATACATCTGGGTATGGTTAAAGTTGGGAAACTTCTAAATTTCCAGTTTTTCTGAAAAGCGAGTGGATGCTGCACTTCTACAACGATCTACTGAGATTAGATGGTTCTGAAAAACTGAACAGGAAAACAGTCTGACTCATGACTGGTGAAAAACTTGTCCAAATTGGCATCCAAACCTAACCACTGGTCTTTTTACTTTTTGTACAGAACTGTGACTAGAATATGGTGACTGCATGACAGTAATACTCCTCTGAGATGCTTAAATTTGGGTGAGACGATCTTACTGAAGCATTATCTGCTGGGCAAAAGACCACATAAATCACAGGAAAGGGACAGAAAAAGAAATTAAATTATAAAGCATTTCAGTTCATGAAAATTCCTTTTAAAGTCGCAGCTCCAGTGAGGTGACAGTTCTGGAGACACTAAACAAATTAATTTTTCTTCAAGGAAAGTGTAGTGATTTCTGTTAGGGAAAAAAAAGCACAACGGAATGTGGCTGAGATTTATTTGGAGTCTCACAGCATAAGGGCTAAGCCATGATTATATCCCTGTTTTGGCTGGAAAGGTTACTATCCCCAAGCCCAGCCCTGGAGCTTGTCACAGCTCTCCTTGGTAGAAGCAATCCATTAGTTAGCAGGGTTCTGTTGTTTAAGCTGTCAAATAGGGAAAAGGCTGAGCATTTACCTGAGTGCACTCAGTCCCACTGGCTGTGGGACTAATAGTAATCCCAACCAAGCGCAAGAACTTGGAGAAATTAATTGAATTATTATTTTATTTGCCCAAGTTCAAGACAGATGATTGTGTAGTTGGATATTCAGTGTTAAAACTGGTGCATCTAGAAGAGCAGGGGATTCAGATTAGTACTCTGAATGTTTCTGACCACTGGAAAATACACCATGGCTGCAAAATGAAAACTCTCCAAGCGTGTCCATAACATGTAACACTTTGTAGAAGCCCATTACTTGTTAATCATTTTTTTTTTATGTTAGCATGTTTGGCTTAGAAGGCAAAAAAGGCTGTTATTCTGATGCATCACAACTCCATCCTGTGATCTGGAACTCTCCAACTTTTTCCATCATGAGTAATGATGAATTTAATTACATCTTAGTTGACAACTTTACTGAGGAATGGTTGACTAGAACCCATTCCTGTCCTAAATAGGCATTTCAGCTCTGAAGGGATGACAAATAGGAAAGTTTTGCCAGTGAAGTGCAACACTCTGTTTTCAGTGGCTTCCTTACAGTAAGAGGCTTCCCACCTCTACTTTCCCTCCCCCTACTACTGCTTTATATCTTCATGTGTACTGTAGTATTTCAGTTGCAAAGCTGAGCTGCACAGGACAAAGTAGGGTCCTCTGTTCGTGGTACACATGGCCAAATCACCGGTCCCCTCCCCACCCCCAAGTACTGAGTATTTTCCTCAAGATGCAGAACAGCAAGGGGAGCTTATTGTACATCACCTCTCAAAACTGTTTTTATAAATTAATTACTGGTTTCAGAGATGCTTTATTCTTTTGTTACTGTCCTTTAGGTAACTTAAATTTACCCCTGAAGGCACAGACGTATGGACACATTGGCAAATTAAAGCTCAAGAAAAATACATAGTTGAGCTTAGCAGCATCTAACAGGCTAAGTTGCTCCTGGACCTTTAATAAATGTTAATATGTATTAAAACTTTTTGGTTTTAAAATCTTCTGCCTCCTGTAGGCACTAAGGTTATTATGTTCCTGTCCTACACAGGATCGTGTTGCTATCAAACCAATGTTGGAAATAGCTTGTAGAGCTCATTGAAGTAAGTGGCTTTAACTAAGAGACTACTTACGAAATTCACTCAGCATTTTTATAAATGTTGAGAAAAGCTGGACTGTATGAGACAAATTGGTCTTATTAATTACATACTTAGAGTTGGAATAGAGTGAATCCATAATCTGTCATCAGGAGAGGCATTTTAATGATAGAAAGATAGATAAATGCAGAAATAGTGTCTGGTGGAATTCTTTTGGCAATTATCTGTTTCTGTATTGATAAAACAAGTTAAATCACTACTTGACTACTAAATATATTAGTAAAAATAATTTTAGGTAATGCCATTTTTAAATACATTATTCATAATCAAATGGGGGGTTAACAGCAAATTTGTGAGCTGCCTTTAACTTTTCCCAAAGATTTTTTGATATGTGGTGTGAAAGAGCTATAAAGAAATAATAAAGTTAATTGGAAAGTGAAACCAAGCAAGGAGATCAGTAGAACTATACATGAAGCTAAATGTTTTAAACAGGGCAGTTATTTAAAGCACCAATGTAAATAGATTGAAGGTTTTGAAACAATATGCACGTGGTCATTCAGGAATTTAATAACACCACACTCAGATCAAACACTGCTAAGAATCTCTGTTACAGTCTGTATTTAATTGTAAATTTAAATTCCTGGCACTGTTTCTTGCTCAAGTTTTCCCCCCTCCCCACCTGTTGGGTTTTTTCCCCTCTAGATTTATGGCATACACCATGGTGGATCTATGCTGGAAGCTGTCCCTCTGCTTCTTCTGCTATCAAGTTGTCTTAGGGCGAGTTAAGCGGGAGGGGCACTACATTGCTGCCGTGTACGAACACGAGTCCATACTGAGCCCTAACCCCACAGCCCTGGTTGATCGACAGTCTGCACTGGGGCTCATGGGCAGGAACCTCGACATCTATGAACAGCAAGCAGTGGCTGCTGCACGACAGGTATGCCGCAGCTTAGTAGCAGTTGGGAGTGAGTCTCCTATGTATATATATAGAGTAAGATGCTATTTGAGGATAATCTTTCGCATTTGTGTTCCCAGGCAACTAACCCCATATTTATATACATAACTATGGTCTGGTTTTTCAGACATTCTGACCTGCCAGCAGCTCTGAAAAAAACTCAGACCAATTATCAGCTTGCCTGACCTGAGCTATTCCAAGCTCGGAAAAACACGCCTATAGTTAGTTCGTATAGGGAAATTAATGTTCCCTTTTGGTCTGAATGCCTAGCTTCTTTCTGTTTTCTTAAGTGGAATGTTTTAATTGAAAGATTGTCTTACAGGCAGCTGTCTTTGGGTTTGATTTTATTCCAGTGCTCTCAATGGAAATTCCTGAATGTTTCTAAAAACTAAGGAAGTTAGATGCTTTGGAATGAGTGTTCCACCATTAACAACTTTGTGGAAGTAAAGTTTTCCATTCCTTTCTCCTACCCTCCACGGAATGGCTCTCAAGTCTAAATATATTTAGAGAGACAGATTAGTATTTCTGGCTGTTCTTATGCACAGCTTCCTTTCCCTCCCTCCCCAAGAAAATCCAAAGCTGGTTCTAGTGAGAAGAATCAGCCTGTCCCTACACAGGGAACTCGATGATCTCAAAGGTCTTTTCCAACCTGGTGATTCTGTGAAGAATTGACTTGCAGGTTTCACAGGTGCTATTTTCAAATACAAGAATGAGAATTTTTGTATAATGTGAAAAGTTCAGATAGCTGGGCATTGTAGTCTGGAAGCATAATAGCTAGTCTTATGCAGCACTGCATCCAAGGCACATAAATGATCCCAAAGCCATAGCACAGGTAAGACATTTGAACTGACTTTTGAACAGTTGCAGGAATTTGAGTGATGCTGTGTCTGATTTAAGAGGAATCACCCCATTTTTGGGAACAGACCTCCTTGAACTTCAGGTGGAGCCAGCCTAGTGCTGGCATTGCTACATTTCTACCAAAAACTGTTTCCACAGTCAAGCTGTTTCTGAAAACAATACTGCCAGAATCCTATCAAGCCAACACACCAAACTGTGGTATGTAGCCCTAGGTGCTACACAGATACAGCACCTTTGACAGAGTTCATCTGCAAACAGCATAATTCTGGGAGAAAAAAAAAAAGAAAAAAAGGCAAGTTTTAACATCATCAGTCTTTACCCTGAATGATGTCATTCTCCTCACTCATATGAATGGAAAATACTTCTGGTAAGATTTGGGTGAAGTCTGCTCCTGTTTGAACATTCTTAAAATAATGTCAGATACATTATTTTTCATGCATATGTGCCAGTTTAAATGAGCTTCTTTTGTACAGCTATACCTGCTGTGAAGTCAAAGAAAAGAGATTTTCCAGCTACATTTGTATCAAAACATTCTTGGGTTACCCTTCCCTTTCCTTACCTCTTTTACCCATGAGGTTCCCCGTTTTCCTTTCCCCCCCTCCTTTGTATTTATGTTGGTTGTGCTTTGGCTACCCAGCATGGCTTTGTTTTACATGCAGGGGGCACAGATCATTGTTTTTCCTGAAGACGGAATCCATGGCTTCAACTTCACCAGAAGGTCCATTTACCCTTACCTGGATTTCGTGCTGCATTCACGCTCTGCAAAGCGGAATCCATGCAGAGAGCCCTATTTGTTCAATGACACAGAGGTAAATGTAGGAGGGATTTCTGCAGAGAGGTGGAAGAACTGAATGCCAGATTTGTGCTCCAAGTGGGAAACTAGCTCTAGTAGCTTTGCTCTAGGGAAGTAAGGAAAGAGTTTAACAACATATAGTACCAGATTCTGTTTTCATAGACTCTCAGTTTATGCTGGTTTTATTCTTAGTAGAGGAAGATTTTATATACATACATGCAAGAGGATTAGCTCGTCTATGGGCTATCTGGACTTCTCATCTCCCACTCTTCAACCTATGAAATGGTAATTACTCTCTACTAAGATACATTGTTGGTAGTGTGGGGTTTGATTTTGAACAACATACTTTTATATAAAACAACATGGAAATACACTCAGTTTTAATGACATAGGAACATTCTGACCCAGTGATTGTGTGTAAAGTGATTAGCACAAGTAACAGGACTTGACCAACTTAGCACCGAGCAAGTGTGATTACGTAAGTGACCTGCAAGTTAGGAACCCAGACTGTTCTGAACCCAAAGTGAAACTAACCACGCTGAGTAATACAGGCTGTCTGTTCCTGTCAGGGTTACAGCAGTCAGTATAACAGAAGTTAAGTAATACATGTGCCTATTAAGCAGAATCTGCATGGAGACCTTACTTCCAGTTGTAATAGTGACTGACTTTGGCACAGAAAGCTTTACTACCATGCACAAATGAGCAAAAACTTAGTTTGTCATCAGACTCTATGTGGAGATTGCTATACTGGCCCTCTGTGGTGTGAAAGAAACATCCCAGCAATATTGCAGTCTGTAACTTTTTCTATTTCCTTTCCATAACTAAGCAATATGTATCAGTTTACATTTCTGCTTCTCTAAGTTGGAGCTAGTAAACACTTTTTAAAAATATAGACTAAAATCATCTAGTTGCAAGAACAAGCCGTTGCAGGGCCTTCCTTGTTCATTATTAATCATTGTTCAGAGCTCATTATTAGAAGCCTGCTGTTCCAAAGGCACACACGGATCAGTTACGTATCTTTTCAAAGCTTTCAGTTGGCTTTTGGTGTTTTAAAGCCACTGGTACTCCTGCCACCAGTGGGTTTAAAGAGTTTATTTTTTTACTTCTCAGGGAAGAAAACCCAGATACTAGTTTCAAAATAGCTTTGAAAAAAATTATCTGAAATACTTTTCCGGTTAGAAAATGACCAATCCAATAGCTTATATCACAAAATCCATCAGTACATTTAAGTTTTACAGAAATGGTCAAATGTGTTTTGACTCCCAGTTGAAAATAGTCATTTGGAAAGTATTAAATATGTCATAGTTGCTTAAGGAAAACTCCCTCCTCCATATCCTGAAGCACTTGCATTTCTCCATGCTGTTCCCAGGTTCTTCAGCGTCTGAGCTGCATGGCACTAAAGAACAAAATATTCCTTGTGGCAAACTTAGGAACTAAGCAACCCTGTGAGCACTCCGATCCTCACTGCCCTTCTGATGGCAGGTACCAGTTCAACACCAACGTGGCATTCGATGACGACGGTACGCTGGTAGCCACCTATCGCAAACACAATCTGTACTTCGAATACGCTTTTGATGCCCCCCCAGAGCCAGACTATCAACTCTTTGACACCCCTTTTGCTGGTAAGTTTGGTATGTTCACTTGCTTTGACATACTCTTTTTTGAGCCTGCAGTGAACCTCATTAGACAGTACAATTTGAAACAAGTGGTATATCCCACTGCCTGGATGAACCAGCTCCCGCTCCTGTCTGCTGTAGAATTTCAACAAGCTTTTGCAACAGCTTTCAACATTAACATTTTAGCAGCTAATATCCACCACCCTACCTTGGGCATGACAGGGAGTGGCATATACACCCCAGTCAAGTCATTCATCTACCACAACATGGAAAGTTACGGTGGCAAGCTCATAGTAGCAGAGATTCCTGTGATTACCACAGGCTACAAAACCAGCTTGGAGAGTAACGAGAGGTTCAGAGAGAACTTACATCCTTCATGCAAGACTTTTACAAATGCTCCAAGGGATGATCAAATTTGCTTGAAGGGAGGACAAGAAACCTGCAGCAGAGCATCAGAAAAAGGAAGTGAACCGTTACCTCCCACATTTTATGCAGAAATGATGTATGACAACTTCACTTTTGTTCCCGTCTGGGGGGAAAAAGGAGAGCTCCAGGTTTGTGCCAATACCCTTTGCTGTTACCTAAATTTTCAGAGAGTTGTTCTAACCGATGAGTTATATGCTTTGGGAGCTTTTGATGGGCTCCATACAGTCCATGGCACATACTACGTGCAGGCCTGTGCACTGGTTAAGTGTGGTGGTCTCAACTTCAGCACTTGTGGGCAGGAGGTTACAGATGCCACTGCTCTGATGGATTTCCAGCTCTGGGGAAATGTGAGTACCCCTTATATCTTTCCTTTGCTGCTGACATCTGGTATTACCTTGGACTTTGCTGATCACATGGGCTGGAAAAACAACCACTATTTCATAAGCAAAAATAGAACATCCTCTGGCCTACTGACAGCTGCTCTATATGGACGATGGTATGAAAAGGACTAGCACACATACTTGACTGAATCAGAAAACTGCCTGTATTTTTGGAGTGGATATTTTAACATAAGTTATACTGCCTAGAGCTTCAGGTATGTTTGTCAGATAACTGACTAGATTCCACATCTGAAATAAGCGAAGTACTTAAGAGGCTGTAAGTGCAGTCTGTACCTGGTAGCTTATGTCCTACTAGAAGTAAAAGAACTACTTTGCAAAGATAAAGTCTTGTTGTAAAGTGTTGAAATGTTTTATATTGGGGAAAAGAGTATTTCTTGTTTCAGCTGAATCTGTTCCTTCTAATACTTTGATTTTCTGAGGTCCTGACTAGGAGTACAGCAACAAATGGAAAAACATTGCAGAAGGAAGAAAAACAGGAAAGGGAATGAAGACGCAAATACCATACACAACATGCATGAAAATATATCTGCATACGTACATACAGCTTGTATATGGTGAGGTTCTGATTTCTGGTGAAGGTGCCATGCTTTGGGTTTTTTCTTAACCCTGCCAGCTGAAATCATTCCCGTTTACTGGCCACTTGGTTGTCTGTAATCCCATCAGAAAATTCCCTGAGTTTTCTCATATGCTGCCAACAATAACTGAATGTTACAGTGGTGAACACCTATGGAACAGCTAAGCCTGGGGGAGAAGGTATCAAATCATTGTGGAAAAACTGGGCTGCATTAAGACATAATTTCCAGCCTACTGTGCAAGGAATTGGGTTGAAAAAAAATGTCATCAGTGAATTACCAACAACTACGTTATGTACTGTTTAAGTACTTTAGTTTCCACTGTTTAAAAGAGAGGTCATTTCCAGACTATTTTGACTTTAGGACATCTTACATATTATTCATAAATTAATTCAATAAGAGCTATGAAAAGCACATAATGAATTGTGGGACAGCAAGGTTTTTACATAAATACTTTGTGTGCCAGATGGCAGGTTCCTGCTGCTAAATGAGTAAAACACACCATTGTTTCCAGAGCAGTTAACTAGATTAAGTGCTATAAATACTGTACTGCAGTGACAAACTGTTGACTGCAGTGAAGAAGCTGGGAAGAGAATATTCAAAGCTGGGGTTAAATGCAGAGAAGATCATTTATTCTCAAGTGTTGTAATTTTGTGTGGTCCTGTTGGCTGTTGTGACATCACCTGTGTAATAGCTGTTGAGTAATGGAATAAACGCAGCCGCTCCTTTGGGGAGTCCTCATGGTGCAGGTGCTCAGCCTGTCAGGTAGATTCTGGAGACTGGGAGCAGCGGGGGGAGCAGAGTGCTAACGGGAGAGCTGAGAGTCTCCATTTGGGTTGTCTCTGTCAGTTCAGAGATTTGTGATTTGTTCCAACTGAAACCATTATGGCAGCAATACGTATGTGTGCTGAAGGGTGCTCAGTAAGTGCCTGCTTTCAATCAAATCACTTTCAAAAAGCAAAAAACCCAAGAAATTGCTGAATTTCTACCTCAAGGTTTCTTACACCAAGTAAGTGTATAAATATGATCTTGGGCTCTATCAAACCTTCCTTCTCCAAGCTCCACTACTGTGAGCCAGCAGCTAGTCACACTTTGTTTTAGCTGCACGAAAGGTTTGTTTATCCCACAGCATATACTGGACAGAAATATGGAGTGGAGAGTATCTAGCATCTCTTGCATCCTTTTGGAATAGCTTCATGCTGGCAGATGTATTAACTACAGCTTCTTCCAACTCACTTACTCCAAGCAACGGGAGGAACCATCTTGCAGAACTGTGAAAAGCAGTTGGCTGTGCTACTAGGGGGTTTAGTCCCTTCTTATCTATTGTCCTCCAAGGGTTTCGTAGGATTTCTGTTGGAGGGTGCAAGTGATTAAATATTTGGTCTCCAGCAATTAGGTACCCTAAAGTACATGTGCTGCTGATTGATGTGGTAATACTTTACAGGCCTTTCCATCTCCACATAGCCACCATACAGTCGAATGAAAGATCTCCTCTTAATCCTCGAATTACAGGGAGTGGACACCTACTTGGTATGGAAGTGTTTAGACAAGAAGCTTTTCCTTTACATGGTTAAAAACAAAAACTCCAATTTTGGGTTGTATAATTTACATTAAAGTCTCCTAATTTTAAGGCACCTGTATAATTTTTCATTAGAACTATGTTTTTTCCCAGACTTTGTAGCTCAAACTTGGGATTGGTCCCATTCTTTGTTATTCTTACAACTAGATGATGTCAGGATACTTGACATCACTGTAGGTGTCCCCCAGCATAGTGTTTTTCCAATAGGGAGCTGCACCGATTTTTGACCGGGCAAACATTCAGCTCCCTCAGTCTCTTGAGAACCAGAACCAGGGAATCTGTTGAGGAGCTACAGGGCCAACTCCAATTAGTGTATGCCACTGGTGTTCCAAAGAGGGGCAGTTCCCTGTTTTCCTTGGGCAGTGCTGCACATATTCAACAATCAGGTAAATTCAGGGTTAGCTTGTGTCAGTTGTACATAAGCATTGTCCTTCCAGGCAGTTTGAAAGAACCATATTATTAAATATATCCAGTCATTTTTCATGTTACTATCTCTGCAGTTTCAGCTTTAAAGATCCTTGAGGTTCAGAGGTCCACTGCTCTCCTGGGGCTCTTTTTACTTGGGAATGACAGATCCAGGTAAGTCATTCTCGAACCTCGCTGGCTGTGAAAGTTGTTAACAGCCCCTGGTATGGCCTGTCCCACTTCCCGAAGAGGATCACCTGGTCAGCAGTGGTGACTGCATATCCAGCCTTACGGATACCTTGCTGGACAAAACTACTACTGTCTGTGAACCAGGAATCTTGAGCATCTTCTAAAGGTTCTTCCTTCAAATCGGGTCTGCTAGAATATTCAGCAGCTTCCATAGTATCTAAGCAATCGTGTGCCGGGGGTTGGGTTGTAGTTTCACTGAGGAAGGAAGCTGGATTCACAGTGTTAGTTACTTCGATCACAACATCATCAGACCCCACAAGAATAGCTGGATATTTCAGAAATCTGGATGGGGAAAGCCAATGATTTCCCTTTTGTTCCAGAGCAGCAGGAGAGACCATTCCTGTCATCTTCTGGCCCAAAGTGAATTTCCAGGCTTCTTCAATGTTAAGAATCACAGCAGCTCTGCTTGTAAACACCCTGGCCATCCTCTGCTCACTTCATCCAGCTCTTTAGAGAAGGACACCATTGTTCTTTTATAAGGTCCCAAATGCTGAGCCAGGACTCCCAGGGCTACTGCTTGTTTTTCATGTGAAAAGAGCAAGGAGGGTTTAGTCACATCCAGCAGCCCCAGGGCTGGAGCTCTCATCAGTTCCTTTTTAAGTGTATTAAAAGCTTTCTGGGCCTCTTTTATCCACACCAGTCAGACAGAATTAATTTTCAAGAGTTCATAAAGAGGCTTTGCTATTATTCCATAATTGTAAGTCCACAACTGACACCAGCCCATCATTCCCCAAAAAGTTCCGAGTTCTCTTACTGTCTGAGGAAGAGGGGTCTTACAGGTGGCTTCTTTTCACTCAGTACCCAACTCCAGTTGTCCTCTGGACATTCCATACCCCAGACAGGTTACTCGTTGTGGTATCACTGGAGCTCTCTGTTGAGAGACTCGATAGCCACTTAGTCCAAGAAAATTCAGTCAGCTTACAGTCCACTGGATACCTTCCATTTTGGTTTCACTTGCTGCCAGCAAATCATCTACATACTGCAGAAGAGTTCCTCCTTTAGAGGAGGCTCCCATGTTTCCAATTCTCATGCTGATTTCCAAAGATTGTTGGATTTATTTTTATTTTTTTTAAAAAAAACCTTGGGGTACCACTGTCCAGGTAAGCTGGGTTTTCCTACCAGTGGTAGGACCTTCCCATTCAAATGCAAATAACTTTTGATCTTCTTTGGCCAATGGCTGGCAGAAGAAAACATCTTTTAAATCTAGCACTGTAACACCATACTTGGTTCTGAGAAATCAGAAGAACATTTTTATTACAGTGGGGTTACTTGGGATGTGGGCAAGGCAGATTCTTCAGTTAACAGCGTCCAGCACGTGCGCTACCACAGGGCACTCTAAAACTAACAGCTCAGCCTGGGAGGTTAATTCCAACATGGCATTTTTCTCCTGCAGAACATTCTGAGAGCTCAAAAACCCACAGAAGTTCCCAGAAGCCAGAGTACAGAGAAAGCTGAGCAGGGACGGCTGTTCTCATTACTAAACTCCATTTGCTTTTGGATTTTTTGAGGATTAAAAGGGTTTGTCTTATTCTAATACACAGCTTCAGTGGTCCAGCCCAGGCTCACTGCTCTCTCTTGGTCAAATTCCAAGAGATTGTTTGGATGAAGGTTGTAACAACAACTGAGAGGATTTCTTTTAGAAGGATGGAGGTTCCAATAGAATTTTCTGGAGATGAAGAGGCCTCCACTGAGGTACAAACACATTTTTATTTAATAGAACACCCCCACCAGCCACAGGCAGCATTATTTTACGGAAACAAGGAACCTTCTGTTCCTTGACCTCGCATTAAGAATGTGCCCTCTGACCACAGTAGTGTGTTCCTCAAACAAATCACGCTCCCTTTTTGGAACAAGACCATATTCCAGCAACAGTCCCGTTATCACTTACAAGCTTAATTAGTGTCCTACCCATACTGCCAGGCAGTAATGGAGTTGTATGGGTTTGTTTCATTTGTTTTTAAACAGGAACAACTAAATACAAGCAAATTGCAATCACTGAGTAAGTTCTAATGATGAGAGAGGAGATACACAAACCACTTAACTCTGAATTCCTAGAGGGAATTAACAATTTGTAATAAAAAGAAACAGACCTTCAGCTCTAAAAAGCTCAGAAAACTTAAAGTAATACAATTCAATGCAGCAAACAAGTTGTCTTCCTCAAGGGGTGAGCAGTAATGGAATGGGGGAGAGGCAGGATTTCTGACTGACATAAGGGAACAAAGGTGTTCAGCAGCTGTTTTCTGCATTTGCCTGGATCCAAACCTTTAACTTTTAAGCCAACACCTTCGGAGCCTTTTCTCCTCCGTCATGCAGGTGCACAGGGCACACCAAGGGTTCCCAGTCTTGCTGCCCTGCTGTTTTCAGAGATAGGAGCATCCCCTCCTATGAACTGCCCCGGGGTTCCAGACACCCCTCTCCGAGGTAACAGGTCACCCTGGAGTCAAACAGAAGTGAGCACAGAAAGCAACAGCCTATTAATATCCGCTTCTCCCAGTTCCTCGGAAGCAACAGAAACCAGGCAGCTTCACGAACCGCAACGAGCCATCGTTACCTTTCACCTCACAGAACGCTGCTCAGCCTTCCCAGGCAGGTGTTCCAGGAGCCAGAGAGGAGAAATGAGCCTGTGCTGCTTCGGCCACCGTATCTGGACCCATGTGGTGAATCCCGCCTCTCCCACACGGCCCTGCACTTGGGAGATTCAGAGAGGGAAGGAAACACAGAAATCACCATCTCCCTGAGCTCCTCTAATTCTGCTCACACACAGACTGCCCGTGGAAACAAATAACACAGGCACAACCGGCTGAGAAAGTAACACTTGAGAGCAATTTAACATTTAAAATGACTTAAATAGCTCTCCTGCACTTTAGAACTAAAATGCTGGCAAAGCCTTTGTGAAGGAGGTTTGATGAACTCTAACAATTCGACAAAGGAGACGTCGTTATTACTGCTCAGTAGATACAAATACATTATTCATTAGCAGAACTCACATTTGGGTTTTATTATACTCCGTAAAATATACAGGAATCTTGAAGTACTGAAAGAGTGCAGGTAAATACAGTATTCAAGCAGTCACTATTTCTATGTACATGCTCATTAATTCTTCAAAAACCCCACAAAGTTATCAAATAGATCAAAATATTGTCCCGTGTTTCCACACTATGTTCAGAAAAACCAGCTGATAATGTACAAGATCATAAAGATTTCCAGTTGCACAATACAAAAAGGATAAAAAGGAAATTGGAATCAGTTTGTAGTAATTTATTTGTACTTTACCAGGACATGCAAGGATTCCTTGCATGTACATAAACAAAGTCACTTGAAAAGTAACAGTTATAGTTAAAGCAGAGCCAAATAAAGTAAATATTCATATTTGACAGACAAAATTTCAGCTTACTCATGTCAGTTTTTCATTCTTCAGGCAATTAAAAAACCCATAGTAGTCTGTTATAAATAAAAAAAATAAATTCGGGCAAGTCTGAACTACATTACAGGGACCTGTTTCTGCTGTTTATTTTCTAAATGGAGCACAACAAAGATACACAGCTCTTCCCACAGACCAGACACTGTACTTTTTTTTTTTCCTCTAATAGGGAAATATACTTTTAAATTCACCTCCCCACCCCTTGTAACTCCAGGATTTAAAAAAAAAAAAGTGATAGGGATATATCTATTTTAATCTTACATACAAATTTATGACGTAAGGGAGTGGACAAATTATTGGAAAGAACTCTCAGTCACAACAGGGCTATCAAGACATCTTATTTCGATTTTTTTTTATGCAGTTTCATAGTTTCCAAGTTACTCATGGTTTCTTAAATAAAAAAATTCTCAATCCAAAACCCGAAAGTTTAAAACTGTGCAACAGTTTCTGCTTCCCTCCCCCAGGTCCCACCCCTTCCCTTGTTTATTACACTGTACATTTTTCACCCTGACTTCACCTTGTTAGCTGGTTTAATTTTAGTATTATAAAAGTATGACAAGTTTGTTTTCATTTTACCTAAAAGAAAAAGAAAACAAAACTTAAGAAGTAGATCTGCTTTCTCTCATGGTACATTTAACAGCGTCGGAAGGCTTTCAGATGATTAAAAAAAATAAATCAACATTTAAAACCAAATCTAAGCTTCTTTTCCAGAAGTAATTAAGGTTTGGTTGAAACAACTTCTCAAATAACCTATTCCAGTTTTCACAAAAACTTATTTAATTAAAAAAAAAAAAAAAAAAACAACAAACTCTTTAAGTTATTTGGTCCTTTGGCAATTTGCAGCACAAACAATGCCTACTGTACCAAACTCATTTATTGCCTTCAAAATGGTTTTCTTTTTATTGATAGTATTTAAATCTAGCATCCTCTGCGTTGTACAAGAGCGTTGTTCCTTTACATCAAGTAGGGTGCCCAGTCTGCAGAAATTACTCCCGGCACCAGAAACAGAATGGTAGAATACAGTTAAATAAAAGTTTTGACATTCTTTATTTTATTTAATTTTTTTTTTTGCCATGGATTCCAAGTACTTATTCAAGAATTTATGCTTCTTCTGCAAAATATGCTCTTAAAAATCCTTCTAGAGTCTCACAGATTTTTTTTTTTTTCATATGCAACCACGATAAAAAAAAGCCCATCTTCTCAAAGGTCTGTCCTCTGTATTCCAACACTGATGGCTTTTTTCACAAGTCTGACCTTCCAGCACGAGGGCTCGCTCGTCCGACCTACAAAAGGTAACTTCTAATAGGTCTCTGAATCCGAGTCATTGAGTTCGTCTTCTTCTGTGTACGGGTAGCCACCTTCCCTGCCAATGTTGTTGAAAGTACAGTAGGAGCTGTGGTCGCTCCTCATGATTGGCAAGGAATCGAAGGTGACAGTTTTTGAGGTGTTGGTGTAATGATTAATGGCATTGAACGTAAGGGAAGGTAACGTGCTGCTCGATGAAACAGGCATCATCGTGGCCAGAATGAGAGCTAGGCAGTCAGCCACATCCTTGTTGGGTGCACAGGCCAAAGCTGGTGTGTAACCTAGAAAGTAAAACAGGAAACAAAACCTTAAAGACAACGTACAAGCTTCTCTAAAATCATGTAATCTTTCAGCTACAGAAATTTTACACTGTTTAACTCTGCACTGTTTAAAAAACCCATAAAGATGTAAAATTTAACGCCTTATCAATTTGAATTTTTTAACTTTCAGTTACAAAACCAGGCCAGAAGTCAGTGGACTTTGGAACAGAGATGGAATTGTTTTGTTAAGCACAGTCAGACACTCCAGGCCATTGAGAAAATCTTGGATATCAAAACGGTGAGGAAGGCACCTGGCTGAGGAGAGACAACTAATGGCAGCCAACAGTGATGGGTGAAGGCACACGCTAGAGAGCTACCACAGAAACTACTGCCCAACATGGTAGATATTGCTTCACCCAGAAGCTTCCACATATAGCTGTTCATCACAGTCATTTTAATCAGGCTGTCCTACCTCAGTAACAAGCTGGCAAGAGCATCAAGGCCAGTTAACTGCAAAGGCAGTGTGTGTATACATACACACTTTATGGCAAGGTACAGTAATCTAACTATAAAGCCAGGTCAAACTTTTATTTGAGGGGCACTAATTAAGAAATCCATTGAAATCTGAGGAAATGCCAGCTGGATTGATTAGCAGGTGTGGGCTTGCAGAGAGGAACTGGGCCTCTTGGTTGCCCAACTGGTCCAGCCAAACACCTCCTGCCAGGCAATGCTACTGTGACAACCCCCAAATGCAGGAGGCTTTCAGCTGTGGAATGATGTGCAGTCAGGTCAGGTAGCTGTGAGATCTCTTACCATGGCCCTAATAATGCTCCAACATTTCTCCTTTTGCAGCTTCCCCCTTCCCTAGGTACTTGCCTCTACTCATGAAACGTCAAGAAAACCCCTTCAAATGAGAATCTGTGCATTGCTCCTGGCTCAGGCTTTAGGCTTAATCGTTCAGCAAGGTGCCTGAGGGTAAGTTTTGGCACAGGGTATATCCACAACAGCGTGGCACTCCAAGTGGTGATGACAACAGCGGCTCTAGAAGCGCGGTAGTCGTGTAAGTACAACCACAGAGAACAGCTGATCCTGCTGCCAAGACCAACCTAAGACCCCTATACCCTGTTCCCCACAGAAGCGGGTGGCTGGGTGACCTTGTAGTGCCCTCGTGGTATCCTGCTGCATGCAACAGGCTGGCCCACAACGGGCTGCACAAGGAAACTTGTGTTCAGGTATGTCTGGGGACCTGAAGTCCAGCACTACCTGCACTCCACAACTTGCAGGTGTACAACAGCCAGGTAAAAAGCACACACATAATTCTAAATAACAGAGGGCTTTAAAGCAAACCTCACAACGTATTTCTATCCAGACCTTAGGAAGACATGGAGAACGAGGCAATGCCCATTCTACCAGCAGGCATCTCAACTACAAAGGAATCATCTTTACTGTAGCAGCAGATCCAGGCCAAGTTTTAGGATAGAGCTCAGGAGTAGTCGTGCTGTACAACTGCACAGATGTTTTAAACAAGTAGTGGCGTTAGGGAAAACATAGCTACAACTTAAGAAAACAGCAAGCAGGGGTCAATCTTGCAGCTGAACTACTGCTTGCTCAGGACAGACCTTGTGCTTGATGTTTGGAAGAGAGTAAGCCAACAGTCCCTGCCCAAAGCACACACAATCCAAGCAAACACACAGACAGTCCAAGCAACAGGGCCGTACAGAGGTGCCGTGCAGCAGATGTTTCCATGTCAATGAGGTATCAGCACTTAATGGCTCAGAGTTAAGTGACAGTCTGTAGAAGAGATACGTTTTCCAAGGATTCAGAAGGAAGGGCCAGAGTTCCTACTCTGGGATGAGACGGCATTTCAGGCATGTAAGGCAGAACAGAAGGCTCAGAATTGATCCCCCAATGCACACAATTTAGCATCTACAGTTGCTGGAGATTGTATGAACGTGACACACAAAATAAATTTATTCAAGCTGGCCATATTCAATGTCATTCCTTTCACCAACATGGTCTGACAGAAGTTCAAAGAATTAAAATGAGTGGTTACCAACTGTCTTTTTAGGGTTGGTTTTGGTCATCCCCACCCCCCCCCTCCCTTTTTTTAAAAGCTGCTTTTTGCTAAGATCTTGTACACTCATGTTCCTTCTGGAACTCAAACTTCCGTTTGAGTTCAACATCAAAAAAATTAACTGCCAAGATATCAATTAAATAATTACTTGCATCTGTTAAAAGTTCTTTAAAAGCAGTGTTTATACTAATATTCCATTGAAGGTCTTAAGCTCTTGGCTTTCCTAAGTAGGAATGAAATACCATGGTTTTATTCTTGCCTTAAACATGCCAAGGTGAAGCAACTGCTTGCACTACAAAAGACTGATATCTGCACCCTCCACCACTTCATTTTAGTCTGTATTATTTTAAAATTCTAAGACCAAATGATCTTTTTATGTCCCTTAACCTCAAAGCTATCATTCATGTGAATGAATGGGCAAGAAGTACAAATACTTTAAATTTTCTTTGAAGATGTTGGTGAATATACTGACTCTTCACTCAGTTCTCATATAACATTCCCCATCATCTCTACTTGTATCCGTGTGAGCCTTCACACAACAACAGAATCACTATCTTCACTTGTAGAAGGGGCAATAGAAGCAGAGTGAGGTGAAGCAGCTTCCTTGTACAACAGAGAACAGAGCCTGGGTGATGGACACTGACTTGAGAGCAGGGCTCCCACAGAACTGGGAGTCCTGGAGGCACCTACAGGGAAATCAGGGGGTTATGAATGTGGTCAGTGTAAAGACAGTTCTCAAGATAAACTGAATCAAGTCTTATGCTCGGGAAAGAGAAGAAAATAATCAGAGGCATGAGTCATCTCACAAGCATTACAAGAAAAATTCCTTCCAGAAAACTAGAAATTCCTTCCAACATAAAGTAGAACACAGATACAAGGAAGGTTTGGAAAAGAACTAGACAAAAAAACC
Source organism: Porphyrio hochstetteri (assembly GCA_020800305.1). Classification (NCBI taxonomy): domain Eukaryota; kingdom Metazoa; phylum Chordata; class Aves; order Gruiformes; family Rallidae; genus Porphyrio; species Porphyrio hochstetteri. Next base: position 131,678,956 of record CM036906.1, on the reverse strand, counting down.
AGCCTACCCTCCCCCCTTTTTTAAAAAGAAAGGCTGGCCAATGATCACTGTAATGATGAATCCAGAAAGTAAGAGAACCCCCCATGCTCCATCAGTCTTCAGAGTTGGAGAATGGCTCCTCTCACAACCATGCTGGCACATTGACACAAGAAATAAAAGCCAGACTGTACCAAGAAATTTACTTAGCCTAGTAAGTTAAGCAGTGGGGACCTCCTCCCAAATAATTGAAAAGTTGGCTGAGTGACCAAAAATAAAAGTTCAGATGGTGTCAAATGAAAAGAAGCACCCAGTAATTTATTTTAAGACAGGTAAATAAATAATGTCATGTTCAACAGAAATTTTGTGAGTGTGGGTTGATGACAAAGGTTCGTCCCCTGTGTGGAAACAGGGGAAAAGAACTGACAGATCTGAGGGGGAAATGATACCAAGCTGAGAATGAGCCCTCAACATGACTGCTTTTTGGGAGTAGTACACTGGACAGCTAACTTGTTTCAGTTGCTTTTAATCTTTGAATAACCCAGAGGGTTACATTTTTCCCCAAACATCTCAAAAATTCATCTTACCACATTAAGAGATGCTCTGTAACAAAAGAAGCATGATTTCAAAGCTATTTTAAATATCTTACAAACTATTTATTTATAAACTGAAATGCAGATCATTGGAGTGCTGTTGGGTTTTTTCAAAGCTGATGTTTTCCAATAATTTTCTGTACCCAGAAACCCAGAGGACCATTGAGTAGCTTTACCCAGAGAGAGACTGCTCCCCAAGAAGTCAGTGCAGCCTTTACAGCAAAGAGCAACTTCAAAGAGAAGGAGCGGATCAGGATCACCACTCTGTACCAGCTGAGGTTCTGCTGGTTACATGTTCTATATATCAAGACATGCTTCCCTGTAAAACACTAACTAAACCTTTATTTCCAATTTAATCTGAGTCTATCTGAACTTATCAGAACTGTGCTAAAGTAAGAGAATGTCAGTGTTGCAATGCAAAATATTCCAGTGCCTATTTCTTCATCTCACTTTGCTAAACGGGTACATTTCACCTCCCAAAGGCACGAGTCTTCTTCCCATTTTAAGCCTTTCTAATTAAAAAAGAGAAAAAAACCCTAAAAATCCAAGTGCCTCTCATATTTTGACTTTATTAGAATAAATCTGTGTTGTTTTTTCCTTTAGAAACACTTACACTCTAGCAGTAGATGGTAAAATCGAAGACAAGGAGACCTAAAGCTGAACCTGGCTATCACAACTGCCAGCTTTTCCATGTAACATGAAGGGTACACTATGGAAATCAAGAAGCCTTTTGCCAGAGCTTTAGAAAGCCTGCTGACATACTAATACTTCTAAGAGTTAAGGAAAAAACACAGTGACAGGTGAGATAGAGTAGTAAGTCGCATGAAAGTCCCCCTTGCTCTCTCACAACTCAAAGTATTCACTGCTTTGCACAGTCTGTGCTTTTAAAGGGGTACATGGATCCACCAGACAAGTAACTCACTACGAGTATTCTCCAGGCTGCCTGAGACATTACAAACAAGCCAACTGCTATTAGGAAGAAAGAAGCACAGTGAGGAACAAGATTAGGTACCACTGAAAATTTAAAATATGAGCAGAATTTAAAATAAGTGTTAACATGCTGCAGTTGAATCCCCAGGCTGGCAGAGAACTGTGACTTCTACCCAGGCAGTGTTTCTCTCTTATGGCAAAGCCCTGCCCCACCAAGGGACTGGCTGGTTGCACATGAAAAGCCCACAGAAACACAAACATCTCCAGTCAGCATACTCGTGATGAGAAACAGAAATAAAGAGAGATATGTTTTCCAATCTTTTCATTTCAGGGAGTTTCACTTAGCAGTTATTCCTGTGACTGATTTTAGGCAAGGAATGATCTGTAATGATCAGGAATGATCAGCCATGTCACTTATAAGCAGTGCAATTTGAGAAACACACAGAGAAAGTTGCAGTAAACATCAAGGGAGGAAAAACTTTCCATGCTGGAAACACAATTGGAACTATTCACTAGGCACATCCCTTCCAGAAAAAACCCCCCACCAAACAAAACACCAACCTAAAAACCACAGAGCAAACCCAGCTTCAGAAGACCACAGATGTCTTACATGAAAATATGCAAATAAGAAGTCGGGAGATTTATTTTCTTTCGTTCTTACAAGGTATGGGATTTATTCTCTGTGATAAAGCAGTTACTTTTTCTTACTTCTATGTGCCAAAAATGTCAAAACAGCCAAAAGCTTGAGACCAGTAATTAAGACCTATAATTTCTACTTGCTTTTGAAAGCTAACACCAATATACCTACCATGACAAATGAATGGCAATTCAATCCAGTTTCTTAACAGCTGAAAGTTCTATCTTAGTTTGAGCATTACGTGTCTTTCGAACCATTTCCAGTATGCCAAAGCTAGTGGATCCATAGGGTATTCATTACTGAACTACAAATGCAAACCAACCATTTCTATGCTGTAAGCTGCATTATTCCAAAAGTCTTCTCTCTCCTTACACTTCTGCTGCTGGGCTAAAACATCCCATCACCAACACATTTTTTAGTACGGGGGAAACTGCTTTTCAGTGAGCTGAGTTCAAAACCACAGTTCCTTAGGGGGAAACAAAGTTAATTTTTTCTTACCATTTTCATCCACAGCAAGTACACTTGCTCCCTTCCCTAAGAGCTCTTGAACTACAACCGTTAGTCCGTTCCGAGCAGCAACATGCAGAGGTCTGTGAAGACAAGAAAACTCAAATATAAACCTTAGAACAAGATACTAAATAAGAGAGGTGTCTTGCATCTAGTTGAACGATGTTATTTACACATTATGTAAATACTGTAGACATAACTACTAAGATGGGAAAAACATCAGATCTTTTTTCTTATTACAAAGAAACCCTGCAATAACAACTGTGCACTTTATTCTTTCCACGGCACCACACAGCAAGAAAGTAGCTACTAGAAAAGACTTGCCTGCTTATGAGCTTCATCACATTAAACACACCTAGTGCCCTGCTGCTGCTAAGTCCACCCCTGAACTGTTGTAACAGATACCATCACATCTGAGAGCGACTGTGTACCGCTGGCCAGCACTGTCGGTCGTATTTTATTGCACGTAAATGCTTGTAAGAAACACAGAAGCATTTCATCAAGCTGCTTTTTAGAAACCACTATATTCCGTTGGGACTAGAGATAAAATAAATTATTTTGCAGCACCATGTATGAAGCAAGAAAAGCAGATTACTTTTCAAAGCCTCAAACTATTAACCCTCGCCCTGTTTTACTATGACCTGATCTACCGAGGAAAGTGTAGCTTTACCTCAAATATTCTAATTGTATCTTTTCCAAATGCAACAGTTTTTCAAAATTGGTTCCCACAGGCTTAAGTAAAACCCTGCCATCACTCAGCAGGAAACAGAATGATCAGCTTACTTCCCTTGTTCTTTACATTGCTCTTCATTCATTTTGAGATTCTTAAAATTATTTGAATTAACTGAGTACTATATTTTGATTCAGAAACAAGTGTCTTACTTAGAGACCAGAAATGCAAAAGATGTAAATAGGAGCAGCTGTATCTATGGTGCTCATATTAAAATATTAAAATTCAAGAACTACTGATACAGTGACAGATATAATGACACACAGCTCTTCTTCCTCTGAGGAGAAGGCAGGAAGCTGGAGTGAGTATGCCAGAGCTGAGATTTGGCCTGCAGGCCACCAGCTTGACAGTGCTGGTTTGGACTACCCTGAGGGCTACTCCAAATTGCACTTCCCAAAAGACAGTGTGTCGTTGTGGGGCTAAATCCTGCTGACACTGCAGCACACAGATCCTGAATCCCCACCACTTTGACTCAACCAGACTACAGTCAAGACCATCTGTAGTGAAAAAGGTACTGTAACTAAAATAATTCTAATACAGAGGCTAAAACTTTTAATGCTTATCTTGCCACAAAGCAGGCCACTGTTTAAGCTCTTCAGAAAGTCAGTTTAGTTATTAAAAAGCATTTGCTAAACCAGTAATACCCCGAACAACTGTTACCAAATCTTGCAATTTATATAAACACTTCATGGAGGTGTGAGGAGGTACCTATTTTTCCCCATGACATCTCTTGACTACACGAGCCAAGGCATGTGGGTGGAATTACAGGAGCCTGTGGTGGCATGCTTTCCCACTTCTGTTCCCATCTCAGTTTTGCTTTTCCTTTTCTCAAGACATCCCTGCTTCAAGCCAGGAATGAGGCAATCAATCCCTTTCCTGCTTTCTGGTTATTTCACATGGCCTGAGGTGCACCGTGGTGAGCAGCAAGAGCAGAGGAAGAAGTATCACTATCTTAACTCCTTAGTTCCAGTGGATCCCCAGGAATAGTTGAACAACTGTAGGAGTCTGAATGAAACCCATTCCAGAAGGGATGTAGGGCCAGAGAAATACATGAGTTGCTTACAAGTAATGGTGGTTTTTTCCTACATGGTCTGTGATAGTGTTATTAAAGCAGTCTAGCAATTCATGTATGTAACTTGGCTATGTAGGAAGTATTTGACACCTGGTATAACACAAATGCATTTGTTAAAAGGAAAAAAAAATAATATAGAAGAGTCATTTTAACAGCCCATCCTGATATAAATTCCCTTGTATGACATATCACTAACTTTTTAAAAGTTTTCTTTATGACTGGCCTAAGAAAATAGGCTTAGTTCTGCAGGAGAGAAGATCTTCAGGAAGCGTAAGAATACTGGATTCTCCATAATATCTAATAGAAAATAGTCTTTCAACCTAGTAAGAATAGGGGTGATTTGCTAACAGAAAGCATGCTTAAGAATAAATGCATACTTCAGTTAGCTAGCTCTGAAGAGCAAGTTGTAGTTTGCCTTGAACGAGCTGTTAACTGAAGCGAATGTTAGTTGAAAAAAATTAGATAATTTCTAAAATAGAAAAATATTGGTTTATTTGTAATCTCGGGGTGCAGCAATTCCACACAGGATTCCCTGAATCACACTATTGTGAGATTTATCATCCCTTTCACCCAGCTAAAACTAGGGTTTTAAGTACGAGCAGAACACTGTTTCACTTCAGGTTGCTTCAACTCTTGGTGCCTACTAAGCAACTAAAATTCAACCAATTTTGAAAACTAAACCCCACAAAACTGAACTATATTCCTTGCTATGTGCCAGGCTCACACCAAGAACTCATCTGTACAACACACTCACTGCCAGTACGTACGTTTGCAAGGCTGCGTTGGTGGCATTGATGAGGTTTCTGTCCGTAATCTTCTCCAGTATTAACAAGGCACTAGTTTCATGACCCTTAATACAGAACAAACATCTGTCATCTATCAAATATTCTACAAAAAATTGCTTTAAATGCCTTTTCAAAGTAGCAAGTTACTATTTGCAAACAGTGCTTGATAACACGAAGCTCAGACTAGGCACACACCTTGCTGCAAGCCAAATGGAGCGCTGTGTTCTTAGAACTGTCTTGCAAAGTCAGATCGGCTTTAGCACTGCTAACCAGCACCTCTGGGGAAGTAAAGATCTGTATTAACTAAAAACATATCTCTTAAAAGTCAGAATGGCTTACATTTGTGCAAAATGAAAGCATAACTTGACAAAATATACCCACAAGAGCGTTAACTATAAAGAAACTTTACCCCTCCTAAGATGAACAAAGAAAGAGCAGAAACATTTAAAGCTTTCTCTTTACCAACTGTGTTCGTCTGTCCATTTTCTGCAGCCATCATTAAAGGTGTTTTCCCAGTAGAATCTACAGCATTTACTTGAGCATTGTGACTGAGCAGAAGCTGTAGACACTCAACATGATCTGTAAAAGCTGCTGCATGAAGAGGAGTTCTACAACAGATCAAAAGACAACAGGGCCATGTTCAGCCATGCTCTCTACTTTGTTCAAAGGGCATCCTGACTGTGATCCTGCAACTACAAAAGGCTCAGCAGTCCCTCCCACTGATCCTTTGAAATCAGTACTGCTGAGCTGTGACTGCTGCCTTTAGAAAGGCACCTCAGTGTTTCAAGTAATTCCCTCTATGTGGTTTACAAGAGATATAATTTCATTCAGAAAAAATAAAACATGCATAAAATACTACCTACCAAGGGATACAACTTAAAGCATGCTCAAATTTGCCTATACAATGAAAAGTCACATCAAGTTTACTCAATCAGAACAAAAATTTTAAAACTACAAAATTTATTTCTAATACAGAATATAAAAAATTCTGCAAAGAATAAAAGCAGATGGAAGGGAGAATCAATGTAAATAGCAAATACAACCCCCCCAAATGATCAGAGAATTTAGTAGAGCACCTCTTTTACATTACAAACATTGTTCCATTGTGCATTTGCACTCTTACCTTCCTTTTGAATCTGTAGAATTTACAATACCAGCACCTAGGGTATCAATTAACATTTCTGCAGCACCTTCATTGTCATTTATCCTATAAGGAATCAAACAGGCTGTTATTTACAGAATGATAAATCTTTTGTTGAATACAGCAATGAAATCTGTGAAGAATAATTTTGCACTTCCTTACACAGCACAATGCAACGGAGTGAAAGAATTTCCTTCCATTTTCTGGAAAACTTCCTGTTCCAGGAGGAGCTCTACACAACTGTCGTGACCTACAGCAAACATAAGGGTTAGGTATTAAAAAAGGAAGAAGGTATATTTATGGATTGCAACAACAAAAAAAAGTATCTAAATTAGATTAAGCAATGTTTTATTTGAAAGTTGCCCAGACACACTGGTTATATTTGATAGGGCCACATTTAGGAACTGACACATTTTTAGAATCCTGAAAATTAAACTGACATTTAACACTGTGAACTCTGTGAAATTCAGAAGGAATCTCATGCTATGTGAATAACATCCAGAACACTTAATTTAGTTCTTTACACCTCCACGTTTCAAACTCCTCTGTATAATCACCACTTAGTCTACATGAAAACATCTCCGCTATTTAAGTGTTACTTTTGTTCCACTGTCTTGCCTAAACTCAAAGACTCAAGTCAACAGTCCTAAGAAAAGCTTAAAAAGAACATGTGCAACCTATGATACCAATATTTTCAAAGTTCTACTGCTGTACAGGTAGTTAATAACTGTAACTACCTGTTTGATCTTAGATGCCCACACGCAGAGAACCTTAGTTCATTATTCACTGATGTCTGGAGGATTTCTGTTTTCACAAATCCTGTCAAATTTTCATTCTACAAAACCAAGCATATTTCAATTCTGCTTTATTCACACACTGGAAATGGACTAAGCTCCAAGAGTTTAGTTTTATGAATGTGACAGAGGTGTTTTTCTAGTTCAGATTATCAGTGTGTTTACCCAGTTGCCTCAGCTGTGAGGACAGCTTAGTTAGCAAAAATAAATGCTAAAATGAAGCCCTAAAACCTTCCTTTATCATGTGACTCAGGTGAAATAGATGAGAACCTCTACTATGTCAGAAATGAACACACAGAAAAATCTTTAGCCAAGAAGCTTAATGAATTTTCTACCTTTTAAGGGCTCCCTTACCCCCAAATCTAAGAAAAGTTAACAGTTAAAAAAAACCCCAAAAACTTACTGAATCACTTTTATCAACTCTGGCTTCTTATGCCTAGCAAGGCTGATTTGAAGTAAACTCTAAAAAAGATTTCATCTGAAACGGTTCCTCCCTAGACTCCCTGTGAAGGCTCTTTTGAAGGTTGTGTTGCACTTTTCTATTCACATGTACTAAGCTGAACTTCTTGAAAGACTCCGTGGGGCACAAAATTAAGAAGGCAGTTTCTAACAAAAATGTAGTAGAAAGATAAACACCTCATGTTATGTATTAGATGTTAATGCATTCCCCCAAGATAGCGTGTCCATCGTACTGTCACACTGAATAATATGAACTGAGAGAGAACAGACTTCTTGTATTGCTTTTGTAAGCAGCAGTAAGTTCTGTCTCAGTACCAAGGAATACATTTCAGTCCATATTTTAACTGGAATATATTTACCATTATAGCAGGCCCAATGCAGTGATGTATAGCCATGATTGTCTGCTATTGCAGGTACTGCATCCGCGGACGTAGCTGACTGCAGGAGAGCTCCCAGAACACCTACATGTCCACACGCAGCTGACAAGTGTATAGGGGTTCGTCCCCTACAGTCTCGTAGTAAGGACTTAGCACCATGTTGGAGCAATGCCTCCACACACTCCTCGTGCCCAGTAACTGCCTGCCAGAGACAGACAGGTATATAAGCCAAGGTGTGGAATACCTAAACCAAGGAAACTGCAGGCTATTTTACATTTTTAAGTAATAACAAAATAAGCAGCTATTATTTTTATTCATGGAAACAGTAATTCTGTTGGAAAAATAGCAATGTATTAGCATATTGATGACAGACTTATTTCTTGGAACAACACTGACTGAACTGTTAATCTCTAGGGCTCATTCAATTGTTTTAGCTCTCACAGATTATAAAGAAGAGTATTTGGCATGTGCGATGCATCATATGCTTTTCTTCCCCCCATTAACACTACCCCCTCCCATAAGACAAAGCTGTATTCCGGGACCTCTCCAGTCAACCCTTTACAGCAAGATTAAAGAGGTTCTATAAGTCCAAAATGATTCTATGCAAATAATTCTGAGGGTATGTAACAAACAGGCAAAAGCTAGCCTCCTGGAAGCAACTCGAAAGACAACTAAGAAGGTCAAGATATGAATAATGAGAAATTCATTAACACTACATATTAACTCTGCATTTGAAATCAATATGTATTAAAACTAGAAAGGACAGAAAAAGAATACTCTCTTACCCCTCTATGTAATGCTGTCCTTCCCCACTTATCTTTGGCATCGACATTTGCTCCTTTGTTAAGGAGTGAATAGACGCAGTCGGCGTGCCCGTTGAGAACTGACAACATCAGGGGCGTCCTAGGCAGACAGTGAAAGAAAGTGTAAGCTACTGAGAAATTTAACAGGCTAGCACTCAGCTGAAATAGAACAAATACTTCTGGACAACACTGTTAAAATTTACATAATCAATCAACTACTCTAGCACTACCTTCACTCAGAGAATGCCATATATATTTGTTTTTTGGTTCAAGGAAACAAATTGTAATTCAGAAGTCCTCATTAAATTACTAGCATCCATTTTTTCAGCACTTGGGCAATAAGACACATTTTAGTTTCCTCCCAACTGAAAAAGAACATTTTTCACTGCCAACATTATGTTTGTTGCAAAATACAGAGTCACATTTGGCTTAGTTCAAATATCATCTCCCTTTAAAGCAATACATTAAAAATATTTAATAAAATTAAAATATTTAGGTTTTCCTTTTATAAAAAAAAAACCAGTAACTTGTGAAGAACAGAATGTGTAATGTTTAAACTCACTGTCCATTTCCATCTTGAATGTCCACTGCATTCTGTGGTTCTGCATTTCCTATCAGTAGCCGCAAACATTCTGAGTGACCATTTGTAGCTGTAAAGTATCAGAAAGAGATGGGGTTTACATCAATTGCTTTTGAGTATAAAGCTCAGACTGGTAACCTGCTCAGACTAAAGCCTGTTAGTTTGAGAACCTACCATACAGCTTTACCATGCTGTAACTTAAAAACAAAAAAAATACATGAACACAAGAAAATTATTTCAGAAATTCAGCATTCTCAGCTCTACAGTGCTAAAAGGGATCGATTCCAACTGTCAAGAGCCAACAGGTATTTGGTTTTTTATACATAAACAGGGTTGCACACATTAACCATAAGTAGAAAATATATATACATATACAATATCCACAAGAAGGAATAATGAACTATAGTAATTAGCATAACTGTTGCTTGTTTTAAGGCACAGGTAAACACATACCTGGCTAACCTTACAGAGATTTTGTTAGCAGGTGTAGCATGTGCATAGTTATGAAAGGATAACTGAAATGACATTTAAAAAGAGGGGGAAGGAAATCACAGAATCACAGAATCACAGAATTGTAGGGGTTGGAAGGGACCTCGAATGTAATGCCTTGGAGTAATTAGCTAGTTAAACAACATGAAAAAGAAAAGAAAAAGAAATACTGAGAAATCACATTTAAATGCAACTCATGAACGATAAACGCTTGCTTGTTGGAGGGGAGATTATTTCTGATGCACAGCTGCTGCATTCAATCCATGTAAGAACAGTGGCAATTCATGCTTCTCCAGCAGACAGAAATGCTAACAGAAGTTGGGAGAAGCTAAATCAAATAGAAGAATACAGTTTGTGCTCATGGACAACAAATTAAGTGGTTAGAATGATGATGTTTTGTACATAACACTCATTTCTGTTAACACCATAGCTATAAATGTCAATCTAAACAAGCCTATTTTCAGAGAGAGGAAAAAATAATAGGAAGATAGCATGAATGTTAGACTTTGAGAAAGGTAGGTATATACAAGTATTCTAGGAAAGGCAGCAAGAAAATATTGCAAAGGATTGCTGTTATTTTGAAAACACTTAGGAGTCATTTAAATCCTTGGAAAAAAACCAAAATATACTTTTCATGTCTCTTCTCAAACTGACATAATTTTCCAAGACTCCAGTCATTTTAGAAGTATTTTACTGCCAAGAAAGGCAACACAATTCACATATCTAAATTTGGGCCTACAGTTTGGGCTGTGTGAAGGTGAGGAGAGAAATGGGAACACGTCACTGACACCTGTCAGTACAGCTAGTCTGGCTAGTTGAATGGACAAGGCCAATGCACCCTTCCAGACAGCAGTGTGGAACAGCATGCCTTAGGCCAAAATGATTTACTGGGATGATACTAGTTTCTACCCACAACTGCTTTCTTACGCCTTCCTCAGCACAGTATGTTTAAAGGCACTGTCTACTCCTAAACACCGTCTCTTAAAAGGTTCATGGTAAAGACTTCTAATCACACAGATGATCTACTTCAAAAGCCAAAATTTTAGAGGCTAGTGGTTAGCACATACCTGCAGCATGTATTGGCGTCCTCTTGACAACGTAATCTTTCACCAAGATTGATGCTCCCTGATTAATGAGCACATCTACACATTCTACGTGTCCTTTAAAGGCAGCAAGATCCAGTGGTGTCCTTCCATTATTATTCCTCACATCAAGGTCCAGCAGTGACTGTACCAGCACCTCCAGAGCCTGATGGTGGCCATGATAGGCCTACAATGACAAGAAAACTCTTCAGTGTTCCTGACCTTTACATTTGCCCCTTTCTTACCAGGATTACATAAATAACACTGTAAAGATACTATTTTTGTTTTAACATGTGGAAGACCTGCTGATGCAGTGTGGAAGTAGTTACAATAGCTGCAACTAATTAAAAATCACTCCATAATTGCAGCGAGAAGGTTGTTGGGTTTTTTCAATTTTATTCTCTCAGTCAGTAACTGAAACTACTTTCAGAAAATTGCACGCCTCCAACTGGCACAGCTACCAATATGTAGTTACAGTTACATCACCCTCAGATTATTTCAAGTGAGCAACATATGCAGAAGTCAATAAAATTTGTAACTAAGAAGAATGCAGTATAAATTAAAATTTTACAACACAATTAACATAACTGGTAAAACAGTGGAGGCTTAGGGGGTGAAATGGTTGAGGGATCAGAATGAGTACACAAGGATAAAAGACTGGCACAGGTATGTAGGTATGTGCCAAGACAGAATGTCAAAGTTAGCAAGGAAAACAAACATCTACAACTACAGTTTTATAATTTCCATCATAAATTTTAAACTTACACTCACAGATACATCATCTCTGCCCCCAGACAAAACTAATTTCCAGTCTCTTCTAACTGTATGTATATATAAATATATATATAGTACATATGTATACACACATATATGTACTGCATATATATATATATATATATATATGCAGTATGTACTGCATGAGACTTGCTAGAAGGCCAGTGAAAAGATGAAAGCTACGTATCGAGCTGGTTAGTCTGTATTTTGAGTATATTTCTATAGACATTTTTATCAGGTCCTCTCCTACATTACTTTCTGTGCAAATCTTTCTTTGAGTATTAAAGTCAAACATTTCTCATGCTAAACAATGATGATGAGGATAAAAAGAAGTCATCACTGCTTACAGAACAAGTCTTCTAAAAGTCTGTCAGCATAAATGGTAATGTAAATCATAATCAGAAGATACCAAATGAAAGCTGTTCTACGAAGCAAGTCTCAAGTGAAATGCTAAAAATTATCCTCCACAGCTCATTTGGGAATATTATGGTATGTAATTTTGCGTTTCATGTATTGTTGTTGACCTAGTTCTTAAAAAAATCCAGAATGAATAAACCTAAGTGTTTCCACTCAGATGAGCAATCATCAATAAATAATTAAATACTCACAGCTAAATGCAGTGGACTTATAGGTGCTCTGTTGTCTGAATCATTCAGCATGTCAGTACCTGATGTTTCCATTAGCTTAGCAGAGAGAGAAAGTCAGAGTGAGTGCAAAAACCCCCTTCACTTCTACAAACATTCAGCAATAACTGCTAGTTTCCAGTACACACAGATTGAAAAAATAAAGGATAAAAATAGCAAGAACAATAGATTACCATTTCCTTAGGAATTCTAGATCCCCTTCAATGTTTTAAAGTTTGAATTGCTAAGACTGCAATCTCTCCCCCATATTCACCTCCCAAGCACAGTTGTTTACTTTTGTGTAACAATGCAATATTTAAACCAGAAGCAAATCTACAATTCTTTTTCCTGCAGCAGCCATATGAAATAATAAAGATGAAATGAATACAAAGGCAATACAAGGACAGGTGAGAGGAGCTGTAGCAGGAAACCCCCCCGCAAACAACAGGTAGGCATTTAGATTAGGTGAAAAGTCAGCAAGAAAATAAAATGCAAAGCCAGAAGGCAGGACTGATTTCTCACAACAGAAAAAAAACACTTCCCAAAGAGAAGAAATGGACCCAAAAGAAGCACAAGCATTATAAAATAGAATTAAAATCTATATGTATACATTCCTATTTGTCACTTTCAGATGTGTCCTAAAGTTTTAATTCTGTGTCTTTTTCAAGACCGTATTTCACTTAGTACACTAGTAGAATTAAAACATTTGAAGTGTTTGAAGAAGACCAAATATACTCAGATGGTTAAGTTCAGATCACACTTTTATAATATGGTCATATGAATGCTTAAATGAAAAAAAGGCTTAAAAATAACTTTCTATTTTACAATTCTGAATTGCGACTAAAACTAAATTGCCAGCGAAATGAAAAAATAGATCTATGCATTGAAGAAATGGTTGAATAAGTCTAAAAATAGGCAGGATTTTTTAAATTACAGGTTCCCTTTTGCTGTACAGTAGTAATAACACAGTGAGAAATAATACACACTTACAACATCTAGAGGCGTTTCACTTGCAATCTGCAATTAAAAACATTCAGAATTCATGTTTGAATACATCTGGATATAAAAGTATGATTTATATAAAATTAACTAGTTGTATAACACAGAGAAGGTAAAATTAGCATATCAAATAACAAAGAAATTTTGCAAAGGGATTAATAAAAAACTACCTGAGGCTTTGTTATCTAAAACTCTGTTATGTGGCTGTTAGTCACTGTAACTACGTGAAGTATTTTAAAAGGCACCCTTACTTTACGGGTTTTCCATACATTTCAATTTGTTCCTTCAGATGACACTTCTGAAATATCTTAATACTTCTCAGTGAGATAACCTGCAGTTATTTTATTTCAGCCATCAGGAAAAAAAAACTTAGCAGTGTATTTTAAGTTAAAAAACAAAACAAAACTAATATCCCACATCCTCAACAGGTTATCTCTTCACATCACTGTATTGTCTTTTTAAGTCAGTATCTACCATCTTAACTTCTCACCTTGTCCCTATTTTAAGAGTACTGAGTGCTTAAATATTTATCCTGACAGGGGCTGAGACTCACTACTGCCCCAGCTTACGGATGGAGAACCAAGGTGGAGGAATCCCCTGGCCTCTGCATCATACCCTGTAAGAGCAGCTGTTACAGCTTTCATCTATGATACGTTTTCTTACCAATTCAAGACATAAGCGATGACCATAAGCAGCTGAATAATGAACTGCATTGTATCCTTGTTTGTCTCGGATCCCCGGATTGGCATCGTTTCTTAGCAAGTATTCCAGGCACCTATTTAAATTGACATACGCAACCATATATCTAAATGTTCAATTTCAACTTCACTCTATGTGATAAATTGTTCCAATTCAATTGGAAAATAGAATACAGCACACAGGAACACTGATTTAATGTACAGTATTGGCTAGGACTAGAGAACACCTAACTCATTACACCAAGCGTTAAGGTCAATCACAAAACTTCCCAACTTTGAAAGAATCCTTTGCTGCAGACATCCTGCATCCTCTGCATTACCTGACTTAGTTAAAGCTAGCATTTCATGGCCATCTTCCACCTCACTAATACCATTGCTTTCACCTTTGTTAATACAAATGATTAATAGTTTTGTATGCTTTTCTGTATCGGCACATTCTTCTGTACTTAATACAGAAGGAAGAGAACCAATAGCTGAGGTCTTCATGGTAAGGCAAGAGTCATGGTATGGATACACACATACACTTCCACTGCCGGATACTATTTACTGATGTATTTATATAGTAACTGCACTTAGTTGTTGGCACGCTTACATCCTACCGCTCCTTATTTACATGACACAAAGTTGTAAGGCCGAACATGATCAGCACCGTTTCAACCACAGACACTCAGCCAGGAGGATGTAAAATAAGGTAAAGTCAGCCCCCTCTCCCGATTTTTCTGTTTGAAGAAACTCCATGTATGCACACTAAATGATTCCAACCAATAACCCTACTTACTCATCATTTTATGTTGTCTACCATTTCAGCAACACTTTGCAAAGTCACCATTATTACCTCGAATTTGCTGGTGAAGCCATTTGTTTTTTTGAAGCGTACAAGAAGTCACTATCCCATCTTATCTCTGGGATTATCAAATACCTCTCCTTTATCGGTTAAATAAAATGCATGTGAAGCTAAAAAATATATTATCTTGTCAAATCCTGCTTGGAATCTTTCTTCCTTAGCACAGTGTATCTAAAGTTCTCACAGGTTGCCACTATCCATAGAGATAATCAGGCCAGTGGGATACACTGACAATATGAGAGGTTTAGCTCCCGTTTATCTCATGGGCAATTGTTTGGTATAAGGTTAAAGGAAATGTCAACATTTATAGTTGTTTGATATGGCTATGCTAAGATGTCATGTGAAAAACTTGCAGTAGGCTATGGCAGGGTTAGGCTTGAGAGGCTGGAATCCTAACATGACCTCTGATCAGTGCTGTTACAAGTAGAAACTTGTATCATTCAAAACCCTCCAGACGATTCAAACCTTGGAAAAAGAGAGGCAGAAATCCTACAAAAGCAGCCACCACCTGAGGGAAGGCAGCATGACCCTGCAACATCAAAACTCTCCTTGCAAGGAAGGGCCTGGAGTCAGCGGATGGAACAGCATGAGTTCATCTGCTGAACAAGATCCAGTACCAGCTGTGATGAAATGGAAACACGTTTCAACATGAGGCAGCTGTACTGGGTCAAGGGCTCAAGAGCCTCATGAGCAACAACAGCAATTGGCTGAAGTGAAGACCTGCCATTTGCTTTTCCATCCCAGACACAGGTTGAAAAATAACAAACCAGGTGAGTGAAGATGGAAGGGGCAAGAAACTGCAGGAAAATCTATGACATGGAAATGCCTAATTACTAAGTACTCTGTCTCATTACAAAGTTGACAAGAACAGGAGCGAGATCAACGTGCCCTCATGATTTTCTGCCCAGCATAAAAGGACTTAGATTGGTAGCAAAAAAGGTAAGAATTCTCCAATTTTAAAGAATAACATCTGTAACACAAGGGGTAAGTAACTTTACAGTAAGTTCAACTTATCTAATAAAAAGCTACCTGTGAAGCCTATCTATGCTTTTAACCAACTAATTTGTGTTTTACTTGCCCAGTAAGCAAATGTCTGGATTTCATGAATGGCAACCAGGCATGCAAGTTTTTATTTCAGTTGAAACAAGATGAGATTTCTGAGAATCCAAAGACAAGTTAATGTGTCCCATCGAGTGAGAACTACTCTCCCTACATTTTACTTGTCAGCTCATCTTTCTTTCTTAATCATCCATTTTGTATTAATATTCATGGATGATTAATAAACATCCCTGGCCTTGGCTATCTAAGCCTCTATACTTGTGTACTTTCTGTATTTGTGGGCTCACAAAAACCTTAATACACTAAATATACTGCGGGATGAAAAAAATCTACTAAAAATCCTTGAGTACCCAATGTAAACCAGACAATTATGTTTGCAGTTTCTTCTCACCCAGAAAAGAGATTAATCTTGGATGTTTTGCATACTTAACTGCCTCAAAAGACCTCTTTAAAAGGAGACTGATCAAACTTTATGAAAGCCCAGACCAGTTACTTTTGCATCCCCTTTATTAACTGGTGTACTGTCCATTAAATAATTCTAACATAGAAAGTGGGTGGGTTTTCTTTTCTCCTGTAGGATGCTGCTTAGTTTATCTCATTCTGCACTCATATTTCTTTCTCGAGTCTTGTCAAAATGAGGCCTACTGGTGTTTGTTCCAGATCAGAAGCACAGGTTAAAGATATAAAACAAACATTTCCAAACAGGAACAAACAGGAAAATAACTTTCAACAAACACATCCTTGTCCCAAAATCTGTCTTTAAAGATGTCTGAACAAAGACTATAAAAATGCACATAAATATCTTTGGAATGCCTATGTGGATAATTTCTTGACTTCTATTTCTTTTTGCCCGGGCTTTAGATTCCAACTCAGTGATCATTTTTAGCTTCATTCCTATTCTGAATGTGAGCTGAGCAGTACTCGTTTTCCAGCTGTTACTAATCATTCTGCTGCATCAATATAAAAAGCTTCTCCTTAGGCCATTATGCTTTGCAGCCTGTCTTCCTGAGAGCCAACTGTTAATCAGGAGGGCGATATCGCACGGGTGCCAGAGACGAATCTTTGAGCTATCTCCCAAAGCTCTGCAGCGTTGCCATCATCATTCTTGCTCCTGCCTTTTTGTAAGACAGATGGCAAAACGATGTCATCTGAAGAACCATTATAGTTTGGAGGTTTTCAGAGCAACTGTGAAGCTAAAATTAATCCTAGCTCAACTTGTGAGAGGGCAATTAAAGTAAAATTATCGCAGCAAACTCCATTGGGAATTGAAAGTATATCTAAAAAGCAGCAGACAATTTAGTTTCAAAATTTGGCTTTACATAAAAAGTCACGTACTTTAAACATTAGTTGAATGGCCATGAAAGTATTCTTTCTTTATCCTTCAAAACCCACCTGCAAGTTGTATGCCACCTCATTCCTACTGCTACCTGACCTTTTAAAAAGATGCTGCATTAGGCAGGATGATATGGCACCAAGCGGCACCTTTCTGGCGAAGGTGTCGCCGTACGCACTCGAAATGCGATGCTGCAGGCCAGCTTGCTTTGAGCTGCTGACATGAGTGTGTGCACACCCAAGTGACACACATCTGCTCAATACAGACAGTGCCTTGTGCTGTAGTAGCCCTGTTAATTTTGTGTTCTCTCTCTCAGCTTTACACAGAAGCGCTTCAGTCATTAATAATTACATGAAATATAACCATTAGCCACAAAACAAACACATGCAAGAGACGTTTATGGATTTAAGAGAGTTTCTGGATGCATTTCATTAATAAAGCAGTAATTACTTCACAAGCATTCATACTAACAAGAGATAGGGTTGTGATGCCAAAGAAGAACTGTTTAATCAAACATCAAATGGATGAAGTACCTTATAGTTAAATGTCGAGGTAATTTCTATCCTGATGTAGGCCTACTGTAACTCACAGTATAGTTTTACAGTGTATTTTTGTTTAACTACACAGATTTTAGGGCAACATGAAGAGCCCTCCATCAAATGCACCACCCCTCACCAGAATTTGATTTTGAAGTGAAACGACCCTACTGCTTCCAACTGTCATAACAACCCCCACAAACGGTATTCACTCAACCACTAGACAGCAGGAGGGCTTGAAAACTCTATTCCAAATGAATTCCTTAACTGGGGCACCTGCATTATAAGGCATAACAAAAAAATTACAATACCTTTTACTACTGGTCATTTTTCTTAGAAATACTTGCTAGATAAAATACTTTAAATACAATGAACAACCCAACCCACTGTCGTGTTTCATCTTTAAAAAACAAAAAACACATCTGTCAAATCTAAAGGCAGAACATACACAAACTTCTCAGCTCAAATGTTTCTAAGGAGAAAGGCTTCAGGACAAAGCATGCCACTTACTTTCCATCTGTGTCTGATGCAGCTGCGTAGTGCAGAGGTGTACAACCCCTCTCATCAAGGTCGTTCACACTAGCTCCAGATCCCACAAGGGCAAACAGGCACTGATAATTACAATTGGCAGCAGCATAATGGAGTGGAGTTCTTTAGTACACATTTAAATAAAAAGTACAATGGTAAATAACAGCAAAATAATAGAGAGACAGAAAAAGCAAAATAAAATGAAACTTAAATCCTTCTTACGTTTTTAAGCAAGTATTTGTGAAGAAGAATGCATCTTTACAATATTAAAAATTGGGGCTTTGTTCTAGGGGCCATTTAATAGTGCAGAACCATATCTAGGGGATCTATTTGCCAGCCAAAATATGCACAAACTTTGTCTTAAGGGAAGCTTTATATGAATTTTCTTGTGTAAATATATAGAGGAAAATAAAATTTACATCAGAAATACTACTTTTAGTTAAGTAAACTCAAGCCACATGGAAAAACATGGACAAATTTAAGAACTGCATGGCAACTAAACACGGTAAAAAACCCCTACAACAATGAGTAAGTAGATGTTTTCAACAAACAGATCAGAATTTTGTCTAAAACAGGCATTATTTGTTTAATTTTAACTATACTACCACACCAGATGTATTGTTAAATTAAACTTTTGAAAATATACCTTGCCTTCTTATTAAAACAAGTGATAATCTCAGAGGAAACTTATTCCAGCTTCACATACATGAACAATTCTCTAAAACTGGTTTGGATAAAATTTCAAAAGCTTCAGGAGGACTCAGAATTCCATTTTCTGGTTTTAAAATACCTCAATTTTGAGGAGACAGAGAGGCACTTTAAAGTATCCTACCTCTTCCTTCTCCCTTAAAATTATTTTTTCCCATTTCTCTCCATTTTTAACTATTTTAATATTTTCCCTCTCCTGACATTTTCTATATAACATGCATATTAAATCAAAACCCACAACGAACATAGGAAAATCCCACAACTTTCAATGACAGGAGTTGTGACAGATAGTTGTTCCTTTCTCAGGAAAGAATGGAAGTGGAATTTAAAGCAAGACGCAACTTTGGATCCATAACATAGTCAAGCCCTACTCCTGCTGTCCACATCCTGGAAAAAAATCATATTTTCCATGATGTGATGTAAGAACTTACACAAGTACTGATCATGCCATCTAAACTTAAATCATTCTATACTAAAAATAGAAATGTGATTCCAAGAGAGTTCAGGGCATGAATAAGGAAGCAGAAAGGGACGGATACAATGAAAGGAAGACAGTGAAGCAGTTATAAAAACAATGGATCTTTTGATTTAAAAAAAAAAAGGTAGAAATAACAGATTTATAGATTTAACTAACACAGTATTTGTAAAACATCACTAATGTCCTTGGATGAGAGCAGTTTAAACTCATTAGATTCACGCTGTAAGCAAAAAAAGTCTCATAAAAATTACAGCTGAACAAAACTCAGCTTTAATAAACAAGGCTAGACACTTAACAAAACACAATAAACAAAACATGTCTGCAAGCTTTGATAACATATGCTGAAGCACAGATTAACAGAGACATGGCATCTTAAAAAAAAACCCAAACATCTAAACTGGAACACACAGACTTGCCCACATAGCAATACGCTGCTTCCATAATCCTTTCAACAGCCCTTTACGATACACAAGGGTAGAATGTCTTACCTCCCAAATCTGTCCTTTTTGTTGAAGTCTGCACCAGTATTTAGCAGGAGATTTAGGCACTCCAAATTCCTATCAAATTAATGCATTATTACTTGTGATTGCAAATTTTATTTCCTTAATATTGTCCTCTGCAAATATCTGAACTGCTACACATATAAATCTCGTATGTTGTTTTTAATGGAACTGAATTATCATATGAACATTTTTGATAAATGTTTCTGCATGTAAAATAGATGTCATAATTGCAGGACCAAATCAGGAAAGAATATAAATTATTCCAAGTCTCTGTATATAAATTTTATTGATACCAAATGGCATGCATACAGCACATAAACATTAACCCAATTTAATTAGACATTTCAATTATTTAAGGCAAACAAACAATAACACCTGCATGCCACATGCTTTTTGCTAAGAGGATTCCAGCACAGAGGCAAGTTTTTAATGTGTGGTTTTTTAAAGGCCAAATATAAGTTGCAACAGAAATATTTTACTTTTAAGTGTAATTAATTTTCAATACGTGATTATCTTAATACACATACAACATTGCTTATTGTTTAAATACTATCTTAGTAAGTTTCCTAAACTGGAGATGAATGAGGGAATGTGTCACAAATTATGTGTTTTTATATGAAAAGATAACATCTTAACCTTAATCACTTGCAACATGGATTTGGATTCTTCCGACTTAGAATGATTACTTAACAGTATTACTTAAACAACATTGAAACAGAAAAATGAAAATATCAGTATCATGGAGTTCTTGTGTCCCACAAAGTGTATCATGAAATTTATTACCCAATTCTTCCAGGCAATTTTGAGTAGCTGCTATAGAAAACCTACAATACAATAACAATAATCAATACGGATCACAACTCAAGTGATGAGCAAGTAGTTCTGACTACTTCATCCACCTAAGCTCTGGAATTTAATTATGGTTTTTAATTTAGTTAGATTTATCTTTTGCTTATGGGTTTGGTAAAAACTTATTTCCCAAAGTTGCTGTTCTCCACCTCATGTCCTACAGTGATCTTAGCTGGGCATGCCACCTTTGAATGCTGTAAATTCTAAAAATTGTATCACCATCCACGGGAGTTTAAAATAAAGTTCACTTCATCCCCAAGCACAAACCTAAGGTAAAGCTGATGATACTTGGACACTGTACTCCAATAATTACTTATTGAGCTGAATACTTAATTTAGATTTATTGTTTGTAGATAAGAATCCATCTGGAAATTATTTTGACGTTTACATAAATTCCACAGGGAGAGGGCAGGAAAAGCACAGAGAGGAAGTAATAATAAAAGGAAAAGAACAGGAATGATCAGCAATTGAAAAAAAGAGCACTAAATTTGAAAGCATGAATGCTTTTTTACATACCCTCCAGCTGCAGCTGCATGAAGACAAGTCCTGCCAAAGTCATCTGGTGTGTCAATGTCAAAACCTACAAATCAAGTATTTTGTAAAACCATTATGTAACAGCACCTTCCACAAAGCTCCTCTCATCTACAAGATGAAAGAGAAATGCTTGCTAAGCAAACTTAACCACTATTTGCAAAAAAAAAAAAGCAAGCACTTAAGCACTAAAAATTTACTTCATTTGAAACACATCCTTGCTATTTCTAAGTCTGAAAAACAGGCATTCAAGTAAAACTGAAAAGGATAAGTTGAAAGACAATTAGCTGTGCTGAGGCAAGAGGCTATACTTCTTCTTATCCAATTTGCCTGATGGTATTTCTGCATAAGTTAGTACTGAATATAAAATGTATGATGGTAATAGGAAAGTTTAAGAATATGCTAGAATTTATCAGTGTTACACAGACATATACGTATTTTTTAAATAAAATAGGGATTCAGCACTACTAAATCCAGAAGCTACTTAAATTTCATCCTTGAGTTTAGCTCTTTAGTCCCAGAGAAAGAAATCTGTTAAGCTGAAGTCTGTAAACAGCACTTACTTACAGAGTAGCTCTTTACAGAACATTTTAGTTTTCTCTTCCCAAAATGTGTGAACTATGGAACTCCAAATTTGAGACCACAAACATTAACTGTGCAATTCCATACCTAACCATGTATTTTGATAGGAAGATTACTACTTAAACCAGGTTTTCAAAGCTACACTTCAAGTTTGAGAAAACTACTATATTCTCATTAGTCTCACTCTTGTGTAACAAGACTTCTTCATTAAATCTCCAGTTTTGATACTTTTGTTTGGGAATGCAATTATTATTCCCCACCCGCCGGCAATTATTATTCCTCCCCCTTTTTAACAATTGTTCAACAACGATAAATAGTGAACAACACAGGATGTGTTATTCAAGACTGCTGCTATTCAAGGCTGTTTTCCTACACCATATTCTCCAACACATTTTTTTATGTGCCACTAATTTCTCCTTCCATTTCAAAAGGCAATGATATACAGGAAACAACTCATAGCTGATTTGAGAAGCAGTCTTCAATGCCTTTGCACATCCCTACGTTGCTAACACCACTACATAAACTTCAGTACTGGGACAAAGCAGACTGATGACTCTTTTTTTCTCTCAAGGTCTGCATGTGAATATCAATGAATTTAAAAAGCAGATATTCTTATTTTACAGAAATGAGGCTCTTCCTCAGAAAACCAAGAAGGGCACAAAGCCCGCAGGTAGCAATCCCCACACCAAGAGCATGCACTAATAAGCTGTGAGTAGGATTTAGTCTTCCCAGTCTGCAGGCTAACCATGAAGTCTTTATCTGCCCCAGGCTGGATTTACATCCAAGTTTGCTCATCCTCTACCAGACACCACTAGCACGTTTTCTGGAGGTGTTCCTTTGCCACACTGAGTCGCTGGTACAGGCACACCCAGCACAGCACCACATGCAGAAAGGAGAGGGCTGGAGTACTCCTTGCTTTGAACATATCCAACTGAAATATGGTCAACTATAGAACAGTTCTTTCCTGGAGTAAATCCGTGCAAGCTTGTCCACAACACGGCAGTGAAATAAAAAGCCTTACTGCTAGTAGTTAAATTCCTTTTATTCTTCTCCCGGGCTTTCCTAGCACAGAATATAGAGCTGGGAAAGCAACTTCTTACTCTTCCATCTCCCCAACCCTCCGTCCCATATTTTTTCAAAAAACCTGAAGTGCCTTCAGACTAATGCAGAATCATTCAGTTTATTCTTCTTTTCCTGAAGCTTTCACAGTCCTTCAGACAAATGTAACTTCTCAGAATTGCAATGGCTCAAAGAGCTCAGGGTTCACACCAAAGCAAACTCTGGACAAGGTAAGTAATAACCTTACAACCCTCCTCAATTTAGGGGAGGCATCAAACAATGAAAGCATAGTTCAGGTTGCATTAAATCACCTAAAAACCACCAATGCAACTGTTTCTTAATGTAGCAGTTCAGAGTCTTCAGAGCTATTAGGTGACCCTATAGGAACCCATGGGAATAGACTGATCTGTACTAAGCTGAAGACAACAGAGAAGGGAAATGGGGGATGCTCGATGAAGACTGGAAAGTCTTTCTCCTTGAAGCTGCATTATGGTTTGAACCAGTCATCCCATCTCTATGTCCAACTTAAAATGCACAAACACAACATTTTAAAAGTTAGAGAAGCATTATTTCAGTTTGGATGATTTTTAATTACTTACATAAAACTTTGCATTTACTTTAACTATGTACTGTCCATTAAAAAAGCAAGCACTTGACCCAGGCTACTAATAAATGATGCAGTTTTTCATGTATTACTAAGCTAAACTTAATTAAAAGCTGTTCTATGGACTAAACCGTGCCCCCGCCAAAGTACCAAGTAGCCGTAAGATTTTTAAAGAGTATCCTACCTGATGAGAGGAGCTTTCTGCAGCAGTCTGAAAATCCACTTAATGCTGCCAAATGGAGAGGAAACATCCCATGTATACCCCGCCTAAGATACACCATAATCAGGTCTCACAGTTTCATTACAATTAAAATAAACCAAACATGACTGTGTGCCAAAATGGGTTCAGCAAACTACCTAATTAGAATACTGAGCCTCAGGAAAACTTCCCATATGAAACACTTTCTTACAAGCTGCAGGATGCATTAATTCAGTGCAACAGTCTATTAAGAGCTTTCACTTCAAATACATTAGAAGAAAATCAAGGGTTTTTTTGTAGAAATTGCAAATAGAGCTACTTGAAACCACAGTATAGGATAACACACAAAGTATTACTAGCTGAAAACAACATTAAAACAAATGTACTAGCCTTGTTAATCTAATAAAAACATTTTAAAATTCTTTCACAGCTTGTATTCATGTCACTGAAGTTACCTACTTTGCAGTGTCAGCACCACTCGTAATCAGAGTGTTGATTAAAAGCTCATGGCCGTATCTAGCTGCTATGTGCAAAGGAGTATTTCCATTCTTATCTTCACAGTCTATTTCAGCTCCTATAATAAAAAGCAATTTCCAAGTAAGAATATATGTAGGCACACTTTTTTTTAGAAAAACAGCAAAATAGAATAAATGTTGGAATAACCAAAACAGAGAGAAGCATTTTGTTATGTAACCATACGGGACAAACTTTCTGCAACCTGGGTTATGGAAGAGAGACTGATACATTTTTCTTGCATTCTAAAAAAAATAAACAGTTCTTCAATGTAAATTATCAAACTCTATAAAGCAGATATGCCAGACTCCACCATTAATTTAACTATTTCTGGAGGCTGGATATGAAAAAAATTTCAGTACACTTATCAATGCAGGATGAAGAAAATATTTGTAATACTGGAAAGCTGATGACAACACTACTCCCTCCCCCCCCTTTTCCCCTTTTTACCATTCTGAATGATGGTTTGAGATCTTGAAAATCTACCATGGATTGCTGTCATGTGCAAAGGTGTTTTCCCATCTTTACTCTGGAAAAGAAAAAGCAACCCAGTGTTTAATTATGGCCAGTAACAATAATCCACCAGAGCTGACCAAAAATAGCCCCCAGGACATTCTTTTACTTTCTTCTCTCTCCTCTACTCCCTCCTTTACATCGTTTCTATGCAATTCTGCAAGACAGATGCTGGCAGCGACAAGTCAGCTTGACATGACAAAGTTTTGAGAAAAGCTGCTCTTAATCACCCTTCCAGCTGTGGGTGACAACTCAATGATGCCCCTTGACTCATTCACTCAGGCCTTTATGATAGTGACTCTCAAGAGGATGATGACAGCACACAACTTTAGCAGCAAGCCCATGGCCAACTCCTCCCTCGCCCAAGACTAAAACAAAACAATGCTCTTTAAATTGAGTTTGTTTCTTGAAAGTTAATAGCTGTATTTACTATAGAGGTTTACACTTTATATTAGAAGACAACACATTAAAAGCTCACGTTTCATGGAGATTTCTGTAAAGCGGTATTTGTATCATAAACCACAGGAAATCCTAGGGTAGAACTATTCAACCATAATAGGTACCGTACATTCATTTGACACACATACCAAATGTGCACTTAGTCACTCACCCAGTAAAGATGCCCTTCAAGTAGGGCAACTGTAAACCATAAGGGAATTTCAGTTTTTGACAGCACAAAATCAAGGCCCTTACAAAACCAGTTTTTTAAGTTATTATTACTTTAGGATGATTCCCCCCCCCCCCCCTTTTATCATAGACAAGGGGAAGTCTGACTGTGGAAAAAGTTCCTACAAATGCACACAAAAAACTGCAAACAAGACACAGAAAATAAAAGCACTCTTGGGGGGGGCACATCCATACCACATCTTTAAATTTTAAACACTGCCTTTTGAAGAGTATAAAATGTTCACAAAAGACAAAGATGATAAGGGGAACATATGATATGAACATATGTATTGAAATACCATGAACTGCTGTCACGTACAAAAGTATCTCCCTGTCTTTAGAACCGAATGGCAAAGTATCTATGGATGTGTTATTGGAAGTCTGCTGGAGATGCTTTTAGACAGAGCTAGATTGTGGAATTCGTACTTATGTCACTGCACAGAGCAGAAACACTACCTAGAACAACGCAATTCTGGGAAACATTGTCTTCTCAGAAAGAAACAAAGCAAGCTATGTCCAGATGTTTCATATAGCAGATGTTTTTGACCATAAATAATCCGAAAGACACATCCACATATCCACAGCAGATGCAAAGAAACACAGAAAATGGGGTTGAAATCTACTTGAAGAATTAGATACTGATTTTACTCCTGTCACTGGAAGCTTTAAGAAAAGGCCAAATTAACACATCATAAATGACCACTGCCCCAAGCAATCTCTATGCTCTGATTTTCTTACTGAGAGAACTCTATTCTGATGCCTGTGTTTTGTCTTTCTCCCCATGGTTTAAGTCTCCTCTCTTTATCCAACTATAC
The DNA here is from genome assembly GCA_020800305.1 of Porphyrio hochstetteri. Lineage (NCBI taxonomy): Eukaryota > Metazoa > Chordata > Aves > Gruiformes > Rallidae > Porphyrio > Porphyrio hochstetteri. The sequence continues at coordinate 131,652,587 of CM036906.1, read as the reverse complement.
ATTTTCTCTGTGTCCAATTATTTTCCTCCTTTAAAGCAATCATTTGTGTCTCTTTCCCTGACTCTTCATATCATCTTTAATTTAAATGAAATTAATTAATTTAAAGAGAAATTTACTTCAGAATCAGAAATTCATTTCAGGATCAGAAATCAATTAATTTAAAGAGAAATGACTGCATCAAATAAGCTTAGTTGGAGTGAGTGACCAAAAGCTTCTTTAGTAACTACCATTCTAAACTTTAAAAGGGGAAACTTTGGAAAAGTAAGGAAATAAATTAGTGAAGTCAACAGACAGAAGAATTTAAAAGTACAAATAAAGAAGGCAGCAGTCTCACTGGCTCAGATATGCTACTACCGAAAAGGAAGTCTAATGACGAGTAAGAAGACAGAGTGGGAAAAAGCAGACCCAAGTCTCACCATTAATAAAGTACCTTAAAAGGACATAAGAATGAGGTGACAATATTAGAAACCGATGAGCACGGCAGTACAGTAAGAACCTGCAGAAGACAACTTGAGTAAGGTCTTGCAAGTAGTAAATAACAAACCACAGTACAATAATGGATTTTTAGGTTTACTCTGCTCAAAATTTCATAAAAATGTATGTAATACACTGTCCTGGTTTCAGCTATGATGGAGTTAATTATTTTTAGCAGTGGATGGAATGCCATGTTTGGGTGTTAGGATGAGAACAGTGCTGATAGCACCCTGATGTTTCTAGTTGTTGCCGGGCAATCAAGGACCTTTCTCAGCTCTGCATACTTCCTTACTAGTGAGAAAGGAGGGGACGTAGCCAGGACACGTGACCCGAACTGGCCAAAGAGGATATTCCATGCCAGTTACGTCATGCTCAGTATAAAGGGGACTGGGGGGAAGAGGAGGAGACAACGCCAGGACGTGCAGTTTCTTGGGACGGTTGGGTTGACCGGGACGGGCTGTAAGCTGTGCGGCCTGAGTTGTGTGGTTTGGTGAGAAATTGCATTGTGTATCACCAGTTTCATCTATTTTGTGCTTTAAACTTATGTTATTGTTATATCTAGTTTTCTGTTATTGTTTAGTAAACTATCCTTATCCCAACCTGCGTGGTTCTGGTTTCTAGGTTGTGGTTTCGTTCCCTCTTTTCTTCCTTCCCTTTTCCCCCTCCCCCAACTTTCCCTCCCCCTTCCTTTTAAAAGTACAAGCGACTGTGTGGGGTGCGGCCCTCGGCCGGGGCAAAACCACGACATACACATTCCTAAAACAATGGATTATCCATACTGCTTCTCTCCAGTCTGTCTCCTTTGCATGCCAGGAATAACTTTACACAGAACAGCAATAAAATTAAACAAAGATGATAATTTCTATGTTGAAGCTGAACTGCTAGGTATAGGATTCCATTCAGAATTCCCTCTAAACCAAACAAGCATGCACAGAATCGGAACTGGTAGCTGAAGCACTCCTTAAGTACTGAAACAGCAAGATTCTACTCACTGAGAAAAGTATTGTAACACTGTTTCCTGAGATGCCAGGAGGTTGACTACCTAAGTAAAGAAGCATCTTCAAAACTTTTGTTTCAATTTCTTTTGAAAGTATCAAATACTAGCTACAGCTGTGGGATTTTACAAGATCAGACAGGAACAGAGCATAGCAGAATAGCTATGGTCTAATGATAATTGCACTTCGGTAAAGGCAAAAGTTCTGTGCAGTAATAGCAAAGAAATCACCCAAATTTCCTCTAACACTAGAGAAAACATATCCACAAAATACTTCACATCAGAGCAGTAATCGCTGTTAGACAGAAATAATTAACACACAGCACAAGGTATTATTTTCAAGTGATTACTCAGATATTAACTGTACTCAGACCGCCAAGCTTTGATGAGGGTCAGGGGAAATGTGGTCTATCACACCACCCTCCTCCAAGTGAAATCTCCCCCAGCAACAACTCTTACATCCCAGTATCACTAGTGGAAGTAAAATATTTTCTCTGTTTAGGCCACTGAATTTTCCAGCAGCAAAGGAGCCCATCAAGCAATTGATACAGTCATTACATACTCATTTCAATGCGTTACTCCATGCATGAACATCCAGAACAGTGAGAGCGTGCTGTAGCAATGAGCAATACTCAACAGGATTCACTGTTCTACAGTACTGCATGGACACTGAGAAGGCTAAAAAAACAAGTTTGAAATTATGTCCTCCACCTACAGAGGTGATAAAAAGTGTATTTATTATAGGTTTAAAATGCCTACAGCTCATTACCTTCTGCTACACATTCCCTTTCTGAGATGAGGCCAACATCCACAGATGCACCCAAGCATTCACCCCTCCATCTACCATCAATAATCAGAGTGTTTCCTTTTTGCTTTCCCCACTAGGTCACCCACAGCCCAAACCACTCTAAGGGTACTGTCCACGTACACCAAGATTGCCATCCACACCGACTGTTAGCTCTAAAAACACAGAAATGGTTGCACACGGCAGGGAACTACTGAATCAAATTGCAGGAATATAATTATGATAAAAAATAAATCTTATGACAATTTTAAGAACGGCTTTGAACTTCAGACTCAGTATTTGGAAACTGAACAGGCCTGGCTTCAATAACTACTTACTAAGAATGCTCTAAAAGCATCCCACTTAAACTCTACATATTCGTCTTAACTACACAACATAATCTAATTCAATTTCACTTTTTTTGAAGAGGCTGTTACTCTGATTAAATCCAAGATTTGATTTATCTTTATAGGCCTTTCCAGGGAAACAGAATTTGACTTGGAAACAATTCTATTTTGCCTCAGTTCTAGCACTTTTCAACAGTGCAAGTGGTAAGTCTTCCTATACCGAGTCAGGCTGTTCACAGCTCCAGGTGCGAAATCACAGGGCAAATGAAGTCATACCAGTATAAATCCACAGAAATGCTATTAACAGAATTACAATGGGGACACGTGTTGGTGTGGAAACAGGATAAATTCTGTTTTCAAGCCATAATTGCTTGAAATCCCTACCTAACCCCTGCTTGCTTAATTTTGTACTTACCAGTTTTGATACTTATTAAATCAACACGTTTTAATTAAAGCCAACCTATACTATAGCTAAAGCTACTAACCCATTCCACTGTAAAGACATTTTTTTCAGTAGCCAAATCTTTATTAAGCTCTTAGGCTTTAGCTGAAATTCTCAGCTCTTTGATATCCTTCAGGCTGCATTTCTCAGCCCCATCACTATCTCGTGTTTCAGAAAAAAATACTCTGTCATCTCAGAGTAAGCTCCAGAGAAAACCTAAGTTTACCCATACTAACTCTTCTAAGGATTTTTTTTTTTTAAATTACAGGAACCATAAAACTTATACCTTGGATTTTTTAACTTAAAATTGAACAGGAAGGAAGGCAAAAATACCTTTCTCTGATATTAACGCATCTCTTGTCACCTCCAAACAAAAATTCACCCACAGTACAAACTTCAAAGAATTTAGGAACTCTGCCAGCCACTAGGAAGATCCTAGGCACTCTCTGCACAACTTCTGAGGTTACTTAGTGTCATAACTGACTAAATATAGCCAGCGTCTACAATGTATACTATACACAAAGATTTGCATTTTAAGCTCAAACATAAAGATTCTAGTAATCTTTAACAGTGTTTCATTATCCTAACAACATGTTGGAAGCTTTGAATTTTCATTCCTAACCTACAATTAAGGTGTATTTGGAAACGAACAGCCAAAAATAAAAGCCCATTACTTGCTGCACATCTTCACAAAATGAACCCGCCTACACTCCTCTCTTCTGCATTGGAAGTCACGAATCCTTGCAACCCCTCGTACGGGGAAACTGAAACTCTTTGCTTAGTAATATTTATGTTTCCTTTTTATGCCTATTTGTCTAAGTAGCATATATACATAATCATTATATTTAACACTGTGGGACTAATTTCATGACAGAAGTCAGGGCAGGCCTGTAAGGCTAAACCCTCAGACAGGAGGAAAAGGAGGCTGAGGGGAGACCTTATCGCTCTCTACAACCACCAGAAAGGAGGGTGTAGCCAGTCAGGTGGGGGTCGGTCTCTTCTCCCAACTAGGAAGCGGAAGGGTGAGGAAATTGCCTCAAGTTACACCAAGGGAGGTTTAGATTGGATTTTGGGAAAAAATTCTTCACTAAAAGGGCTGCCAAGCACTGAACAGGCTGCCCAGGGAAGTGCTGGAGTCACCATTCCTGAAGGCATTTGAAAGACACGTAGATGCGGTGCTTAGGGACATGGTTTAGTGGTTGAACTTGGCAGTGCTAGGTTAACAGTTGGGTCTGATGACCTTAAAGGTCTCTTCCAACCGAATGATTCAATGATTCTATATCCAGTCTGGAATATTATGTAGAGCAGAAAGCTGGCAATGAAAATAAACGGACTGTGACCTGTGTATTTTAGGACAAGCTGGCTGTAAACCCTGTAGCACAGCTCCTTACTTCTCCAGGGCACTTTGATGATAAATTCTTCCACAGCTGAGTATAAGTATGTTTTCATTAAATGACATGGATGTTTAAATATATGTAAAAGTGAGCAGGAAAATACTCCCCTCCCCAAATCAAATAGCTTATTTTTAAAGTACTCCCAAATTTTCAATGGGCTACATAGTTTGTACTAACAATAGACATTTAACTGTATTTTAGAATTAGCTGAAAATCAGTGTGAGTATCGTACATGAAGTTAGTTCCAAACACCACAATTTTACCAGAAATTTCAGCTATTCTAATATTGAACTCTTACCCCAATTGTTTGGAAATTAAAACTCTATTAAGCAGATCTTTTTTTTTTTTTTAAAGAAACAAAAGGATAGATATTCTCTCCCTGCCAAATGCAAGCAACAGTACAGGCAATTAGACGCATTCTTAGAGGAATGTTTGGACTCATCATTCCACATAATTTCCCCACTTCCCCCAGCCTGAAGGCATCAAGACACCAGATATTGACACTGAATATTTCTGAATACAGTTAAGTTTTCATTACTACAATAAAAATCAAGTTAATACAAAGTAGATGTCATCACATCTCTCTCACATCTCGAGACCTTACTCTCTACCTATGAGAAGATAACAGAAATTTAAGCCATAGCTTGCTGTTGTGATGTGGATTAGAAATTCTGCCCACACCAAGACTGGATTCCAAGGAATATTCTGCAGCCAAAGACTTGCGACCAAGCAGAGATGTAAAAGGCATACAGACTTTCCTCACAAAGTGGTCATGGAGTAATTAAAACCCCAGTTGTTTAAGACTTTTCATTGGCCTAATCTGCTTACTTTTGTATTGTAATACACCCTTCACAAATCTCCCGTTAATTAGATTTTACATTACCAGCTCTTCAGCTGCTCCAGCACGTTCACACACACTCCTCTAATATATCTTTGCTTTTTTAAATAAGCAACATAAAAGAAGTCAAACAAACACATTCTTCAAATTTTTCCATATGATTTGCTCTTACTCATACAGACAGACTAGGGAGCCAAAATATATGGACTTCTGACATGTAGACACAGTCATGACTGACCAGACAGTATTGTCATCTTTCTTCTTTAGCCTTTTGAGCTATTTACTACATCCCATTGAGGTTTTCAGATTCAGATCAAGTTCCCTGAAGCAACATACCATCTCATTTTTTCTACGGTACTTCTCACAGAAGTACTCCATTGATCAGAGGAAACTTCTAAACACTATGGTAACAAGGATTTTGACAAATTACCTCTGATAAAGACACTCTCCACCTTTAAGAGTTGATGGATGGCTTTGGATTCACCTACCTTCATATTTACATCTGCTCCATTACAGACCAAAAGCTCTAAACACAACGCTCCATGTGTTGATGCAGCAGCAAAGTGCAAAGGCGTAAACCCCTTCTCGTTCATTTGATTCACATTAGCACCGCAGTCTATGAGTTCATTCACTACAACGTCTTGCCCGTTGTAGCAAGCTACATGGAGGGGAGTATTTCCATAGGCATTTGGTTCATTCATCTACCAGAGGAAAAAAAAGCCAAGCTTAGTTAGTGGGCAAAACCCTGTATTACTGTAATTAGCACAAAGAGAAATCTCAATGTCCTGAGACAACTTTGTTACATCTTGGAACTCTTCAAAACCAGATAGTCAAAGCAAGTTCTGGGTGTAGTATTTTATTGAAAAGCGATCATTTACAAGTCAGCCAACCTCCTCCAGTTGCCCCCACACCAGTCTCCTGCATGCAACTCAATGGTACACACATACAGAAGAAACATCAACGGCAGCCATTTGCACAGAGCCCACAGACTGAGCACAGCACGGACCTCCATCGCTGCCCAACGGTATTTGTGGGCTTAGACTAAAAAGAGAGGTCAAAGGGACCGAGTCTCCTCAGAACAGGTTGTAGGCATTTAAATTTATAACTCCTAGATGCAGCGTGCATATACACCTGCAGACAGACTTTTCAGTGAGACTGAGGGCCTGAGGGATCTGAGTACAACAGGAATCCCAGTTATGAATGACTTCTAAAACGCAATCGCATACCCCTTGCTAAGGAATTGTAAGAGGTGTCACTGTTTAGGTATCCAAATTAGAAAACAGCAAGTGATCTCTAAACCAAACAAGACTCTAAAGTATGTAATTCCCCCTTTTTTGGGGGGGTGGGTAAGGGGTATAGAATATGAATTTGTTTTCATGCACAACATGATACTAACTTCAGATCTACCTCTCAAGATACAATTTTGGCAGCATTCCCCAACCTTGCAAGACTGAACTATGATGCACACTTTCTAGACGCAGTTACTGTATGGCCTTTTAATTTGCATTTCAATATTAATATAATTTTAATTCTGCAGTACTGAAATTTCTCACCTACTAAAGACATATTTATTTCCACATAATGCTGCATCGTCAGCAAGGCTCCTAAGTTACCTGGGGGAATGAGGTTTCGTAACACAGAAAGTGCATGTGAATTAAGATCTTTGGAAATATTGTTGTCACTATATAAGAACATCCCTACATCGAGAGTGGGCTACACTGGTAAAAAAAACATTTCAAACAACAACAACAAAAAAATACCACTTTGATTTATTCTTCCTTACATCAACTCCCAGGTCTAGAAGATACTTGACTACACTAATCATCCCACTAGATGCTGCAGCATGTAAGGGTGTATATGATTTCTTGTCTTTACATGTCACTTCAGCTCCATGGGCCACGAGTAATTTCACAACTTCAATATGACCTAAACAAATAAAGACAAAAAGAATAAAGCTGCATTTTATATCAACCAACCCATGTTTTCAAACTTAGTAAGTGTACAATTGTTGTAACATGAACAAGAAATTATTCCTTTGGACCTAATCTGAAAAATAAATTATTCTTGTATTCTAATTGCATCATGAAGATTGTATATACACACACACACACGTATATATAAATAGAAAAAATAATCTCCAAAGGGAGTATTTCCACATATGTCCTCCAATAATCATAGTTTGATACTGCAAAAATAATTTCACATATTACAAAATATCTTGTCTTCTGCTTACCCTGAAGGCTTTTTTTTTTTTTAAGGAAGATTTGAGACTAAGAGGTGACATAAATTTGTAATTATTAAACAGTTACTGCAAATTTCTCTTAACAACTTGAGAGACAGTGTGACTGTCAGTCTTTCACCTTCACTTCAACTGCAAACATGCCTGTTAAGGTTTTTAATGTCTTCAGCAAAAAGTTACACAAATATGAAAAGAAAAAAAAATTCTGTTTTTATATAAAAATACTTCCTCCCCAATCCAGCTTCCTTTACTTGCAAAGCCTTTAAAATATTGATATAAATCATACAGGATTCAGGAAAACTCTTATTTTCAAAACTGAGTCAGCCCTTTGAGGAACCACAGCCTTTTGAAAGCATTAACTATTCTCTGGGTGGACAGTCGAGCAGGGTGGCAGGGAAGGGATGACCTGCGGACGTTCCAGGTATGAAGGCAGAGAAGGGAAGAGAGGTTGGGGAGCCCACCCTAAGGTAGCGGGCAGTGGCTCTCACCATCATGCCAGCTTTATATCTGGGCCAGGAGCCCCAACAACGCACCGTGGCCACAAAGGGCGACCCAGCTTTCCCCTTCGCCATGTCGCACGGCCCCCCACTTGCTTGCATGCAGTTGTGCTGCTGCACACCAAGAGAAAAGCTGTGAAAGTGAGGTAACCAAAAAAACCTGTCCTTCTTGCTCAGTTGTTAATTTAACTGCCAAACAAGTCAATCGGCTGAAAACACACGGATAATCGCGACAAAGTCTGCAGAACAAAGGAGCCTGTTTCAGTTAAATAGACAAAGAAAAATTCAGCGCTTTACCCTTTGTACAGAGAAGCATGGAATTCTTTGTTTCACCTTTCAAGTGACACCCTTTCCTTAATTAGAAAAGCAGCGGTGGGCACACTGAATATTATGCTTAGCCAGTTAGACATGTAAGTAAAAAATACTAAATCCAGCCTTACAGTTGAAGTGCTTCACAAAAATTGAGGTCTTTCCTTTTTTTTTGATGACTTTGAGAATGTGCAAATGTTTGAATAGGAAGTGCCTACCCAAAGGATTACAAAGCTCTTTCGATAAACATTCAGTCACCACCATACGTATTTTAAGCTGTGTGACCACAAACATACAAAATGAGGCTTCACCTAGCTATACCCATCAGCAACAGAGCTGAGCAGTGCAATGTGAAGTGCTGCAATATTCCACTTCTCAATTACTTCACTCTTGCGGGAAAGAGGAGAAAGAGAAAGGAAAGCACGATGCTCATCTTCTGACCCAAATACAACGGGGACAAGAACAAATACAAGCCCTATATGAGAGACAGAAGCGCAGAAGATACTGAGAGCAGTGGAAGGAGGAGAGACACTAACACAACAGTGGCAGAAAAACTTTAAAAAAGGAGAGAGAAAGGAAAAAAAAAAAAACCAAGTTAAAAAAAACCCCCTGACCTGCATTGAAAGCACAAGCAGCAATCAGTGGAAGAGACTCAAACAGAAGAGCAAGGCGCCTGACGTGGGAAGCGCTGAGGAGACATCTCAACACGCTAATGAGGGCGACGCTATTGCGCGGCAATGAAAGTCCATTTGCGTCGCAGCACTGCAGCTGGACAGCAATGGAGCTGGGAGGAAAGCAGGAAGGAAGGGGAACAATGGATATAGCCCTAGAAAGTTATTTATAGTAGAGTGACGAAAAACTTAACTCTTTTTTTAAAATTCTATGGTCAGTTTTACAGGGTAGGGAAGCTTTAAGGCTTTCTTCAAACAATGGGAGCAGTGTAAAATGGCTCCAAATTGCAAGAAAGAACATCAGAGAGGGTTTTTTCCATTGTTTGAAGTATTTTTAAAGTGTTTTTCTACTCCATTGTCTGCAAGGCTATTTAGGACAATCGACATCAGATAAATTACATTTTTCTCACCCAAACTCTGTTCACAAAGAGAGTTTCCTGTTAATAGCCTAAGAAACAGCACTCACTAATTTGGAATAAATGTAGCTTATCTGAAAAACAAAAGACTTTCTTTTTCCATCTGGGTGAGCACAAGCCAGAGAAAATGTCTGTCCTCTCTCTCACTGATGCTTGTCACATCTCTGCCATCTCGTGTGCAAGTTTCATTCAACAAAATTTTGTAAATCAACACCTTGAGTAAGGCAGTAGGAAAGCCTTGTCACAGAACATCCTTTGTGTATGTAACCAGACTGCAAAATATTAATACGAATTACTGCAAAGAACACTGGCTTCATAGTGAAGACTGTTCTTGCACCAGCTCAGTTAAATTGCTATCAGTACTTGATGTGCAGTACCACAGAGCTTCAAACTGTAAGTTAGATCATTAGTGCTGTACAGATCACAATTAGCAGGTCTTTTCTTCTGAAGACAGCCCAACAGAGTCCTGTTCTTTTTAGAATTCCATATAGATTTCACAGCCTTATTTTACATTGCTATCAAACTATTTCAGACCTGTGACTAATGTGAAATTTGTCTGAAACTGAGTTCTAAAAAGAGAACAGCTAATGCTGCTTTTGTGCAAATCCAGGACATGTGAGATCACTTGTGGAACTGCTGAGATCTTACAAACACGACCAATTTTTAAAGTGTGTCATTTTGCATTTGTAAAGACCAGAATTCCCAGTCCTTGGACCAAAGCACATTTCATACCATGGACAACTCGTTGTCTACCCCCAAAACGCAGGGTAATGGTTTTGGTGACCATGTTTAAAAAGGCACTGCCCTGCATGCCACTGCTCTTTTGTTTTGTTGGAAATTGTATTTCCAGTTTTAAGTTACAGCTTACAGTTATTTGCTCTGTCATGGCAAGACTGGGAAAGGCCGCTTGGATAAACCTTGTAATATCTCCAAAGCAGTTATTTTTTTAATCACAGATGAGAAATCTGTTTAATTAGCAACCTTAAGTCTGGTTTTAAGAACCACCCTCCCACACACAGACACTACAAAGCATTATGCCTATTTGTGTTTAATTTATATAATGAACATTAATAGCAAACTGCATTCTGAGGGGCATTTTGATTAACATCAGACCTTCAAGGCAGAGTTACCCCAGACTTGAGATGCCAACGTAATGAGTCCATGTCATTTCCTAGCTTATGTGCGTTTCTTTTTTGGTTTGATGTCAGAAACAGTAAAACTAGTCTGTTTTACTCAGGGAAGGGGTGGTATAGAAATTACTCTCCTTATACATTAACTTCATTTTTTTGGTCAAAAAGACAAGGCACTCCTCAATAAACCACAGTTCAAGGTTTCACTGAGACAGTCTTTTCTGAGGGGCATTTCTCTCCTATAATTTGAACAAAATTGTTCAACTCTTCATCTCACCTCTGAAAAAAAGCTGCTGCAAAGAACAGGACCATGTTCTTTTCCTGACTGTTCTCCTTAAGTTTCATAAAGATGGTCTCTTAGGCATACAGGTATGTATTTTCTAGAGAATTTAACATTTAGCAAAATACATCAAAATGTAACTGGAACAACAAATCACATATGATCAGGTTGTAGTTCCCCATCTCATCTTCAAAAAAATTCCCAGGCATGCAGATTCATATAATACTGATAGTACTTCTTTTGTTCTTCTCCCTTGGCTGGACAGAATTATGAGGGAATAAGCTAAAATATTAAACAACAATCAAGACCATGGAATCATCTTAACTGGCTTCTTCCTGAAATTAATCCTGAAATTTAACTGTTCGCTACTCACAATATGGCACACGTTGCACATGTTCAAGGGCAATTTTAAGTCATTTTCTGGAAGTTCAAAGAAGTGTTTTGAGCAGGTACAGTTCATTCTGCCATGACAATTAGGACTTACATGTGAATTACAAAGTGATTAGCCAAAGCTAGGAAGCCTTTGTCTGTATGAGCCCAGAACTCTTAATCTGCATTTTCTATCATTCACCTTCCAATGTTTTATATATTGCTCATGCTGTAAATGAAGCTTGAGGTACAAAGCTCTACTATTTATTATCACTGTGCTGAAGAAAACACCGCCTACCACTTAATAAAATGCAAGTCTGATAAAAGGCAACCAAGTACATTACCCTGACAGTACCGCCAGCACATTGATCAATACGACGAGAACAATCATCCTCTGCTCCTTCAAACACATTTACAAGGCAATTTGAAGAATACTATTAATGGTTTTCTGGCAGGCACAGAGTGCCTCAATGCCTATCATATAAACATTTATTCCTAGAAGTGTATAAAACCACTAAACATGGAGTGATTTACTTTCTTTTCCATCACGATAGTAATCAGCAGAAATATGTACATACCCATATATGCTGCCCAATGTATAGCTCTTCTGTCTTTCTTGTCGAACGCATTAATATTGGCCCCTCTAGACAACAGTAAGCTGACCATCTGAGATAAATAAAAAAGAAATCCTCTATTGATTATGGGAAATCTGGCTTAAAGTTAGACAATGAAAATTATAAGAGGAAACAAAAAAAATGTGTTTTCAAAGAATTTAAACGTGTTGGTTTTTGAATATGCCAAAAGCTTGAAAAAACCTACTGTCCATCTGAAGTGACTGTAAGGAACACAAAACTCGATGTCAAGAGAAACTTTCCAAGTTAAATATGACAAAGTTGGGGAATCTTTGAAATCTTTGGGCTATTGCTAAGGGATTCACTAAAGGTTACAGCTAAAAGAAAGCTTATTGCCAATTTGTGTCTAACTACCTACACGTGGCTCTCTAACATTCAGTGATTCTGTGCAGTTACAAAGGGAATTTCTCAGAGGTCATTTTTCAGGGTTTGAAAACTTAAGAGTTAGTTTTCAAGTTAGAGCTTATTACATGTATTTCCTCCACTTTTCAGTGAGAATACATTCCATATGTTCACCACCTAATGAACAGAAAAATATGTTTTATTTTCTATTTCAAATCTATCTAGTCCTAGTTTAACTCCAGTTAACTCAGGCAAATTTACTTCTGCCTTAAGAAAGGTGAACACCATGATAACCTTCCAACTAAATGATGTAACCTGTATCCTTCACAGCCACTCCACTCACCAATGCATACAAAAGACAAATTCAAGTTCAAAATAATGGTTGGTTTCTTTGAGGGGCTGGGGAAAACATTTTTAACTGAGAAACGAAATGTTAGTAATGTGTTGGACAAAACAACGAATGGGAGACAAGCTAAGGAAAATAACTCGTACCTCAACGTGTCCACTGAAGGCTGCATGATGCAAAGCAGTTCTACCTGCTCGATCAGACACATTTACATTGCTTAGAAGAGGCACCAGAGCTTCAGCACACTGCACAGCTTTATTTGCAGCTGCTATATGTAGGGGTGTCTGCCAGTTTTTATCACGAGCGTTGACATCCGCTGAATGCTTTAACAACACCTGAACAGCATCCTGAAAGCGTTTACAAAAACACAAGGCACTTAGTAAAGATTTGAACTACCAGCTTTAAAGGCAAGGACAGTGTATTGGAACAGAAATATTTGCAACTTTTTTTTGTAAACATCATCTTATGCCTTGGGGTTTGTACTTCATCAGAATTCCAGATTTGGGGATGTTCTGAAGAACATGAGCAATATACTCCATATAGGACCCAACCAAATCAACCATTTTAAGGGTTTTTAAAGCCCAGTTCCTTAAGCCACCTGGCAAAATTGGTTTACCATCACAACTAATTTCCAAAGCTCAATAAACCTCCTCAGGATTTCGTCCATTGCTAATGATTAGGGAGGTCCTAGGAACTTATAATGCATTTTCATCCATTTGCCAGGCAAATTTTTGAACTGTCAAAGTCTAGACGTGGCAAAGAGAAGAAAAGGTTATTAAACATACATTTAGACAACCACAGATGAAACAGAGCACAGTCACAAGAGGTTTCAACATACACTGTTACAAAACTCCTGCAAACTATTTCAACATGTTGCATTGAATTCCATCTCACAAAAAGATTATTCATTTCCTTTTGTTAAATCTACAAGCTGATGAGTTATTTGTCAAATTTTCACAATTCTTGCAGTAAGATAAGCAAATCCCACTGAAATATGTGCATGCCATTGGAATGCATTAAAAAAAAAAATTGATTGGTGACAGCCACCTGATGATGAATACTGCTTTTTATATCAACTCTGTGACCTTCCCACAATTCACCAAGTGCTTTCAATGACTTCCAACTCAAACAGAGTATGCAAACAAGTGGTTGGCACTTTGAACCTCAAACATGCTATCAGGAGTAGTTCCTGGAAATTTCAAATTACACTGTGGTACAATAGCTAGTTATTATTTTCAGCTATGAGCAGAATGCTGTATAATGCTAAGTAACACTTGATTCAATTTATTACAATAAATTAGATTGAAATTTCTTCTACTGCCAATAAAAAAGGAACATAAAAGTGAAAATACTGCATCACAGGCTTGTAATTTAAGTGAGAAATTTAATAACTCTCCTATTCTCTAAGAAATTGATTTTGTGCTTTAAAAATCTAACCAATATTTTGTTTGGTCTTTTTTGAACCAAATATTAAAAAAACCCACCTATAATCATAAAAAGGAATTTTTAGCTATTTTCCTTTTTGTAGAAGGAAGGAGCATAGTACTAGTATAAAAATAGCATATCCTATTAGTGAATCTGCTTAGGGTTTGGTTTTCTTGTAGCTTGGTTTGTTTTCATTTTGTTTTCCAAAGCACACAATGCACACAAATATAAAGGTCTGTTGTGTCACCATCTTGGCACGAAGTTGCTTGAACTTGCACAGTTGACAGCTAAATCTGTAATTCCAGGTATTTTGCATGTTTCAATGTTCCTGTCTAATTGCAGCTGTCCATTCTTCAAGACTAAGTCCAGAATTCTTTAATTACATCTTTTTTCATCTAATGCTCATAAGCCACGTATGTCCATCAGCTGGAAATCGGTGCTTACACATACCAACCACACATGTGGGCTCATATGACTTACTCTTTTTATAAATAGAAAATTCTGACAAGCGTCTATCATTGCCCTTTGAGTAAATAGTCTGACTACTTTACATCTGGTGTTCCCTTCTGTTTAGCATTTTGCTTAAAATATTCTAATTTTTAAAATTTTCATATATAAATATAAAATATAAGATATAATTAATTACATAATAATGCACAATTATATGTTATTATACGTTATTATAATAATAGATTTCATTAAATATATAATTATATAATCTAGAATGCATAACGTGTATATATAAATATATATATTATACATATATAATGACGGCTGAATTTCTTGAAGTTATCTTTTAGGTTCAGTTTGTCCCCAGCACTCCTCTCTGCAAGCGTGACTGATGTAAGGAGGTTTTATTGTCCCTCAGCTCTGAGGAATACAGCATTTGGTGCTCTGGTCAGCGCCTGCGTGAGCAGCCTAAAAATACCTCAAGAAGAACTAAGAGTATTCGGGAACAGGGCACCCTCAGAGAGTCATTTTCAAAACTGTTTTGGATAAGGCAGTTTCCACATAACTTTGCTATTAATGCTAGTGACAGAATATTGCAATTCACCTAGGGAATTCAAAAGCAAAAGCTGAAACAAGGCTTGTTTAGACAGTTTGTGGATCATATACTTGAAGTTCAGCGCT
Source organism: Porphyrio hochstetteri (assembly GCA_020800305.1). Taxonomy (NCBI): domain Eukaryota; kingdom Metazoa; phylum Chordata; class Aves; order Gruiformes; family Rallidae; genus Porphyrio; species Porphyrio hochstetteri. The sequence goes on along the minus strand of CM036906.1, from coordinate 131,637,527 downwards.
TGCCAAAACCAAAACATTCAATTCCATCTTCCAAAATAATAATTTACACAGAATCCTTAAAAGACCTTGATTTTTTGAGACATACTTAAATGAGCTTTGACTCAGGATCTCAGAGGAGATGGTTTTGCATAAACTCTTCCACATAACAAGCTCAGCATGTCTCTGTTTGCTTTGATCTTCTACAGGCATTTAAAATTTTTATTAGAACATTGACAATAGAGGAACAATAACAAGTTAATATTGCTATATTCTTACAATTGTGTAACTGGTTTACTTCAAAAAATTTTGCACATATTTAATTTAACTTTAAAAGTTTTTTCAATCCTATCATTACTCAATTTTTAAAAATGTTTGTAGGTATTCTAGAACCATTTATTTCTTCAATGTCTGAACAGAAAATCATGTTAAGGGACAAAAAAATTACAAAGATTATGCTATAAAAATTATACCATATCTTAGTTTATCTCTACTTCTCTCATGCTGAACCACTCTGGTTACCTTAACAGAAATAAACTGGACTTGAGAACGCTGCTTGTGGAATCCTCTCCTAGGGAAATGGCAGCCAGCAAAACTGAAAACTGCAAGTTCTTAGGTTTTTTCCCCTTTTCTTCTACTCAGGCATGTGAGATACATATATACACACAAACACACACCCCCTCAAGTGGTTAAACAGTGTTGCAAAAATGTTCTGCAATTCCAAATGTTGGGAGTTATTTCACTTTGTAAAAGCCAAAGAAAGAACAGAAGGTAATTTAGGGTGTCTTATTTTAACACAAAGCAATCACCAAAAACAAAAAACCAACCCAAAAAAACATACCTCACTACAAGATGCCACAGCTCTGTGTAAAGGAGTTAACCATTTGCTGTCTTTGGCATTAACTCTAGCTCCTGTAACAAAAAAATAACGGAAATTTATAATATATTTACAGCAAGACTTAAATACTTTCAAGTACAGTGATAGAACTATTGGAAGATACTTATTCTAGTTCATTAATACAACACAATGCCAAAAGTGGAAAGGAGTCTTTTCTCCAGCTGAAGTCCCCCTGAAGCTGAGGTTTTGAGGAAATTCTCTTAACACTGCACCCATAAGACTCTTCCATCAAAGTGTACTCATCTTTCTACATCTACTTTGTGTCCTCTACCATCTTTTGCGCTTCCAATGGTAAATTAAACACTGTTGGTTAAGAAAGATGGGCTCCTTGCCTTCATTCTGCAACAAAAATACCATACTTTCCATCTGGAGTTGACATTCTTCACTAAAACAGAGAAAGTGGAGAGTCTGATGTGCAGAACACTGCTGCTGCTTCTACTGGGACTTTGGGACTGAATCTTTTCTACTCCATCAGGTCTCCTAGCCCACTTCAGCACCTCCTGGACCTTCCTTCATGAGCTAGACTGTAACCACCCCAGCTCTCTGCTTCTAAAAGCGTATCTGAGAAACAACTCTCATTGTCCCAGCAAAAAGGTCACAAAAACATCTGTAAGGGACACAAGCCTGGGTTTTGATTTTAATTTTTTTGTTAATAATAAAAGGAAAGAAGGATTTGGGGATTCCCCCCACCCCAAAGGAAGCAACTGACCTACATTTTAACTTGCAGTGAACTTCAACAAGCAAGAAAACTGTAATTATTAAGCTTAATAATTTAATTTCTTATTCCTATATACACACACACACCCCCGATGTGTATACATATATATACACACATATAAAACCCTTCCATGATTCTATGGGTTTTATATACGATTTTTTTACAACTTGAGTGCAAATTTAGCCATCTTTACGTGAAAACTGCTGAAATCCTACAGAGATGTGATAGTTTAAAAAATGTTACATTTTTGAAAAAATAGTTTGGAAATACTGGTGGAAAGAGCTCACATGGTAGCATCAATGCTACACAGTCAGAGCTTATGAACTTCCCAGGTTAAATATCATACTGCTATGCCAGAACCAACTTTAATTTTTTTCTATGCAAAGAACAGAAAAGGATGGAAGGTCAGGAAGACACAAAATGTCAAACAGGCTGCTGGTCAGCAGGATAGTCAGCTGAGACACAGGGTTTTTTGATCCAAGTCTCCCAGACCTGCACCAGCAAAGAAGATTACAAATTGTTTTCCCCAGACCAGCTGAACAACCTGATCAAGAAACTTACCAGTCTGTACAAAATCATAGTTGTATATACTAAGAAAATGAAAGATTTGAAGTCAATTCTCTGTGCTAGTCAATCCATCTGTCTTACAGGCTTAAGAATGGAAGCTGACGCTGGATCCAAACTCCCACTTTGATCCAAGGTCTTCCAAGCACAAGAGAGAGACTGAGGTCTAACTGCTGGCTAAAATTTCAGGGATTTCCCTCTTTCCTTATCCAAATTTCAGAAGCCTCAGGCATCATCCTATTTTCCAAGTTCACAAGCTTTTGAAAAATAACTTTGATGGAATGGGAAGAAAGCCCAAGTTTGTTTGAATTAAACTCCCTCAATCTAACAAAAGTTAGAGAGACCTCATCTTGCCACAAATACTTGTTTTTGTCAATCACCCCAAGGACCTAGTGTACTGCACCATGTCATGTACCATAACTTAATGTACTGTATCAAATTCTGTATGGAACTCAAGTTAAAAAGAAAAAAAAAAAGAGAATTTGAGGATTCTAAAAGTCAACAGAAATGTTTTAAGTTTTTTTGTAATCCTTCCCAAAAGGCAATAACATGAATGAACAGTGAAACAGTAATCAATATATTTCAAATATATTTGTAATTCTTAATTGTCTTCCAAGTTACTGTTAGCCACACTTTTTTTTTTTTAAAGCAGACAAGACAACAATAAGAGCCAAAATGGTGCTCTAAGCTCCACCTAACTTCATGTCTACAGCCAGCAGTCAAGCAATGAAGACTTTCAAAGCCTAACTGATTTTAGGATACAAACGTCTTTGAAGTGTTTTAAAGGAATTAAGAGAGTTACTATGACACTAATCACCATCCAGATCTTCCTCAGGAAAAATCCATTTGCAAAATTTGAGTTCAGGTCAGATCAATGCAGAAGCCCAAGACAGGGGAAACACCATGCCCACCAGAAGGGGGGCAACACATTTCAACTCCAAGGAAGCAGCAGATACCTAAGCTCTAGTGCAAACGTGCTTAAGAGTCCAAGCTGTCTTTATGGGTTGCGTTAAACTGTTCACTGACATTTTTGGTACTTTAACACACAGCCTGAAAATCACAACAGAAAAGAGCAGGAATAAATACAAAAACATACCACTGTGCAGAAGGTTTTCCCTGCGGTAGGTTTATCAAACTTGCTAGGATTAAATTTATTCAAGGTCAGGCTTGATGGGGCTCTGAGCAACCTGATCTAGTCCAACCCCCCCTAGCTTACTGCAGGGGGGTTGGACTAGATGACCTTTAAAGACCCCTTCCAATCTGACACATTCCAGGATTCTATGATTCTAAAGGAAAAGAATATCTGAAAGTATTTGCTGTTTCAGGCAAGAAAGAAAATCTTTATTATCCAAAGAAACATCTAAGGAAATGAAGTGGTATCTAACAGTAACACGGTCCTTTCAAAAAAACCAAAATCAACACAACAGTATCTGCTTCCTAAACCATAAGTGACCTTCCACCCTAGGAAGAAAGGTGTACAAGCCTAAGTCTAGTATATGCCATAGTTAAATCAGTGCAATGACACTAAAAGAAGTTAACTTTTCAAATGCACAAAAAATTTGTAGATTCTTAAACAAAAGAAAAAAACAAAGATGACTTTTGACAAAAGATCTATATTTCCGATGGACTTACTTAAGAGCCACTCAGCTTGCTCCCCTGCCCCCAAAAAACAACTCTTAAAGGAGTCCAAATGTTGTTAGATTGAGAGACAAAGTTTTTAAGTAATAATACTACCAAATACTAAGTAATCATACTACCAAAACACATATGCACTATGAATGGGAGAATCAGAAGATATATAGCTCTAGCTACATTAAACAAAATAGTATTTTAAATTAACAGAGACACTTCCCCCTTAAATTTCCTCAAGAAGACATGCTGCCAAGAATGATTTAAATTTCCTTTGGCTTCTCCAAACAGCCTTGTACCTGAGGACATAACACCCCTCCTAGGCTCTTTACTTCCTAGCACATGATTTGGAGATGTTCCTCCCTCTCCCTTCAGGTGCATCATGAGACATAACGTTCCCTCAAACCTATCACAGTCCTACCACACAACAGTGAGGAAGTTCACTGCCTTCATCCTCTGGGGTAAAGCTCTACTACAGATCACTGCAAATAAGTATTAGAAAATACATTACAACTTTAATGAATATTTTTTTGCTTAGAGAAAAATCAGTTTAGACATGTTTGTCTGTAATTCACTGTACAACACTGCTGATGAAATATTATCTCTGTGAAGCTCAACCTGCTGACGTGTTAACCAGTGTGTTTCTCAAATTTCAAATGCCTTCAAATGCCAGGTATGCAGCAGTTTGCTATTTCAAAACACGGTGCAGTGTACCTCAACTCCCAATTTGTAAAAACAAAACTACAAACAGAAAGCCCCACCACCACACTGCACCTTCCAGGCTTTAGGGGCCTGGTTTCCCTTAACAGCTTTATTAAAGCTGCTCAAGTATTCAATTTATTTCATGTAAAACTTCTGACAATTCAATTCTTTCAGTGCCACAGAGATGGCAGGGGGCTCACCAAAGGTGTCAAACACAACAGCACAACACAAAGTATCCATGATCTGCTTGAACTTATGAACTGATAAAGTAAATGACACTGCCCTAAAACTGCCCCTTCCACACAAACCAACTTACTCTCCCACATCAGTGCGCTAAACCGAACAAGATCTTCCCTTTCACCACCAACTTTGCTACCACGACCTAGTAAGCTACACATCTGGGCAAATATGCCCTGAGAAGGGGCAGGGGGGTGAGGGAGTGCAGGGAAGAGACAGAAGTGTTACACATTTGTCTTCCCTCCTTATTGAATCTTGCATTTCAGTTTGCAAAGTTGCATTCACAAGGCGGACACCTAGAAAGACATGGGTTTTTTTAATAAATCTAGAATGGAAGCTACTGAAAAACCCAAGTGATGCTGACTTTGAGCAAATTTATGTTTCAAGAGACACATTTTCCAACTCAATACATGCACTGATGTACAGAACAATCCTGGAAGCTTTAACTGTATCGGTCCATGTCTGGCAACTGTACATTTAAATGTGCTATTCGCCACCAATACCTGGCCATATGTTTCTCCAATCCAGTTACTACTTCACTGCTGTCAAGATCCTTACACTGGAATAACAGCTAAAGTCTCAACCATCTCCTGAAGACACAGGCAATGAATGTCTGGGCAGGAAATGCTGCAAGGAATAGCCCCACACCTCCTCCTTCCTCCATAAAGTGCCATATAACTACATACAGTCACATCTCAGCTCATCACTTCTGTGTGCCTCTCCTAAGAGCTTCTGCTGTGACTCTCTTCCCAAGCTGCTCTGCACCAGAACTCTTCCTATTTGCAAATGTCCTCGGAAGACCAACGAATGCATCAGCTACATTACTTATGTGTCACTAGTTGGAAAGAGATTCAGAAAAGAAATACAGCAGAACTGACAAGACATTTTCAGCTTTGCTCACAGGACTGAATTGCCTTCCACTGTTCTGTTTGTAGTCTGGATTTTTAGACTGTCAAGGACGGTATTTTCCTTTGTTATTGTACAAGATGTACTACTGATGAACAGTATCATAATATAAGCAAATAAAGCAAAAGTATTTTCATTCATATACGCAATACAGACACCTGATGTTCAGCAGTTGAAGCTCTGAAATGTTTATTTAGGAGTTAAAGATGTAAATAAGATCTTTAGATTGCATTTCAAAAAGCTAACAAACTTTAACTACCGGTATACTGAACTAATTTTAGGAATGGTCTTTGCAAAAATTTGGATGATCCCAGATATAATCACTGAGAATAACAAGCAGTCCTACTGTAAATAGAGTCTATGTAATTATTGTCCTAAGGGCTAAGCTTCAGAATTTTTGCCTTTTTAAGTGATCTGCTTTTTACCCAGAGAAGATGGCCAGGGAAGTATTTAAAGTGGCAAGTAAAAATTCTCAGACTACAGTGCAGAATGAACAGATGGAGAAGGAAACTTTTCCTTAGATAGAAAAATATGTGAACATTCAAGAGGAGGTACGGAAAAAATCTGTAAAGTAAAAGAAGATTTGAGATATGAATTGGAGCAATCAGTAACAGAAATCTAGGGCAATTTCCTATTGAAAACCTGGAAAATTATTGCTGCAAAAATAATGAAGAACAACTTATGGAGAGCAAGCTTCTTCCTATTCCTATGCTAAGTGCATAGTAGATGATCTACAGAACAGTGAATAAAAATCTGAGGGACAGAACTGAAATCCCTTTTGACCAGCCACCATGATGCTACAACAACAGGGTTTTTTTATTGTTAAAATAAACAAGCAAGAAAAACAAAACAAAACAATCACACCTTGAGATACACTGGCAGCAAAAGGGAGGAAAACTACCATCAAGTCAAAGTCACCCTCCCAAGCTTCACTGCCATGTCAATATAAAGTCCATTTCCTTTCAGAATGTCATAGTTTCTCCTACATCTCAGCCACCACCTTCTCATGAAGTTCTCAGACTCCTTGAGCTAGTGAACCCTTCTACCTTTTCATAAGTCAGTTTTACTTTCTCTCTCAAAGAGCATCAGAGCTACTTTCTTCACAGCAGCTGACTCTTACTGCTGCCATAGCGAAGTTAAGACAGCTCAAAAAAGGAAATAGTGGCCAACATCACTGTCAAAAGAGGAGGAAGTGGCCAAAAGATACACCCAGTGAAAAAAGGTCCCCACTAAAACACCTGTGACATGCAGATACATCTGCAATCCAAGCAAAGGGAGGATCACGTGGCTGCTATTACTGCAGTGAGAGCCTTTTCAGAGCTGACCTGTGTGACTGTCATTGCATGGATTTATTCATACTTGCACAGCTTCAGAATTGAAAGAAACACAGGTAGAGGCTCTTTTCCATCCTCCAAAATCTCTTACCACTGTAACAATCATTTTCTAGTGTCAGCATGACTCCTACGTTTTCCAGCTGACCCAGAGGAAAGCACACCAAAAACTCGTGGGCTGCCAAACCTTAATGAGATTTGAGTTTGACCATACACTCATGTACACTGAGCTCCATGCAGTGAAAATTCTAGGTTAAACAAAGAGAAATGATGTTAGTATGGAAGTAACGATGCAACACAGTAACCAAACGTATTCAAAAGAAAATAACAGATAATCAAGATGTTTATTTTCATGAATTACATTGATTTCAGTGAAAGCAATAGCTGTCTGCATGGCATTTTAAAGAAAACACATGAAAAAAAGTTATTAATCAAAAGAATACATTCTGGGATCTTACTAATCTATTCTGCAGAGTAGACCATGATGGCATTAAAAAAAGAAGCATAGGATACACAAAGACTGTTGTGGGTTTTTTTAATAAAGTATGGAGCCTCCCCAGAAGAATTCACATGCAGGACTTGACTGAAAGTGCTTATTTTTTAAAATCAAGACTTCTTGTAAAGAACAGATAGTTGGATATTTGGTTAATTAAGACTTAATTATTTTACTTTTCTACTTCTCAGCAGTTTGCCATCAGGTATTTATAGAATGAAAGTCAGTGCAACCATGCAAAGCTAACAGATGTATTTGTGCATGAAATGCACATACATTATAAAAATAAAACTGTGATGGGTGCTACGACTCTTCATAGAGTAACACAAAAAAGAAAATCTTTCTAAAACTATGATTCTTGAGTCACTAAACATTTATTCCATCATTCTGTATACTATAAAACCCCATCTTTATGCCTCTCATTTACTGCTCACCTCCTTACTGAACATATTTAGGAATGCTAACTGCTTATCTAGCTACGATCTAACAATGAGAGATGATTTGAATATTCAAACTTCCACTGACCACAGGGGTAACAACAATTTGCTGGCAAGATGTTCACATCTTCAAGGGACCAGTTTATTAGTGTTCAGCAAGGAACTGTCTCAAAATAAAAATACAAAAGTCTGGCCCCAAAATTGTGCAGTCACTGAGGCAATTTTCTTTGCTGTTCACAGTCTGTGTCCAAACCATCATCTTCAGGTCCCTTGACCAGGTGAAAGACTACAATAGGAGAGGACACAGAGCAGCCCTGAGGTTTGGTGGACAGTATTTCAAGAATTCCAAAACTAAGCATGCTTGTAAGACTGAAAACTTACTCCTCAAAAGTCTGCAAACAGGCTGAATTGGTTGTATATTCAGAATGTGCAACACAGGTTGCTTAGGTCTATATCCAAGTAACATATTGTTAACAGCAACATATGATGCAAAATACATACTTGTAAAAAACATGGATCCCCCGGAAGGGGATGAAGATGTTCCAATCAAATTAAAGAAGCTATGTCTAGGTGACATGTGAGACACACTTTAATAGAGAACAGTGAGAAATAATCAGGCAAGAGCCACCAAGTAGTGGAAAGATTACTAACTTCAGTAATTTTGAGGTCTAGTTTGAAGAAGGAATAAAAAAGTCTAAACAAACTGTTTGTTTTTGCAGGATGGTTTGCACAGAAAAAAACTGTAAAGTGGTTCCAACATCCCAGCAAAACTACATTATAGGGCATTACATCAGAGGGCAATACAAAGCCAGTCTCTCACAAGGTAAGAAAGGCTAGGATGGAAGTAGTTTATACTATTTAATCAATCCCTCATGCAAATGTATTACGATAGGTCAACTAAAGCCCCATACAAAATTTTTACATATAAATTTACTAGACAGAGGATACTGTTGTCCAGAAGCATTATTTATTCAATCTATTTCTTCATTGTTCAACATAAGCTCTTGCAACACTGCAAGTGTTCTCAAACCTTGCTGCAACAGATGTTCTTGATTTGCTCCCTAATGCTCATCTATTATGACAAAAATGTAACATAATACATCTGTCTCAAAGGAGAGATTTGATTTCCAACTGAAACACAGTAGATGAATTTCCCGTATCTTTATGAAAATTAAGAGGATAAAGACACTTGACCTCTGTCCCCCATCATCCAATTTAGAGAGTCAGAAGAAAAATCTTAGCTTGTGCATTCTGAAACACCTAGACCTGATTTCTCAGAGAATCAGCTCACACAGCACTTCAGACAGAGCTCATGCTTCACAAACCACAAAGATTTCAAATTCTGCATTCAGAAATGATGAAGACTAAATTGGCAGCTACTTGTTTAAGGTCTGGTTTAAGCAGCTTGCCTAAAACCAGAGCTTGCAAGCAGGTAATATAGAGATTAGTGCCCAAATACAGCACAGCCTTTTAAACTGCATAGCCAAAATATGCAGACATCGCTTTTTCACCCTGCAATTCATGCTCCTCCTCATCCACTGTAGAAATGCAACAACTGGCATCTTGCTGTACCACCCCAATTAATTCCCAGTGCAGCCCCTCCCTGTGAAATTCATGAGGCTGCCCTCCTACAGCAAGGTGCCAACAGGTAACTGAATGAAGTCCACAGCACAGCACATGAGCGCAGCAAGGTTAGACCAAAGCTGCCTACATGTTCCCCAGCTCTCAAAGCTTTAGATTTTGCAACTGTTCAATGCACTGTTTTGTTAAAGTAAATCTCAATTTTCACTAAGACATCTCAATGCCTCCCAGTCTTCTGAACTATCTGCAGACAGAGCAGCACTCCACAAGCTTTCTTCCATACAACAGCTCAGCACTGGACTATTCGTGCAGCCCTTCACTTCCCTCCTTCGCCTCCACTTTTCCTTGTAGGTATCCCCCAAGCTATGTGCCCAAATAACATGATTAACCTTTCCTCCCCCTACGGTCATTCCCCAATCAGCATCTTCTCTCATTAATATCCAAGCTGGAATCCAGCTCCTTCCATCAACCCTTGCCTGAGAGAGAGAGAATTTCTTCCATCACAGTTCTAGTTCACCCAGAACACTGAAGTTTCACACCCAGAACTAGCTGACTCCAACTTTGAAAAGCTTAAAACACACTTTAGCTGTTTGGGAGTTCTGTGTGGTTTCCTTTTAATCACTGAGAAAACCCAAACAAAAAGAAGTATCCTTTCCAAATCTAAGGTTCCTTTTCAAAAGAAAAGGGGGCATTATATATTTCCAAGAGTCATCAGGACTCTTTTTTGCTTGACAAGGAAAAACAGCACCTTCACAGAAACGTGGGTGAACTTTTCTGGACAGATAATCGCTACAGAGTATTTCCATGAGAAATATCTTTATAAAATACACATAATGTGCTATTAATTAATGATAAAGATAGATTAATCTTATAGAGTAATGAGAAGATTATATCTTGTTAAATTATAACAAAATAAATTGTGCCTGGCGATTTCAATCAAAAGTTTGGAAGTGACTCCTCTAATTTTAAAAATTTGTTATTACAGTTTGAGGGGAGCTGTTGGGGGATAGAAATGGCCAGTTTTACAAAGGTATGGCATGCCAGTAAGCACACTGAAGATTAAAGTAGTTCTAAGGGACTGTTACAAGTGTTAATCTTTCTATTTAACCTTAAAATTCCACATCATGAATTCAGCCTCCAGCTACCTGACTGTAGATCTGTCCAAGATGAAAGACAATCCAGTATCTCAGTCATGGAGTTCTGCTTTCAGACTTTTGATTTAGCTACTGGGGAGGGGGTTGTGGTTTTTACTTTTTAATTTTTTTTTTTCCAACAGAAACATACTGCTTTACAGAACTTGTAATCTGCCTTAAGAGAAAAAAAGATTTTAAGATATTCAGTTGATCCTAATTATATTCTGTGCATTTAAGCCAGCAGCAAATGACACTTAATAATAATAACAACCAAGTCTTGATGCCATCTTGTACGTTCAATTCTTTTTTTTCTGAAGGCCATCTCAGAACTAAAGCAATGTTGCTAACATCTACCTATAACATATACACTGCTACTTTTTTTTAAACTAGAGTTAAACTACCTAAGGTGGATCAAGTTATAAATAAAAATAGCTATAACTGAGAAAGCTTTCTACAAATAAATATTTTAGAGCAGAACTACACAGTATTATATCACTGATAAGTCTGGAACCCAAAATTTCAGTACAAACATCTTTAAGTTTTAGTACATTATATATCTCAATAAAAGCTACACAGACTAAGAGGTACATAAATATTTCTTTGGATGTGCATAGAGTTATTTTTTTTCCATTAACAGGAACGGAACATACCAGATAAAATAAGTAGTTCAATAATTTCTGCATCTCCCAGATAGGCAGCAGCATGTAAAGGGGTCCTTTTCTCATTATCCTGTGGCAAGAGGGGGGAAAAAAGGTTTTATTTAAAATAAAAAGTATGCTTTAGCATTCTGTATGACTTATGAAAAAACACTACATAAAAGTGCATCTTCCAAATACTGTACATTTTATATTTTAGAAAACATAATTACTCTAAAGATTTAGTCACATTAACTGAGACAAGCATGCTTCTCCCTAAGGACCTCTTAATACCTACATAGTCAACTAATCGTTTCCTGGCATACACAGATTGACAGATGCTCATGACATCTTTATATTAACCCATCAGTTAGAAATCACCATTCACTTGTCTCCAGAGACAGGAACTTGAGGCTGTCCTACACAGTTAAAAACAGCACATCCTTTTCATATGCAACAATTAGTGAGACACAAATTTTTTTGAAAGCCTAAAGTTAGTTTCAGCTGTTATTTTTTAACTAGAAAATAAAAAAATGCTGGAGTAAGTAGGGGTAATACTGAAATCCAATTTCAACTGTTTTGTTTACTGTCAATAAACAAAGAGACGGTAAAGGTGAAATTTATTTTGCAGAAAACACTGTAGAATAGTTCAGGCTGATCTAAGATCCTTTAGAAGGTCCAAGCGAGAGAACTTACTTAGCTGTACCCCATACTGATGAAGATTCATTCACTTGTGAAAGACTATTACAGAATATTTCTCAGCTCTTTTCAGGATCAGTTCTGATTTCCTCACGCCAGTTTATAGCTTAATCAGAAAAATAACATCACTTTCATATCACAGTGAGTGATAAAAAATGAACAAGCACCAACCAGTTTACTCTGTGAGGAAAGGCTGCTGAGAAATCAGAAAACAGACAGATCAGCAGTTGGTACCGTGGTTCTGGCTTAAGGTCTGTTCAAATGTCCAGATCTTTTCAGGAGAGTTTCAAATACACCAGGGGTGAGGGATTATAAACAGCAAGAGATTTTAAGTCACACAACATTCCTATTAATTCAACTGTTGTGTCACAACTATGGTAAATTTAACGCACATTTTAATTATTTTCTTGTAAAAAGCGTTCCTCTCCCTTTCCAAAATAATCTAATTTAGTGAATCCCTACTTGAGGCCTAGCAGCATACAAGAAGAAAAGTACAGTTCATGGCAGGAGAGATCTGCTAGCAGAACCAGAACTGAGACCCAAGAAGTCACTTCTAAAACATAAAGGACAATATCAGAACGTTCAGATGCCACCACCACACACACACACAAACATACAACCCTCCCCCACCACAAACCAGTTACTCTGTGGTTAGATCCTGCCCAAAAAAAGTTACAGGCACCACCTTATGAACATTTCCTAGCATCTTCTTTGAATATACATACAGGTCATTCCAAGCTGAGTAGTGCAGACCTGACACCGGTGCACCCTGAATAAGGAATCAATACTACTCACTTGTCGCTACCACCAGGTAAGGCCTCACAGTACATAATCACAGGTTACACATTTATGACAGAGACAGCAGCCAGTGGCACTGAGGACTTGCCACCTGGGGGGTGGGGGAATAAATAAAATAAGACAGGACATACAAGGGAAAAAGTAATACACATACTAAACTCGCTTCCCCAGCCCAAGGGCAGTAGAAAGCAGCCAGCAATGAAAACCAGTTCTCATTCCTCCGGTCTGGAGGAGCAGAGCTGCTATAGCGAGTTAGCATCTTGCATCCCCATTTAAGCCTTTTTTATAATGCTAAAGGGCCTGTGACCTACAGTCTAAGGAACACAGGAAAATGACCCTGGTGTTACACTACCTGCAATTTCATTGGAGAGTTAAGGGGTTAAACCAAAAAAAAAAAAAAAATTAGAGAAACTGTTGAGCATCCTGAAACCACCAAGATACAAACAGGAAAACAGCTCAAACACAAGCAATGTTTCCACTCCAGCACTCCTATGTTTTCAAGCCGTGTGTTCCCAGTCATGTAAATATTTCAGTTAGGCGACTCTGAAGCCAACAGCTTGAAAACACATAAAACCCAACTCCCAGTTCTGCAGCAGAGAGTACAAACTGGGAAGGTATGGATGTGAGGGGCTGGTGGAAACCTCCCTGGCTCCACAGAACCAGGGCAGCTCTGCTGGGATGCTCACAGCTTGTCACCTTCTGGGCCGGCTCCAGCACTTGGTATTTTAACAACCTCAAGCTGCAGGGTCTCCATCAACCACAAGTACTCAGCATGTCAAAGGCGATCTGGCAGAAGCCCTGAGGGGTTTCCCCACACACACTTTCCCAGCTGGCACATCCTTGCAAACAGGTATTTTTTTTAATTTAACTTTTCTGTGATAAAGTTTGTGGGTCGGTACATAAAAACCCTGGTTTTCAGGACTTCCCAGTAAAGCAGAAATCCTCATTCAGCAAGCTCTCATCAGAATGCAAAGTCTTTCCTCCCATTATAAGAAAATTTTAACTTTGTTCCACCTGAAGTTTGAAATTTTATTGGTGAATTTTAATAAATGAAAACTGGTAAAATTAAAGAAAAATCTGTATTTTAAATGCTAGTAAAATATTGCTATACAGTTCAAGTTTTTATTAAAAAAATAATTATTTTGTAAGCAAATTGAATCTGCAAATACAAGCTACTGCCTATAAAGCATTACAGTAAATAACACTAACCAAGCCTTCAGTTTTAACAAGCAACTTTGGAAGCAGGCATCTTGCAGCACTGATGCATCACACTAATATAAATACTGGCCCTTTCATTTGATAAACTTAAGTGATACTGCAAGAAACATTTCAAGAGAGAAGGTGTTTGTACACAGAAGTCCCTGTTACACAGGATGTAAAAATCTAACAATGTTGGTCCTATTTAATTCTAAATACCACAGTATTACTGTGGTACTGACAACCCAACAAAGCAAGTGCTGTGCCATCTTCACTTTCCAATTCAAAAATCTGCAAGGCAAATGGGACTACCCTGCATTGGCTATAATTTTAGCATTAGGCAGGTTTTGCTTAGTGGAAAGAGAATGCTGTTTTTCCAGTAGAAACCACAAAGAAATTTATATTCCTAATAAGAAACTCCCAAGTTTAATTCCAGATACTGGAAGCTAAAAGGCAACAAAAAGGCTCAGTCCTTAAAGAACTAGTTTTCAGAACCGCTCTGTGTCACAAAAACCCCAACATCATGCTTACCTGCGTCTCTGTACTGCGTTACATAAAACCCCATATGATCTCTCAATCTGCAATACTTCCATTTCTCAAGTTTCCCAAACATTTCACCCACCCAGGAGTTTCTATAAAGATTATGACATGAGCAAAGCACAGCAGAAGGCCTTATGACTGTTAAACCCCAATTTGGAATAAAGTGACAGGGATAGCACTGCTGCACTGGAACAGGTTGCCCAGAGGAGTAGTAGATGCCCCATCCCTGACTCACAGTCAGGTTGGATGGGGCTCTGAGCAACCTGATCTAGTTTAAGATGTCCCTGCTCATTGCTGGGGGGTTGGATTAGACGGCCTTTGAAGGTCCCTTCCAACCCAAACCATCCTACAGTTCTCCAAGCTTCTTCCTAACTCCCCTCTACTTTACCAAACCCAGAACAAGAGTAATGCCACCTTTGCTTCATTTTAATTTAAGCATAGGCTTTAACTTTCTCACTGGTCATTTCATGGATTAAAACTTCTACAATGGACAAATCTGCGGCTAATTTAAATATGCAGCATTCAAATCTATCTATGCTAAAAGTAGTAAGTCTTCTTTGAGTTACAACAATTTATTCTATGTTTGGGTTCTCTCTCAGCAACTGATTTACAACTACACCTAACCACGGCGAGTTTTAAGGAGCTGGATGCCTTAAAGGCAGATCTCTGGTACTCTGTACATACCCAGGAAGACTGGCTGCCATATCCTGGAGATGGCTTTCCCAGGAGTATATTACAATATAACTTCAATTTGCCTTTCAAATAGTTCAACATCTACTGTATT
This sequence comes from Porphyrio hochstetteri, assembly GCA_020800305.1. NCBI lineage: Eukaryota > Metazoa > Chordata > Aves > Gruiformes > Rallidae > Porphyrio > Porphyrio hochstetteri. The sequence continues at coordinate 131,622,269 of CM036906.1, read as the reverse complement.
TTTTTGGGAAAAACATGAATGCAACTTCTCCCTTCATAAAAACTCCTCTGCTCTTCAAAACCAATTTTTGCAATAACCCTTGAAAATATGCTCATTATTTTGTGATCACACTTACAAAATCTCATTTAATAAGTGTTTTCTGCTGTACACTTGTCAGCTGTCTGCTTCAATACCATCTGTTCCTGGTAGAAATCAGCCCCAAATACACAATCATAAATCTTGAAAGAATTTCAATTCCTACATACCCTGCAATATCATTAATAAACACCTCTTGTCAGTGAAACTAATTTTAAATGTAACAGTTTATCTTCCAGTTAGGTTAGAAAGAGAGGACTATTCAGCCAGCATGAACTGTAACTCCTGGGTTCACAGATAATGTGCAAGAACACAAGAACCAAGTGTTTCCAAGTCTTTGATAGTGTCTATTACCACAGAGGTCTTTCCCAGTGTGACATCCAAGAGTCAGTAGAACCCTCAATTTTATTTCCAGATTTTGCTACAGTTTTTAGAACTAATGTTCCGTAGGGCAAAATAACTGTCTACTCACATTTAAGTATTTGGCTTTTACATCCAACTTTAACCTTCAGAAAAGTTTAGTTTAGGTACAAAGTTCTATAACTGAGGCCACTAGCTCTTTGGAGGTATGTCCAACCAGAAAGTGGTATCTTAAAACCACGTAACTTTAGTATTTGAAAGTTAGCTTATTATTTGCAACTGAAAACAGAAGAAAAAGAATAAGTATCAGGCTTTCAAAACTCTTAAATCTGTGGCATTTTGTATCCATACCTTAAATGTAATTAATCTGATAATTTCTTTTTAGTTTTTCCCCAGTATTTAATTCACAGAACTTCACATTGTTAAAAAAGTAACAAATTTCTAACTGATTTTGGCAAAAATAATTTTTAGCAGTAGACCTCTATTTTCTCACCGTATTTCAAACTGAAGACGCATGCATCTCTAACATCTTGAGGAAGGCTAACAAGCTACAATAATGGTCTTTGGCATTCTTAAAAACAGGGGGAAAGCATGCCATTAACTACAAAAATAATACATAGTCCAGCTAACCACAAAGTATCCTTTGAAGCCAGATGATAGGTATATCCTAGTTGAAATGACCAGATTTGTCATGCTGACCCCATTTATTTCTTCAACTAATGTTCATGTTACTGTTTACATAAACACTTGTACTGCATTTGAAAAACATCTTTCGAAAGCCCAGTATTAAACTTCCATTGAGATGACTTTACCACTACACATCACATTTCAGGACACAGCCTCTTTGTGCCATCTATTAGGACAGAGCAGTCACAAAAAACTGAGGCGGGATCTTTGCCCCCTTCCTCATTATGACAGCAGTAAGCCCTGACTCCAGAGACCTTGTCTGTAGGAACAACGGTCACTTCAGCTATAATCTGCCAAACTCCAGTGTTGTTTCTAGTTAAGATCTTCAGTACCATTTTAATAGTGTGTGCTCTTTTGACTACATTCTAGATAACAATAATAAAAAATGTCACACTGTGGATTAAACCACTAAATCCTTTACTTTGTGAGTGCCACTGCATCTTTTGAAGACCCTATAAAAAGAGATGGCAGTGGGAGGTATACCCCAGAAAAAGTAAGTCAGAAGAGAATTATGTACACAAAAAAAATCAAACATTTGTTTTTATAATAGTGACATATTATATTGGAATATCTGCTTGTATTCAACCACCTCTTCTTAAAAATTATAAATAGATAACTCAGGTCTATCTTTCTAGTATTTTCTTTCTTCAGTAACACCTGGAAATACCTTTAATAAAAATTGTACAAATACTATCAAGAGTTCAAGTTACATAAGCAAACATCAGATGCCAAAGTACTCTTGTCCAACAGGCGATCTGGCCTTTGATACTGGCGACTCAGTAGTAACAACTTGACATGAAGGGGATGGGAGAAAATCTGCCGGTTTAACTTTTATTAAATCCCAAACTTTAATGTCCATAGCAACTTTGGGAAGTGTGATTGAGAATGCAAGTTGGTATTACACTACACAAAAGACTGGCATATAAGGAAGATGAAGTTCAGAACAATTAATATTGTTAAATAACACTGTTCTGGACATCTTTTCATAAAATTAACTCTTCAAATGCTAGCTGTCTTACATCACAAGCATTAGGCACAAAACACTGTTCAGGTGTAACTCTCTGAGGCCCAACAAAAGAAACACACAAAAATAAATAGAAGTGAATCACATTTAGTGCAAGGAACAGCTATTGAACTTCATCTATGATTATGATTGCTGGACCAGACAGTCAGCTAAACTCTCAGAGATCGAGAGTAAAAATTTCTCATTTAAAGATGTTCAGTTCATGAGCACGCCTTGTTTTCAATAAGGCCTTTCCGAAGCACTTAGTCTTCAAAAATATTCTGTTTTACTAAGAAAATAGTCAAAACCTTGTAGAATAAAAAGTGCTTCTTTTTTCATTTGGTTTCTGGAAGGCCATTATTTTTGTCTGCCAGTGCGGACGTTATCTGCCAGATAATGAAGTTAAATTGCCTACCTTTGTTATAAGTTATGTTAACCCTAAAGGTCAAAAATTATCAATAACCACACATATGAGGACAAGAGGGCTTGAGGTGTTCTGGTACATGTCGCATCCTTATTTCTCACAACTAAAGAGGAACACAGCAAGAAAACATTTTGACTTGTAGTCAAGTGTTACGAGAAACAGATTTTGAAATAACCAAATGCCTGTGTATTTCTCCACTTCCAAGTAATTCACCTAAAAAACATCTCTCTAATTTATAAGTACTGAGTCAGGGTGCCTTTTGGAAATACACATCTTCTCCAAGCTTTTAACCTTTATGTTCCAGGCAGGTTTTGTAATGTTGCTATCACTGTTGCAATTCTCTCTGGTCATGGTTTCAAACTTCCCTACCGAACAAGCACAGCTTGTAAGAAAAGCTGAACCTAGATCTTTATTATGTAAAAATATCTATGTAACTTCTTTTTCCCAAATTAGTAAGACTAAGATTCTCTGTGAGTGAACTCAATCATCCATTTGGGCACTGGAAAAGGACCTGGATAACTGAGCAAGTTTTGTGAGCTGCTCCCTTTTCCCTGAAGTTCCAACATCAAGAATTCGGTCCCATTTATCATTAATAAAGGGTACTGAATTCCTGCCCAATAGATGGAATTAATAAAGAGCTATTCTCTACCCTTTGATAACTGCAACTTGATCTCACAGTACAGCGGAGAGCTTTGGATATATTTTTCATTTAACTCAGGAATAGAGCCACTTTTAGGGCCAAGACTATTTGCTAATATACTAGATCACTGGGTGGGGGAGGGGGCCACACACAGGGACAGAGCAAACCACCCTACCGTTACAATTACAAAATACCTACAAACCTCCATATCATTCAAAACTATACCATTAAAAAAACCAAACCAAAACAAAACAACCCAAACAAAAAAAAAACCCCAAGCCAACAAACCCACAACAAAACAGATACAATATTACCTCATTAAAAAAAATACTTCCCCTTGGCTTTACTCTTCCCAAATACCAGGTATATGATTTGTAAACATTTACCTGGTGCGTATGGCAGGAAAAAGCCCAGCTTGTAATCGGAATGCAGTTACTGATAACAAAACAGATGAATAAACCTGAAACTATTTTTGAAAAAAACCAAAGCAGTGTGTGAAACAATGGACTTTCCATAATGAGAGTACAGTGATGTGGAGCACATTACGTAACGCAGGCCGCTCTCGCAGAGCAGGCTGAGCGAGGGGCAGTGGCTGCTTCGTCCTTACTCTGTCATCTAGCTGTAATAGTGGAGGACACAAATAAGAAAATATGCCAAGAAAGAAAACAGTACAATGCAGGCTCTGTTTTTGCTCCAGTGAAAGATCACACCAGACTAGGCAAGGTATGCACGTCTCCCATCCCAGTTTAAATCCACCGCATTACGTTCGGGCCAATGACACTTTTGTTCAGAAAAGCTGGGGTTTTCTGCCTTTTTCATTGCCAAGGCTGGTGCTGGAATGGCAGCCCCACACGTGTCTGCTGTAAACCAGGTATTGGTCTCACTAACAGCAGCGTCTTGGTGACTGGAAAAATAGGGTTTTCAGGTCGTGTGTTTCATGTCAGCACCTCTTCTTGCAGCAAGCTAAAACTTTCTGCTTGTGCATGTTAAGCGCTTCCATAAGGTAAGGTCATCTGACTGCAACACGCCACAGTCCTGTCAAGAGACTCCTGCACTATTCCCAGCGTCTGATTCAAAGTAGCAAACAGCACTGTCTGCGCCAAGAGAAACTGTTAGGCAAGAAAAATCCCACAGAACATCCCTGTTCTGAAGCATGAAAACGAGAGTTACCACCCCCCTCCTCCCCCCTCCTCTCCCACCCCCAACAATAAGTGTCTGCAACAGAACACAGAAAGTCCCTGCACTGATCACAAAAGAAACACAACAGAAAGCCTCTGCTAGCAAGATCAAAATTCCTCCAGAAGTGCTGGTAACCTCAGGATCAAAGTGGTTTATTTGCACTATTCCTTAGGCTAAGTGGATAGGGGATAAGCGTAAAAGATAACTGTCATTATAGGAAGAGCTAGCAGTGACTAAAGCAGGACATTTGCACTCCATGGAGACAGCAAGTGAGCATCATGTAATTTAAGTTACCATAATTACATATATAATATGTATATAACCAGGTCTTCATGCAAGTAAAAACTGGAATTAAATTAATGATCAGGAAGGATGATAACAAAGTAGGACTTTTAATAAAGACTGAAAACAGAATTCCACTGTTTTTGGAGATGGGAAGGTACAAGCTGGTATCACTGGCCTGAGAAAATTCCCCTCAAACTTCATATCCCAGACAGAACTCTTAAGCAAGGACTTGGAGATCCCTCATTGCAATGAAGTTCCAGTTCATTTGTCCTCAGACCTGCCACCAGTATGAGCCCTTCCAGGCCCTGCAGCCACCTACTACCAGTTGACAAGAGCCTTCCTCCTCGGGCATTGATGGGATAGCCCTCCCTACAACATGCAGCAAACTTCTTCCCCCGTCTTTAATATACATCCATCCTTTATTAGAACAGATTTAAGGAACTTAAAAGCTGTAACTACCCTGCATAGAGCCTGTGCACAAGGGCCAAACTGGACAAAGGAAATTATGGCATTTAGTGATAGTGCATGAGATATTCCACAGTAGATATGTAAGACAGCTTTAACCACTTGCAAAGTGGAGAAAATTGTCTTGTTCAAAGGCATGTTGCACATGCATTAAGTTTTCACCCAGATTTACTGCAAATCATCAGTAAATTCAAATCCCATCTTGCTACTACCAGCAACACATTCTTCAAGGACTATGTTGATGTTGGAAGTTAATGCACATTAGGTCTACGGAGCTTTTTTCTCTTCTCTGCTCTTTCAGTGGGGATGTTCTGTTCTCAAATACCACTCCTCTGCGTGACAGGCACAGCAACTGCCAGAAGTAACCCCAGTAAGCTCTAACTATTCAAGACCTTGCCTCTAGCTTGTTTTGTAAAAGCAGCAGGAAACACAGAACTTCAATTACTCTTTGAAGGTTACAATCTTAAGAAAAAATCACTAAAAGTAATACAGCAAATCAGACATGATCTATAAAATCATCACTAAGAACTGCGTGGAGACTCAAAAACAAAATTCCTGAAACACATTAAAATTTCATCTAATTATTCATGGTTCTCTACACTAATGCCAATTTTTCAATGTTAAAGAAGTAATAATGACCGAAACAAAACCTGCCTGTCAAATCCCCAATTACTGTAAAACAAATTCAGAATACAGCCAATACGGTAAAAACACTGCCATGCAGACATCCAAGCTTGTTTGCCCAGTTTAGCAAACAGTATAACCACATTAGCATAGTACTGGGCAATCTTACTAGACCTGATGAGAAGGAGGGTGTTTTAATCTGAATTGCACTCTCTGCTAATATTAATAATTCATACTAAGTCTCTAAGGAATGTTTCTTATTACCTGTAGAAGACAGAACCATGCCACTTAAGCATATTCTTCTTTTTGAGAGCTACAGTCCACAGAATCCACTGCAGCAAGCAATTTGCTGATGTAAATGAGATTATCCCCTAACTGTTGAAGGTTTGTTTGCATCACTCAAGTAAGAGCGATAACTCGATACATCTGAGTATCTCATTCGCACAGGCTAAACACAGCCTTACCGATACGAAGTGAGGAATTATTCTTCTTTGGCATGGCAAGATTCTCTCATTAAGAGTTTTGATTCTGAAGAAAAATGACTATAATTATACAGATTTGTATTTAAAACATCCTGATTCTGCTTCTAGACCAGAAGAGGAACACAACACCATTTGGACACATTTTATATTGAGGCTGAAACACATGATTCACTCTAAACCACTAAAAAGGAAATAACATATCTGATTATTCACTACAGATGACATGCTTGAAAAAACATTCCATATTAATGAACAGGATATCCACAACTTTAAAGTTACCAACAGTAAATAACTGCTAGTTATGAATTTAAAACTTCTTTAAGTAGCTGGTAGATACTCTCTACCATATACAACTTTGCTGCAAGTTTCCATGACACTCAGATGAATTAGGTCTCCAAAGTTCTCCATTTCTGGGATCAGTCATGCTTCGGATCCATGGGATCAGGCAGCCTCATATCAGATCCTTTAGAAATGGGAAAAGCTTCCCTACATTCCCTGCAGCGAAGTTTCTTCTTATCCCTCCAGATACACAGCATGAATATCTGTGTTTTTAAGAACTGACTTAATTCTTCACCAACGTAACCCCTGAGCATTCCAATATGGCAGTGCTGAACTCTTCATCTACTCTCTTCAAACTACCTGCCGCTAAACATGCTCACATTTAACTGATGTGTTTTTATAAGATAACTCTGTATCCTGACAATGAAACACCACACAAATTTGCCTGTGTTATTCACATAATGATCTTCTAGAAAGCCAACTCCTAGACCTTGCATTGCAAGATACTTCAGCATCCCATTAAAACCAATGGGTGGCTGTAAATTCTGAGCAGGCAGACCACGTTCCTGTCTGCACAGGACCACACACACTCTCCCAAAAATCAGGATTCTTCACAGAATTTCCCTGCTGTTCTTCAGGCATAAAGAAATTTCAAAGAAGTGAAAGCTTAATAAAGCAGGAGGAGAGCCTTGTGAGTCACCATCACTTCATCAGGCCAGTCACACAGGAAACGGGGGTTCCTGCTTGTGGTGGAAGCAGTAGGAAAGTTTAGCACAGAAACTATCCAAAACCAGAAAGCAATATAGTACGTTGACGTTTGACAAGAATCCAAGCAAAAGTTTAAGGAGAAAGAAACATCTTGCTCTCGTTCTACAGTAGAAGTCCGTGGGCAAACCGAACAGAGAATGAGTGCTACCATTAGTCTATGAGGTTATATATATCATTTCCTTCTCTCCCATACTTATGAAAAATAAACATACATATAGCTCATGCAAATGAAAACATACCAAATTAACTAAAGCCATTAGGTATTTAAAACGCCTCTATCTAATTACAAAACCCTCTCAATTCTTATGAAAGATCTGTTCTGAGTAAGAGAGAGTTGTATTTATTGCTCTTTAGATGGGTAACCCAAATCCTTCAGTAAGCAGTCAGCAGTGGAAGCACCAGAAGGCACACTTGGCTCACTTTGTGATTTATGCCCACCCTGACTTGTTCAGCTCTTCCCAAGGTCTCACTGTCCCCCCATTCACCCAACACAAGATCTCTGACTCTGCTCCAGCACCCCAACCTGGGTTCCAGGCAGGGGCTGCCAGGCAGGAGCTGCTGCACCAAGCCAAGCCCCGTGTTTCCCAGCAGTGTTTTTTTTACTAGAGGGATTCTCATTGTTAATATTTGATTATACAGCAATGTTTTATTTCCTCTCTGACCTCCTACACTTAATTTCTAAGGACCGTTCTCACTGTCAATTGATGATATGCTTACTGTCATTAGCATTAGATAAACTCCTATATTCTTTAGTAAATACCTATATACACACGTACACACTCACATTTTATAACTTGTGTGTGCCTGTGTCTATATACACACACATGCATACATGTACATATGTGCCTTTTCAGTATGCAGGTATCCCTTTGAAGGAAAACCCACAGCAAGCTGAAAAAATAACTATTACCAAACTAAGTTCTAACTTATCCCATGCTCTCATCATAGTCTCCAAGCACAAACCTTGCTAGTGGAAACAGAACAACTCCAAAGTTTAACAGACTTTTAAATAGATAATTTGGAAAATTAGCAAGCAGCTTTAAAACAACTTTTTGTCTTGATCTGATTGATAAAACCTGAAGCTGTAAATCTTAAGAAGCACACCAGCTCTAACTAGCACATTATAAAATAGGAAAAACTAAAATGTGTCCCCTCATTCTAAATCTGAGAAAAAGTGTTCTCAATAGTAGAAAACATGCAAATATTTTTATATACTTCGTAAATACAGCAAAAGTCACAATTTTTCACTAAATACTTCTTTGTTATGATTAGAGACTCAAAATATTACATTTTTGGGGAAAAGGTCTTAAGTTTAAGGGTGGGGTTTTAACAGATCTAAATTGTGTAGTCCTCCAAGATAGTATTACAGCTACACATTCACAGTGTCAGTCTAGACAGTTCAAGTTACAATAATTACAGTGCCTCATTATTAAATTCTTGTCTGCAACTGGGAATTAGTAAGACATGATTTTAAAAAAATGACTGATACCTTTAAAAAAAACAAGTGGAAAAAAAAGAAAAAGCAGGGTGAAACTCTAGCAACGATCACAACTAATAAAGGAAAAGTTCATACCCTGGCCTACTGAGATAAGAACTAAAAATATATATATAAATTGTGCTCTTCAGAATATTTTACTATTTTCTGCATGCCTTTTTAATTCCTTCTTCCCATTCCAATCAGCAAAACAGAAATTAAGAGCGCTGCCTGCATGATCTGTCCTGCCACAGATTACAGTAAAGGAGGCTGCTCTGCAATACCAAGTACATTAGCAAAGTTTTTGTTGCCAGCAGAAAGAGTTCTTCCTGCAAATATTCTATGTTGCCTGCAAGAACCTGACAGTAAGTTGCCAACACTGGGTCTGATGTGTCCAGAGGACAGACTAACTAGTTAGCAAACCCATACTCTCTCAGAAACACAGCTTGCAGAGTTAAAAACTCTGCACAACTCCTGCTTACCCTTTGCTATGTTATGCTAGCTTTTAACTACCATTTGTCCTCACCAGCTTCGACCAGCAAAGCCACACGGTAGCTTTGCTTCAACTGCCAGAAGCTTTATTTATTAACAAGAGGTGTTATAGATTAATTGGCCTGGAAAATTATTTCCCTGGAAGCATACTGTGGGTAGACCAAATCACAAACCATTAACAAAACATCACAACCCTTTTTTTCTGATCAATGGTCACAGTATTCCTGAAGTGGAAAGGAGCATGAGGAGGGCACACCTACCTACCCATTGCTTCCACCCGCCCCATGCAAATCTCTGTGCAAAACTGTCCCAAGCTTTCCCAGCTCTTTCCACTCCCTATTAAAAACAGCCTCCCTGAACCACCCCCCAGAAGCACAGAAACACGGTATTGCAGGTGAACCCCCACTGTTTGAAAAGCATGATTTATTAACCTGCTCTGAGGGATTTCTTCCAGTTGTCCTGACCAGCAAATTCTTACACTTAACGTTGACTCTTAAAATTACAAAAGGCACAGGTAACTCAAGGCCTACCTCAAACACTTCATGCACAGAAATTAGCACAGAAAGGTTTTTAGAAGCATGGATACATCAAAGTAAAATGAATTTGCATTTATAGTTGTATATATGCACATTTTTAATAAAAAAAATAAATCCACATTACTTATTGGTAAAATGGCTACAGAAAGATAATGAACGTAAAAGTAAAAAGAACTCCTAAAGATTATTTTTACATCATTACACATTATGGCTTTTTGTTTATTTGTTTGTAGAGCAAGTCCATGATATGTAAGGTTCTTTATATTGAGAGGTATTTCAATATAATTGCTAAATTAGACAGCAATTACAGTTTTCCACATAATGACATATATAGACATTCTTTTAATGTATGAAATAGGTACATAATTTATTTGTATGATCATGTGTAATTCTACTAAATTTAGTAGGATGTTCCATGCTTCAGTCAAGTAATTCAGGCATTCCTGTTCTACACTGCACTCAAGCCTACCGAAATAAACCACAATTCAACCCACAGGGCTAAGTAAAGCCAGAAGACCATCTATTCATTATCTTTTTTTTTTACTTTTTAACCTCTTTTAAGGCTTTGCTGACTGATGGCAGCATCACAAAGAATCCTTCTTGGTTTTTAAACTATGCTTTAATTTCATTATTCATTCCTCAATTACTAGGATATTTGAGACCTTCAGTCTGATTCGCCTGGTACCCAGACCCGATGCTGTATGAGAAGTCCTAGTCTTGTCACTAGACCAACAAACCAATTTTCCTCCTCTTTCAGTATATGCAGTGACCTGCAGAGTAAGATAAGTTTAAAAATCAACACGAAATCACCAAGATGTCAGAGCTTACCCTAGAACAACATCCAGCAGCATTCTCCAAGTACACAAATAACACAAAGAAGTAGTTATGCAAACCTACATTTGGCAGGACTGGGAATGGAGCCCACAGCTCTACTGCAACAGCCATCCACGCAGCAACCCTACTGCTCAAAATAACAGAGTCAGATAGATACACTGAGCACTCCTATTTGTACCTAGCATTTTGGTGCTACCAGGTCACACATACCCCTTTTTGTCAGTCCCTGGGATTCATGGGCAACATTTCATTGCTAATACAGGTGGGGAGAGTAGGGAGAGCTGATGAGATTGTTTGGTTCTATGGCTTTGTTTTCTTTTCCTTTCTTACCAGAACAGCTGGACAGGTGAGCTTTTTAGCTTTTGTTTTGTTACTTACTATAAAAAAGAGCCTTTAAATTAAGAGTTGTGCTGGGTGGCAAACAGTCCAGAATAGAAACCAAACAAATAACCCTGACTGCTACAGTCCTTACTATGGTATATGGAATTTCATTTGCCAATCTTACATATTCTGTTGGGGAAAAAAACCCCAAACAACTCGCACGTAAAGCGCCTTTAAAACAGGTTTCATAGTTTAAATCTATTTTAATCTCACAAAGCAGTAAGATATAGGTGCTCAGTGTTTAAGTCACTTATCGCACACGTCAGTAGAGCACTTTAGAACACTGGGAGAGATCTGTGTGATTTTGGGATTCTTTGAAAAAGACCACTTGTGCAGCTGCAGCTCGAGAAGAGCAAGGGGCACGCTGACACCAGTTCCAGGGGGATCAGATGTTCATCCCCTCTGCTAAGATCAAGTGCGATGGGGTTATAAAGACTGTGCATTAGGTTACCCAAAGTATCACTTTTCACAGCAAGAAATATCCTAATAGTGCTAGGAGGAGGAAAAATGGTTCTGATTTTGAAAAAATAGTTTGAATAATCTGATCTGCAACCTTTTAATCATTTCTGACAGTATTCCCTCCACATTCTTAACAAACAGCTGAGACAAGATATTCAATTTTCATGATCTTTTAAAATGATCATACATCATAGAAGTATTGGTTACAAACAGAAATAGCAGAGTTTGCAAATGTAACAGGCCTCCAAACCTTAAAAAGCCAAACAAACAAATCCTGATTTATAAAAGGCAATGTTGCCTTAGTTAGCTAAAACTAAGTGATGAAAAGTACCTAAAATTCAAACCAGCAGCAAGGCCAGGGCATGTTTATCCCCATTAACTAATAAAAAGATATTAAACGTGTCACTTATGACACAAGATTTTCCTTACTGCCATGTCTCAGAAGCTCAGGATGGTACCAAGAAATATTATTTTTCTAAAAACGTATGTACACATACACACACAGAGCATAGTGAGAGCCATGCATGTAACAGAGATTCCATCAGGCTGGACATAGGTGATTGTGTGTGGCTGAAGCCTGATTCATGTAACATGTAGCCAGTTTCTCAGGCTTTCTTGAGGAAGACGAGGAAGAAGCAACCCCATCCCCTCCATTTTTTCCATTAATTAGAGCTTGAAGAGAGTTCACATTCCAAGCAATACACCTGAACAAAGTTCCTATGTATCAGTTTTGTCTGTAAAAAGCTGCCCATTTCCAACCTTTTTGAACCACAGTGTAAGCAAGCAGCTAGGGATACACTCAATTTGCCCCTTTCCACAAAAGATTACAACTGCAGAGTGGAATACAATACACACTTTCTAAATCTAGACTGAGCCCGTGACTTAAGAAGGCTGGTGTGGCATAAGCAGAGATCAATCTTCTTCCTGAAAAAGCCCATTTGCTATCAGTAGCATCTTACAGATCATGAGCAGCACAGCAGCTCATGTTATGAAAGGCCACCCATCTCAGAGACTCTCTCAGTGTAACACTATGGTAGAAGACATCACCTATTTTAGGAATAACGCTGCAATACAGCCCAACTTGAGAGCAATCTTTAGATCATACAATAATATCAAAGAGTCAGCACAGCCTAGCTTTGGGAACAGACTCAGCTGACTTAGCTTTGTAAGATTATTAAGCCAACTGCTATTCATGTTAAAGATAACATACCCCGAAAGTAAAAAAGGTAAATGAAGCTGGATGGCAACAGAAGGACAGAAAACCACTCACATTTCATCAAGACACTAACAGCTTTCCTAGATGAATATCACTGTCACAACAAAGACCTACAACAGTTCATTTCTGGGCAGAATTAATTTGCAGAACCCTGCTAAGTCTCCAGTTACAGAGTCCAACCAGTGCTCAGGGAAAGGGAGGAAGGAAGGAATCTCAACTATTAGAATACAAACTGCAAAATAATTAGTTGCTCTTCAGAGGGGGAAATGATTCTGCAGAGGCATTGGAGGGAATGACTCTGGAATTCAAACAACTGTACTGAAATGCTTGGATAGCTAAGTGGAAAAAAAAAATCCAACATATATACACTGGTCTAATACAATCCACAACAGTCAAAGGAGTTTATCATAATCCTTCTCTTTATTAGGAAATACACACAACCACTTCATTTTCTGCACTTTTTCCCTCCTCCTGTCCACATTAATTTATAACACATAACTAAAGGGACAACTTTGGATCTAGACTTTACAGGGATGTATTATCTCCAGCCAAGTACACAGAGAAAATTAAAAGCTCAAGAACACCACCACACACATACTCACACACACACACACAAATTGACTCAGCAGTTTACATAATTTCTACCAAACAATGGGAAAATTTACATGCTTGTTTAGTCCCAACCAAGTGTTTTCAGTGATATATCTAAATATAGTATTAATTACTGTAGTAGGACTAGGAGTGCCATGGCAGGAAGGAGTGGTCATGTGTGGTAAGCATCTGCCTATGCTGCAGAAGGTGGCTGTGAATAAACAGCCTATTTGTTCTGGAGGGTTTCTAAACCCACCTTGGGTGTCAGGAGCCTAAGATGCACACACATTCTGCTAAAGGGTGAAATGAAAAAAGATTTAAAATAAAGTAAATTTTAAAAGCCTCCAGACTCTGGATATTCTTATTCTACACACAACAGTTTTCTTTTCACTTGAACTATCTGGCAGTCTGAAGTAACCCTCTTCAAAGCCATGAAATAATTACATACTTTCCTGTTTAAGCACATTTGCTGACTTCGTATTTAGGGGCAACTGTTCGGCAAAGCTTTAGATGGAACAAAACACAAAGCCAAAACCACTCTTACATACATACTGAAATCTAGTAGAGGCTTTTGTAATAGGTGATAAAAAAAAAAGCAGGAGGATACCAACCTAACTTTGTTTACAACCACTACAGCTAAGCCTGACTTACACATGGAACGGTATAAATGAAACAATACAGACTAATCAGCTTTAGACAATAAAAATGGCAATGTGACTAGAGTGAACGTATGAGGAGACTGGAAAGCTACACAGCTAATGCTCTCATAACTAAACAGATGATTAAGTCTTCTGATATTATATAATCCATCATACAGTCTTGCTTATGACCCTGCAGAACTACTGAAAAAGGAGAAGAAAAAAAGTCCAACCTCATCAAACACAAATTTAGATTTGACAGTAAGTTTACTTATGGTCCTACACAAGCTCTTCAAAACAATGGGACGGCTCCTTTCTACTGCAGCTGGCACTGGCCGGATACAAATTCCACAGAATGCTTTTAAATGTCAAAATACACATACCAAACTAAATATCTGCTTTGGTTTTACATCTCTCAAGAAGATAACGTAAACAATTATCATGCTCTTCCACTGGACAGTAGCGCCTTTGCTTGTTTGATGCATTTGGAGGAGAAACAGCTAGATACATTCTCACAGTGTTAAGCCCTAAATGGTTTATGTCAGTTTGCTTTAATAATCAAAGCAATTTCTAATCATTGTGAAGAGTTTATGCTACATTATCTTGCATAGTGTCAAACATGCATGTTAGAATTTTAGTAGAAGATAAACACAGTAAGATGCAGTTGAAATCTTGAATTTCCCCCCATGGAACAAATTACATTTCATTTCAGTACAACTTTGAAGTCTGCAGTGTCTGGGTGTGCAGCACCCCAAATAGGACATGTAAACACAATTTCTATTTTTTTATTTATCAAAATAATCATTAGACCTCTCCCTTTTTTAAATCCAGTATTAAACCTATCTACTGGAACCCCACGTGTATACGATATGCTGTATTTGATTTTAAAAGAATCAAAGCCTACATAGCATCAAATTTAACCAGACTAACTTTCTAAAAACTATGATGCAACTGTATAGACAAACTTTTCAGTTTCCCAAACACTGCAGAACTAACATCTGAAAGAAACACAGAATTAGGTCCTTGCTATCTACACAAATTTACAAAGCTACAGCCTTTCTTCCTAATATTAAGTGTATGTATAGGCTTTACTTTGCCTATTATGTAAAAGCAATGAAATTTATAGCTCACAAATCAGCAAAGTTTTGAAGTGATTAGTACAGCAGAAAGCTATATCAAAATCAACATGTATTCAAAGGTAGTGATGTTTGGGTTTACCTGAAAATTAACATCTTCTTTCTTAAATATCAGTGCTCGAACTTCATCAGGATCTCCATTAAATATAGCTTGAACCAATGGTGGCTGAAATGAAGAAAACCCACATCTTAGAACATAGACCCAACTGAGGTTTTAGTGATACACATACATTTTTTGATACATACCACAAACACAAAATGATAACAAAATAAAACATCCCAGGCAGTGAAATAAGTAAAAAAGCCCCAACAACAGTATTTCAAATTGAAGAAATTCCAATTTAAAAAAACTTCAAACACACCAACGTACTCATAAATCAAGGAATTGTATTTCTTAAAAAGCAAAAACCCCCTAACAACCCACAAAACAAAACAAAGGACCCAGAAGACTGGCTTATAACAGTTGAAGAGATAACTCCTTGTAATAAATTACAGCTGTTGTAATGTATTGCAAATTCTATCCAACCTAAGGAAAGAAACCTCTTTTGCATTAGCAAGTAACTACAGTTACTAGAAGTTTTTCACCTGTTTAGACAGAGTGGGAGGATAAAATGCATGAGATAAGTATGGCAACAAATTCACACACACATCTAATACTAAATATAGCAGGATTTCTTAGCAAGTAAGAAAAGCTGCTGAGGTATGCTAGCAACATTTAAGTCAGCCACTTGACAAAACAAAATAATTTAAAGCCATGAAAGCAGAGTCCCCAGTGTTGATCATTTCCAGAAAGTGGTAACTTGAATCTAACAGTTACATCAAGATTATGACTTGTGCTATTTTTTATTTTAGTTTAGAATTGCTCTTGCTTGATGTACACCATATACTCTAACAGTTCTCAAAATAAACACAGCATATTATTGCAATACAATGATTACATCAGTTTCTAAAGCGGTACTGCACAAATGTACCACTGAAGAATGAAGAGCAGAGCACAGAAAAAAACCTATTTATTTCAAATACAGTTTACCAAGCCCTCTAAAAGTCCTCTGCTATTATACAAGAGTTTAGATCTGTTATTGCTGCACCATAAATAGTTACATGAAAAAGAATGAGCCCTCATAAACATCAATTCCACAACTAAGTTTCAGGTTTTTTCCTCTTTAATATAGGTAGTTTTTACCACCTTGTCTTGTTTCAACATCATGCATATTCATGTTAATCTTAGGAAAACTACTATTGGTATTTGCAAAAGTATTATAAGCAGGAAATATGCCAACAAACAACATGCCTTACCAGCACGTTTCCAGAGGGCGATGGACGTAAAGATATATTTTCCTGAGGTAACTTAGAAATAAATGTGGGAGAATCATCTTCCTCCTCCTCCAAAACAACAATACAGACTCGACTCATTCGATCCGTTTGAGGAAGCCAAGGCAAACAAAAAAATACCAGCAACAGTAGTTTTGGAACCAGACCACACGTATCCCAACAGGGACCATAGAGGAAACACTTTCACCTGTTCACCTGCCCTCACAAACTTGTGAGTGCTACCGCTGGTGTATTACCATTTAAAAAAGGACATTCCAATCCCCACTTACACTTCATTTTCCAGGTTTAAACACCCCGAGATGTTCAAGACCATGCAGGGGAAAAAAAAAAAAAAAAGTTGTTTCTTTTTAAGATAAAATTTCCCTAGGCATCCAAACCACAATAAGGAAACCGTGGAAGAGCTGATAAAAATATCCCGAGATCCAATTCCATTAGAACAGCTCTGGCTGTCACACACAGCTGTCCTTTCACAAGCAAATTTGTCTTTGCTAATGTCACAACTTCCACAGCGCCCTGCTAGCCCCACAGTGAAATCATTGTTGCAGAAGACACGACACTGTCCTACCAAGGACGGAACAAGGAACAATTGCCCCGAGAGAGCCGGCTGCAGCTATACCCGCTCCTGCAAGGTCAGTTTTCAATCAGCCGTCGCAGGCTTTCTGGTGACTGACAGTAAACGTGCCTTCTGATCATCCTGTCATTCTACAGCTTCCTTTCTCAATGTCAAAAACAGTCCAACCAGAAAAATGCATCTCATTTCCAGCAGTAATTCAGGCCCTGCTTATAGAAGAAAATAATTCTCTCCCGTGCAAGGAAAATATCTGCAACGTACAGCACGGCTGCAGTACATTTACATGCGATGAGTCAGACCACAGGGACAATGAACTCCTTGAATAATATTGCCGGTTGAATCCAGCCTCCCCAAACGACAGCAACGCAGACAGCGTTACTCCATCAGGGACACAGGCAATGCCGAGCGTTCATGCTTCCTTCACCGGGCAGTAATACTGTTGAGGAAGAATGCTTCAGCAAAACAAGCTAGCTACTGCACACAAAAGCTCCAACTACTGCCTTAGAGGACTTCTGCAAAAGCAGTTCATCACTCAAGTGTTTCTTTTGATCACCATGTGAATGCAGTTCCCATGATAGTCTTCATTCAGATTGAGGGGGAGAGGGGAAAAAAAAAGGAAAAGAAAAAAAGAAAAAAATCAGACTCCGTGCATCTTCTCTGAGCCAACTTCTTTATCCGAACATCTGTCACTGTGCCAACCTGATTCTCCTCTTCAGTTACAGCTTCTGCTTATCAGTTTTTCTTCCCTCGACAAATTCAAATTATACAATCAGCAGACAGCCTCGCAAAACTTTTAAAAAAAGAAAAAAAAAAGCCTAATTGTCTGAGCAGGTCATTAAAAAAATAAAAAAGCCTATAGGAGCAGAGCCCAATCCGGCACCACGGCAGCACTCGCACTGAGCAGCAGCCCGGCGAGCAGCGACTGCAGCCTGGCAGGATGAAATGCCTAGTAATGCTCACATGTCACACTTACCCGAGAACCCCGCCACTGCTCCCACTGCAACTTCCTCTGGCACCAAAAAAAAATAAAACCCGCCTTTTTTTTTTTTTTTTTTTTTTTTCTGGGGCAGTCTTTGCAGTTACGTCTGTGCCAGTGCTGTGACTAACACAGCTGAAAACGTAGAAATCCTATAACTGAAGAAAGAGCGACTGTTTAATATTTTCCAAGAAAAGCCACAGAGAAATCTGGTATACTGGCTCTGCTGAATAACAATTCAGGCAGTAAACAATTCCAGCATTCTAACTGCTTTCACATGGCACTGGGCAGAGCAGCAAAACAGTCTTCGCTTAACTCCTCAAGGACAAGAAACTCTCCAGATAAATACTCTAAAAACTAAATGAAAGTAAAATCTCTCTAAGTGATCAGCTGACTATTAAAAAGCCAGTTATTAATGACCAAAACCATGGGGTTTTGCTACTAGTACAGACAAACTTATTCTCAGCTTGAAAAATAATTACATAGGATAGAATATTAATATAACATAATAAAAAAGAACAAAATAGAAAGCCGTACAAGTCACTGAATAAATATTTCAGCTTGAATCTGCCTAAATGATGCTGGCTTGTGGGTGTATTATGTAAATGGCTTCTGTCAAAGTTGCTGGATAAGCTCCAGTGTCAGAGGAAGGGAGGGAAGGGGGGTTGGTTGTTCCTGCTGTGCAGTGTATGAAGGCACTTCTAATGTCCTCCAGCAGCTGGTAAGATCAGAATTTGTCAATGGCAAACAAGTTTCTAGCTTTTCAATAAAGCATTTGCGCTCAGGTTTCACATACAAATCCAGGCAGAGAGAAAGACAGGTTTAGCAGTATATTAAAAGGTTTGGATATTAATAGACATAATGAATTCCCACCTTGGAGTGCCACAGGCAGGAAGAGCTCACGTTACTGCTCTTTTGAAATAGTGTCTACGTCAGCTTCACTGTGACATAATGAATTGCTTAACACACACCTACTGACACTTCACACAGGTGAAGGTTTTTACAAGTGCAAAAGCCCAAGCTAGCCTAGGGCTGCCTGAGCTCAGGGCCGCTGGCGTGGCAGAATATAGCACCAGCCTCTGATTCACCGTGAAACTTCAGATTCAGATTTCCTGAGTGTTCTCATTTACAGCATGTGACTAACAGGCATCTTTATAAATATATTCTGTTTGTTACATAAAGTCCAGTTGTTTTGGAATTTTACACTTTTGGTCTTAATTACAGAAAAGCAATGGTTTGCACACTACACCACTTTGTTCCAGCATTTCAACCATTTACTGAAACAAAGGCACAGATTCACAGGAATACATATGACAACACACGCTCTTCTTGGCCACAGCAAAACCAGTTTAGAGACACAGACACACTCAAGGCTCATCTATGGCAACACCCTACTGTCTGCTAAGGAACACAGCAACCCCAACCTAGAAAATGCTTTCTATTTGTGAAGAAAGCCCAGAGGAACAGACAGACACTGTAGCTGACTTGCATAACTGAACAGTCACTGGGGAAAAAAAAAATAAAAATTCTATTTTAATTCCACAAGCAAAGTACACTGAGAAAATGCATACTTGGGTTTCATACTACACGCACACATTTGAAAATGGTTTCTAGCTAAGCCCATATGCTTAGTGTAAATGAAGGCTTTGAGAGCTAGTACATTGATATAGTAAGCAAATGCTAAGGGTTCCATATGCTTTCTTTGGAATTACCAGCTGGGCGTTTTGCTAGATAAATTAATGGCCAATTAATTCAAATTATCTGAAAGGAGTCCATTTTGAACTTTGCAATTAATACTCCAAAGTACACTTAAAAAAAAAAAAAACCTAGAAATTAGTTACCCTTAAAGAGGTATGGAACTTCACACTCAGTTAATTGTGAAGTCAAAAGTTACAAATATTTGAATCTACTCTGATAATTATTCTAGACATCTTACATGTAATTAAAATGAAATTGATAGAAACTATTTCCAAAAGCAAGTTATTATATTATATCTTGCACAACATATTTTTGAATGGTAACATTACTACGGCCAAAGAGTTAAAAGCCACTACGTCAGTTTGCATTAGAAAGAGAACCAAGGCAACTGAGTCAATATTATATTGATTTTGATAGCAATCTAAGCTATGTAAATAAGCAGGAAAAAACCCCAACCCTACTCACGCTATGAATGTGTGTGTGCAACTAATGCCATAACCAAAGGACAACCCAATTCTAGAAACATTTAACTTTTGCTTACAATGAACTTGCACTTGGAGGTTACTTAAAAAAGCAATCTTCCCCCCCTCCCATTCCCTTCAACTGAAAGTGCTGCCTTCACCTCAATGCACACACCACCTCTAATCATCTTCTCTTCTTTCAACTTAAAAAAATCCACCAAACTTCAATAAAAAAACCCTGTATCCTACGGTGTACAAGGTACAAGTTTCTAAAGCTACTTAACAGCTACTCTGAAAGCAAAAAGCTGAGGTACCAAACTAAGGTTTCGTTTTTTCAGCAAATAATCTACACAAGTAACTTTCCGTGCAGGAGAAGAGAGAATAGTGTAGAGAATGAAAGCAAATTGAAGAGGATTAATTTAAGCCTCCTCTCCACAAACTAATTTAGGAATCACAAGGTATCTTTACAAAGGTATGAAGAAAGAACATTGCATCTCTCAAAAAAACCACTTTTCAGTTTATCTTAATAAAACTTAAAATAGCTGAAGGCAGCAGGTCGTCAGCATCCATCTACTCCAAAGGTCCCATATTTCCAATAAGAAACCTTGTTAAACAAGTAGAAGAAAAGTAAAGTCAAAAATGGCCTGACTTAAAAAAGACACAAAAGAATGCTACTGGGGCTCAAGGGGTGATCCAAGAGCCTCCACTGTATCTGTTAACAAATAAGATCTCCATACTTAGCTCTAGAATTTTGAAGGAGTGCAATGCAGAAAGAATAAAAAGAATAGTCAAGTGGACAACAGTGAGGATGTTTTTGCACAAAAGCTTGTGTGTTGACATGGTAGCTTTTTGCAAATAAAAAAAACCCCAAAAACAATCACCCGAAACAGTGCTGTAACTCTCAAACTTGCCTTTAAGTAAGTCAACCTCTAGAAGTCTTTCACGGGTGCATATAAAGAGAATGTATGACAAGAACACAACCTGCGGGTTAAAACATGGATGACAGGCAGCCATGTCTACACCAGAGAGGAAAAACATGTACTCTGAATCAGCTAAAAATAGCAACCCTTTCTGCAGGTTCACCCTTTTCTCCAGGAACTGATGAGCGGAAGTCTGTAGCAGCACCGCTGATGGCAGTTAAAATCTCACCGAAGCACATTCAGGGTCAATGAATCTACCCAGGTAAGGATTTCTCCCTTGCCAACAAGCACCTACCAAATCTTTTTTGAACCAAGATTAATTGAAACGGTTTCTTTAGTATTTTGTATAATTTAGTATCTAGCAAAGTAAGGAAACTGTCCTGTCAGGTTCTAGTAAAAATGAGAAATAAAAAAATTAGAACAAAGTCAGTCTTATGAGTTATTTTTTTAAAACAATCTGTATCAGCTCTGGAAGGCAAAGACCTAATCTATGGATTTCTTCAGAAGACAAAGATTGCTTATAATAGCTACAGCTGTAAGAGCATTGGCACATCCCAGTATAAGCTGGTTCTTATATAGTTTAGCTAGAATATTTACTGAAGTTTTGCCCACATATAGACAGATTCGTGTTCAGCATCACCATGAATATAGGCTACATTACTTCTAGAAGCCTTGTGAGTCACTCATCTGAACTCCTCTGCTGTTTCCTCCCCACTCCTAAGGGAATGAGGTGGAGTCAGGAAAGAGAACAGTGTAAAGCAACAAGAAATTACTACCTTTCTTCCCCATCTTGCCCTGTTTATTTCATAGCACATGCACAGCTGGGATGGAGAATAGCTTTAATCTCTGGACTCCACATTTCTGTGTCCAAGGACAAACAAAATAGCTTCACTTGCACCTCCTGGATACCATAAACAGTTCTTTTTCTCATGCAACTGTATAGCCTCTATTAAATCTCCAGAACTGTTTTATGTAGTCGTTTATTCTCTTTGAATTAAGACTTTTCCATTAATAAATCAGGTAACAGAACAGTCATCTCAGGAAAAATTGAGATACGTATATGACAAAAAAGAAAAATAACTCAGCATTCCTTTGAACTTTTTCCTATTGGAAGCAGCATAAGAAAAATGAGTAATACAAAATGTCTGTTTGTGATTGACATGTAAACTTAACTTGTATACTTAATTAAACTGTAACCTTTGAAAAATACTTTAGAAATATCACCTGATCAAAAAGCAATAAAATATCTTTAAAAGTCTACTAAGCAATTTTTAAAGACTTCTTGGAAATTTACTACATCTGAACAATACACCGGTAGAGAAACTCTTGGCTGAAGCACCTTACAACCGTCAGAGTACAAAGCTTCTGCTGGAAAATGGAGAATATATAATCTCAAAATACCAGCTCAGTCAAAGAGAGAAGCAGGCAAAACACTTCAGCATTTGTTAATCCCACACAAACCCACGATTATTAGCTGTACACTTAAGTTTGGGGTTCTTTTGCAAGTATGACAGCTTTTCAAAAACGTTTTCATAACACAAGAAGCCCACAGACTGGTTACAGGTATTTTCACCTGTTGGCAGGGCAAAGGCAGAAAAGCCACTGAGTGATAACGCGTCTGGCCTCTTTAGTTCCTTCCAATTCAGACCATGCCCACAGCCAAATATTTTTGTCTGGCACTGAAAATGGCATCAATTACAACAATAACCACAGAATCCTTCCAGGAATCACTACCAAATGCAGCAGTTTCAGCTGCACACACCAGCTCTGAAAGCAAAGCTGAGGGAAACGAAACAAAAATCAAAGTCTCAGACTCAGCAGCCCCTGTTTGCTCTTTCATGTGTCAACCATCCTCTCCCAGCACTACCCAGGCCAGTTGCTGGGAGGTGGGACTGGACAGGAACGCAACAATAGTGGAGCGAAAATAACAACCCAGAGAGACTGGAAGACATCGGCCCGCTGTCACAGCTGGCACTGACAGCCTGGTGCTTCAGGAAGCACTGCTATGACACCTTCCCAAGGAGAAGAAACAGATAAAGTCAGCTCTACTGGAGTAAACGAATGACTGCAGAATTCCTAATCGCAGTTCTATATCGTCTATTGCATTGCTTTGAAAGCGTTTATACCCACAGAGCACACACACTCTTATGAATTAACTAAAACATGATCCTCCTAAATTGTATTAGAGCTGCTGATAAAACAACTAAGAGAATTCCTTTTGGGCACACGCGCACACCGAGAAAAATTAGTACATCTGCTTTGATCTCCTCTTCTACTGATGTATGGTCATGCTCTGAAGATGAGCACAAGAGCTGCTGATTTTATGTTTTTCCTCTTTGAAAATTTGCAGAACTGCTTCTGCAGAGAAAACAGAATCAAGCTCATCATTTATTACCAAAAACCCGCAAGAGAAAAGGTCAACGTAACATCGTCTCATTTTCACCATACAATAGGCTGTCATTCTCCCCCTCAGTGGGTACTCTGGGGCTTGCAAATAACTGTGCACAGCCCAGGCTTCAAAGGCATATGCTATAATGCACAAGATCACCACAGATCTCTCAGAGGCTGCATCCCTGAATATCAGTAGATCTCCCTGGGGTTTTCTAAAGCACAGCATAGCAGGATTAACAGCTTCTTGCTCTGATGCACTGAAACCAATTCCCTATGCCTCTGTCCCAAGGAAAAGAAGCAATTCTCACTTACCAGATGTCAAACAAAAAACCAAACCAAACAAACAGAGTGTGATCTTTCACTGTTAGACGGGAAAAGAACAAGTTTGAACTTCCCTGGATTTGGGTGCTTTTTTGGTTTGTTCTTTAACAAACTGCTGTTTCTCCAGCAAATGATTAGGAACACGTTACATTTGGTCTGTAGGGCCAGTCAGCTTCCTCACTGAGGCTCATTTCGCTGTATGGGCTACCACACAGTAACTTTTACCCTCACTTTGCTTTTTTCTTAACTTTAGGTTCTTTTGCTGATGGCTGGAAACCCCCTTAAAGGAAAAGCAGCGTGATGCAGCGCACCCAGATTCAGCACTGGACAGTGCTGGCATCAAGACTGAAAATTAGGAAATTCTAGCTGAAGCCAAGAAACTTGGAATAAAGTTTACCATTTCTCCATTAAAACTCTGCTGGACTGCCATACTGCTGAGCTTCTGAAGAAGCACATGTAAGCCAAGGAGTTTTCTAGAGATGAGAGTTGCTCAGCTGCCTATGAAGGGCGACCATCTGATTTTTCTATCACTAGCTCCACTCTAAATGATGACATATAAAAGCTGTCATTGCAGCTTGTTTCATGAGCTTGGGACGACAGACAAATCAGTTACTCCTTTCCAAGTCACATCAAGGTTATTCCTTCCAATAAACGCTGTTCTTAGATGCAGATGTGCCTTTCTCTTCTTTTTCCTTTTCTTTTCCCCCTAAAAATTCACTAGTTAAGTAATTTTTTTTTTCAGCACTGTTTCAGTCACACTGGAGCATGTATTGTTTTGAGTTGTGCTCCAAGCTATGTAGAAAGAACAAAGGGACCGGAATTTGCCTAAGAGCACATGAAACTACGGAAGAGATATGGGGTCATAATAAAAGACATTTTCATTTTAGCAGATAAGAACAGTAGCAGGTAGCTATATAAAAATACAACACGAACCCATGTCCTAAAAGACCTTCTATAAACTTGAAAAGTGATTCTTACGACTGAATTTTTATCCTGTGCCACTTGCAAAGTTTAGGCAGAAAAGCCATCAGTTATGCCAGTCAGTAGAAGGCTTTTACAGTTTTATGTCACCAACCACAAGTATCCTTGTGTGTATGTTGCTGTGGTTACAAAATGTTTGCTTTTATACATTTGTCTGAAATTTCTATGGAATTCCCATACGGCCCAAACCAGCAGTGGTTGGGAATGTTCCACCAAATTTAAAAGCTTGAGTCAGAAACACATACAGCTTCCACTCTGACTATTATCTGGGAAACACTAAAAAAATGATTCATACCATTTTGAGCCAGGGAAGGGAGGAAACAAACATCACATTCAACTATTTAAAACCTTCAGTGATGACTCACATCAGCTTAGGACATTTCCAGAATCGTCTGCTTTTCTAAAATATCAAGTTGCTTTTGACTATTGAAGAAAATACATTGTTGAGCATTCAAGAAAACAAACAAGAGCGACCTGATTTCAACAGAGCCATTCAACTATCAAAGGAAAAAGAAAAGGGGAAGAGTAGGGGTTTTTAGCCCTCCCAAAACAAAGCATGAAACCCAAAAAGCCTTCAGATCATATCTTTGTAGGCCAAGGCCAGAAAGCCCAACAGCTCCCAACTGATAATTATGACTATTTAGTTTGATTTTAGCGGTATTTGCCAGAATCAGCTTGGAAGGTTTGCTACTTCCATTCGTTACCCATCCTGTGTCGGCCATCTTAGTGGGGTTTTGTCTTAGCCTGTGTATAGCTTGCGCTCCCACAGTTGTGTGATTACAGCAACCAGCATTACCAACACGTTAATCCAGCCATGGGGCAGCCAGATATAACGACTTATGAGTGAGGAGTAACAGCCAGCCTGCGAGAGCCTAAGAACAGAGCGCAGCAATGCATCCAAAGAAGTGTTATACAGCAGTCACCAGTCTCCAGTGATTCAGTGACCTTGAGAGGAAGCAACAAGGGTTGGACTAAAGAAAAAAAACCCAAATAGAAGCAATTTTAAAATACCGTCTGCTTTTCTCCCACCAGAAGGGCACCAGGAAGGGGATACTCTGCATGGAAGCAATTCCTGTCTAACATGTCCCACCTCTAGCCATCTTAGGGAAGGCAAGTAAAATTAGTTTTGAATGTCTGTCTGCTATTCACTCATAAGCAGTACATTCTATCAAATTAAAGAAATAAGCAATTATCAAGACAGAACACTATATTCAGTGTGACAGAGTGATAGCAGCAAACATTTTCTCAGAAGACCACAAAATTTCTACCATTTAAAGCATAGTTCTTGGATTTTCAAAGAATCATAAGATGTGTTAGGTTGGAAGGGACCTTTACTGGCTATCTAGTCCAACCCCCTGCAGTAAGCAGGGACATCTTCATAGATCAGGTCACTCAGAGCCCCATCAAGCCTGACCCCGAGTATCTCCAGGGATGGGGCCTCCACTGCTTCTCTGGGCAACCTGTTCCAGGGATCCACCATCCTCATGTTGAAGAATTTTTTTCCTAACATCCAACCTAAATCTCTCCTTTTCTAGTTGAAAACCATTACCCCTCATCCTATTGCTGCACACCCTCATGAACAGTTCTTCCCCAACTTTCTTATAGGCACCTTTCAGGTACTGGAACTGCTGCTATAAGGTTCCCCCAGAACCTTCTCTTCTCCAAGATGAATAAGCGCAACTCTCTCAGCCTGTCTTCATAGGACCTGTATGGATAACAGAGATTGTCCCAACCTAGGTGCAGGACCCTGCACTTGGCTTTGTAGAACCTCACAAGGTTCACCTGGGCCCTCTTCTCCAGCCTGTCCAGGTCCCTCTCGCTAGCATCCCGTCCCTCTGGCACATTACCTTCACCACTCAGCTTGGTGTCATCAGCAAACCTGCTGAGGGTGCACACAATCTCATTGTCAATATCATTAATAAAGCTATTAAACAGCACCAGTCCCAGGACACACCCCTGAGGAACACCACTTGTCACAGTCTTCTATCTGGACTTGAAGCCACTGACCACCACCCTCTGGATGCAACCATCTAGTCAATTCCTTGTCCACCCATCAAATCTGTATGTCTCCAACTTAGAGAGAAGGATATTGGCGGGGGGGGGGGAGGATTTTCTTCATCAACATTAGGACAATAAAATCTACTCCTTCAAAAGAACTATTCTCCATTTTTATCACTACTGAAACTCTCCTAGTAGAATGTTTTACAAGTCAGTAACAAGGGAGGGTGAAATACTAAATGACTCCAAAATCCCCAACCTTAAGAAAGAAAAATTAAACACTGCTGCCTTTGAAAGTTTCTGTTCAGATCTTCCTACTCATTAGTCATGCAACAGTCCAATTTGCCTACAGTCCAGGCTCTTCCTGCCCACCCAACTAGGGAAAAAGTGATGTTGGGGCGGGGGGGGGGTTGGTGGTGAGGACTTTTCTTTCCCCAGGATGGGAAGAGGGAGGGGGAATACACTGATTTGATTGCTTTAAAAGATTTTCTGTAATACAACTGAAATCAGATTCTCTTGCAGAAGACTATAGTTGAAACAAACTGAAGAATATTTAAGCAGTGTAATACTAAAAATACTAACTTTCCTACCAGCTTTGAGTACAGATCCGGGTAGGGATGAACAGGCTGTGACCACAGAAGCCACAGTTCAGCTGGCTTCTTCACATGTGGGATTTTGTTTCCATACATATCAGAAACTCAAAATACTATATGCAAGTGAGCAAAATTCAATCTAGTTGCTATGGATACCACTGCTTTTATGCATTTTATCTCTTTTCAGTATGTAAACACTCAGCATCTCTGTATATGAATTCTTCAGATTCTCTTTAAAATAGTGTAGGTCAACAGTTACCTCAGGTACCAAGACTTGCTGTTTGGAGGAGGCTAGATTTCCTACAAGTTTTTAGGAATCCCTTACACCTCCCTCATGTCCAAGCTAGAACTCCTTTCTGGCAACTGGAAACACTCTGGAAAACACAGCTGGATAAAATCCACATATTCACACACACTTACGCACACTACTACGGGATGAGAGCTCATCTGAATCTTCTGCAGCTGCCAAAACGGATGGCTTTTCCCAAAACTGAGCAAAGGGAAGTACAACAGCAGCCAAGAATCTTATCCAGCTGCTCCAAACCTTGTGCAGTGTCCTCCCCTCAATGCCCAGTAAGGAGGTTGCTCCCACGAGGGCTTTTACACATCACTTCAGGATAGGAGCATGTAAGTGACATTTATTCTTAACAGTTACTTTTGCTATCAATTTTTCAGTTCTGTCTAGAAGATTAAGCAGGCTTTTCCTTAAAAAGCTGAGCAGTCTGCTACTGAACTCAACTTTACAAAATGTAATAAAGTATTAATTTAGGAACAATAAAAACAGTTTAAAGTTTTACCAGCCCAGAAGTTTGTTTGTTTGGGATCTTGGGTGGTTGGTTGCTTTGTTGTTGTCTGGGTTTTTTTTCAAGGGGCATCTAAGGAAGTGGATGAGCCTGATTTTAAGTGCAGGCCACAAGAGAGACTCTTCACTCCTCCCTTCCCCACACAGCCCTTGTGTATTCACATCCCCTTCCTGTGCCAGCACCGGCGCTTGTGTGATCCAGCTGCCCCATGTCGTTTCTTTTTGCTGGTGATGGCTCAAGCCAGCTCATTGTGGGCTGACAGCTGACACAGAAGCTGTGGGAGCACTCACAACTACCCACTGCAACAGAAAGGCATTCAACCCCTCTACCACACCCATAAGTGGAGCTCTCTTCAAAAAGAAAATATCAGAACTACTTTATGCCTTATGTTTTCCGGGTAATACCTCAAAACAGCCTTCTTGACACCTGAACTTTCCCAAACTTGGACGCTGTTACAGCCCCATGCATCACTCACGAAATTCTTTCCAATTACACCAAAACTTGCGTATGCAAAGAACTCAAGTTTTCCTCCCATGATTCAATACATAAATCACTCTGAGGAAGTTTCCTTTAAAAAAAAGTATTTCACAACATAGAAATGTTACAGATTATGATCAAACTGTCTCCATGGGACTAACAGTACTTATAAAGCATGTGGCAGTAAAAACAGGCTGGAGAATTTTAGGGCCTAGTTTTCAAAAACTATGCCTGCAGAATCCACTTGTGAACAATTTATGTCCTACCACAGAAGCAGAACAAAGCAGTTACAACTTAACAGTGGATTTAAAAGTTAAACCTGTGGCTCTGTGTGTGTCCCCAAATCAGATTTTAAGGGTAATTTCTTCCAAAAATCTTCCTAACTATTATTTCAATCAGTGATTTACTCAATTAAGGTAGCACTTAGAGGACAACCTGCGAAGAAAATTTTGGCATTCCTAAAGCCATCAAAATATTTTAAAAAAGGAGTATATACCAAATCAGAAAGATGGTATCAAAATTGGATGTATACTACCTGTGAGCAGTATTTTAAAGTATTATTTAATTTAAACATTGAGAAATATATACCCATGTCTCTCAAAATCCATAGACCGAGGTATCTTAGAATCTCCAAATGACCAAATCCAAATCAGCAAACATGCAGGCATAAAAAAGTATCTGTTCAAGTTTTTTGCAGAAATGAAGCCACAGAACTAGAATCATAGAATATACTGAGTTGGAAGGGACCCGTAAGGGTCACCAAGTCCAACACCTCATATCCAATTGTTTTCTACCACTTTTTGGAAATGCAACTTTTATAAAAGCATTTCTATATAAATGTACTGAGCTTTATTAATACATTAGGAACATTTTAACATTTGTAACAAAAGTCAGTGGTTTAGATTATTCCTATTTGTTTATATCTTAACATAGGAAGCTGTACAAAGTCTTCACCAAAAAACTCCACTAACGCAAGCAGCCTACTCAAAATGTAGGACAACCAAGACAGAGCACCACTGAACTCATAAACTGTTCTGTAAACTAACACAAAATCTAAAAATCAACAAACTAACACATCTTGTTTTAAAAACATCACACGTTATTGTGAAAATGCAACCTTTAAGTCATACAGATAAAAATTTCTGGAGTCTTGACTCAGCTGCTCTTGCCTTCTCTCCCACAAATTATTTCAGATGCTAGAAAATAAAGGCAATCAACTATTTTTTCAGAAGGCAGCGTTCATCTCCCAGACTTCTCCTTGGATTTATACTGCCACCTTACGGCCGTTGAAAAAAACCCTCAAAGTCTACTCTTCTGTTTTTCTCTAGGTTTCAAAATCTACAATCACTTTTTCTTTTTTAATGCCATGTTGTCCTCTTTAGAAATGTACAGGACATTATTTGCTCTATTGTTGATTTTCTTCTTAATAAAAAACTACTCAGCATGTTTTGATGAGCAAAGAGGGGAGTCCCATTTCCCCCACCCCTCCAAACACTGAAGCGTGGAACACAGAACAAGAAGTTACTTCTCTCCAGCTCTGGCCCCTCCAAACTGCAGAGAAGCAACCACAGACCCCATAACACCTTGGAGAACAGAGTCCAGGCAGAAAAATACAACAAATGTCATATAAAGACTGAGATGGGAAGTTTTCTTCTCCACATGACAGAAGCTAGCTCTGAACAATTTTTGGGGGCTATGCAGAAGTCCTTTACCCTTATAAGTCCATGAAAGCCTTCATAGTTACACACAATTGCCATAAATTGAATTGGAAATGTGAATTTTGTTAATATCCTCACATAAAGTAGCAATAAGCTTTATTTAGCACTGCTGTACCATAAAAAAAAACTGAAACAGAAAAGGAGACATTCCTTCCAGATTCTCATTCTGGAGAAGTGTGTTACCTTTCGCTTCTACCAACAAGCTAACATGTATACAAAAAAAACTCGACCAACCAACCAAAAAAAAAAAACCCCAACCCTCAAAACCACCCCAAAACCCCACAGAAACACACCTCTGCCATTTTTTTCTTTCTTGATTGTGGTAGGAGAACAAAAACCACCCCAAAACCCACACACAAAGGAAAACGTCAGTAGTAATCTATGTAAATAGTCGAGTCACACATTGTACATCTCAAGACTGATAAACTACTCCTACTAAAGTAAAATGATAGTCCTCAACACTGAAGAATATTAGGGTAGAATATTGTCATAGGCCTATAAGGCCTATTTGCTACGGGTATTACCAGTCTTCTAAAATACTGTAGAACTAATTTAATTAACATTATCCACAAGATATTATTATGCAGAGGAAAAAGACTTATTCTTTTGAAATATTTATCTTTACCTAAATAAGCAAGACAAAGCCACTTAAAGGATACTGTTATTTCCTAAAAATGAAGAGAAGCTGTATTATGTCATTTCTTTAGAGATGCCACTTCAAATGCCTTGATCTTCCAAAAAAGAACACTTGAATTTTGTTTTCTAAAGTATTTGTAGCATTCCTGAACACAGTATTTAAATACTTGGGCAAAATATGTGAGGCTTTGTGTTATTGCTTTTTTAACTAAAACTATTGTAAACTAATGTAAAAAAACCCTTTACCTCATCTCTTCCCCATGCCTGAAGGAAGGGAAAAATATTCTCAAGTATTTACTCAATACAAGCTTTATTTTACATTTCTTTTGAAGTGGAATTCCTGTAAAATTAAAAACAAATCAAGGAGGACAAAAAGATTTACTTTCCATCCCAGAGAAACATCCCGTCCTTGTCACACACTCCTGGCTTTAACAGATATGGAACAAACAAATTGCCAGTCAGCATATTTTCCCCAACATATTCTCCTCCCACACCAGTCAAAAAGAAGCAGCTGGTAAATTCCATTCATCGTGGAAGAGGGTATATTTTTCAGTCATTACTATCACCATCTGGTCATCAAGAAGGGAGATAGCACGCCTACTCTCACTGATAAAAGGTTAATAGGTCCCCTTGAAGTATGTGCTTAAGAAAGAATCCAATGGAACACACTTGCAGCTAGAATTTATTTTGCTGCACACACATATATTAAAGAGCTCCTAGCAACATCTGCAAAAACACTGCCATAAGCATCTGGCTTTACAACTCAGCCAAGCTTCAGATTCAGGTTTTCTCCATCAGGTGCCAGAATCAGTTAAAGATCAGGGTTAGCCTTTATTCTTATTAATATTTAAGGAAAAATAATCAGCTGTTACTAAGATTAGAAGGAAAAACCCAACTTCAGCTCAAGCCAAGCTTACAGTAATTTAAGGTATAGCCCCACACTATTTTGTAGCTGGTGCATGAAAGTTTGAAAAGTCAGAGAAACATACACCATTGAGGTACTCACTGCACATAAATAATGGGTTTATGGTTTGTGGCTTTAGTATTATTGTGCTGTCAAAATCAAATCCAAATTTCCTTAAGTCAAAGTCTCTTTATCTCCAATAATAGAAATGTTTTCAGATAGCTTGTAGCTGTCTGGCAACCCAGGTTTCTAAATTTACCCCAGAAGAATCCCTAGCCATAAACAATTCCCATAACATGTAAAAAGTGAACTAGTAAGCTTCGTCCAAAAGCTAATTACTCATCCTTCAGCAAGTGCAGCTTTGGGAAATATTTTAGCTAGCATTGTGTTTTTAAATAAGCATGTGCATCACTTTTGTATCTGCAGAAGAACAAACGAGATGTAGCAGTAACTATGGCTATCTGTTTCCCAACTAAGCCACTACTAAACATTATCTTTACAGCCATTTCACTGCCAAGAAAGACATAAAGAGGAGAGGGGGAAAACAACATTCCTCCCCACCAAATGGAAGGCAAGACATCTTCTCCAAATAGTTTGATTTGCACTCTAACTTGTTCTACTCTGATTCTTGTCCAGGACAATTCAGGAGAGAAAACAAACCAAACTAACCTAAAACTGGAAAATATCAGGTGAGGGGACAGGTCTGCAACCTGAAGCTCCAACTCCAGCCAAATTATGGGAGACATCTACATCACAAAGCAACTTGGCCTCCGGATTCCTAACACAGGGGGTTAAGGAATTAAGGGGAGCTGCAGCTCTTCAAAGCTATAAAAATATATAACTGGTACCAGCAGTGCAGAACAGAGCCCACTTGGTTTGTATAGGTACTTCAGGAGATTTAACAGAATGAGTCAACAGGTATAAAAATCACTTGACTATACAGAGAAAGAGACCAGAGGAAATCCTCAGGGAAAATGAGTCAAGCTCTTTGGGGCACTTCAACAGCGCTATGAACAGTTTTACTACAGGAAAACAGTGAAAATGCAGCCACCTTGTTTCCTGTGAGGATCAACTTGAAGCAAAGCCCTCGAAAAGATACAGAGTGTCTTAAAAATGAAGCAGGCAGCTACTGGGTTTCACAGCACAGATGCAAAAGTTGACTGCACAGGCTGACCAGAGCAGGCAGAGGTTCTGCAAATCTCAGTATGTTCCCTACTAAGTGATGCTTATTTTTCATCAAATTACACTTTCATATAAATAAACTGAAGTGCCTTTGGTTTTAGAGGGTTTTGTTCTGGTTTTTGCAGGGGTTTTTACAGGGGTTTTTTGTTTGTTAATTTTTAAGGTCAGTACATTTTTGTTGTGTAAATATCAACAAAATGGTTCAGATTAAAGAAGAAAAAAACCCCAGAAACACTCAAGCTACCTTTCACCTGAAGATCGACCCAACTGCATGTTAGGAACTTCACCTATATTCATCTATGTAGTGATACAGATATTTTTCACACTTGGTAAGCAGTTTACCTTGAGCTTTAGCAGTAAAAAGCGCCTCTCAACTAAAATAAAAGTTTATGGGGGCAGCAGGGGGTGAGGTTAGAAGAGGGAGAACAGTGAAAAAACTCACAAAGCACTCAACAAAAATAACCCCAAACCAACCCACAGCACCAATTCAAACCCTGATGTTTAATCACTAGGTTACCAGGCCCAACTTTATATCCAAAACTAGCAACTTTCTGGGGCAAGCAGATGCAGAAAGATTTAACAGCAAGGCGTCCCTCTTTGTTGGTAGCAGATAAAATTTTAACAAAGGGTTCCTTATAGAGGAGCCTTTTGAAAATAACAGCCACAGTCCACAATAAATAAATAGGTGCACAAATTGAACAGTTGTTATAATAAAGATCTGAAAGACTTCTGTGTCGTTTCTCTCCTGAAGCTGAGCACAAGTTCAGCTATATATTCAGATGAAATCCTGAATATAAATTAACCTTGAAAACCTGAAAAAGACAGAATCGCCCTAACTATATCTCAGCTATCAGAAACTAAACACGTCTGTGCAAACCACAGTGGCTACACAAACATTCAGACAAATCAAAAGGAGAATAGTGAAACCAATTAAGTCCCTACTAGCCTGGACAGGAACGCATGCCTGTCTTGCAAAGAGGTCTTCAGTCAGATAGTACCAGTTTTTACAATTCTGCTGCAAATGCTGCAAGTCTCCAGTCAGGAACGGCCACAAGACACTATTAAGGTCTGTGATTAAAGGGACTTGAGGAAGGAACACCCCTCAGGAGGGAGATGCCCTCCCAGGTGCCCTAACTGGAGTGCCCCCAGCAGTTGGGGGCAGCCCTGTCCATGGTGCTGCCCTGGAAGCAGCCCAGCTGCTGGGGGCACAGGTCTGCTGTGGTGGTGGGGGCTGTGAAAAACAAATCACTGCCCCTTCTGAACACAACTGTGGAGCTCTGAAATAGCTTTGGGGTTTGATTTTCAAAGTGACATCGTTGGCAGGGGGGGAGGGAATGCGTAGAGAAAGATGGATTAAATTACAAACAAGAAATGTCTTAAGGAACGGTAGTTCACAGCCCATCTTTAAGACAAAAGCTTCCAGCAACTGAAACTACTGTTCATGACAACCCTTCCTCACCCAGTAAAAGAACATTGTTCACTGTGGAGGGAGCACTAAAACTACTCCTCTTACATCTATCTGGCAACAGTTCCTCTGCTTAGAGCTCTATCAAACTACCATACAATTTTAGAATGCAAAGATCTACCCAAATTGTCCTATGCCATTGTTACTGCTCCCAGAACCAGATGCTCTCAAACAGAAAGAGTGTAAGCAATGCAACTGTTTGGTATTGGCAATGGGTATTACTACTGTTGGTCAGTATGTCAGAGACTGCACTGTGGAGGTACAAGAGCAGGGTAAGACCGTGCTGAGGGAGAACAGACTCCGAATTTTTAACCCAGTGGGGGCCACACAGAAATAACCACGCAGGTGCTGCCTCTTTCAGGGTAGATGTTGGCTTCAACACAGAAGCACACCAATTTAAAAAAAAAAATGAAAAAAAAAAATCAGAACTGATGAACACACAGCCTGTGGATTAAAACTGTCTTCTTCAGCTTTCACTCAGTAGTAATCGTTCGGAGTCTGAAGTGATAGACACTAGCTTCTCAGGTATATTTATTTTTGAAGTCAAGCATCAAAAACACGACTTTTAAAAAAAATCAAAAGGAGTCTACATATAATCCATTCTTCCTCAGTAAATGGAGATGGAAAAGATGATATTGACATCTCGTCTAACCTTTAATGATTTTTTTTCACTATACCAGGTCCATATATCCTTCCCTCTGTAAGGGCTTCAGCTTACTAAGAGAAATCCACAAAAGTCAGGTAACAATTTATAAGTGTTCATTTTCCCCTCCTCCTCTTATCTGTGATATTTACAAGGAAAGCCTAGCCTTCAAGGATGCCTCATTTCTACCCAGAAAGGGAAGGGGGGCGTGTGGGGTGGGCTGCGGGTGAAGCAAACCTCAAAAGAGTCAGCTTTCAGAGTGAAGAGAGCATTTAGAATCAAAGCAAACTGAAAGATAGCAGCTGTGGTAAGCAGGTACATGAGCTGGTTTTGGCTGGGATAGAGTTAATTTTCTTCACAGGTGCTGTGTATGGCAGGTACATGAGGCTGTGCTTTGGATTTGTGCTGAAAAGAGTGCTGGCAATACAAGGATATTTTCATTACTTGCTGAGCAGTGCTTACACAGAGCCAAGGGCTTCTCTGCTTCTCACCCCATGCCACCAGCAAGACACTGGGAGGGGAAACAGCTGGGGCAGCTGACCCCAGCTGACCAAAGCGATATCCCACACCATATGACATCATGCTCAGTATATAAGGCTGGGGTGGAAAAAGGAAAAAGGGGGACATTCAGAGTGATGACATTTGTCTTCCCAAACACATGATGGAGCCCTGCTTTCCTGGGGATGGCTGAACACCTGCCTGCCCAGGGGAAGTGGGGAATGAATTCCTTGGTCTGCTTTGCTTGCACACTCAAGCTTTTGCTTTCCCTATTAAACTGTCTTTATCTCAACCCACAAGTTTTCTCACTTTTACCTGTTCAATCCTCTCCCCCATCCTGCTGCAGGCAGAGTGAGCAAGCGACTGTGCCAGCTGGAGTTAAACCATGTCAGTACAGAAGCTTCCAAAATTAATCTTATCATTGCAACACTGTTTAGATGAGCCCTAATGATAAACTAATGACTTAGGTCAAAAAGCAATCCTCAGTCACCTTTCCAAACTGGACAGCGTAGCACATGACGTATTCAGTCCCAATATAGCCAAGGACAAAGAGGTACTACCATGGTAGTTACATGTCCCCAGTATTTTCTTTGTGCTGCCACTGCAGTTACTTTACTGTCCCATAAGCTGACCTAGAGAGCACAACTGGCAGAGAGCTGAACCTGATTTTTGCTAATTCAGCCCCCAGACTGGCCTACTGTAAATTCAGCTGAACTTCAGAGCAAGAGGACAGCTAGAAAACTCCCAAGGGAGGGATAAAAATGGAGACAACCTTTTCTAACACAGGATTGAAGTTTCTTTCTAAGCAGCACTTGAAGTAGCTTTGCTAATCCGTGCAGATGTATCTTGGCTAGTGGTTTCATCTACAGTTCAGGCCTTTAATCACATTCCCAAATAATGCTGTAACTGAAGTCTTACTTTATGTTCTTAGAGAGAATTTCACTGCTCAGCAATTTTTATAGAGCTCGAGTCTATAAGGACCAGATGATAAATAGTGTAGCTTAATCAATAGTGCTTACCCAGGGGCAACACATCATCCTTTCTGTACTTTCTTGTTCTGGCTCTGGCTAGGACAGAGTTAACTTTCACAAGGAGCCAGCACAGGTGAGCTGAGCTGGCCATGGGTGTTTTCCACACCTTGTGACCTCACGCTCCCCATAAAAGGGGTTGATTGGGGATAGTCTGACTGCAGGCTGAGCATTTGGTCACTCATCGGGTTGTTAATGTGCTTTATGTTATCACCATTTGTGTATTCTGTCACAAGTTCTGCTGTTGCTGTTTTCCTCTCCCTGTGCTGTGTCAGTAAACTGTCCTTATCCCAACTCCATGGTCTGCCTTTGAGTGTCCATTCTCCTCTGCGTCCTGCCTGGAAGTGGAGGGGTGAGTGACACGTGGGGCTCAGCTACCAGCTGGGGTCAAACCACGACATTTCCACACACCCCATCATTCCAGACCACATAGAGAGCTCAGCAGAGTATGAAGTGTACAGCACATCTCTGACACTGGAACCAGTTGTCCAGAGAGGTATTGGAGGCCCCATCCCTGGAGACATTCAAAGTCAGGCTTGACGGGGTTCTAAGCGACCTGATCTAGTGAAAATGTCCCTGCTTACTGCAGGGGGGTTGGACTAGGTGACCTTTAAAGGTCCCTTCCAACCTAACACATTCTATGATTCTATGATGTGTGAACTGCACAGCTATAAGGTCACCCTCAGCAACCCACGACCACCCCCACTCCACCTGCAACACTCTCCCCCCTACCTACATCAATATCCTTCCCCTTAGCAAGCAATTTTTGCTTAGATTAGCACAATGAAGCATTCTGAGTAGTCTGAGTATTGGCCAGAGTATTAGTTTAATAACCTGCTTATTTTTATAAGATTGTTCACCAAAAGATCCTTGAAAAGAAACGTCCAATGGGATTGAAGCTTGTTTCTAGAATACTTTGCACATTTTCAGAGCTCACAAATACTGTTTCCTTATCTCAGCATTTTTATACTCGATCTTTATATTTGCCTTTGTGCTTCTGTTGTTTTGGATTGAAGAGAAAAATCCCCACTTCACCCTAAAAGTTTCTCTAACTATTATTCCCAATAACTAACAGAAATCCAGAATCTCTAAACAGCAGAATGATGAAAGAGCTTTGTTTTGATGGTTCTTCTACCCTCTAAATTTCAGTCAGACTGCCCAGTCACGTTAATAAAAAAAAAGTAATTTTGAATATTATATGTGACTATACAAAAAGTGCAAAGTAATAGTCTTAACTTTTTAGGGCGAAAGAAAGAAAACAAAGAGCATGATTGGTGGAAGTCACTCTAAAAAAGCAGCAATATCAAGTTTTGTCACTTGGTGGCAGCACACCAAAGGGAACCAAAACGTTCGAGCTAGGCCACAAATCGGCACACATTCCTTTACATCCCTCACACAAGGGCCAGGATTCCTGGAAGACTCTAGTTACTTCACAAATTTAAAACAGGCACCTAAATCTTTTAAGATTACTGACTTCACATTCAAGTAGGTATTAGAGGCTCAATATTAAAAGAGCTCTACACTCTGTCTTTCTGACTGAGGTTTACAGGTACAGCTACCTCCATCTAAATTGCCAAACGCGTGCTAAACAGGGTTCTTGGGAAGGTAAAAGCAGGGCAAACAGAAGCAATCCTTTAATGCTTGACAACCCAACGATGTGAACTGTTCATTCACACAGAACTACACTGGGGACTCTGATGCAGGATGCTGGATTTTACCTTCTCCCAGTGGTATCAGAACAGGCCTACCAACACACCAGAGAACTCACTGCAGTAGTTTAAACTTCTCCTTCCAACAGCAGAAACTGCCTCCAGCATTAACCCGTGAAAGGCGGCAGTGCCTGCAGCAGGCACCTAACTGTGCTGCTACCACCAGCGACACAGAACCAGAACTGATGGGCTTCGCTCGTTTAAATTATTGACATGAAGCAAAGGTTAGGTATCAGACTAAATAATTTAACATACACACATCCAAACGTTTGCAACTACTACTGCTGAAGCAGGAAAGAGATCTAATGAGAACAGAAAGATCTGCTGGTTTCCTTCTCCTCTTACAAATGTTGTAGCAAAGGCTTGTTTACGACACAGGTAACACAGGAGAGCTGTCTTTTCTCTCAAACTCATCTGTACACAGGCATCTACAAAGACACACTAGCATGCTTTATTTCTGTAACCGCATGATAAACAGCTTTATTTTGCACTATTCATCCTCTACATGCCAAACTTACCGATCGCTAATAAAACATTACCATATGCTAGAACACCAGTAACACACAAGTTGCAGTGACAGTTCTTTTAGCTTTATTTTCTATATATTACATCTTGATTAGTATTATTCCAAGATTTAAAAACAGAGTAATTTTTTTATTAAGGACCCCACATAAAAGCAACTAATAAAGTCTTAGTAGTACTGGGGTTTTTTGTACCACACATAAGCGGGTATTATTCAAATACCTGACTTCTGGAACAAGGCAAACTATTTTTCAAGCTTTGGGGTAACTGAGTCATCACTTTAAGCCAAACACTGGGAAATAAACTCCACGTGAATCACAGAAGAGCGACCACAATATTTACAAATACAAAATAAATGTAAGTAGAGACAATAAGCTTTCCCTCCTTTCCCCCTACCTCAACAAACACCTTACTGTTCTCTGGTGTAAGCCTTTTAATTTGACCAGCTTTATTAAAACTACCCTTTCATTAGGACACCCATATGCACACAAAACGACGTAGCCTAACCCAGCGTCACGGCAGCAAAGAGAAAATGGAGACCGAGAGAGGGAGAGAGGAAAGCGAACCCGGAGCGCAAGGGGAGCGCGGCAGTTCACCATCAGAGGGAGTGCCAGCCTGCCTCACCAGCGCCCGGCGCCCAGGTGAGAGCAGACACGCAGCTCTGGCGCGACTATCAACATCTCCGCGGCTTCAAGGGAGGGCTGGGCCTCCGGAGTTTTGTCGCTGAACAGCATACATGGGAAACAGATGAAAGGAAACAAAGCCAGTTGTTGAAAAACAGCTACTGGACCATTTATATATATATATATATATGTACAGACAGACAGACACGTCCATAGGACAATGAACAAAAAGCTTGTATGCTTTGCCCATTTAAATTAGTAATATTAAAGGTTGGGGGAAAAGTGTTCCACCATGCTTTCTCTCAGTAGACTTCTTGCCTTTAAAAGGAAAAAAAAATGATAGTGTATCACAACACGGAGCTTGACTTCGGGTCTGACAGAAATGCAAAAGGTACAAAGTGACGGAATAAGGCACTTGACTATAGACCAGCCTGCACTTCACCCTGTGCTCTCACTTCCCCATTGCTGCTGTTGAACACACAGCAGGCTTCTCAGCACTACCTGTGAATGCAGCTCCTCAGCCGAGGCGTGGATAAAAGAGGGGAGAGTAATCTTATTTTAAAATGTATCTATATAACACCCTTCCTAACCACAAAGTCTGAGAGTTTACTTTTCTCTCCCTGCTGCTAAAGAGGGAAGAGAAGCCCTTTTTCAGGATATTCAGGTGGTAGTGGATAAGAAGGGCCAGTCAGCACTGAAGCTTTATTAGATTCAGTCTATTTGAAAACGGAAAATGTTTCCAAATTTACTCATGTCCCATGTTGCAGAACACACCAGCTTCCTAATAACTACTTTTTCTGACTATTTCAGAGCTACTGAAGAAGTAGCAGAGTAGGGTTGCAGTACCTCAGGGTATTTTCTAGACGGTGGAGCAATTTTCCTAGCTAACCTTCATTTTTCCTATTTGAAAGCGGCCTCAGCAAAATCAGAAGTCTGGCATCTTTCTAAAATTAAGTCAGTTGCATTTTAGTTGGGGATGGGGGACAACCACGACCACAAAAAAACCCCCAACCAACGAACACATGCTCAATTTTAAAAGGAAAATCAACTACAATCTGACTGAATTACAGCAAAATAATTCTAGTTGGGGTGGGGGGAGGGAAACACTATCTTTTTCACAGGAATCACAAGCTGGAGGCACATACTTGGTGTTAAGCACCTCGCCTGCTTAGGACAAGTGTAAATGAGTCATACCATCTGTAGTCACATTCAAAGGATAGTCTGGCAAGATAGCAGGGAGAACACAAAGCAATATGATGCTCTGCTCAATGTTATGGAAGCAGTTAAGTTGGGGAGTAGAGGAAATCAGTCAAAATGAGAACTACCTACAGTAACAGACACTGCCTTATTCTCTGAATTTACAGGTATTTGTAGAATTCTACCCAGTAATATGTAGTACTACAGAGATACCTATAGACTTACAAAGAAAGACACTGCAGAGGCTGATTAATGCTGCATTTCATGTGAATATATTTATCTCTCAGAATAATGCAAGACACACACAAACAAAGTAGAACATAAATAGATTCAAACAAGAAGCCATTCCGGAACATCAATAATTCAGAAAGAAGCTATTTAAGATAACCATTTGTTACAAAGAAAAGACAAAATGCATTGGCAAAGAGGGGGGAAAATAACAAAACAGTGAACTGACAGAATCAACGCTGGCGAGCAGCCTTCTGAACCAAGTTGGGCTGAGCAGAGTAAAAGCAGTAACCATGTCACAAGAAACAACAAGGGCCTCTCACAAAACCCTAAGGGTGTGACTAATCCCAGCGAAGGGGGTGGAAGTCTCATCTAACAGGTTGATTTATGGCAAAGGTGGGCAAAGCCAAGGTGCTACAAAAGGTTGCTATTCCCAATGCATCTGTGTGGGTGGGAGACCCAAATTCAAGGAAGTGATAACCAAGGTGTAAAGGCTTATCAGGAAACAAATTACTAACACTGGAAAAATGTGGAAAGTTCAGGTTTCTTTGTTTTTAAAAGTCCTGGAAAGTTAAACTATATTGAAGGCTAAAGTTACCAGCAATACTTTTGTCTTAATAAAAGCAATATATTTTAAAATACAGAATTAAGCTTCACTTGGGATCTCAGGAAAAACGAGTCAACACATTTTGCACCTCACACTCCATCTTTTGCAGCAGATGAGTCTGTAGCACTAAATGATGCTAAAGAGCATTTCAAGGTAGCACAAATGCATAGCTTATTCATGATGGTTACACTTAAACTAGAGTACTTCCAGGAAGGACACCAAGTTCTCCCAAAGTTATTCCTGGATATTTCGGGGGCTGTAAGGGGGAGAATAGACATCCATCTGCTGTTCCAAAATCATGATCATTTGTTTATATTTATACCAAGCTTTGAGGAACATCAAATGTACAATTAATTTAAAATGGTATCTCACTTTTTCCTACTAGTTTTTATGCCTTCATCTTTTACTTATGAGAAAATTGTTCCATATCTTAAAAAAATAAAAACCAAACTCATCCACTTACATTGGCTCATTTTCTTGATCCTCTAACTTTTTCGTTGGTAAGATCAGGCATGCTATTTCAGAGCATTCTGCAGTTTGCATCAATAGTATTTACAATTCCCAGCAGGTTGAGCAGCAGCAGATATTCACAAGGCTATCTGCCCCCAGTAATCACAGTTCACAAGTAAACTCATTAACATAATCCCAGTATCATTGATATATATGTCTAGCAGGGAGATGGGTTGATATGGGAGGATAAGATGACCTGAGGCAGTAGGAAGATGCTATGCCATACCATTTCCTCAACGACTACCTTTTTACCAAGGGCTACTACTCAGAGGAGCTTCACAGGCAAACAAAGCAGTAACTCAAGCTGTTTCATTATGAATCAGAACTGTCACAGATCATAGCAAAATTATTATACCATTTTTAAATAAAAGCAGAATCAAAAATAGATTTAAGAGCACTCCTGCTGTTGAATCCTACTTAATGACTGGCTATTCAGAAAAAAAACTTTGA
Organism: Porphyrio hochstetteri; assembly: GCA_020800305.1. Classification (NCBI taxonomy): domain Eukaryota; kingdom Metazoa; phylum Chordata; class Aves; order Gruiformes; family Rallidae; genus Porphyrio; species Porphyrio hochstetteri. Next base: position 131,579,799 of record CM036906.1, on the reverse strand, counting down.
GCTTGAACAGTTCCCCAGCATAAAACAAGAGGTGAAATAATGAATCCACAAGCCTGGAGAATCGTGCGTCTATGAAGCATCCTGAATGACATAAGCAAAAACATGTGCTGATCCTCTGATCTTCATGCAATTATTAAAAATGAAAAATGGTTAAGGCAGAAAAGGAGTGAGGTCTTCTGGAGATTCCAGAAACCTTAACCTACGTGTTGTTTCAGTCTGTGCACGTGTATCTCTCTGAAAAATAACTGCATATATGAAAAGACTTATCAACTTTAAAATTTCTTACGATATACCTGGATAGGCACAACTTTAAAACAACCAACCAACCAATCAACCCATCAAAAAAACCCAACAACAAAACCAACAAACTACTGCAGCTCAGATACCACCTCTACAGTCCTTAATCTCACCATCACAATTCTTTTTGTCAAGTACTTCAGAAAGAATTTCAATTTAAACATTTGGGAAGAAACCAAAGTGAGCAGAAGACAAATTCTGATCTGACATAACATTAAGAGGACAGATAAAAAGGTAGACAATAGCACTGCTCCTTAAGTTGAAGGAACAAATCTTTAAATGCCATTTCACACATCTTTTAGCAAGGTAATTATGTGGATAAAAATAAGGTAGCGTGCTCTGAGTCACAGCAGTTCATACATAAATCAGCCCATCAAGAAAATTCACAACTAGGACAGATTTTTTAGAACCTACAGCTACTTTTTCAGAAACACTGTACTTTAATAACACCAGAGTAGAGTAATGCTTTCCCATCTAAACAGATGCTTGTCACATTCAAGGAAGAGATTACAATTCAAGAAATGATGTTCACAGACATTAAAATCAGAGACATAAAGGTTCAGAGCAATTTAAGTCTATCTTTGTCCACAGTAGGTTACCTCTCAAAGGTTACAGTTGCCTACACAGAAGCCTCAGTGCTTGAAATACAAGAGGACTGAAGAGCTAAAACCCCTCAGATTATTCCTATGGCACAGTGACTTTCTGGTACATTGCTATCACATATTTTAGAACATCCAGGGGAAAACAACAGTTAAAATGGGTATTGGGTAGCTGGAGGAAAGCATCATGTATTTTAAGTATCCGCCAAGAAGCAAAGATTGGACTCGATCAATAGTATTTATAGCAGAGGAAGGTGGCAGTTGCTGAGGGAATCTTATACCAACATATCTTTAAGAATTTGGGTTTTAATTCATGGGTTTTAATCACCACAATTTGTGTCTGAATTTCAACATTTCAGCCAACCCAGTATGAAGGTGAGAAAAACAGGGAGGTTAACATCATCTTAGAAAATACTGCAAATTTAAGTTTTATGTTTTATTATAAAACCTATTTTAAACAAAAAAAATTGCAAAATGAAGTTAAGTGATAGGAAACATTCAACTCATGGACTAACAGGAACAAATCATCATAGATAAAAACCTCCAGAGAGTTGTTCTCCCTTCTCTGACATTTTAAAAGAGTATTTTTTGGAGTTATTTTTGAAAGCAAAAATAGAAGAGTGCATCCAGATGGCCTCACTGGATCTTCAATGAGGAAGTGCTATAACACATATGGGATCACAGAATCACAGAATCACAGAATTATCAAGGTTGGAAAAGACCTAGAAGATCATCCAGTCCAACCATTCACCTATTACTACTAGCTCCCACTAAACCATATCCCTCAATACAACATCCAGTCTTTCCTTGAACACCCCCAGGGTTGGTGACTCCACCACCTCCCTGGGCAGTGCATTCCAGTGCCTGACTACCCTTTCTGAGAAGTAGTGCTTCCTAATGTCGAGCCTGAATCTCCCCTGGCGCAGCTTGCTACCATTCCCTCTAGTTCTGTCACTGCCTACACGGGAGAAGAGGCCGACCCCCAGCTCACTACAACCTCCCTTCAGGAAGTTATAGAGAGCTATAAGGTCTCCCCTAAGCCTCCTCTTCTCCAGGCTGAACAATCCCAGCTTCCTCAGACGCTCCTCGTAAGGCCTGTGTTCCAGACCCCTCACCAGCTTAGTAGCCCTCCTCTGAACGCGTTCCAGAGCCTCAATGTCTTTCCTGTAGTGAGGGGCCCAAAACTGAACACAGTACTCGAGATGCGGCCTCACAAGTGCTGAGTACAGGGGGACAATTACCTCCCTGCTCCTACTAGTAACGCTATTTTTGATGCAAGCCAGGATGCCGTTGGCCTTCTTGGCCACCCGCGCACACTGTCGGCTCATGTTCAGCCGTGCATCAATCAGTACCCCCAGGTCCATTTCCTCCACACAGTCCTCCAGCCACTCCGCCCCAAGCCTATAGCGCTGCCTGGGGTTGTTGTGGCCAAAGTGCAGGACTCGGCATTTGCTCTTGTTGAACCTCATGCCATTGGCTTCAGCCCAGCTCTCCAGCCTGTCCAGATCCCTCTGTAGGGCCTCGCTACCCCCAGGCAGATCCACACTCCCAGCCAATTTAGTGTCATCTGCAAACTTACTGAGGGTGCACTCAATGCCCTCATCTAGGTCATCAATAAAGATATTGAAGAGGACAGGCCCCAGCACCGACCCCTGGGGAACACCACTCGTGACCGGTCGACAGCTGGATTTAACTCCATTTACTACCACTCTCTGAGCCCGGCCCTCCAGCCAGCTCCTTACCCAGCCGAGGGTGTACCCATCCAAGCCACGGGCTGCCAGCTTCTGCAGGAGAATACTGTGGGAGACAGTGTCAAAGGCTTTGCTGAAGTCTAGGTAGACCACATCAACAGCCTTTCCCTCATCCAGCAGATGGGTCACTAGATCATAGAAGGAGATCAGGTTGGTCAAACAGGACCTGCCCTTCATGAACCCATGCTGGCTAGGCCTGATCCCCCGGCCATCCCGCACATACCGCATGATCTCCCTCAAGACTATCTGTTCCATAACCTTCCCTGGAACCGAGGTCAGGCTAACAGGCCTGTAGTTCCCTGGATCCTCCTTACAACCTTTCTTGTAAATGGGAGTCACATTGGCAAGCCTCCAGTCTTCTGGGACCTCACCAGTCAGCAAGGAGGACTGATAGATAATGGAAAGCGGCTCGGCTACCACCTCTGCCAGTTCCCTCAGCACTCTCGGGTGGATCTCATCCGGCCCCATGGACTTGTGGCAGTCCAGTTGGAGTGGGAAGTCTCTGACTGTTTCTTCCAGAATCACAGGGGAGTTAGCATGCTCCCCAGCTGAGACTACCAGGTCAGAGAGAGGGGTACCCTGAGGATCTGTTTGACCTTTAAAGACAGACGTAAAGAAGGCATTCAGAACCTCCGCCTTTTCCTTATCCTCAGTGATCACATTCCCAGCCTCATCCAGTAAAGAGTGGATATTCTCCTTTGTCCTCCTCTTACTGTTAATGTACTTATAAAATAGTTTATTATTCTTTTTCACCCCAGCGGCCAGGTTAAATTCAAGCTGGGCTTTTGCCTTTCTGATTTCACCTCTACACATCCTGACAACTTCCTTGAATTCATTCTCAGTTACCCGTCCCTCCTTCCACAGGCGGTAGATTCTCTTTTTCTCACGGAGCCTCAAGAGTAACTCCCTATTCATCCACGCTGGTCTTCTTCCCCGCCGGCTCATTTTGCGGCTCAGGGGGACCGCCTGCTCCTGCGCCCTTAAGACTTCCTTCTTGAAGAGCAACCAGCTCTCTTGTACCCCTTTGTTCGCTAAGACTGAATGCCAAGGGACTCCCCCTACCAGTCTCTTGAACAAATCAAAGTCTGCCCTCTGAAAGTCCAAGGTAGCAGTTTTACTATTCCCCCTCCAAGCTCCACCATGAATTGAGAAATGTATCATTTCATGGTCACTCTGTCCAAGGCAGCCCCCAACCTTCACATCTCCTACCAGACCTTCCCTGTTCACGAACAGCAGGTCTAGCGGGGCAGTTCCTCTTGTGGGCTCTCTGACCAGCTGCATCAGGAATGCATCCTCTGTGCACTCCAAAAACCTCCTAGACTGCTTCTTCAGTGCATGCAGTCATGTGTCTACCACCAGGCCCAGCGACCCAAGCAGCAGTTGTCTTCTTAAGTCAGGTAACAGCCCTACTAGAGGGAATGCAAAACCAGACCTGATGGCCACCAACACTAATAGGTGATGTTGAACTTGGAGGCAGCCTGAGCTGCAGTCATTATGCACTAGTGGAGTTTGTAGTCCTGAAGGATATGGGCAAAGCAAAAAGTAAATTCAGGACCCTGAACTTTAAGAAAGCAAACTTCCAGTTGTTCAAGGAGTTAGTCAATAGGACCTTCTGGGAAACTGCCCTCAGCTGGCAGATCTTTAGGGACTCTTTCCTTAGAGCACAAAAGCTCTTGAGCCCCAGGGTAAGAAATGAGAAAAGGAAGGTAGAAGGCTGAAATGAAGGCATGACTGAGTCAAGACCTGCTGGTCAAACTAAAGGGCAAGAAGGAAATGCGCAGGCAGTGGAAGCAGGGATAGGTATCCTGAGAAGAGTATAGAGATACCTCCCAGTTGTGTAGGGATGGGATCAGGGAGGCCAAGGAACAGCTGGAGCTGAAGTTGACAAGGGTAGCAAAGAATAGTAAGGTATGTCAACCATAAAGTTGTAGATGCCCCATCCCTGGAAACACTCAAGGTCAAGTTGGACAGGGCTCTGAGCAACCTGATGTAATTGAAAGTGTCCCTGCTTACTGCAGGGAGGATAAAGTAGATGACCTTTAAAGGTCCTTTCCAACCCAAACTATTCTATGATTTGGTTATATGATTTTTAGTCCTATTGACTATGTCTTCAAAAGGCCATTTTAAAAAAGAGGCAGAAAACCAGAAAAGTACATGGAATAAGCAGCTTTTAGTATATACTTAAGTCTGCATTTTCATATAGACATTTCCAGCACTGCTAATGGGCATCCTTTTTTGTTGTCTTAACAGCCTTGAGGCTATTGTTACAGGACAAAACTATGGCTTTAAGGTAGGACACAAGAATAGTCAAAATCAACTGTTTCCCTTGGAACAGAGTTGTTAACTGTATCCATACGGGCTTTTGTCACAGTTCAATGATCTAAAGCTTTTCTTTCCCCAAATGCAAGCTCTGAAGAAAAAAAAAATTGACCGGTAGAGGCACATTTGCAGCATATGGATGCTGCAAAACCTCACAAGAGGCCCCAATCAGTCAATGGCAGGTCAGATTTTGGAGCAAAGAGCATGATATGCATTTTCCAGTTCAGCCTGGATCCATAGGAAATGCAGAGGATACTTCCACACACTTTAGGATTTTCTTCCTCCAGGGAAGAACACAGTTGCTTGGACAGGATGCACAGTCCAACAGGCAAACATCTTTTCTTACCTGCACTCTGCCAACTGCTTAAAGCTTAAATCATGACTCACATCCACGTGAGCGTGAAAGGAAAATTGGTGTTGTTACCTGCCACGCACAAGTGCTACAGCTGATTCCACTATATTAATACAGCCTGCAAAGGCAGGTGCCTCTGACAGCCAGGAGCTGGTCATCATCTCTCTCTGGTTAGAGGACTGTTGTGCATAAGAGCAAAACTTCTAAGTTCAGCAAGATATGGTTGTTACAGGAAAATAAGTGATTTTTGCAAGGCAAATTAAGGAGTAAAAAAGTATTTAAACAAAATATTATTGCATTTCACAGACAATGGAACACTGAAAGGGGTATGAAAGAGACAGGTTAGCTGTTACAGCTGAGCCTATTTCCACGATAGACACACACATTCCCAGGAAAATTAATCCAAACAAAGCAATGCCATCAATCTAAAGTAGATTAAACCAAACCAAGGCCTTGCTCATCTATACTTAAAGTGGCTTACATTGTCTAAATTGAACTAATTTCTAAAGTACATTCAGCTTTTCCAAAATACTTAGAGTGCTTTTAAAAATAAATAAAACGAGTTATATTTTTCCCTGATAGACAGGAATTGTCTATTGTCAGGAGAATTGTGCCATGTGAAAACTTTGTGTCTTTCATTTTTTCATGGGTGAAGAGGACTGAGCTTGAATGCAAAAAAGTTTTGGAGAAGACAACCTCCCAAACATGGAACTGTTAAGTGACACACACCAAACTGATGTGATCCAAACCAACCAACATCAGAGACAGAAGATCCATCCAATAAAAAGAATATTCCAGCAAACATACTACATGGCTCTACAGCAGCAAAGCAGCGCTGCAGCAGTTTCTCTGCCTCAGTTCTAGACAACAGCTGATAGAAGCTGATAGAAGCCTGAGGATTATAAAAAATGATTTTAGGAGGCTGGGGAAGTTAGTCGATGGAGCGGGCATACAAGTTGTGTTTGCCAGTATTCCTTTGGTGGCAGGGGCAAACACTGAGATAAGCAGAAAAGGCCATCTTATAAATGCATGGCTGAGAGGCTGGTGCAAACACAAAAATTTTGGATTCTTTGATCACGGGGCGGTCTACTCGGCACCTGGCCTGAGGGCAGCTGATGGGAATTGCCTGTCTCCGAAAGGGAAACGGATACTTGCCCAGGAGCTGGCAGGACTTGTAGAAAGGGCTTTAAACTAGATAGGAAGGGGGAAGGGGATAAAGCCAGGTCTGCTAGAGATCAGCCTGGGGAAGTGGTATTGGGATTAGGAGAGAGGCAAGGGGCTCAGCTGAGGTGCGTCTACACTAACGCACGCAGCATGGGCAACAAGCAAGAAGAGTTGGAAGCCATAATGCGGCAGGCAAACTATGACCTGGTTGCCATAACAGAAACATGGTGGGATTGCTCCCATGACTGGAGTGCTGCAATGGATGGCTACAAACTCTTCAGGAGAGACAGGCAAGGAAGGAGGGGTGGTGGTGTGGCTCTATACGTTAGGGAATCCTTTTCTGCCACTGAGATTGTGACTAGGGATGATAACATTGAATCCCTATGGGTAAAGATCAGAGGAAGGGCTGACAAGGCAGACATCCTGGTGGGCGTCTGTTATAGACCGCCAAACCAGGATGAAGAGACAGATGAGGTGTTCTACAAGCAGCTGGCACGAGCTGCACGGTCATCAGCCCTTGTGCTCATTGGGGACTTCAACTTCCCTGACATATGCTGGGAGTACAGCACAGCACAGAAGAAGCAGTCTAGGAGGTTTTTGGAGTGCACAGAGGATGCATTCCTGATGCAGCTGGTCAGAGAGCCCACAAGAGGAACTGCCCCGCTAGACCTGCTGTTCGTGAACAGGGAAGGTCTGGTAGGAGATGTGAAGGTTGGGGGCTGCCTTGGACAGAGTGACCATGAAATGATACATTTCTCAATTCATGGTGGAGCTTGGAGGGGGAATAGTAAAACTGCTACCTCGGACTTTCAGAGGGCAGACTTTGATTTGTTCAAGAGACTGGTAGGGGGAGTCCCTTGGCATTCAGTCTTAGCGAACAAAGGGGTACAAGAGAGCTGGTTGCTCTTCAAGAAGGAAGTCTTAAGGGCGCAGGAGCAGGCGGTCCCCCTGAGCCGCAAAATGAGCCGGCGGGGAAGAAGACCAGCGTGGATGAATAGGGAGTTACTCTTGAGGCTCCGTGAGAAAAAGAGAATCTACCGCCTGTGGAAGGAGGGACGGGTAACTGAGAATGAATTCAAGGAAGTTGTCAGGATGTGTAGAGGTGAAATCAGAAAAGCAAAAGCCCAGCTTGAATTTAACCTGGCCGCTGGGGTGAAAAAGAATAATAAACTATTTTATAAGTACATTAACAGTAAGAGGAGGACAAAGGAGAATATCCACTCTTTACTGGATGAGGCTGGGAATGTGATCACTGAGGATAAGGAAAAGGCGGAGGTTCTGAATGCCTTCTTTACGTCTGTCTTTAAAGGTCAAACAGATCCTCAGGGTACCCCTCTCTCTGACCTGGTAGTCTCAGCTGGGGAGCATGCTAACTCCCCTGTGATTCTGGAAGAAACAGTCAGAGACTTCCTACTCCAACTGGACTGCCACAAGTCCATGGGGCCGGATGAGATCCACCCGAGAGTGCTGAGGGAACTGGCAGAGGTGGTAGCCGAGCCGCTTTCCATTATCTATCAGTCCTCCTTGCTGACTGGTGAGGTCCCAGAAGACTGGAGGCTTGCCAATGTGACTCCCATTTACAAGAAAGGTTGTAAGGAGGATCCAGGGAACTACAGGCCTGTTAGCCTGACCTCGGTTCCAGGGAAGGTTATGGAACAGATAGTCTTGAGGGAGATCATGCGGTATGTGCGGGATGGCCGGGGAATCAGGCCTAGCCAGCATGGGTTCATGAAGGGCAGGTCCTGTTTGACCAACCTGATCTCCTTCTATGATCTAGTGACCCATCTGCTGGATGAGGGAAAGGCTGTTGATGTGGTCTACCTAGACTTCAGCAAAGCCTTTGACACTGTCTCCCACAGTATTCTCCTGCAGAAGCTGGCAGCCCGTGGCTTGGATGGGTACACCCTCGGCTGGGTAAGGAGCTGGCTGGAGGGCCGGGCTCAGAGAGTGGTAGTAAATGGAGTTAAATCCAGCTGTCGACCGGTCACGAGTGGTGTTCCCCAGGGGTCGGTGCTGGGGCCTGTCCTCTTCAATATCTTTATTGATGACCTAGATGAGGGCATTGAGTGCACCCTCAGTAAGTTTGCAGATGACACTAAATTGGCTGGGAGTGTGGATCTGCCTGGGGGTAGCGAGGCCCTACAGAGGGATCTGGACAGGCTGGAGAGCTGGGCTGAAGCCAATGGCATGAGGTTCAACAAGAGCAAATGCCGAGTCCTGCACTTTGGCCACAACAACCCCAGGCAGCGCTATAGGCTTGGGGCGGAGTGGCTGGAGGACTGTGTGGAGGAAATGGACCTGGGGGTACTGATTGATGCACGGCTGAACATGAGCCGACAGTGTGCGCGGGTGGCCAAGAAGGCCAACGGCATCCTGGCTTGCATCAAAAATAGCGTTACTAGTAGGAGCAGGGAGGTAATTGTCCCCCTATACTCAGCACTTGTGAGGCCGCATCTCGAGTACTGTGTTCAGTTTTGGGCCCCTCACTACAGGAAAGACATTGAGGCTCTGGAACGCGTTCAGAGGAGGGCTACTAAGCTGGTGAGGGGTCTGGAACACAGGCCTTACGAGGAGCGTCTGAGGAAGCTGGGATTGTTCAGCCTGGAGAAGAGGAGGCTTAGGGGAGACCTTATAGCTCTCTATAACTTCCTGAAGGGAGGTTGTAGTGAGCTGGGGGTCGGCCTCTTCTCCTGTGTAGGCAGTGACAGAACTAGAGGGAATGGTAGCAAGCTGCGCCAGGGGAGATTCAGGCTCGACATTAGGAAGCACTACTTCTCAGAAAGGGTAGTCAGGCACTGGAATGCACTGCCCAGGGAGGTGGTGGAGTCACCAACCCTGGGGGTGTTCAAGGAAAGACTGGATGTTGTATTGAGGGATATGGTTTAGTGGGAGCTAGTAGTAATAGGTGAATGGTTGGACTGGATGATCTTCTAGGTCTTTTCCAACCTTGATAATTCTGTGATTCTGTGATTCTGTGAACATAAATCCCTCTGCAGGGAGAAGCAGGCTCTCACTTAAGTACTTGGGAAGACTACACCACCTCACCAGGTGTATCCCTCTTCAGAGTAGAGAGCTGACTGCTTGCTTTACTTACAATTTTTCAACTAATTTCTACCTGTGTTTAAATGAAGGGCTGATCCAGTCAAACCAAAGCGAGTTATCTTGGGTTTTATTTTTGCTTTTTGGATGTGTTTAAATAGCACAAAATAAACTTTATGATACGTTAATTACTTTATTTTTATTACTTTTGCTATTTTTAATTTACTGTTTTATTAGGGCATTCAATAAAAACATAAAACAGTTTTAATTACGTGTGCCGCTAATTAAAAAGCTTCCAAAACCACCCTGAGTTAAGCAGTCATTGTATGAAGGAAGCACGATGGATAGTCAGTGAGCTGAATCACTCGGGCTTGGTCACAAGGTCTGTCAAATTTCTAGGATTAGAACAATGCTGTCAGACTTCACTTCCCAAGAGAAGCTTTTCTTTTCCCCAGCTCCTGGTTGTCAACACCGAGCAGAGTAAGAGGAGTGATTGTAAAGACAACAGCGTTTGTTCCAGAAGAGGCTACTGCTGTCTAATGCTGCTTTCAAGCGGTCAACTTTCACAGACTCGGTCCAAGTGCTTAGCTCATGACTTCTGCCAGTGAAGCAGTAAGGATTCAATCATTTGGCAACAGATACATACTACTTGAGCATTATTTTTTTATTTCTCTGAATGCAAGTGGATGCTATACTTAGATAAGCATATCCATATATTTCCATAATGCAGTTTTTAAATAAGAAATTCTCTGTCCTGTTCTCTACATCCTCGAGCCGAATGCTCCCTCCTCAAAGTTCCCACACTCCATGCCAATAAACCACATGGAAAATAGATTAGCCCTTTTGTCTAGTCTTATCACTGAGAACCTTTGTAAAACTTTATACAAAAAGCACAACAGAAAGTAGTCCATATCTCTTATAAGATAGGGAACATTAAGTACAGAATAGCAAAAAAATTACTATAAAAGTAATTTAATTCACAACTTGAACTGGATTCTTAAACACTAGTAGCCAGATAATAGCGGGATTCTCAACACTTTGCATTCTTTTAATAACTTTCATTTATTTCAGCATAGCGAATGAGATTGTGCTACCCTCTCCTATTCCCTCCTCTCACAAAGAAAATCTAGAATCAGATATTTAAGTAAGCTTTCTTAAGCATCAAACTACTTCTCTTATTAAGACATTGCAAGTTATTAAGTGTTTTTTAGTCTATTCCCCCCTCGCATCCCAGTGTTCCTTTATTTATGTTTTACACTTATGCCACTCGTGGGTTTTGGCCCCTACCATGAGCAGCACTGATACCACCCTCCAGTCACCTGCTCTGGAGCCCACAGCAGGCTGCTGACCTACTCATGAAGCAGCCCCTGAAGGGCTACCTACAATTTTTACACAAATGTAAAAAAAATTAATAATTTAAATAGTGTTAATGAGCAGTTGCAAGAACAGGTGTGAAATAGAAGCTGTAACCTGACCTTCACTGAGTCTTCATTGCTTGCTTCTAAGAAAAAAAACTAAAATGATTAAGACTACAGGCCCTAATTTAAATCTTCCATATTCTTTGTTTTCTAGCTCAAAATACTTACAATAAAGATATCTTGTAACAAACATGCAGGTGATACATAGACAAGTACCTGTGTGGGAACTGTTAAGTACAATGTTACTGTACCCTTAATCCCAGAATACACTGGGAATAATTACAAAGAAACAAAAGGCATGCCTTTTTTTTTAAAAAAAAAAAAACAAGCTTTGTAGTTTTATCATTGTTTATTCCAGAAAAGTAAACCAGAGTTAAATGCATGAATAGCCTCATCCATAACCCACTGAATTAAACAGCTTTACAACAGGATCAAACTGTGAAGCAGAATGAAGTGAGGAATAGTCCATCTTGATAAGGTTTTCATTAACAGCAATTCCAAATGCTATCTTTTCTAACTGCTGATAAAAATATCTGCACAACCAATGTGCTTATGTTGTGGTATCCATACAGCCCTACCAGGTGATATATGGAATATAAAACAGCAGTTTTACTACTATCTGATATTTCAATGTTCCATAGAGCTGAGACAAAAACTTTTCTTCCATTACAGAAGACTTTAATTTTATTTATTCATAGACTGACATGCTTCATTAATTGCTATTTATAAAGAAGTGACCAATTGCTATTTTAAATTTATTTCAACTCAGGCATTTTTCTATAACCATGTTTTCCTATTAGATATTTCCCTACCCCAAGCACATATCTCTGCGCAGGGAGATAGAAGGATCGCTAGTCACAACAGGCATGACTCCAAGCAGTCACTGGATGGTGTCCAAGAATTAAGAGCTGCACACACAGAAGCATACAAAGGAGTTAGGAAGTTGAAGGGCTTTCTGTCCATACATGCTTTTTATGAGGGAAAAGGCTACAGCAAGTTCAGACTACTTTTGGCATAGAGTTTTCAGGTAACTGGACTACTTGAACATGATCTTACACTTTCACTGTAACCTCCTTAGAGGAGATGCAAGGCAAAAGAAAGTCTTTTTGATGTCATTTTCAGAGCTCCACTTGTAAAACCATGAGTAGCAGTGAATGTGCTCAGCCTAGGGGTGGAGGGAACCTTAAGAAATTATGCAAAATGGGCACATGGTTGTCCTACAGGACACAGGAAAAAGCTCAGGGTCCTGAAAGGCATGCCATGTGGTAAACATGTTACAGAAGTACTTTCTTGTTTCAATGTTGTCATAGTCACACATAATTAGCATCTAAGTCAAGGTAATGTTACAAATAGAAGCAGATATCAAGACCCCAGGTTCTCTCACAGGTAAAGAGGAATTCACAACCACACTAAATCCCAAAATCCAATCAGGAACCAGGCAGAAAAATTAAGCACGTTACTGAGTTTCAAAACACATTCTAAGAAGCTTCAGGCCAACAAATTTAAAGTTACTTTCCCAGAGAGAGAGGTCCAAGGTAGATCACACTCAGGACACTAACAGAAGACACCTCTTCTGTTATTACAGGACCTCTGCAACAACAAAATACACTAGAGTAAGTTTATCCAAGACAAAACACTTCTTTCTAGTTTCTACACAGAAAAACTTTCAAGGAACAACTTCATAGTCATATACTAACCTAAATAATTTGACTCTCCGCACCCTTTTCACCACTTTGCAGAAGAACAGAATGAGCAACTGCTTAAACTCAGCTGCAACCAAGTATCCGTGGCCTTAGGCAGGAGATTAGACGCCAGCAAGTTTCAGTCATTATTGCTAGGAACTGTGCAAGTGAAAAAAAACCAAACCACCAACCCAAGAAGCAGCATGTCAAACTCCATCCTAAAATTATGAAGCTCCTACCCTTTCATGTCAATATGCCTACTCCACATGACTTCAAATACTGGGGTTCACTCAGGCAATGAAACACCATTTCTCCCCAGCTCAGAGTCCTACCCTACACCAGAAATGTGTTAGTGCTCAGTAGTTCTTGTATCTGTATTTCGTTCTTCATTCTGTCAGCTGAAAATGTTGGCCTTCACCATGGTAGATTATTCCAAGTCAGGTAATTAGCACAGTTTTGACTATGACCTCTAAAAACAAGTACAGAATAACAAGGAAAACATACCCTAATGTTTCTGCCAGTTCTGAACCTTGCTTGTTACTGGTCATTTTTATTGTTATCTCATGAAAAAACAAGACAGTGCAAATAGGTGCCCAAGCTGCTGCCACCACACTTCCACAGCCACGCCAGACGCTATGCAAATAAAGATCTGGCATTCCGAGCAGGCATCCTGTGATGATGCATTGCTTCACAGCCATGCTGCATCTCACTGCGCTCCACACAACAGCAGGACAGGAAATCTTGGGGTCAGATGACATAATTTAACAATTCCTCCTCTTTTCTTCAATTATCCATCCTACTTTTAGTAGTTACTCTTCCCAAAAATAAGTGGTGTCAGGCAACGTAAGGAAAGTACTAGTGGGCACTGCAATCATGATATACTTTTTTTTTTTTTTTAAAAAAAGGGTGCTTTTGTGAACAGGTCTAACACACATGTATTTTAGAAGAGCTAATAAAGGCTCCCACAGTGTAGAAGGCTGAACTCCATCAGGCATTTCTGATCTCTCCTCTGCAGGCACATTCTTCCTGTCTTTGGGCTCAGTTAACTGTGGCCAGCTGCTGCCAAAGGTCATGCTTTAGGACTAGAAGAGAGAGTTCTGCTTGTGGTCATTCAGGAGCCATAGAGCCAATTCTCTAAAAACTTACTCCAGAACCACAGCTCTAAAACGACTTTGCAACACCTCCAACCAGGATGGAGGAGAGCACTGTTAATACCAGCAAGGCCAGCTTCCAGGGAAGGGGAGCTGAACTTCTCTGACAGTCTCCGTGGACAGCACTGGCATTACTATTCCTCCTGTCATTCCAAGAGATACTATTTCTTTGACTTATGTAAGCTCCAGTGAGGAACTTTACAGAAGGAAACAGCTCCCCCATGTAAGGAGGTGGATGTCGAGACAGGAAACCAGTGCGATACCATAAGCATTTAAGGTACTGTCCACAGTCACTGCAACAGCAAGAGAGAGTCTTCCAGATGAAATGCAAAGCTGGAATCAACAGCTTTTTAACAGTCATACTAATTTTTCTGCAAAAATTCTTCTACTTATGGGCACAGAGTCGCAAACCATGGTACATCTACTTCGACGTTAGTAGCTATTCTTTAATTATATATGCAATAAGTTTAATACCTTAATGATTACTAAAGAAGTCTTAACCACATACAGGGAGCACTGCAGGAATTTTATCAACCTTCAGGTGCAGTAACGTCACAACTAATCTTTTCAAATGCAAACAATGAAAATATCACATTTTTAAAGCAATTATGGCTTGTTAAATGTTGAGAGTCTTAAAAAAAAAAAAAAAAAGGTAAAAGAAGCCAATTCATGATATGCATAAAGTAAAAGTCCTTTCAAAAATTAAAGATCCAGCTGCATGCAGAGATCCAGCTGCATGCAGATATACTCGCCCTTCCAAGATGGCAAATTTGGTATACTTGATTCAAAACCATTTTTGCATTTCTGGGTATAGAAAAACAGTAGCAGGCACTGTCTTCCCTATCATTCACAGTGTTAATTTGAGATTATAGATGCTAAGAGACCGCCCTTTGGTTGCTACAGAAAAGTACAGCAGGTAGTAAAATGAACCAATGACTTGAAGTCATTGCAACCAGAGCTTCACAGGGTTAGCTGAGACACCTGTTGGCTTTTGGATGATCCTGGACTATGAAGTTCATCAATACTGACAATCTGTGATATCCTAACAGCTTCTGTCCTTGTTCTCACTCTGGTGCTTTACAAATCCCTTCTTGGCCTTTCTTTTGCTCTTGTTATAAAGATCTTCAAAGAAATCCCCTCTTGAGCTCTATTTCATCTAGAATAGATTAACTTCAGTATTTGTATCCCTGATTGCTCTAATTAAAATTTGCTAAACTGATGGTAAAAAAAGAACAAACACACACCAAAGATCAATTCATAAAATATTACTTATTCCGTACTTGAAAACTTCTATTTTAATAGACTTCTCAGTCTGTGTTCTAAGTAACGTTAGATAATAATCTTTAAATGGCTGTGCTTGTGGATGTTAAAAAACAGAAAACATAACATCATGGGTAGGAATGGAAGAAATAAATGATGAGCTGGGTGGCTACTACAGGCTCAGGAATGATGCAGGATAGTAACAGGATCTGTAACCTAGCAGGCGACAGAAGTAAGAGAACGCATTCTTCTACAAGTCCTCCTTAATACTGAAAATTATGCTCCTTGAGCTGAAACAATAAAAGCTATCAGGCAGTACCAATACAGGGCTCTACTTTGGCAAAGAGACTGCACAGCAACATAGTATTAAGCCTAAGACCACTTTCTATTGATCCCGATTTTAGCAAACATAAGAACTGAACAGATCTCTGCAGTTACAGAGGAAGAGAGGCAAGGGGATAGGGAAATCCATTAGTGTGCTATTTCTGAACTGTCTTTGTGCCATGACTTAGGATATTTAGTTCAAAACAATGAGTAACAATGTAACTAGAAAAAAATATATTAGCCTTTTGGTTTTCTTTATCTGCTGTTTTTCCTTAACTTTAACCTACCAGCAATACTTTGTGGGGTGATGCTGGTGAGAGAATAAAATGTCAGCAGAGGTAGAGAAAAAGCAACAGACACCACACAAAGACGTGAGGCAGGAAAAGAGTCCTCGAGCGCTCAGGATGAAAACAATGACTTGCACAGACTACCTGCCCATTATCACGAGCAATGGATAGAAGACGACGACCTAAAGACAGGACATGGAAAGACAGAATACCAGTTACCCCTAACTTTATACAAAACTAAGTCTGGATCCAGTCTGAGCAATGGATTTAAATGACTGCAGTATCCATTAGTTACAGATTATGTTAATATATAAATACAGAACTTCCTCAAAGTGTTGGGTTGTTTTCCTCCAGTTCAGCTCCCTGTTGACTGAAATCGGTCCTTTCACTGTAAGCCAGGCAGATCCTCGCTCTCTTGGGGGGCCTGCCACTGCACGACCAAGGTTCAGCTTCCTCCGTCAGAGGTACCAGCACACAGGCAGCTATCAAAATGTAGAGGATAAATAGTAAAATCTTCAAGGCATTAAATCTTCACAACTGCTAGAAATTGCCCAGAGAGGTATTGGAGACCCCATCCCTGGTAATAGTCAAGGTCAGGCTTGATGGGGCCCTGAGCAACCTGATCTAGTAAAAATGTCCCTGCTTACTGCAAGGGGGTTGGACTAGATGACCTTTAAAGGTCCCTTCCAACCTAATGCATTCTGTGATATGTTCTGTAAGTTCTAAAAAGGCTCATTTTGGCCCTAGTGTTTTAACTACTGCAATTTCATTGTCATGTTGACTGGAATCTTTAGTTGTGCCTCCTCTTTCTTCATTACGGTATTGTTCTACCTTCACTTTGCCAAAGGAAAAAAAGACATCCTGACCTACCCACACTTTCCTCTCTGCACCAGACAGACATACAGGGTTTCAGCACAAAGTGACTGTGAGCCTCAAGTATGACTGCAGAAAGACCAAGAATAACTTACACACAAGTGCTCATCAGCTGGAATTAGGAAGGCCATTAAGCGACAGTTCATTGTTTCAAAGCATGGAAGCATTAAACACCCAGGGTGGCTTCACAACAGTTCAGGGCACAGTCAGAAAGACCCAGGTAAACAGGAAAAGTTATGTACAAAACCTGAATATTCACTAAGTTCTCCTAGTATGGATCAGTTTACAATTAAGAGGCAATCTTTCCTATGCTGGTGCAGGAAAGCTCCCCCTCCATGTCCCCCATACCCCTGTAAACACAGCTCTGAAATTTAACAACAAAAGCTTCAAAGTCACTTGTTTTGAGTTTGTTTGGGATTTTTATTTTACCTGAAACCCCAGTGTTAGAATAGACAGACCTTTGCTTTACACTTCTGAAATTCAAACA
This sequence comes from Porphyrio hochstetteri, assembly GCA_020800305.1. NCBI lineage: Eukaryota > Metazoa > Chordata > Aves > Gruiformes > Rallidae > Porphyrio > Porphyrio hochstetteri. The sequence goes on along the minus strand of CM036906.1, from coordinate 131,562,796 downwards.
CTGTTTCAGTAATTTATTGAGAAACATATTTAAGTGTTGAGGCTGCCCTAAGTAGGTAGGCTTTAGTCATGTAAACAACAACCTACTTACACAGTATTGTTCTACAACTCATGTACATACATTATTGTAAAATTAATCAATGAAAATGTAAGATTATACTCAATTAACAGTAAAAAGCGTCTCATTAGTATAGGAGACAAGTCATCAGGTGCTTCAGCTAACAAGCAGTTCCTCACTCTACAAGGATGCTACAGATCTATGCTATTTTGCCCCTTTCATTTGCATATCACTGCTGGTGCTTCCGCTTTGAGTCTCTGCACCCACCCAGCTGGCTACAAGTCCCCTTCTCCTTCCTCTCCCAACTACTCAGTCCCATCACTCATGCATTAGATCCAGTTTTTGTGCTGAAATGGGTCAGTGCTGTGCAATTCATTGACACTTGAGCAACCACAACTGAATTAACATGGTTAAACTGGTATATTCCCACCCCTTGAGCAGGGTGCTAGTGCAATTAAGAAGGAGCGGAAAAAGAACATTCCCTGGTATTTTTTACCTTAAATATTAAGATTCTGTCCTCATTTGCATGAAGGATAACACCAAAGACACTTATTTCAGATTCATCTTCAAATGCCAGATTAGAACTTGTCTTCCACCCCCAACGACAAAGGAAAACAAAACCTCCAAGAACCAGCACTATAAGCACGTTCACAGCACTTAGCAAGGGACTGCTTTGTTTATTTTTTTATTGGCATGAAGTGTTTTGTGATTTATATTATGATACAGGTTATTTAAACACAAACATTATAAATAACTTTGAAACAGTTAGTCACTGTAACTAAGGCAACGAGTCTCCCACTCAATTTCCAGAAATAGGAATAGAGGTAAGAACAAAATTAAAAGTTGGCAGGAGCAAGAAAATAAATGATCAGATATTTTCTTGACCTCGGGAAGGTCCAACTGAACTAGAAATAACATAAGAGGTACAGCAAGTGAGAAACAAACTAGATTATGAGAGATGCAGTGGAAGATATGAAGCATATAATACCAAGGATATTTAATTTCAGTCATCTTATTCCACAACCCATTTCAGTGAATGAAAACAGTGACAGAAATTTGTGCATGTAATGATCCACATCAGCAGACTGCTCGTTCAGAGTCTGGACAGCTATTAGTTTCCTGCAGGAATCATGACTTTTTGGTGGGTTCTAAGGAAATCACTTCACAGGCAAGTACACATTTGCCTCCTCCACCTCCCCCCCACACACCCATTTGCCTCCTCCACCTCTCCCCCCCACACCAATGGCCATGAACCTTCGATACTATCTACATGAATAGACCTTTATACCCTCACAGAAGGCCACTGAGTTAACAGGATCTGCTGTAAGGATCTAACTGCAGAATCAAGGCTTGCTTTGTTTCTCCCACACCTTTTTTCTTTTTTTTTTAAAAAAAAAAAAAAATGCTTATTTTCTTGACTGAGAAGAACTGCTTGTTCACTAGTCAGAAGTTCCCCAGTTATCATCAGGGAATCTGATCCCTCAAAACGAACCAGGTTCTCTGAACACATTCTAATGGAAGGGCTGGTAATTACCTCGTAAAACAAGATAAATGGAGTTCAAGTTACTCAAAGTTTTCCATCAATTAAAGAAACTTATCTTTTCAGTACACGTGAGTTCTTAGCCTGGGAACACGAGAATTAACAGTAAGACTTAAGATGTCCTGATAAGTATTAAAACTTCCTAAATTAGTTACCTTGTATACAATTACAACAGATTAGATGTAAGTTTTAGGAAGAATACATAGGTCACAAAGAGTGGTTCTCAACTTCAAGATTCCTGAAAGTAACATGTTTTTTATTTAAAGTACTGTTTAGGTTTTTTGTAGTAGAACTACCTCGTTAGTCTATGTCTGAACAGAATTTGTAGAGCAATACCAAGTAATTCCATTCCCACCATAACCCTCCCTCATCCAAGAAAGCAGCTCCTTTTCATCACCACAGGAGACCATTCCTCCTCTTAGTGTAACAAGGAACTAGTTGGGACATTTATTCTTGGCATGAATTCTGAAAGAATGAAGTCTAACGCTGGCAGTAATGAAAATAGCAACCACAGAGGCATTCAGAGCGTTCACTATGACACTGCAAACATTTGTTTAACTGCCAATTGAACAAGATCCATCTTAGCTAAGAGAAAGATATAAATGGGCTATAAAGAAGTCAGTGCTCTCACTGTTCAAGGACTTTCAAGATAAGTGGTCACTCCGATATCCTCATGCAGTTGTCCATACTCGGATCCTTTCCACTCACATCTGACTTCTGGGAATAAATGCATTGCCTCATACACAGTCTAATAGTCACACAAAAAAATCCCTCAAAATTCCCTTCAAACAGCTATTATTACAAGCCCTAAGATTTCTTCCTGCTACGTATTTAAGGTTCAGAGACAACAGGAAATGCATAATGAAAACTATGATGTACTGAAAGGAAAAAAAATTACCAACTATAACAATGCTGCATCCAATGAGCTTTGCCACAGGTAGTTATATAGCTGCAAAATTAAAGAAAACAGACAGTTTTGATCAGAGCTTCATGTATTTAAACAAAGCTCTACTGAAATTTAGGTTTATGGTAGCCCAAAAGATGACCTGTAGGCACATACACAGGTAAGGCTTGTAACAGAAAAGCAACACATGCCCCAGCTGTCAGGCAATCCAAATTTTACCTACCCACTAAGAAAAACTGGGCTGTCAATTACTCCTTATGTGTAAGAGAGACTAACTTGCAACACTTTACAGCAAGAATTTACCTGTTCTAGGAACAGTTAATGTACCTACAAACTATGACTGAAGAGCAAAAAAACCAGAGGACACTTAACAGTTCACTATGCAGGGCTTCCAAGGCATACCATCACAGAGCCTCACAAACAAGTTACTCCTTTTTCTTACCTTATCCCAAAAAGAGGGTCTGATAAAACACCAGTGAACCCTGACCTAAACTTTGTTTTCTGTACATACAGTTTCTCACAGGGGAGTTCCAGCATTTCAGGAAGAAACAAACTTTTACAGCCTCCCGCTCACACGGCATTTTAGTAGTTAAATTAGTTTCTCATCTAGAACCTGGTATACAAGCACCAATCTATAAAGATACTATGAAGACCAACAAACTGAAGAGCAAATACCTTAATCATAAGGTACACTTACTATATTTTTCATCTCCACCTTGAACAGCTTAACCTTCAGTGACACAATTTGCAGGTTTGCTTCCTCTGCTGGTAAACAATTCCATCCAACATTGTACAATAAACCAAGAGCAACCAGAACAGTCTACAGATTCTAACTTGCCACCTGAATGATTGCTCTTTCTGTCCCAGTGAAGTTTGCTATGGAGCACTGCAGGTTATCTACCTTGCTCAACAGAGTTCAACTGAGCTTCAAACGCAGTTTTTGCAAATAGGGCTTGGGGCGGGGGGGGGGGGTGTTTAACACCTAATGTACAGTGGAAGCAAACGTAAGCCACTTCTGAAAGCACACTGTACACCCCAAACTATTTCAAAACTTTAAGAGATACTCCTCCCTCGTAGGATTGCAAAGCAATAAAGCTCAAGCAATGTTTCAAGTTTGTAGAGAATGTACCTGCTGGCTGCTTCTTGAGCCCAAGGAAAGGCCTACTCTCCTCTGTGCCTGGAAAACCTTTATTCTGAAAGTTAAATATAGCAAATCAGCCTCCAAAGACAACCAAATATTTGAGCTTCACAAACATAGTAAGCATCTGTAGGATCAAAGTTTTGTTTATCAGTGTACTAAGTAAATTAATCAGCTGCAAGCGGAACTGGGATTTCACCCTCTGAGTTCGAGCAAGAGCCTGAGAGCAGAACTTCTCACCTCACTAAGTTCTTGAGCACTGCTTTTACACCTGCTTGGGGTAACTTTAAAAAAACAAAACTAAACTAAACCAAACCAAGCATAAGAAAACATCAAATTGTTTGTATGCCCTAAGTTTGTCTGTCCCCAGCATAATTCTGGCATTTAAGTAACAGAATCCATATCAAAGAACAAAATCAACAGGTTTACACTGATTTTGAAAAAAAAAAAAGTATCCTGAGAAGTACAGTAAAGTAATACTTTAGCAGAATTTTTGTTCCAGAAAGTTATCAATCTGACAGTTGTAGGAGGCTAGGAAATCACTTTCTACCTTCACACTATCTAAACAGTACAGACAACAGAGCAGCCTTCGCACTCCCCCAGGAAACAGCCACCACTGAAGACAGACAGACTCATTACAGGGAGTACAAATGCACAGGACAGCTTAGTTTATTCTAAATGAACACATCACTAGGAAGCAAAGTATAGGGTTCAAGCAAACAAGAAGCATGTTTCATGAAAGAGTGAAGATAAAACACCCCTAACTTTCATGCAGTACAACAGGTTGTCTTTTATAACGAGCTGGCGGTGTTACAACCTCAGCGCAGCACCCAGTCCTGAAGTCAAAACACCTTGCAGCACACTGTTCAACAACATGGACCTGGAAGAATCCTCTGTAATTAGCAACACTGAGATATTTCATGTTGATAGGATTCCTCACGATTTTTGGCAGTCTTAAATAAAGCAATTTTAATATAATTTACTTTGTAATAACGGCTTTATCAAGTAACTGACCCTTATCCAGCAGAAATACAGCTGCTGCTAAAAATCACTTGTTGTACAAAAGGCCTCTTCAAAAACCATCACTTCTTTCCTTGCCTTTCCCTTGGCACCCCCTTTTTAAATGAAGGAATACTTCAGTTCCCAGTGCACCTATGCACCTTTACAGATCCACAAAACCTCTAAAAATATCCACCTCGTACTTCTGGATTCAAGCCTGCATTACACCAGAAGCCAAAAGCCTCTCTCAGATCAGTGGTCCACATAGTCCAGTATTTCACCTCAGCATCAGTCAATAGCAGGATCCTTCCCTGAAGAAAAGTTCTGAAATACAGTACTTTGACATGAACATATTGATGAAAGGATTTTTGCTAGTTTTTTTTCTCACAATGATTGCTTGCAGGAGAGCTGTATTTCCTGGTTTTAACAGAAGGGCTTATTTCCTAGGTGAACAAGCATTAATTTCTGTGGAGACCCTCCCATAGAAGAACTGAACTGCAATGAAGCCTGTAAAGAAACCTAACTCAAATACACTAAGAGTATTTTGGGTCCACCAATCCTTGCTCATTCCTAGATGAGGTTCTAAAAAAAAATACGAGACTTCATTAAGTTTACACACAACAGAGCAGGACTTATAAACCCCAGCCCTGTATTGCAAAACATTTTTGTCAGAACAAAATCCCAAGGGACCACACGACCTAAGTGCAAAGAGACAAGAGGTATGTGCAGGCTGATGAAAGGTCTCACAGGTAACGACGAGCTGATACTGATCAGCATAATAAACAGACACAGGATACCAGTTGCCTAACTGCTGCCAAGTTTCTAGGTGTATTCCTCTACACAGTTGGGGTTTTTTTGGGGGGTGGGGTCTCCACACCTTACAGTCAGTTAAGGGAGAGTATCAAGAAGACCAACAGCACAGGGTGTAGGAGCTTTCACAGAGAATTGGGTCTAATGCAGGTGAAAAACACGAGAAAATAACCTTTTCTAGCAAGCATCTTTATACGGGCGGCAAACTGGCAGAGCAGACCCTCCCACCTTTGTATCTTGATACCGCACAGGAGACAATAGGTAAGACAGGGGAGACACCAGAAGAGGACAGAGCAGCGAAGACAAGTATTTCTCGTAAGCTGGGATGGAAATCCAAGAGCCTAGCAAACAAAGAAGGGTGTGATGCGATGAAAGCAGCGAACCACCACAGGCACGAAAAAAACACCCTTCGGTTTTTCAGAAGGGGAGAGCGCGGGCTCGGGGGAGGTTCCTCAAGACCGCGGAGAAGAACGCTACGGCTACCGAACAAAAGATGCGAAAGGCCTGCGAGGGAAAGGTGGTGCGCCAAGGGGCGAGCGGGCAGCTCCCGGGCACGTGAAACTGCGAACGGCAGCACCGCCTGGGTCCGGCTGCGGGGGAGCGGGGCCAGCTCCCGCTCCCGGGCACGCCGCCTTCCGCCGCGGCTCCCGAGCCGCCGCAGCCGCGCTCCCCCACACCGATCCCCTCACCCCGGGCAGTCCCTCAGGCCCAGGCTCCCTCACGCTACCCCCGCGGCGCCCCGAGACCTCTCCCTTCCTAAAAAACAGGCGCGGGCAGGGCTGGCCCGGTGGAGCCCACAGACCCCTGGCCGCCCTTCCCGGGCCTCTCCTCCGCTCGCGAGGTGGCGGGCACGGCAGGGACCGGCGGCCGGGGCAGCCCCGCGAGGGCAGGGCGCCGTTCCTCTCTCCCGCCCTCCCTCCTCCCGGGAGGCGGCCCGCCACCGCGACGGGGAGCGCAGGGCAGAGCAGGGGGCGGGCGAGCTCCCGCGGCCACCTGTTAGGCCCGATACCTGCGCGGGGCGGCGGCCCCCGCCCGCCCAGCGGGGCCGCGGAGGGGACACCGGCGCCCGCACCGGGAGCACATGGCGCGTCTCGCCGCCGGGCGGGCGCCACCCAGCCCAGTCCCCGCCGGGCCGCGGCAGCAGCCATGCTGCCTCCCCCTGCCCGCCGCCTGTCACACACACACCCCATACACACACACGCACACCACAGCACGGAGGGGGCGGGGAAGGGCGCGCAGCCGCCCCGCCCGGCGGCACGGGAAGGGAGAGGGGAGGGGATGGGAGCGGCGGGCGACGGCGGCCGCCCCCGCGTACCCACCTGCTCGCGGAGTTTGAGGAACACCATGGCGAGGCCGCCGCACCGACCGGCCGCCGCCTCCGGCCACCAACGACTCGGCTCCGCGCCGCTCACTGCCCCGCCCCCCCCCTCGCCGCCCTCTCGCGGCCACGCCCCCCTCCGCTCCGGGGCCTCGCGCCCAACTCGCGGGCGGCGGCGCGCGGCGGGCCCGCCAGGGGCGGGGCCTCCCTCCGCCCCGCCCTAGTACCCCGCCCCCGCCCCGCCCCCCCGCCCCGCCGGTCTCTCCGCGCTCCCGAGGAGCTTCCTGAATTAACCGCCCGCCGGCATCAAAGGCGCCCGCCCGCCCGCGCCGCTGGCCGCGGCCCCGGCCCGCACCACCAAGGGCGGTGCTGATTGGCCGGCAAGAGGCGGGGCGGAGTAAGAGCGGCGCTGATTGGCAGGACGGACGAGGCGGGCTGGCAGTGGGAGATAACCCGGGAGGGACACGGGGGATGGAGGGTGGTCGCCTGGCTCGGCTCGGCTCGGCCCGGCCCGGCCCGGCCCGGCCCGGCCCGGCGAGGCGAGTGGCGGGACAGTGGTGGAGGAGCAGCGGTTCCCTTGGGCTTTGCCACGGTTTCCCCAGACGAGAGATAAGCCCAGAGCGGGGGTTACTGGCACAGCCGAGTTCGGTGCTTGGCCCGAGGCGGGAGTCCTCCGGCATCCCTCGGCCAAAGGCAGCGCTCGGCCCACGGCTCCTCAGAGGAGAGGGTCCGGCACCTGCCCGCGGCCCGCCGACGGTGCAGTCACCCGCCTGCCCAGAGATGGTGCGAGCCCCTTGGCTGCCGAGGAGAGGAAATGCCACCCCAATCCCTCCCGCCTTTTTATGTCAGAAACGTGTCGCTGAGTTGCAGTCTCCTGCTCGCGGTTCTGCTAAACCCCGGATGTCATCCGGGCCCACCACAGGTGTGGGTCAAGGCACACTGCTGCACTGTACTCCCCTCGTGTCTCCTGGCAGAGGTGCCCACTGCAGACCCTGGCTTCAAGCACCTTTGGCATTGGAGGAAGGAGGAGCAGCAGTGGAAGTGGCATCTTGCTGGGTGGTGTGACAGGCTGAATGAAGGCACAGAGGCACTTTGATGAATTAACAAAAAGTGTGATGGAGTGTCCATATGCAAATAAAATACAGAAGATAACTCTAAAAAGAGAAAGATTATTTCACCAGGTATTACATGTTCATATTTTTGGGAGAGGATCAGTGGAGATGTCACCAGTGTAATTCTAGTATCCTGTACTGAGAAGTAATTTACAGGCTTGGTGGTAGGCCTCTATCCATCAAAAAGAAAACATCTTAATAGAGAGGACTTCAAAAACCTCATGTGAAAGGAACAAAAAGCAGCATAAAGAACACTGAAATTAGATGGAAGTACTGCTCTTCCATAAAATAACACTGCAGCCAGCCAGCCCAGCGTGATAACTATGATTTGGAAGGGTTCTTTTCTCCTGAAATTTTATTTCCAATCCTCCCCCCCTGCAAAAAAGAAACCCCAAAACCCAAACCCACAAAAAAACCAACCAAAGAAACAAAACAAAAACCACAGGCTGAAGAGACTGGGTTTTTTGGAATTGCGTACTGCTACAGACAACACTGATAGGAATCTCTCAAGTTTCTTTGCTGCATCTTCAAAATAGACTGTGACTCCTTAACGTTCCACAGGTAGTTAAATCTGCTTAGAGTTTAGTGTTACCTTAAGAAGAAAAAGATTAATAAAGCAAATAAGTGTATCTGTGTGAACACTCGTTTGTTTATTTTTGCCCCCGATTTGTGCGCTTGTTGTTGATTCTAGTAGGAGCCTGGCATGAGAACATACTCTCTTGATGACTGGCAGCATGAAAGGAACAGAAGGGTTTTCTATAGGTGCTAGCTGAGGCAGATCTTTTGTTATCTTTGAACAGCAGTGGCCTGATGGGGTGTGTTTGTTTATGACACTTTAACTGGTTAAGATTGCTATCCTATTTTACCAGGCAAAGGAGAAAAAAAAACCAACCCTCAACATCATCACACGTTTTGTTGGCATCTAGATATGGTTGCAAATGCTGATTATGGGAAAGAAATGTTTTAGCTAACTTCAGACAGCTCTGTTTTTGTAGCTGCCGGTTGTACCTACATTTTTTGTTTGTGAATGAAAGCACACTGTATGCAAATATGAAACAGGTAAGTTTTGACACTGCAAAATTAGAACTGGGATCATGGCGTGGTGGAGAGAATGCTGGTTGTGGAAATTAGAGATAATTTTATCAGTGCAGTCAGTGAAGGAGAAGATGACTCGGGAAACACTGCCTTTGTTGGTCTCCAAACTAGACTGCTCCTTCTCAAAGTGTAAAGAATGTCTGGGAGCTGATAAAGTTCTGCTTCCTCCTGTGAAGCTTGTCACTTTATGGAGTTATTCAGAAAAAACATCTACTTCCAGTTCACCTGCTATTTAAGAGTAATTTCTGTATGCAGACAAGTCATCATACATAAAACCGCCGTGCCTGGAAGCAGCAGCGCCTCTTGCAGCTTGGAGCCAGGCACCATTTCAGTAGGGGAAGGTGCATCTTTATTTTACTGGTTCCCCGGTCCCCTTACTCCAACACTCACACTATAGCTAGGGACCAGGCCTGCTGGTTCTACCATGAGTACTCAAACACGTCATCAGCCCACCAAACTCTCAGCCCAGATCTTTGGTTGGTTGGTTGTTTTTTCTTTCCCCTGAGTACTAAGAAAATACAGTATGAAAAAGTTAAAGTAGTAAGACCTGCAAGTTACAGTACTGGCCTGGAGATACCTGTCTGTTTCTGTTTAAGCACGGGGGGTTATTGGGGTAGCTTACATGCATGAAGGTGAGTGATCATCATAGAATCGTAGCATGTCATGGGTTGGAAGGTACCCCAAGGATCATAGAGCTCCAACCCCCCTGCCACAGGCAGGACCACCAACCTTCAGGCCTGGATCTACACAAGGTTGCCCAGGGCCCCATCCAACCTGACCTTGAACACCTCCAAGGGCGGGGCATCCACCACCTCTCTGGGCAGCCTGTTCCAGCACCTCACCACTCTCTCTGTAAAAAACTCCCCCCTAATATCTAATTTAAACCTTCCTTCCTTTAGTTTTAATCCATTCCCCCTTTTTCCTGCCATTGTCTACCCTTTTAAAAAGTTGATTCCCCTCCTGTTTGTATGCTGCCTTCAGGTACTGGAAGGCTGCAATGAGGTCCCCCCACAGCCTTCTCTTCTCCAGACTGAACAAGCCCAGCTCCCTCAGCCTCTCCTCGTAGGGCAGGTGCTCTAGCCCTCTAATCATCTTCGTGGCCCTCCTCTGAACCCTCTCCAACAGTTCCACATCCTTCTTGTATTGGGGGCCCCAAAATTGGACACAGGACTCCAGATGGGGCCTCACAAGGGCAGAGAGGGTGGTGCAGGAGCCGAGTAAGTTCTGAGCTGGTTTCCCTGATACCGATCAGTTGCACACAGATACTTTCTCTCAAATCACAGTGTAAATTATTGTCCTATTCATACTCAGTGTCACACAGCCCAAATGGTTGTTACAACTGGAACAAGAATGTGACAGTGTCACCAACAATATTGCGTGACCTGCCGGTGTCCCACAAAATACAGTATTTGACTGCAGAGCAATAAAAATCATAGAAATGAAACCTCAGAAGTTTAATGTAACAGTGCTATAGGGAAGTGAGTGCTTCTCGATCATTTATTACCATACACATCAGGGCAACCTGACCCATGTTATTCTTAAGTGCTGTGTTACAAGGTAGGTAGCTGCCCAGGCATCCCTTAAAGCCATTAGTAACATTTCCCAGCAGCCTGTAAGTATTGACACACAAACACACTGCAAGCCACGACGCTTCTGACAGCGTTTAGAGTGTACCTCTGCAGAGGTTAGAAATTTCCCTATCGCCTTTTAAACCGGACGGTGTGTAAATGATTAGCAGCGCAGCTCTCCTGAGGGCACGCTCTCGGCACGGCGCGAGAGGCTGTAGCTGCACGGCTCCCATTAATGTTAATGTTAAATCTTCGCCCTGTAACTTACCCCTCAGCCTGTAACACTACCCAGCGTTTTAAAGACAGGACCATATGTGCTGCACTGAAATACATAATGGGATCGAATTGAAGAGACTGTAGAAATCTCATGCTGGAGATGTTCTGTGAACCCATCTGAAACATGCTCATGGTTTATTTAGTTTGCCAGGAATGCCTCCCATATTCTTATCTCTTTTTAGCCAAGGCTTTCAGCCTCAGCAAAGTAGGTATTTATTCCTTTTTCCTTCTTCTACACGGGTAAACAGGCACAGAGGTCGACAGACTTCCACAAGGTCATGGTGTGAATCACTGTTGTGGCTAGGAATAGAATCCAGGAGACTTGATTGCCACTGCCCTCCTCCAAACACTGTCCCATACTCCTAAATCAAAGCAGGGCTGATTTTATTTTTGCACAGAAAACAAGGTGTCTGAAATCAATATAATGTTATAATTTCCTACAGAGGGATGCATTTATCTTTGTGACCCTGAATCAGCATTACTCCAGAGCTAGTCTTGTGATGGAAACCATGCTCATTTTATAATGGTATAGCTGGGAGCCTCATCATAAGGGTTTTTACACATGCTGTGACACATTTTATCCATCAAAATCAAAAAGAGTCAAGGTTTTGTAATTCTGTCCAAGCGATTATATTTTGAATCATTGGCTGTTCATAGTTACTGATTGTAATAGAAACATATTGAATATCATAATGGCATCATCAATCAAATATCATTGATTGGCATTTCTGAAGCCCCATTAGGCTTATGGATATTCATCTAACCAATTTTGTCCCTGTTTGGTGCAAACAGGAGAGACAACTCATGTGCCCTCCTTAGCCAAAGAACAAATTTAATACCCAGGGGAAGGTAGGTCCTCACCACAAGAAGGACATGGAGGTCCTGGAGCGACTCCAGAGAAGGGCAACCAGGCTGGTGAAGGGGCTGGAGGGCAAATCCTATGAGGAGCGGCTGAGGGAGCTGGGGATGTTTAGCTTAGAGAAGAGGAGGTTGAGGGGAGACCTTATCACCACCTACAACTACCTGAAGGGAGGTTATGGAGAGGTAGGTGATGGTCTCTTCAGCCAGGTGACAGGTGATAGGACAAGGGGGAATGGCATGAAGCTGTGCCAGGGCAGGTTTAGATTGGATGTTAGGAAAAAATTTTTTACTGAAAGAGTTGTGAGGGCCTGGAACAGGCTGCCCAGGGAGGTGGTTGAGTCACCTTCCCTGGATGTGTTCAAAAAAAGGGTAGATGAAGTACTTAGGGATATGATTTAGTTTAGGATGAGAATGGTTGGACTCGATGATCTTAAAGGTCTTTTCCAACCTTGTGATTCTGTGATTCTGTGATTCTGAAATGGGAGTGTCCTTTGTATGATCAGCAAGCAGCAGGGGCCTGCCTTACAATCCCATCAGTCATGTATTCTAAGGAAAATTCAAGTAGAAGCAAGAGAAAATGGAAAACTAAGAATATGTAGAGTGATGCAACAAGGGTAAGGGATTTTGTCACTTGCATTTTGATGGGAAGAATGTTGTGGGGCATCTGAAAGATGTTTGATGCGTCCTTATGCTGCCTAATTGCCAGTATTACTGGTAAAGAACATACTCAACAAGGGGATAAAAAAGTGGCTTTTACAGGAGTAGCAATTTTGGCTTGAACTTGTTTTAACATTTCTACTGATTTAAATAACATGCAACTCCCCCCATGCCCCTCCTCCCAACCCCCACTTCCCTCCCCACCCCATAAAATTAAGTATATCTTCTTTTTTTTTTTTAATAAGTCTCAAAACTGCCCAAACATTAGTAGAAGTTGTACAGCATTTAGAATGTGATAATAAAAAGCATTAATTCTGAGTAGCTGTAAAGCCAGAATGAATCTTATAAAAATTAAAGAGATAAACTGTAGATTTAAATTTAACTGAGACAATGAAAGAGAAAGAAAAGACCTAATTAACATATTTTCTAGCATTAGCACCTCCCAAGATGACTCCTTCAAACATGGTGAATATCAACACCCTCATACACCCTCACATCAACTTACCTAGCATTAGTGTTTATGGGATAGAATATAGTATTTTATTATACATTCTTTATATAAACAAAATAGAAAGTTTACTCAATATTTTGTTTAGAAAGGAGTCTGTTTTGTTTATATAAATAAACAAATGGCTCAAAATGTCCTTTTGCCACGCTCATTGTACCTCAGAATGGACAGCAGTGACTAACTGGAAACTCCAGTGGGATGTCATCTTGCAAATTATTTTTTCAGGCTTGGCCAGTTCTTCAAAGAGTTAACACCCAAAGAGAAGCACAGAGGGGAATGAGCTTTTGGTCAGTCATCTTGGCTAGCCGAAAGCTTAATGCACTATACAAGTCTCATCAGGAGGTTTTACATGACCTGCTAGACAGGGATATTTTGTTAAAGATGCATTTCACCAGTGCTGTAGCAAAGTCTTAAATGGAATAGTAAGTGGAAGTCTGTCCATGTCTGTCATGTGAGAAGCAAAATAAAAGTTTCAGAACATCTGAACCCCTTACTTTCTGATGATGGATGATGTCATTCTAATATCCCAGCCAGCTGCTCATCTTCATGGAGAAGATGATTTCTGCATACATAAATTTCCTCTCCCGATGAGCTAGAGATGCCTTATTGACTATATCCTCTGGTTTTTGCTTTCAGAGTGGCTTGGTTTCAACTGTGGGAAAGCAATCCCAGTGTACAGTTTATATGTTTGGTTTTAAGGCACTTCAGTGGTCACTGGAGAGGGGGGTGGGGAGGGAAGGAAAAGGCATTTGTTTTTTCAGATAGCCAGATTCCAATTGAAATGAAAAATTACCTACATGTAACACAGCATGAGCTTGGAAAGGAGCACAACTTGGGATTCTGCTTTCACAAGCTTGTTCCCCTTTCACACCCAATACTGCAGGAGTAGGTGCTGTGAAAATGGGGACAGTGTCCCCTGCAACGAAGGGGGAAGATGAAGAAAAGCTTGTTTTACTGATATCACAGCTGCTGCAATAACGGCCAGCTTTCTCAGCTCTTCTTCCCCTCAAGACTGCAGTATAGACCTAAGTGCAGTAACTGGATACACATATTCTCACCTCATAATAATTTCTTGCCTGCTGCCATTTTATGTAAATGGCTATTGGGCATACGAATGTAGTGATGCAGCTGCATTGCCACACATTGAGAAACTCAGGTGAAACTTTTAAGTGCATAAAATACACTTAGAGGCTCCTTAATTGCTACAGCAGAGAGAATTTCATTGCCCAAACGTAGTGGAAGGACAATCACTGTCCATCCATTGTAGAATCATGATTCTGCAACAGAGAATATCCATCTTCAAAGCTGTTTTTTTTCTTGAAGTATGATTATTTTGTATACTTTGATGGTCTACGTGAGCCTACAGTTACACAGATACCTATGTAAACTCTTCTTAGATAAATACTTTTATCATCTAAAGGAATAAAGTGCTTGAGGCAGGAGACAGGAATCTCTGGGAAATACACTACTGTGATGAATATATTTGTCAACTGAGCGCCATCGTGATGAATTTCAGGGAAGATGAAAAGGTTTTTCATGACAGCAAGAAATTTGTAACTCAAAGAGGAGAAAATGAAGCAAACAGTTTGCATTTATCTTTGCATCTTAATAGACAACCTTATTCCTGTTTTCGTGATGTTGTCTTCATTCTCATGCTAAAGGATTTTCCATTTGTATAAAATATTAAAAAGAAATGGAGTCTTACAGGTAAGGGTTAGTACTTTTGTCAGTCACAGCAGTTAAAGAACCGAATCCATGTTTATTTTAGCCTGAGGTTTTTCATCAGTACTGGTTCTAGAGCTGCTTTGGACCTGACAGTTGACATGCACAGACAGAATGCATTAAAACATTTACAACTCTAATTATGATTTGATAACTTGCTCCCCCTCCCCTAGAACATATGCCATGACAAATGAAATGAGAAAAGTGTTTCAGCTCTTCGATAGTGGGGCTGCCACTTCAGTGCTGAAATGGGTGTTTGTTTCTCCCAGCAGGTGGGAAGATGGAGCCCTGAACAGGAGGAGCAAGCTGCCGGCAGTGTGTTCTCTGCTCAGGATCTCACCAGTGAACAAGCTTGCTCTCTCCTTCCCCACCACAGCCTGGGTTTCTGAATTCATGTAGCCTGTATTTTCATTTTTTAAATAGCAAAGTATGATGCTTTCCTTGGAAAAGTGGAGAGAATAACCCCCAGATCAGCCCGCACCAGATTGAATGTAATTAAAGCTCTTTTACTGAAGACGTTAACACCAAATATTCCCTGAAGTACTGACTGTAGAGTTCTACATTGCCATAAGGTGAATTCGCTAAATTTAAATTTATATACACTGAAATAGCATAATTAAATTGAAATACTGGAAAAGTTCCATGTAACATATTTGGCAATGGTTCTGTACAGGCGACTGGTCTGTGCAATACAGTGTTGATTTAGGGAAAGACTTTGCATTTACACACTTGCCCATTAGAGGATGAAGCAGAATGTGAGCATGTGTTGAAAATCCTGCACGCCCAGAATGGAGTTTTGTTTCAATACTACAGGTTTTCCAATTATATAAAATATTCTGAAATTCATTTATTAGGTTTTCAAGAATTGTGTCACACAGTCACACAGCTGAATTTAGAACACCTTGTGTTATCACAGTGGGTTATTAAGTTGAACATCCTCCAAAACAGAAATCTTGGAAGAGAATTGCCATTAGACCTGCCATGGACACAATGCTAAGTAGCATCCTCCTTGCATTCGAAACGTGACTTGGACACCCCCACCCACACATAACTATATGTTGTGCCCATATAAATGTACATATATATGCCTGCTGTAAATGACAGCAATAAAGAAATATTTATTGCTGTCATTTAGAGCAGGCATCTGTCTATATGTGCAAGGTTTCATTTTATTTTTATTACTTGCATTAGTGTTGTAGCTAAGATTTCCCACCATGAGTTTCTTATGCATCTTTCTATAAATAAATATCAGAGCAACACACTTCCAGCTGAAGAGCCACCGTATGGACAGACACAGAGCAAAAAAAGCCGTTTCTCTCCCAGAGATCGTGCCCCACAAGCCTGGGGCAAGCAGCAGCAGCATTGCAGGACATGGTGACCAGGCAGCAGTGGTGGCTGGTGTCAGCTAACAGTAACCTGACCGGTGTCAGGTTCTCACAGGAGTGATGATGGGTTGGGGTTGTGGTTGGAATTAGCTTTCAGTGGGCACACGGCCATAGGCAGGGCTGCACGACTGCTGATGCCTGTGGCAAAGAGGTAGGAGTGTCTGAACAGTGGCAGATGAGGTTTATGGGGATGCCTCCTGCCAGGGGTTTGTATGGAGGAGGTTATGGCTACAGCTCTGCTCAGGCTAAGGTCAAAGCTGCTGAGCTGCTCAGGGTGACTTCAAAGGTCTGAAATGTTCACAGTAGAAATAAACCAGCGAGGTGGGGTGAGTGAACCTGGCTGTACTTTTAACACTTCCAGAAAATAGGTATGTCCATCAGAGCATCACAGGGTATAAAGAGCTCCGAGTACACAGCTCCCTGACAGCTTTTTGGCAGAGGAAAGCCAGCCAGCTTGTTGCATGATGCCTCAGCCCGTGGTGCACCTTTCCCAGCTGCCCAGAACGGCCAGCTGCTGACCATGGACTGCACCTGGTCAGAAAACTGACCAGCTCTACCTCATGGTCGTATCTGGTGTTACAGACTGTTAGTAACTTCGCTTGTGGAGAACAGCTAGAACTGTGCCTCTCTCTGTGCTGAACAATTCAAAATAAAATCTAGCTCAAAAGTCCTTTTACTGGCTAATACAATACCTTGGCAAAACCCAACGCCAGCTGCTTCACCTGACATCTGGTACAGACATTTATATCTTCAGGGCTCAGGACACTGCACCACCACCCTCTCAGCATGGAAACCCAGCGATGTCCTCTGCAATGAGGTGGGCAGATCCTGCATAAAATGTAACTCAGCTGCTTAGCCTGTTGTTAACAGGTACATATAGTTACCTAAAAGGCAAAACAGAGTGCAAGGCAAAGTGGTTTTGGCTGGGAATCATGAAATCAGTGTTTGTTTTCCCTTAGTAGGCTTTTGGACAGGCTAGCATGAGGCTGAGCTGTGTGAGGACACACAGGAGAGGAGGGGAAGGACGAAGAAAGTTGGCACTTCAGTTAGGGTAGTAAAAAGCTGCATACCTCAAGCCAGGATATAGATCTGCATGTATATATTGGCAGGTCTGTGTGTGCTGAGCTGCAGATTTTCCCCTATGCAATCATTCTTCTGATTCCTCTTGGACTGTCAGCTATGTGGAGCTGGAACCGTCTCCCGATAGCAAATTTTCCAACTCTTTCAAAATGCTTCAACAGCATAATAAATAATACAAATGGGCATGCTCTGATCAACAGTAAAGCCGAGAGGAGATATCCATAACCTGAAACTTTTACTAGTTCACAGAAGGTTTTGATCTTCAGAGGGTTTATGAAATAAAATCAGCAGGGTGGGGGCAAGCAGTATTTCCTGAGGATGACCGACTTGGCAGGCTCCAGAGCAGGAGGTGACCCAAACCAGTGTACGTGTCACACCAGCAGATCGGTGGCCCAGGATCTCTGTCCCTGTCTGGCGCCGGGTGCCTGAGGTGCCTGCAGCTCAGGGACTGTGTTGCTCGCCCAGAGCTGTCAGTGAGGAATCACAGCCAGCCCCAGTCAGCCTGGAAGGTGTTTGTTGAACTATCTTCCAGTTTCATTTTTCTGATATACAAGTGTCAGATGCACTGGGTAGATGCACCAGGTAGATAAACAGTTGGCAAGATAAGGCTGGGTGTATTTTCTGAACATCATGAGAATCTCAGTTTATGGCAGTATCAAAGAGCAAATCTAGTCCTATGTTTGAAAAGTCTCTGTACATTCAATACCTCATATATCCTAAACTCAAAGACTGTGGAAAGGAAATAAAAAGAATATCACATTTCTTATTTTTAAAGAACTCATGACTTCTGCAGGCCTGATTTGGGATTTCTGAATGCCTGATGTTGGCACTTCCCTCATTTCCATTCTCATCCAGCCCCTTTAGCCAGCACCCCAGAGCCAGTGCAGTCCTCTTCCACATCAAGAAACACCAGGGTGGGAGAAGTGAGCTACCAGCTCTCCCCTCACCCTTTCCCACTCCTTGGCAGAGGAATCTGGCTGTGAGGCTGTGGCTTCACGGGAGCTGGAGTAAGCAGCCCCCACCATGCCAACCCTCACTGCTGGGGAAGTGTGAGCATCCCCAGATGCACCACCAAGCACCCACTTCTGCTACCAGGTCAGCCAGGCTGAAAAATACCTTTTTCCTTTCTACTTCTTTCCTTTTCCTTTTCCTTTTCCTTTCTTTTCCTTTCTTTTCCTTTTCCTTTTCCTTTTCTTTTTCTTTTCCTTTTCCCTCTCCCTTTCCTTTCCTTTCCTTTCCTTTCCTTTCCTTTCCTTTCCTTTCCTTTCCTTTCCTTTCCTTTCCTTTCCTTTCCTTTCCTTTCCTTTCCTTTCCTTTCCTTTCCTTTCCTTTCCTTTCCTTTCCTTTCCTTTCCTTTCCTTTCCTTTCTTCTCTCTTCTCTTCCCTTTTCTTTCCTTTTCCTTTTCCTTCCTTTTCTTTTTAAATTTCCTGAGTGAACTGTCCACGGAGCCAGCTGATTGCACAGCCATGGAAATAACCCTACCAGCAGTGGTCAAGGATGGCATGGTGCCGGGAGAGAAGGGTGGGAGCCGCGGGACTGCTTCCGCTGGCGGCTGCCAAAGTGCACGTGGGGGAAAGCACATCCCGTTAGCGAGGCTGGGATGTCTCAGGGCACTCCCTGCTTGAACTAGGGCCCTTCAGTCCTTGTTAAAGTTGCTTTATTTTTATGAGCGTGGTAGACAGAGACTTTGTGGCTTTGACTGAGACAATGTAAAGAAGTTGTGGGATGGCTGGTGATTGTTCACATCAAAACAAACACTTCTGTGCAGGACACAATACGTTTCCTTTGAAGCATACAGGAAAGCCATATTAATTACCTCACTGATTCCATATGTATCTGGTTCCTCATTTCTGATCTGAAGCTACCCTCCTTCTGTTTGACTCATTGATTCAAAACATCAGGCTTACGATAACTCTAAAGAGCAAGCAATGAAATCCTCGATATCTCTTTTGTAATGTAAACTTAGATTTTCTTTCATTTCTTCTAAAAGAATAAAGAAAAAAATGTAAATCCCTTTTCTTGAATCAGTTTAATTTAGAAATAATAAAAGTATTCTATTTGCGCTCACACTGACATATTTAGTGCTGCTTTTAAATACCCTTATTAAGTCTAATCATCTTCCCAAAAATATATTTACATTTAACACTGTACTGCAATACCCCATAGCTTATTCTCTGTGATATATCAAAAGAAATATGGGGTGCTTTCTTTGCTGTCTCCCACAGCAGTCTCATCAAGAAAATGGAGAAACCGATTTTCTCCTCCAATTTGTGTTCCAAAGACAGTTTAAGGGAGCCTGTGGTCTTTTCTGAAATTATATTTACACTCAGTGTTTTAGTTCCCTTTGGGGTAAAAAAAACCCCCTAATTTGAAAATATGGAATATATTCTAATCGTTTATTTTTAATAACCATCAGGGTATGGGAAGGGATAACTTAACTTAGGGATTGCAAGGGGCAAAGGACTAGCTGGAAAACTCCTACCCCTCCATTGCTATCACATCTCTCTTGATTTGTAGCATGTGGCAAATCTGGGTTTAATCCTGCAGCTGCTCAGCTCCATGAGTTGAGGACAGACTCCCTATGACACTGGGGACCTAGTGTTGCAGACCTTTCTCCAGAAAGAAGTCACGGCTGCTTTCCATAAAGTGCACCTGGGTTCTCCTCTGTGACAGCAAAAGCCAGCGCTGGATTAGCTTTTGTCCACACAAGTTGTCAGTGTGCAGCCAGTGTCCCTGCCTGGGCAGGGGAACGTGGCAGCCATGAGGTCTCTCAGGTGGTACATGGCTGCACGTGCACACACTGTAATGCAGCACTGTCCCTTACTGCACATGTCTGTGATGTTAAACCTGCATAGCACATGTATAATTACACATCAGGCATATATGTGTGTGTATACACACACACATGCATATGTGCACACATAAAGAAAATTAGTTACATTTACTTAACAACTGAAATGGTTTCTGAAAAGAAAAAAAACCCTGATGGGTCAGGTTCTGTAACCCTCTTCAGCATCCTTGCACTAGCTTTCTGCTGCAAAACTATCCCAAAGCCGTATAGCCACCTCTTGGTACATCCAGGGAAAAGAAGAGAAGAGAAAAGAGGAGGGGAGGGGAGGGGAGGGGAGGCGAGGCGAGGCGAGGCGAGGCGAGGAGAGGAGAGGAGAGGAGAGGAGAGGAGAGGAGAGGAGAGGAGAGGAGAGGAGAGGAGAGGAGAGGAGAGGAGAGGAGAGGAGAGGAGAGGAGAGGAAGAGAAGAGAAAAGGAGAAGAGAAAAAGCATGATAAGTGTGGCATCCTGAGAGGTTTCTGGTGCAGTGCAGAGGCTGGCTAGAGTGAGAGGGGAATGGTTTGGACATCCTCAAAACTCCAGCAATCTCCAAAGAGGTTGGGGCTCTCAGAAAGCTGCTGCCATTGTCAGAAAGTTTTTGGCTGATCTAGAGCGTATCCCCAGACTCAAGGACAACTATACCTGACTTTGTACCCTGCTTGCTGGCTTTGCCTGGCTGGCTGCTCAGGGGCATTTGCACATTTGCTTCAAGAAGGAAAACAGAGAAAATCCAAGAAAGCTGCTGCTAACGGGGCCCTGGAGTGCAGCGTGGTTGGGGTGCTGCTGTGCCTTATTTCCAAGATCATGCAGAACGTGCCCACATGTTGCATGCGAGTGACAGAAAATGCTGAAGTTCAGTTTCTGGGGAAAGAACAAACCTATTAGATGATCAAGGGATGCTGTAACAGAGAACCAATCAGGATAAATCTAAAAGAACAGTGCAAATCCATTAAGCTGGTAATTGTCTATGCATGATAACCTTATTTTAGATACTACGCTTTTCTTGTAGTAATACTAACACAGCACTATAAAATTTAGGGCTCCTTTTCATGTCTGCTCCATCCCAGGGGGACCTCCGCCTGAAACACCGCTCCGAGGGATACAGCACATAATCAGTGCCTTTGAAACAGCTTCAGGAATGCTGAATCCATGCAAGTGCGGATGCCAATTATGCTAATGAAACTGCAATGGGACCGTGTTTCTACCCATCTTCTAACAGTGCTGTAAAACTATTGCCACACTCAGCAACTAAATTTGTGTAGCATGCCACCTCATAGAGTACTGAAACTTACTGTATGGTGGAGGTGATGCCAAATGGTCCCAACACCTAGGCTTGCTACAAAGACCAAGAAAGCAACAGGCAACTGTAGAAAATGTGGGTATTTTTTTCCTATATTCACTTTTCTAGTCTTCCTATATTCACATCTCCAGAAGATGCAAGGCTAATGCAGACTATGCCTATACTGCTCTCCTTTCTTGCTCCTCGTTTCCCTCCAAGGCTTTGTCCTGAGGAGAGGCACTGGGAAATCAGTGCTAGCAAGCTACCAAAAGTTCATGAGTCTCCTGAGAAAAACAAAGGCACATCTTTAACATCTTCTCTCCATTTCCTCTTTTGGGCTGATAAGATCTCTTTCAGAAAGACATCCTTCAGTCTTGGCCAGGCATTGCTTTAGGCTCTGGCAGGACCAGTCACATGTCTTTTCCTCTCCTGCATCCTCTCACACAGAAGTTCCTGTGACAAGGATAACTCTTCTTCCCAGACAAAAAGTGAGGGTTTCATAGACTACATATTAAAATGCCTACATTGCCCCCCTGCCCTTGCAATGCCCTTTGGCTGGATGCTGTACATCCTTTCTGCAGGCTTCAGTCCAAAATGCATGCCTCAATCAGGAGGCTGAGGAACTTGGTCTGAAGACTTTAATTTCAAGCAACTAGTGGCAGATGGTCTTAGTGCATCACCTCAGACTATAATTTCAATTCAGATTTGCATATTAGATGGACAGTATGCATTTTTGCATAAATTACGTGCACACCTATGCATACTTTGAGTTTCTCCACCAACCCTATAGAAATGCTTCTACAGCTCAGAGATGCCATAATCATCTCTGGAGCACAGCATGGGCCAAGGTACAAATCAGCTTACGTGAACAGCGCTATTAAGACTCCTATAAAACCCTCCTGAGGACACTTTCAGGGTATGGTGGGAGTAATTGATATAGATCATGACAAGACACAGGCAGGAATATGGATTCATCAGGATGAAAAGCTTTCACACATGATTAGTCAGGAAATGAGAAAATGGTAATGCAAAACTGACTAGTCTTTACATTACTGGGCTATTATTTCTTGCATGGGTGGAAGGTTCTTCCCCACTAGTTTTTTTCCCCATTAAAAACAATCAGTGTCACTACAGTTCCAGGGCTGCAGTGTTTCAGCAGCCCTTCGTCCATCCTTCATGCACACTTACTACAGATACTGCAGCCTTGTAGAAGCAGCTTAGAAATCACCATTGCTGCAAATGTCTCTGCCTTCAATTCTGTCATCGCTTTCTAGACCGTGACAATTGCAGCCCACCAGCTTTTTGTAAAATTGATGAAAACATACAATCATTAACCTTTTGTTTAATTTATAAAACAATAACATCTCGTCATATTTGCCCATCCTCTCAGCGGCCTTGCTAACCACACTGATTCCGTGTTGGGCGAGGGGTGCTTGGAATTACCACTGCATCCAAAGGCTGCAGTCTATCCCTTTAGACTTCATTCTCTGTCATGCCTGCAAGTCCAGGCGATTGTTCCTCCTTTCCTTCATTTGGCATTGGTTGAAGAGCAGAGGCAGCATATAGTGGAGGGGGCGTTCCTTTTGCTCATGGTCTTCAAGTCACCCCCTCTGTCCCCACTCCACAGACTGCAGAGCTGTTCATGAAGCAGTTCCTAAACCTTGCCATTTACAGCCCGCTGTTTGCAAATGTATCTTCACAAGTTTCAAAATGAGGTAGAAATACTGATCTTGTCAGGTGTCCTGACATTCACTGCATCTTTTCTTAAGTCAAAGCTCAGAGATGTGCTATGATATTTGATCTTTAGCTGCTCAGATGCTCCAAATGCAAAGTAATTTCCAAAATTAAGTTGCCAGGCACTGACATTACTGTGTAGTGCTGACAATGTTCAAAAAACTAATATTTATTTTTCTTTAAAAAATAATTTGAAAATATTAAATATACCCATTATTTGCTTAACTGGTTCTATATTATTATTTCTCTCTTACATACAGGCCCACTTTAACATAATAATATTTGCCACAAGCTCAATACTCTAAAAAAGGATTACCTTAGTAAAAAGAGCCACGTTCTCTACCACAGGTAGCATTGCCTTCGACTCCAGAGCAAAGGGCAAATAGCTACCCAAGGGAGTGCTCAGAAGGAAATGTCTCCACTGGAAGAAGAGGATCAAGGACACAACATCCCACCATAGCAAGCTAGACCCTTCCCTCTGCATTTCACTGGAGACTTCAGCTTCCCATCCTCAGCCCTGAACTGGTACTAAATACTGTATGAGAGGTGCCTCGTGCAACCTGGGCTTGAGGAGCATGCTAAATAACAAGCAGCCAAGAAGTCTTGCATTGCTTGTGTGTTTCTGAGGATCATGCCTCTTCTCACAGATACCTAGCAAGAGGACAAGAGTGAATGGCTGCAATTTGTGCCAGGGGAGGTCCAGGTTAGAAATTAGGAGAAATTTCTTCTCAGAAGGAATGGTTAGGTGTTAGAACAGGTTGCCCAGGGAGGTGGTGGAGTCACTGTCCCTTGGGGTGTTTAGGGAAAGGTTGGATGAGGTACATGGTTTAGTTAGTAATATAGGTGGTATGGGGACGGTT
Organism: Porphyrio hochstetteri; assembly: GCA_020800305.1. Classification (NCBI taxonomy): domain Eukaryota; kingdom Metazoa; phylum Chordata; class Aves; order Gruiformes; family Rallidae; genus Porphyrio; species Porphyrio hochstetteri. The sequence continues at coordinate 131,539,064 of CM036906.1, read as the reverse complement.
GGACTAGATGATCTTGGAGGTCTTTTCCAACCTTAATGATTCTGTGATTCTATGCTGTTTTGATGTTTGATCTGAACTGCTCTTCAGAAACGTTAAGATAGATACGCTGGATGAAATGACCTAAGAAAAACCTCCTTACGCCATGCCTGGAGCTGCAACCATAGGTACCAAGCATGTAGAAATATTCAGATGGGAGGAGGGAACAAAGATGTGTATAAAACTCAACAGTTTCATGGAATTTGCCCATACCTTAATGCTCCTCGAAGCTTGAGTACTTGTCTCATCATTCCTTGCTTGCTACTTACTGCTGCCACCACGTGTTACCACAGGTTTTTTTCCCTGAAATAACGAGAATACCCCTTCAAATAGAAACGCATATACTGCTGTGGGTGAGGGTGACCTTAAAGTTGGTAAGGCACCACCCAAGAGAAAAGATGTGAAATGGGCAAGCCATTCCTTGGAAGGCTGGGCATTACTGGAACCAGTAGGATAGACTTCAGAGGAGCCCTGTATAAGCAAAAGCATTGAATTGTGAATTGAAGACTCACACTATTTAATACCAACAAAGATGATGCACTTGTGTTAGAAAATGCCGGGCTGCTGCGAGTACAAACACCGGCAGTGTCTGTCCCCTGTGCCTTCCTCTTGCACTTGGCTCTTTTGTCATTCATTTTGGAAATGACAAATGCATTTTGTTGTGCTGGAAACTGGCTTTTTGGTACTCAGTAAGGGAGCCGTGTCAAAGTGGCCAGGCACCTGAGAACGAACAAACATGGGCTGTGCACAGGAAAGCCGTGTCTTCCCAATTCCCAACGTCTGGTAGCACCTGCTTCCTAAGGAATCGAAGCCAGTGTCCTAGTTGGGGCTTATTAAGAGTAACTGTGGATATTTTCACTGTCAGTACAAATGACTAAGTAAAAGGTTTGCAATGGTTGTTGTGTCTCTGTGATACAGGATGCAGGTAAGTTTTACCCATGTGATTACGCTCTGTATTAAATCCGAATGAGGTTCAGACCCAGTAGCACAGCAAATTCCTACCAGCTGAACTTCTCCCAGTGTGGCTGGATTCTCTGCTAAATTTATTTCATTTTACTTAAATAACTCTTTAAAGATGACATTTAAGTGACAATCTGTTGATAGCTAATTACAAGCTCACCGCGTCTCATTTCAATGGACTATCTCAATATGAGAGTTAAGCTTCATGCGACAATTTTGCTGGTTTATGGCCCTGCTGAGGGAAAACAGGGAGCATATGCACAGCTGAGCTGTTCTTGCTCTGTCTTGCAAGGTCTGAAAGCACATGCCTAGGTACAGACGCAGTGTTACCAGTCCTCATGTTGGTTAATGTGTTACCGGCTCGTTACCAGCACATATCCCTGGGCCAAGGAACGATTTCAGAATATCAGCTTTCATTTAAAACACAAAAACAAGTTTATTTTCCAGCTTCTGTGAGAGATAATGGATGGATAATCGCTCCAAACCAAGAGTTTTGCAGAAGATGTGTACTAAAACCCCTGACGTTTTCGCCACTCGTGTTTTCTGAGAGACAGCTGGTGCATATGGTGCTGCTGAAAGTTTGTTCAAAGTCCTTTACACACACGTGCTTGCAGCCAAACCTGTGTTTTTATACCTTGCTGGCTCAGCATGCTGATGGATTGCACTTTCTAGAATAGCAATGGTAAACCACCACATCCAGCCTCTAGAGTCATGGCATTTTCTACTTGAGGGAGAAGAAGGAAAAGGATTAGGTCCCCAGTTTTTTGCTGTTGCCTCTGACTCTTAGTTAAGGTTGTGTGTCGTTACTATGATGCTGTAATGACATAGATTCTTTTGTGTTTGGCAGAGGAAAGTGCTTGTGCCTCCCACTAATTTACTTCAAAGCTGATGTGGGTGTCCTGAGAGCTGTATAATCCTGAGACAACAAGTATTGCCTTGCTGAAGCTGTCACTGCAGCATTTGACAGAAAAGAGAAAGGGTGGGGGGAAGGGAAAGTGTGTATATTGGAGGATGTGAAGGGATTCAAATCAGTTTAGAAGGATAAATAAAGACAATGTTTCTTTGACAGAGTAATCCATATGAGACTTTCCTACCAAGTACAAAAGTATCTACATCAGCTACCTCTAGGGCAAGTCTAAAAAATATTGCAAATGATTTAGGCAGTCATTAAATATGACCTTTGTTCTTGGCAGCAGCACAAGGAAAGCAAGAAATAATTAAGCAAGTGACTGTTGAAAGCACTGCTGACCAATTTCAACACCGAGTTTGTTTTCTGCTGCAAGATGTTTTCACCTCTCATTGTTTCATTTTCTTATGTTGAAAGTAAGACACAAATGTCATTTTATTGTCTACAAATCTAGTTATGGTAATTAGCATCATACATTTAGAATTTGGCATCCATTATTTTCATACATACTGCAGCATCCATCATTACTCTTTATATTCTTATGTTTCTGGGTTATGAATTTTTTTAGTAATTCTCTGGAATCTGCCAAGGAAGGTACAGTGTGTGGCTGAGTGCTGGGAAAAGAAGGCAGCACTGGGCCACACACTCCTTCCAGGCCTAAGAAAAGAATAAGAAAAGTCTTTTGGTGCTTTGCCCCTTCATCTCACTGTGCAGAACCAAAACAGTCTAACTGCTCAAAGAATGGCCTTGGACATCTGCTCTACCTACTGACAGGTGCTAAAAAGGCTTTCCTACATGCCTGAGTATTTAGCTACCAAACTCCTCTTGACTGTCATGAAATTAGGCAGCTCAGCATTTGGAAAATCCCACTAGGGGCCAGATTCTTTAAGATATTTAAACAGTTTTACAAAGGTTTGGATTCTTTTAACATAAGAACCCAAACACATGTTGGCTTTAGGCATCTACTGAAAAAATTGGCCCTTTTTCTCTTACCCTACACACATGCAGTGGGATACAATACAGTGTATTATTACAGGCTAGTTTACCATGAATATCTGTTTTCTCATCTTAGTTTTTATGAATGAGAGAGAATATTTCTTGACATTATAAGAATCATCAATTTGAATAGGTTTTAAAGCTTCAGGCCTATTGCAGCAGACCCTCACTGGGATACTGCACTCAGAAAATGGTGGCACTATCTACTCTGATAAGAGAAGGCAGAAAGCAAAACTTTGCAGGCATTAGAAATAGCTGGAATTCAAGTGTTGAAGTAGCAATGAATTCTCTCTGTGTAAACAGTAAAAACTGGGTGCACCACTAAAAAGTGGTGTGCACTACTAGAAAGTTAGCCAAAAATACAAGTCTGTTGCTTAGAATAATTTATAGTCTATTTTTTAACCTGTCCCAATTTCATTGTAAAAATTGCAATCAAACTAATTAGCATGCACCATGTCCAATTAAAATATGTCACAAGTTGAATCAAAATCCTCATAAGGCTGTGAAAAGTCAAGCTTTGCTCTTGACCGCTGTGAGCACGGGCTGGGAAGAGTATGGATCTGGTGGAGAAAGCCAGGGTGAGAACAGTATGTGATTGAGTCCTGTGTTTTATAAGCACAGGTTAAAAGGACTGGAGTTATCTCCTCAAGCAAAGAGAAGAACTGGGGGGAGATGTGATACTTCTTGAAATATGTAAATGGACATAGAAATGGAACAAACTATTTACTGGAATATCCTCTGTGCAGAGGATGCGACCTGAAGAGCTTCAAGTGCAGCAAGGAATATTTAGCTTAGATATTAGGAGACAAAATGTTTAACCATAAGGGTTAGTTGAAGACCAGGCTAGGAGGCCTGGGGGTGCTGCACAGTTACTACCAGAGAGTGGCCTTAATAACATCTGCCAGGTCTGTCTGGCTCTGCCACCAGGCAAAGGATGGATTAGATGAGCTCTTGGACTCGCTTCCAGCCCTTGTTGCTGTGATTGTGAGATCCAACATGCTGGGAAGCCTTTCTGTAACTATGTCGGCGAGCGACACTAGTTTCCATATCAAAGCCATTTTATTCATGGGAACCATGAGCACAAGTGGATAGAAGTTCTCTGAGGAGTGGAGCATGGCATCCGTCGCTTCATTATCACTTGTTTCTGAGTTGTAACACAGTGCTGGGGTCTAGCTCAAGAAATTTGCGAGTTATCAAGAGCCCTGTTTTTAGAAAGCTCCTCTTTCATTTACATGTTTTGAAGCTTAGAGGCTGAGTGCTCAGCAGTAGCTTCATTTCTGTGGTCTAAAGGGTCACTGAGAGGCTAGCTTATGGGAAAAAATATTTTCTTGAGATAACATTAAGAGAACAATTTTTATAAATGTTTAAATAATGAATGAGCTTTTCTCCATTATTTCACAATGTCTACCCTTAAATAACATGCCATTATGCTAGTCATGTCATAAAATTAAACCAGATAGAAACAAATTAAGTAACTGATAATGATTATTAGCCCTTGTAAGTAAAATATGAATAGTAAGCAAATAGCTTTAATAGTAATAAATAGGTCTGAGACTGCATACAAAGAAACTAATTTTTAGAAACACAGATGATATTTTGCTTTAAAAAAGCAGTTTAACTTTGACAATGAATACAACTTTCAAGCCAACCAGAGGAGATAGGAGCATGAAGTTATACACCTAGGTAGCTATGTTGTTGTGGAAAACCATGCCTTATGTGCAAGGGGATGTTTCCCCAGCATCAAAGTGTGACTATAAACCAGTGACATCTGAAAGGGAATGCCAATGTGCACATACTGTTCTGAGGCTTTCTTTGGTCTTTCAGCCAGAGGAAGGCAAGAACCTGAGATGAAAACGAGTCCTCGGAAAAGCTGCTCTACATGTTGCTGATATTCCCCTGGGCCCCAAGACTGTTACTTCATCTAAACTCTCATCTTTTTGTGTTCCCCTTGAAGAGAAAGTCATTCGCCACTCTTACAAGCTTTCAGTTTCCTGTGCCTCCACCTTCCTGAATATGTGCCAGTTTAAATAAGAAAACTGCTGTGTCTGTTTCCATATAATTGAAAATAAAGATTTCTCATCTTCCTTCCCACAGAGCACTTTAAATGCCACATCCCAGCCCAGCATTTATTGACAAAGGCAGAAGCCACTGACATAGTTTACCAGGTGAGGATGCCATACAGCTGCCTAGGCAGTGCCCTGCTGCTACCCTAGGCACCATTGGTAGACAACAGGCACTGACTGGGCTCACACTGATGCAAAAAAGAGCCCTTCTCAAGGTTCCCAGAAACTTGAGTTGTCTTGGGTTGGCCTTCCCAAGAGGTCTGGATTCTGTCTCTTGGTGTGAACTGTGTTTGGATACTGCCTACCCCTCCCTGGTCCTGCCTGCCTACCCAGGGGGCTGGCGTCATTATATCCTGTCTTTCTGCATATTTTCCATTCTGTGCCTCATCAGCACTCTTTTCTACCAATGGCTGGCATTTGCACCTTGTTTTCCCCTCAGTGTGTTGAAAGAGCTGCTAGTCTTGGGGAAGACATCAGCTTGGAACAGTAAGAACATCTGATAAAATGCTCTATTAAATCCATTAAACTCCCATGTGGTTTGTCCTCTGTCATTAATAAGGTTGTTACTGCATCTCATGTTTGTCACCACACCCTCCTCTTGAAAGACCTGTCTGGAAGCATTTAATGTTTTTGCAGCTCATCTCTGAGATTTTTTTACTTTATTCCCCAGCCATTCGATTCTGTTACATGTTGTAGCTCAGGAAGGTCCCTATCACAATTTTCCAAATAATGAGCATAACAATCAAAGATAGATGTCAAAGTGCATTCACTTATAGCTATTTAAGCTATTTAAGGGAGGTTTTAGTCTGTTACTAAATCAACATTTTCTGTTTCTTGGGTTAATGACATGTCCATCAGATCCTATTGCTCACTAGAAGTTATAATGAGAAACAAAACTGAGATGAGGCCATTTCTGTTATTCTATAGTGTGTAAAGTTAATGTCCTGTACTTTGAAATAACTCTAATTTCATTTCCATAGGACTTTAATATCTTTGCTTAGATGTATAATATATTATATTCACTGGATACATTAGTAATTATGTTCCTGTAGCTTAAAGCAGAATCATCCACTTTTAAGGAAAAAACCCACCAAATACAAGCAATGATAATGAATAAGAAGGATAATTCAAGCTACATTTTTTTGTTTCTTACTACCCTGGCATCCTTCTTTCTACTCTTTTGTGTTCAGCTTAAGTGATTTGTCTTCCTAAGCTAATTCTAAGCCAATCCTAAATAAACTAGCGCTCTAATTTTAGGTTTATCACATGGCCTATAAGATATTTTCTTTATGTGATTCTGCAGGGTGGTTTCCATGCAGTCATTACTGTGCTGTGGGTCAGAAGAAGAAAGAATATTTAGACTCATTTTCTAATTCATCTTGTGTATCTTTGCAAGGAATTTATTTCCAAGAAAGCTCTAAATAATAAAATGCATGGCCTCCCAACATGCTGCAAAGTGCTTGTTATTTGGTATCCTAATACACTCTGACTGCTTTTGCAAACAGATGCTCCCAATACTGTTCTTAATTAAATATCAAGGGCTGGATTCAACTGTTGGTCCATGCCAGCAGAAGATAGCACAAATCTTGGCACCAGTCCCCAGTCAAACAAAAGGATGGTTGTGAATGCCCGAAACACTTGCAGCCTCCCCTCTCTTGTGGGCAGATTTGCCAGTCGTCAGGGTATGATGCAAATAGTCTGGATTTTGGGGTTTTTCTCAGGTGTTCAGGGTAGCAGAGAAGTCCAGATGGCTGCTTGACAGCGTGACTTGTGTACACCTTGGACATGGTGCTCTCCAGTCAGGCTGGAGAGAGCTGCTTAGTCATATCATCAGCTACCACCACTACAAATCCTTTGAATATTTTAGTGAAGACTTAGGAGGAAAAGAAAAAGGAGTTAAAGTCACTGAAGGAAGAACAATGAACTGAGCTTTCACTTAAACAATGCCTCTCTTTTCCTTATCACTTTATGGGATGTTTTCTGTTCAATAACATATGTGCAATAGTTTTTAGATAGTAATGAAGATGGTAAAAAATTTATTTTGGGGATGAGGAGTGGCTCTTAATTACTCTGAATTTTGGCATTTGGTCTTGACAAGGAGAGGAGATAAAACACTTGGCAGAGAGGCCAAGAAAAGGAAAGCACAGGCAGCAAAAGGGTCCTTTCTTTGAGCTGATGACTTCTGAACCACATCAACATCTCACACTGTAACTGTTCTTGAGAAGACTAAGTAGCTTGGGAGAGCACCATGACTGTACAGCCTTACTGGACTGGTACCAGAGATGCCAAACCTTTCCAAAGATTCAGCATTTCAGGTTTTAAAAGATTTGGCATTTCCTTGCAGTGTCAGGGCTGAAGAAAAGCAAGAGCATAGCACAGTCAGATCAGCCATTGCATGAATATGCTAATCCAGCTGAAGCAGAGGTTTTATAGACCGTTTCTTCTCATGGGTTCACACTTCTGTTGGAAAAAGGTTTAATCTTGGACAGCAAGGCTAAACTCTAAGCAAGAGGCACATACAAAATGAGGAGAACATAAAGAGAGCAAGAAACAAAAACTGAAATGGAGAAAGAGGCAGAAATGTCACTTTTCCAGCCTAGTTTCTTCTTGGTTCCCTTCTCTAGCTCACTGGTCAAGATATTTCTTTGGCTTAACTGAATGCCCTGGGCTCAAAGTCACAGGTAGCCTGGGGCTGGGGAGCTAATAGAGCTAGAAAGCTTTCCAGGCTGCCTGTTCTCCCAGCCCCTGTGTCAGATTGTTAACCTCCCCAGAGGTCTGTTACCTACTTTCCAACACAGAAATTGTAGTTAACTGGTTAATATCCAATGTGCTTTTTAAAATTCTTATTTAAAAGCCATAGCATATTTTTAACTTCACTCTCTTTTACACACAACTTTGGAGAGCAAACTGACTCAGAGTTTTATTTGCTTTACAGGTCTACATACCCTCACCCAACACTGCAACACCACAGCCTACCATCTGCCTTTCCTGAGCACGTATAGACACAGTTTCTAGGGCAGAGAGACCTGGGTGGTGACTCTTCTCCCTTCACCGCTGAGTCTTAGAGGAAAACTGCCAGGGGAAGCCAGCCTGAGACTCCAGCTGGTGAGAGCAGCCAAAGCAAGGCTCTCTGGATGGTTGGAAAACATTTTACTTTCATATCTCTGCTGTGTGCTGGCTGGTGCTAGCTCTCTTGTGATTGCAACACCTCTATGTCACTCATTCATCGATCTGTTCTTTTCCGTTCTCTGACCTTTCCTATTCAGTCATCCTCATTTAATGATTTTTCTTGCTGTTTATCTGATTTCCTCCTAATTCAGCCTATCAGAAAAGAGAGAGGAAGAACACCTGTGGAGCAAGCATCCCAAATTTTGCCATCATTCCAGTGAACCTCACTGCTTAAGCATTTTACTCCTTTCCCTACCCCATTTATGTCTGATCTAACTCTATTTCAGGCTGTGTAGTACAGAGATGGCCTACAACCTTTTGTTTGTACAGGGATTCTTTGTTCATATTTGGTCCATGGTCAGCATCAGAATAACTTCTTAATGCTGAAGACCAATACATAGACTCAAACTAAGCAGAACCAACACTGTAGGGTTTGATAATACAGTTTCAGGCACTGGGAAGAGTCTTCGGTGGCTTCGATTTACCAATCTACTGTTTGCTTTCACAGTCAAGTGTAGTTTAAGGTTTATGACCCTCATGGAAAAAAGTTGCCCTTTTTTGGTGGAAGAACTGGATGCTTAGGACAGAAGCAGCAATAAAATCCAGAAACTGGGGATGCACAGCTGAGTATTTTCTTCCTGAAAAAATCACACTAGTCCCATCTCCTTGAACAGGAATAATCACAAAAGGTTCACAGGCAGCTCCTGCTTGGAGAAGGCACCTCTGCCTTTTCCTCATGAGATCTCTTGTGTAGAAATCCCTGAAAAAAATTAGAGGCACAGCACTATGGTGGTAACAGCATTTCTCCAACGTCTCCACTGGCATTTTTAAGCATTGTCCCAGGCCTTTTACCAAGCCCATTTGTTCTTTTTTATGCCACTTCTCTGCAACTAGAGCCCTTCAGCTGGGAGACAAAGAGGGGTACAATCATCCTCTTACAATATCCTTCTCTGAATATTGAGGCATCCTAGTGGAGTTTCACCCTGGGTGTGTATTCTGCAATTTTCAGGGCTAATGCACTGTCAATTACTAATTCCTGAACAGCAAACTGTAACCATGATTAAGGAACAGGAGTGATCCCCACTCAGAAGGATTCTGGCTGCAAAGATACAAACACATAGGGAGACCTGACAGATGCTACGGGGGAAGCAGCTACAAGATAGGCTGGGGGCAGTGCTGTCGGTGCATGGGGCTGCTGCATGTAGGCTTGGACCCCCAGACTGAAAGAGCCTCTGGAGCCCAGCAGCCAGGGTTGGGTATCTCCTCACCAGGGAGCAAATGCTGAGGAAAGCAATATGAAGAAGAAAAAAAACCATGAGCACACAAATTTATAAAAATTCCCAACGTGTGATTATGCAAAATGCAAGGTGGGGCTGGATGGATGTGTTTGCTCATTAAGATGACTTTCACATGATTACAAGCAACCAACCAGGGGTAAATCTGTCATCGCACAATCAATTTGTCATGCGTTCCTCCTGGTTTGGTTTTGTCTGTGTTTCTACCTGCAAAAAGGGAAAATCAGGTGAGGAAAAGGGAGCATATTAAAAAAAAATAATTAAAAATCTACCTTAACTGGCTGTATTCCCTGTAACAAAAATTTCCCTTTAAGAGAAAAGATAATTTAGTGTTGATATGCAGCTTATTACTACCACAGCGAGGTAAGAAACAACATCCCTGCCAAGCATTATAAGACCATCCCAGTCAACAAACTTTTACATGTCCAACTTCATGGTATCTTATCTGCAACAAATTGCATTCCTAGTGGGTCAATAAAGATTTTTCAACCTGGCAGAATCAGGACTGGTTTTCACAAGTCCACTCAGCAGACAAGACAACCCAAGATACGCAGTGCAAGCTTCTTTGAACAGTCAATTATGTAATGATGAGTTTAAAATTGGTCAGGGTTCTTATGTGCACCTCCACAAAGACAAAGCTGTTGCTTTGCATGTCAGCTATTTCTGACTGTACCTTCGTCTTTCCACCCAGCTGGTTCGCATGCCTGGCAGAGTGCAACCAATTGCCTTTTTTGAGTATAAACAAGGTCTTTAACATTTTGTTGTTGTTGCTGTTTAATTTCTACGTATAAATGAAGAAAACTTGCATTTACAAGAACAAACAACATGACTGGCAGAAATTTTCAAAAGAATTGTGACATTTTTGCCATCAAAGAATTAAAGCAATCATAGAATCAGAGCACAGTGGAAGTGACCTAAGAACTTTGGAAGGACTCAGCCTTTTTGTTTCATTCTTGCAGTATACATCCAGAAATGCTGAAAACCTGCTAAACAGACTCCTTTTTACCTGCAAAAATTGTGTCACCCAAGTGGCAGTGACAGTATTAACACGGTATGGTCGTGCTATGCAGTATTGCCTGCAATTCTTTTTGGATAGGGAGAGTAAAATGCGAATCATTTAGTGTGCTCCCTTCCCCAAATATATGTGGTGCCATTTGGTTGAATTTAACAGTGCAACATACAGAAGACCAAATCCCAGGGAGGCAGTTTCAGAAATTTATCGCTTATGGTAACAGCTATGGTATATTGTGGCAATTAGCAGTTTGCAAGAATAGAATCTCTCCTTCAGAGCACCATGGTCACAACAATGCATCAACTATATGAGGGCATTACACATTTTTATAGGCACAATTAGAAGGGTCGAATGAGCTTGCTGAATATATTCTCTGTATGGGGTAATGCTTAACTGTAGTCATTGTATATTGACTGAAGCATGCAAGTTATCTCGTGTGAGCTGATTAGTCAGAAATAGTGTTTCCACTCCTTGGAATGAGATTGTTATCAGCTGTAATAAAACAAGCAAGACGATACTTGATGGGAACTGTGTGCTGCTGGCATCGCTGAGCCTTTGAACTCATATATAAAACGTTTGAGAGACTAAGAAACTGAAATGGAGGTAAAGCAAACAGCTTCAGAATCTGAATAAGACAGCAATGAAGGTATGAGATAATGAACTCATTTTGTGAGAGCCACTGGTAAAACTGCTTCTTAAAGAAACCAGAATTGTCGATTTTATCTGTATCCTAAAGCAGGCCAGTTTCAGTCTGATTATTTTGACCCTGTCTAAACAGACTTCTGTAAGGTATAAGGGCAAGCTCTTCTATCAGGAATTCCTAGGCTCAAATGTGCTTCATCATATGACTGTTTACCCCCTGCCAACCTCAGGTCTCATAAAGCTTATGCTTTACTTCAGTTCACCTATACAGGGCGTTTGCCACAAGCTGCCACGTCCTGCTTGGGTTGGGGTGGGCTCCTTCCCCCAGCTCTCCCTGCACCTGGAGGCCCTATGCTTCTCCTCCCACCTGGGCTGTGGCCTTTCCAGTTTCTCCATTCTCTAACCCCAGAGGAATAGTTATTTCTGGGAAATGTGTTTCCTTCAAGGGTCATTCCTTCCTCTTGTGAGGGAGCTGGGTGATAGCAAGCATAGCAGGGCACTACTCTGCCCAAAGGACTCTTCACACCTACTTCTTTGATCTGTCTTTATCCTCATTTGAGGATCTACTTCTGAGCCACCAAGGAGGCATGTAATTGTGAACTCTGTCCCTTCAGATTAAACGTCTTTCCAAAAGTTGGTGCCCATTATTTTGATGCAGCATCTCTGACTTGTCAGGTTCAAGTTCCTTCTCATCCCAAAGGCTTTACCTAACATTAGCCATTTCTCAGTCTCACAGCATTCCAAATATCTTTGGGATTATCCCCTCCAACCAGGGTAGTCCAAACACATACAGCTACATAGGATACTGGGTGTTGCCTCTGTAACTTTAACCAAAACCTTTGTTGTCCTTGATGCAAAGCATCATTGAACATTTCTAGGCCACTCTTCTTTGCTGCCATTTTATTTCTTGGTATCTTGGTATTCTTGGAAATCCCTACCATGGTCACTATTATTCTATCTGCAGGCCAAACATTTATCACCAAAGCTTCTCTGCTATATTTCCTCCTGCTATTCCTGTAATGCCAGTTACCTCTCCACACATTTTTCTTTGACAAAGGCCAACTGAAATACCACTGTCTGGAGCTCTTCCTTGCAAGCAGTAGCGTATTATTCAAGTTTAGTGGCCTCTGATAGTACCACGTTTCAGTAAATCAACAGCTCAGCAGTCAGTGAAGCAAAGCTCATTTCAGCATCACAAGTTCACTTTATGGAGGATCCTGTTTCTGCAGATTGTCAAATCTCTCACCCTATCAGGCTGGCAGGTTTTGCCTTGTGCCCATGTGCTTTTCCCACTGTTGTGTACCAAAACCTCAGTCTTCATTAAAAGTCAACTCAAATGTCTCACAACTTCTCCATTTCGACTGGCTGTCAACTAATGCCTTACAAGCTTTGATATCATTTTTGGCCAAAACAGTGGCAGCTGTTCGTGCACTACTGCCTTCCTGAACCCAAAGTCCCACATGCACATGCTTTCTGCCCAACTCCTGGTCACACACTCCCGAGGGATGGCAACAAAGTCAGGTGGCCAACTTTCAAGGATTCAGCCTCTAGTGCAGTGCCTTCTGGTCCTGCTACCAATGTTAATAAACTGGTAAAGGAAGAGTCCTCCTTAAAGGTAAAACTAATTGAAAAATTGTTTTCATGGATGCGTGCCATGAACAAGGCTAAATTCTTTGTTGTAGGACAATGGGACACTAACAGTTATTCACTAAATTCACAAGGAATTGAATATATGCAGAAAAATAGCCATAAAGAGCTAGTCTTTGCAAAGGTCAAGAAGTCCCTGTGCAGCACATTGCTGGCACCTATGTGAGTATTTTGGGGGAGCATCGCTATGTGGTTGCCCTATTATATTCCTCCACAGGCTTGCATTACTGCCAACAGTCAGAAACAAGAAGACACTGAGCCAGCTGGATTTTTGCCTGATCACCTTAGAGTATTTTAATTTTCTACGTTATAAGACTGTACTTACAAGTGTTAAACACTTCCAGGAAATTTTTGGATCTACTCAGAAAGCAAAAATGAAGATTCAAAAGTATCTCCTAAGTTAAAAGCTTGAATGACAGAGCTGTTGATTACACACCAATTGTGAGAAAACAGAGAGGACCAGAAAAGGTTTTGAAAGACAAACCTGTTCATTTCTGGTCATCATAAACTGGAAGGTCATTTAGGGTCGTTCACTAGAAATAGTTTCTCTGGTTTTCAGTTTCTGGTTTCTGATATTGAGATTTGGAAATGTTGAGAGTTGCCACTAATTAAGAACCTGAGCTAATACAGAAATAAACCCCAGAAACTGCAAAGGAATTTACAGACTTTGCAACTAGCCCTCACTTGTTTGTATTCCTGAGACAAATTCAGACAGGAATATTCCAAACCTGTCTACTGAACAAGCAAAACCTTGGAGCTGGGTGCGTTCTGAGCACAAATGAGCACTTTGTTCATCATTAAGCGACTGAAGCCCGATGATGCTGAGACGATCCCTTTGTTGAGAGGATCAGACAAGGCAGTTTTTAAGACCCTGACAACCCAGCTAGCACAGCTTTGCTGCTGGCTGAATGAACACCACTTCTTTTCCTGAGGAGGAGGGGGCTTCCGCAGCAATGGAGAGTCCCAGAACTGTTTCTGAAGCCACCAAAGTGCCATCAGCTCAGACACTTTACCAGAGAGCTGGCTGGCATCACAGGCTGCAGCTTACCCTTTTTTCTGCAGTGAGTACCTAGGAGGGGAAATCAAATCTGTTTCCAGATAAAGAATGACTCACCCAGGCTGTTTGGCTTCCCCTCACTAAGTCGGTGACAGGGCGTTTGGCTGTGTCTTCCAGTGTACCTTTGGTATACAAAATACCCAATATACATATGTGATTTGACTCTGCTCTCACACAGATGTGTGCAGGAGCAAACACAGCGAGCTCAGGTGACTCATCTGGTGTTGCTAGAGGTAACTAAAAGAAGTCAGCTCAGTAAGGATGTGTTCAGGTCCCAAGTTCGTGTCTAAGTTTGTCGGAGGCATAGCAGTTGAGGAGGAAAACTGGAAATTGGCTTTTCCAGAGCCTAGATCAGAGAGGTGGCATGGGGCAGAGCTCCTGGTAGAGGGCACATCAGCAGTGCCTGCTGTCAGAGAGCCTGGTCAGCCCCCTCTGCCCCAGCAGCACAAATCAGCTCTCCTGCCAAGAGATTCACAGTGCTGGGAAGGGAGCAAAGAACAGGTCTGGGGCTGTCCCACAAGCTGGAGTAGAAGGGACTGCTGATGCTGCTTCCTTTGGTGCTAGCATGTGGCTCTGTTGTTAGATGGGGTTGCTTGAATAAAAGGAATTTTAAGGAATTTGGGTCAGTTTGTTTTTCTGCACAGAGGATGCAAACACTTAGTACTTTACCTGGGGCTAGTACAAACAAACCCCACATCCCTCTGTGAGACAGCTTGTTCTAAACAAACTTGATTTATCACTTCTGTGTGCTTGAGGCTGTTGTTTTGTTTTTAATTATTTGTACTTCAGCAGCACCTCAAAGACCCTACCACAACCAGGCCACCATATTCCTAGCAATACAGGATGTAAAGCAGTGCCTTCCCCAAGGAGGTGATGATCTCAGTCTGTCTTGAAGGCGAAGAGAGGATGGGAGGGAGCACAGGTGCGAAGCAGCAAGGCCCTTGCTTACAGGCATCCATCAGCTTAATGGCTGAGCAGGGACTGGAGGCAGGCTTTCCTGGAGCTGGGGCACGCACTCACTTTTCCAGTCATCCCAATCATCACATCTGCCCTTTTGGTGATGAACATGGAATTTGTCCTCTTGCCCACAGCATGTAGGGAGGGAAAAGCTTTGTGGTTGGACAGGCTGCCTGGGTACTGCTCTTTTAAACACATCGGCTTAGCTCTTCTCACTGTCAGGGTACCACCTCACAAACATTCATGTAAGAGCTTACAACCCCCTCAGATCCTGGACTTGAGTGACTACAGCTAAAAAGGTGATGGCTCTATCTTCTGAAGGATTTGGGATAACTCTGTAGTGGAAATGTCCTTTTTCAACAAATCCAGTGGCAGCGAAGAGAAACTGTGTGGTGCAGGCAACAACCATCACTAGCAACACCTCTGTCACCCTCTTCCACAGATTCACAGATTTACAGAATTTTAGGGGTTGGAAGAGACCTCCAGACATCATAGGAAGCTAGGACATATTGCACAGGTAGGCATCCAGACGAGTCTTGAGTATCTCCAGAGAAGGAGACTCCACCACCTCCCTGGGCAGCCTGTCCCAGTGCTCTGTCACCCTCACTGTGTAAAAGTTCTTCCGCATGTTGGTGCGGAACTTCCTGTGCTCCAGTTTACAGCCATTGCCCCTTGTCCTGTCTCCACAGACCATAGAAAATAGGTTGGCTATTTCCCTCTGTCTCCCACACTGAAGATATTTATAAACATTAATAAGATCCCTTCTCAGTCTTCTGCAAAGTTTCAACCTCAAAAAACGGGAGAAGTGCCAATCACTTGGAAAATACTCCTTATATTGTGGTTTTAAAGGAAGTGCTCAAAATACTGTGGTAATGGACAGCATTATAAGATGCCCAGGGTTACATTAGGAAAGGAACTGCTTTAAAACGAGGAGCTGCCATGTGAACTGGCAGTCACACCTCATCCAGCGTGCTGTTGTTTACCTACCACCAGAAGCACACATGACACTTAGCAGACAAAGAGAAAAAATAAAATCCTTGCAGCACGAGTTTGTTAATCATAATTAGGCATAATGAGATTGGAAGATACTTTGTCAATTATTTTTGTTGAATTTTGCTGTGTTACATTTGTTGGAAAACGCCAACTTACTAACAGGCAAAGATGTTTCAGGGAAACATTTTCCAGAGGAAGATTTACATAAATGAATTTCCCATTGAACTTTGTTGAAAGAAAACATTCATACGAGGAAATGTTTTAGACATCTCTAAATGAAAACATTTGCATGTGAAATGAACCTTTTGCTCTTACATGTAAGTTGATGTACATTAAAAATGCATTATCAGCTTCAACAGAGAGTCAAGGAAAGGTTGCAGAGTGATCACAAGTGAGTTTTCTGACAATTTTTCTTACTGTAAACTGTAAGGATCTGTGTTTTCATCCTGCTTTGGTATACAACACGTTCTATAAACTGCTTCTTGCTAGACCTTTTTTGGTAATGTGATGCTGTGAGGTATGAAACCATATCAAGAACAGGATTCAGGGTGGTGCTGGGTGGCTAAGGCTGGCTGAAGGAACCACACAGGCTTAGAAACGCAGAAAGGTTGCAGACCATGCAGGCTGAGAGCAATCCAGGCAGAGCAGTAGAGTAAAAAACATCATAGAGTTTCTCCTGGAAAGAGACCATAGCAGCCTCAAAGCTGGGTGAATTGAAAGGGCTTAGGGGAAGAGGGGCAGCGGGGGAGCACCGTACAATACAGTGCATTGCTAAGGAAATGGCTGAGCCAGGAAAGGATGTGCTATAAGGAAATGTCAGCATGAATATTTCATGTGTTGACCCCTTTTGTAGTTTCAGCATCTTAAAAGACAGTGACTGTAATTGACGTTAGACTCTGGGTAGGGAATGTAATTCCTGTCCCAGGAGATTGACATATATTACCCCCAAAAATGCAGCTCTTGGCTATGTTCTGCAAGGTGACATGCACTGCTACATGTATTCACTGAAGGCACATCATCATTATCTGCCTGAACCTTAATTTCCCATGGAATATCATCCCTGGACTTTTTTTCTTTCTAGCTAATGTTGCAGTTTCATATATAAGGGCACCTCTGGAACAGGAAGGTATAGTAAGACCCAGTAGATGCAAGCTGAAACCAGATGAGTTTAGACTACAAATTAGCTAAGGCATTTTTGCTTATCAGTGAAGGTAAGTAAACATTAATGAGGGCTGTAGTGGATTTTCCACAATTGGAAAACTTAAAATTATAATTGGTTGCTTTTCTAGCACTGAACACTGCTAATGAATATTGCACAGGAATTAAGCAAGGGGCATTCTTTGGTCTGTGTCACATGAGGGACCAACCTCGTCTCTTCTGGCCCGAGTTGTTGATTACCCCAAAGCATACTCTCCTGCCCTCAATAAGAAGAAATTTGTGAACTGAAAGCTAACTGGAAATGCCTCAGGTCCTAGCAAACCACTTTTATACTAAAAGCTATTTCCCTGGCTATAGTCTGTATAAAATAGCATCCTAGGTATAGGATATGCATTGGACCTCTTTAAATTATATACCCTCTGGTAGCTGATGCAGCATCTAATGGACTTATCTAGTGTAGGAGTGAAAACAATACGTGCTATGAAAAGGTTTATGCATGGATTCTAGTATCAGGGAGCATATTTTCTTTCCTATCTTCCGAGATCACAGACCCTGCTGTCCTTACCCATGAAATCTCTCAAGCAGAGCTCCTGTCTGCCTGAACCCCAGGCTCCACGGAGGTGCCAGGACCTTGTGTTTTGGTGTGTGGGACTGGCGCTCTTGCAGCTCCTCGGGCCGGCCCTGCCTGAGCTGTCTCACTGTTGGAGAAGCCTTTCAGTGAGGAGCTGTTGTCAAGGCTGGTTCTCTGCTGCATACTGAAAGGGCTTTACAAACCAGACGTACTCCCCATGCCACCCCTGTAGCACGTGAGGAGTGCATTGCATACAGGAACCAGACAGCAAAGTAACCCCAGAGTAACACTCTCACCACGTGAGCCAAAGGGCCTGCATCAATCTCCCTGCTTCTCCAAGAGACCCAAGGCATGAAGTTCATGTGCCAGAGGCTTGTAAACTGAGGTCTGCATGCACTTAGAAAGCAGAGCCCTCTTATGAAGAAGCTGTGCAAAGAGCATCTTCTAGGTGACCTGGAAGAAGGGTGTTTGCCAGGCAGTCTCTGTCATGAAGCCATACTTAGTTGACCGTGAGTGAGGTTGTCTGCTCTTCTCATCCACTCAGCCACCCTGGGAGCTCTAAGTGCAGCACAGGCACTGAGCACTAAAGGACCTGGCAACTACTCTTGGTGCTGAAGGTTAGGCACTTACTGAAGTGCTTTTTTGAACCCAAAGCCCTCAGACTAGAGACTTCTTCACCAGATAGCACAATGCCATTATCTCATGTGGCACTTTACACCAACCTGTACAGCCAGCTTCTCTTTAGAAGCTGTAATGAGAAAGCCAATATGTGTCAGATAGCAGATGGAAGAATAAATCCCAAAGTTTGGCTTTACCTCGCTTTTGTTTCATTAATCTTCCCTGTTGTCATCAAAGGGAAGCTTGTTTGTTCCAAGTGAATTTAAATATTAATATAGGATAAAATGCAGGATAAACCAAAAACAAGGAAAACATTTTACTAATCCATAACACCAGACAGAGCAAACTGCCAGCTGGGTATAATGCTAAGTGGGCACTTTAAGCTACTCTGTGGAATGTGAGTTTGATCAATTCAGTCCAAGCCACATTAGCCTCATAAAAGCTGAGAGTAGCATTTTCTCCCAAGGGTTTCCTTTGAGGGATATTCCTCTCAGAATGCAGTATCACAGAGGCAATTAAGGGTGATAATATTTTTTGCATATACTAAGTAACTGATGAGTAAACATTCATCAAGACATGCTTTCATCATTTTTTTAAATGCCCTTCCAGGATCACAGTGTAGTCGCTGTCACTGGGCTGACAGGAGCAGTAATGACTAGTGAAAATTATTGTACCCCAACTCTGTGAACTATTGTTGACAAGAAAATACTTTCTAGGAAGCTGGTAGGGAAAAAAAAATAGTGTTCCCATTAATAGCCTGTGCTCTTCTTCAGGTGGAAGACAAGGTGAGTATGTGATGAGACTTGGTAGCATCAGTGGAACATTCTTCCTCTTCCCTCCCAGATTAATTGGCAGGAACGTTCCCAGGTCTCAGTGATTGTTGCAGGCCCATTACAGGTGCTGCTTTGCTTGTATGTCATGGCTGTACCACAAGCATATAATTTATTACTTAAGAAAGGATTTCTGGATATTTTCCCAGATGTAAAATTTACAGAGGTTTATATTTAGTGCTCCAGCTGACGACAACCCTACCTGCATGCATTCTCTCTCTCACACACTTGGCTTTGAACTCTGACATTTATCTTATGTCATAAATCCCTTCAATTAACCAACAGAGTGCATTAGTATAATTGCTAGTCCTGGCCTGAATTCTCTTTTGAAATAGCTAAGCAGAATTGTAGTAATGTTGTTGTACTTCATATTGTACACACAGTCTGCTAATAGGCATTTAAGGAGTTACTAGTGAAGGTCTTGCTATGGTAATGCTCTTGTTTCAAGGTTCTTTGTATAAAAAGGTGTCTAGCCTTTGTAAAGAAAAACTGTGCCTACCTCTGTGCTTCCTGCACAATAACATGACACATTACCTTTCCCTCTGAAGTTATCATCTTGGCTTCTCTATATAGATTGTCCCATTAGGACAATTCAGGCCTTAAAACAAATGAAAAGATTCATTCAAAGGTGCCTTTGAAAGTGCAGAGCCATAAAATGGGAACAGAAAAGCCATGATGAGCAGCAGTTCAGTTCTGGACTCATTTGCTTATTTCAGACTTTTTTCAGACTTTAGAAACCAAACTGCAAGATGATCCAATATTGACTATATTAGGGGAAACCATTACATAAAAACATACGGTTCAGAGGAGAGTGAAACTCCCATCATATTCCTAACTATCCAATTCAATTTTGCAGAGAGAATATTTTCCCTTGCACAATATGAGGGGACACAAAAGGATTTGGGAATGCTTCCAAGGACTGCTGGTACATCACCAGGTGGGACTTTGATGAGCAACATGACCTGTCAGTCGGTCCTAAATGGTTTGTTTTAAGTTACTAGGCTAACTCCAAGACCTGAGTGCCCATAGAGCTCATGGATGATGGTAAGGACAGAGTGTGGACCAATCTTGTCACCTTTTTTGACAAGGAGCCAAGAAATTTTTCACAGTTAATGGAGCAAGGATTTTTAGAGCAGCAGAGTTCACATGTCTCCTGTCCTAACACATTGCTAGGAGAGCCTAAGAGCTCTGCAGGACTGCCTGTCTTCATCATGTTGACCCCCACTGCAGCAGAAAACAGGGGAACACCTTTCATTAAATAATCGCCCACCCCCAAGTCCGTCAGTTGTTGCTGAATCACAGCTGCTTGAGCACTAAAACGATGTTTTGTCAGATGTTTCCAACAGCCTTTTCTAGACAATCCAGCACTGGTTTGCATGGAAAGGGCAATGGACTTGCTTGGTTAGGGTGACTTATTCCAGACGTGGAGTATTCACACCCAGAGCAACAATTAACGTGCTCTCAAGGAGGCACAAGGCGGGGCTGGGAGACTTCCCATTGCTCTGGGATAACAGCCTTAGTCACACTTTACAGTACCCTGCCATTTCCACTCATCTACCCGTGGAGAATCATTTGTTTCTAGGGTGATTCATAGCCACGGCTGCTTCCCCTCTTCCTGGGGTTTTTCTGCAGCATGAGGCTTCTCACAGTCTCAGCAAGACCCATGCCTGAAGAGGGCTGTCACCAGCATCCAGCCCGGGCTTCTTTTCTGGCGAGGACGGGTGATAAGGGTGGCAGACTGAACAATGGATGCTCCTCCACAAGCAGATTAGCCTGGCCCTGCAGAACATCATGTATCTTTTAAGGGATGCTGTCAAGAAGAAAACAGCGGGTCAAACCCTCGGTAAGAGCAAATTAGCATGGCTGTGTCAGCTGCACTGCGGTTGGTGGAGCAGTGCCAGCTGATAGGAGCGGAGGAACCGACCCCGTCTATCTAGGAGAAACAGTGCCTATCTGGGGTCTGAACAATGCTGGAGAAAGGATTACTGGGATCAGGAGGAGCCTAAGCTTTCTGCTCACTTTTTAGCACTTGTGCTGTTTCCCATGCTCTCTGCTCGAGGGACGATCTGACTGAGGAACAGCAGCAGCAAAATTTGGTAGCCTGTGCCACCCCCAGCCTGCTGGCCCCCAGCAGGGACCCCTGAAAGATGTGATGCTGCTGTAGCTCTACTGCAGGAACTGCACAGAGAGAGGGGATAGACCCTCCCGCTCCCTCGCAACCTGCAGACGCAGTGTTCTCTGTGGGAACGTCAAGTGCATTTTGAGGACTGACAGAAATGTCACAGCACATTGCAAGCGCTTTCATCCCCTCACCAGAAGTAAAATACGTCAGGTCACAGAAGGCTGTTTTCACTCTTACCAACAGTACCGGCTGTTGTCTGGCTGTGCAGGACCTCCCAGCCCCTCCAAAGGCATTTTTGATGCCAAGGAAACATCATTTCACAAGAACACTTCCCTCACACTCTCTCTCAGAGGGTTGTGGGGATTTTTTTTTGGTCACTGGAGCCTGAAATAGAAGGCCCAGCTCTCTGGACCCTATTGCTTCAGGAACAGCTTCATTTGCTGGGGTTTTGACACTACTCAGAGCAGGATTTTTCTAGCTTTCCTGGATTGTGGCTAAACTTTTTTGCACAGTATATCCTTCAGAAGTTCCCAGATGTCTCAGCTGACACTTCCCTGGCAGATATTTCAGGGGAAGAATGACGGAAAAAACCCCAATCCTGTCACACATCCGACTGGATTTTTTTCTTGCTACAGTGCTATAATAGTGTTGATAAACACTGAGGAAAATTGGCATCAGCTCCACTCTTCTCCCTGACTGCCAGGACATGTCCAGCTCCGATTCCCTGGGTGATTTGTAAACTTTGTTGGCAGGTGGCCTGTATGGCTTTGTCCACAGTTCCATCTTGCTCTTTTTCATGTTGATTTTACCTTTGGAATTTAGAGGGCTTCCCAGAAGTTATCTTTCCTTTTCTGATGCTGGGCAGGCAGCATACTAGGGATCATTCTTAATGGTAGGTATCCAATTAATGCTTCTTATTTAGTGATCCCATTGCCAAAGGCTGCTTGTTTTATGAATTCCGTGGAAAATCTGCCCTGATCATTTGCCTGAATTTATTCACACTTAACTGTGAAATCAATTTTAATAGGACGTAAGGGATGTGTATGTAATCCATCATATGTCCCCAAGTGTGTCTGATGCTCCAGTGAGGTAAATCAGGCCCATTAGTCTGTGGCTAATACTTTGCTTGGTAAAGTATGCGTCATGCATTTAGGGACCAGAAAGCAAAGTGTCTTAAGTCTCTACAGGTTTGGTTAAACTGAGCATTAAAACTCCAGTCTTACTCAATGTATTCATCAGTGTCCTGGATGAAGGGACAGAGCAAGTTTGCTGATGATATAAAACTGGGAGGAGTGGGTGACACACCAGAAGGTTGGGCTGCCATTCAGTGAGACCTGGGCTGGTTGGATTGCTGGGCAGAGAGGAACCAAATGAGATTCAACAAAGGCAAGTGCAGGGTCCTGCACCTGGGGAGGAATAACCCCAAGCACCAGTACAGGCTTGGGGTTGACCTGCTGGAAAGCAGCACTTTTTCAAAGTGCAGGACCTGAGAGTCCTGGTGGACAACAAGCTCTTCATGAGCCAGTAATGTGCCCTCGTGACCAAGGAGGCCAATGGTGTCCTGGGGTACATTACAAAGAGTGTGGCGAGCAGGTTGAGGGAGGTTCTTCTCCCCCTTTACTCTGCCCTGGTGAGGCTGCATCTGGAGTGCTGTGTCCAGTTCTGGGCTCCTCAGTTCAAGAAAGACCAAACTGCTGGAGAGTTCAGCTACAAAGATGATAAGGGGACTGGACCGTCTCTCCTATAAGGAAACTCAGAGAGAACTGTGTCTGTTTAGTCTAGAGAAGACTGAGAGAGATCAATGCTTATAAATACCTACTGGGTCAATGTCAAGAGCATAGAGCCAAACTCTTTTCAGTGGTGCCCAGGACAAAGGGCAATGGGTACAAACTGAAACACGGAAGTTCCCTCTCAACACGAGGAAAAACTTCTTCACTTTGAGGGTAACAGAACACTGGGACAGGCTGACCAAAAAGGTTGTAGAATCTACTTCACTGCAGATATTCAAACCCCATCTGGACATGATCCTGTACAAGCTGCTCTAGGTGATCCTGCTTTAGCAGTGGACTTGGACTAGATGATCTCCAGAGTTGCCTTCCAACTCCGACCATTCTGTGATTTTGTGATTATGTGGGAAAACAGGTCCATGCTTTTGGCAAAACAGCTGGAGGCATCTGCATCACACTGATGCAGGTTTGTATCAGCCTTCTGCCTCTAGATGTGTTTGATCCTAGAGGCATTTGAGGTTTTCCACCTCACTTTGAAGAGTGTTTCTGCCTTCCATCTTTCCAGGGCAAGCAAAGTGGCTTCTCCAGGTTGGTGTCATGCAGAACCAGCTGCCTGAGGCCTCTGAGCTCACTAAAGACCCTACAGGATTGATTACAGATGTAGAGACTTGTCCCATTGAATTTAGCCAAACAATTTCCCCTCATTCTTATTATATATCGAGATATTTGGGCTATTAGCTGCTGGGATGATTGACCACGCTCTGCTCTATTTGTGGCACTGCCAGGCACAACTGAGTCTCTTGATGCCTGTCTGGAGATCATAAGTGTTGCTACTCACACACTTCCCTAGCTGCGATGGTTTTCCCAGAAAAAGGGCTGTGCTTCCATGCTGCCTGGCTGAGAAGCTGGAAGTGCCCTTTAAGGTAATTCAGAGTAAGAGGTGGTGGCAAATTCAGACTGCTCTTACTACACAGCATGACTGAGAATGTTTATTGAGAGGAAGGCACCCAGCTGTAACGTTAACTCTCTTCCTGTTTGCTCTGTAGTCTTTGTGTCTGCAAGCTCTCCTGGCTTCCCCACAGGCTCTGCGGTTTCTGTATGTTTCCTCCTCACACGTGATCAGCAGCGACACACCTTATTTGTAAGCAATAATCTGGTGCCTGCAAGAAGGCAGGCCAACGCATGTGGGTTTTCTTTTATCAGTAGTTTCTGAAGTGATCAGTCAGAGGTTTGTAAGGACTGCCTCAAACCAGCGTCAGCCCCACTGTTAATAATTCGACTTCAAGGTGAGCTCATGGGCATGGCAAGTCCCCAGCACAGTAATTACTTGGTGAGCTTAAGAGCAATGAGAGCTCCTGGAAAATTTGATAGAGTACTAATTATAAGAGAAAGGTTTTTAATGATTACTTTCTGTTCAAAGATGGAGGAACAAAATAAGGCGTCTATTCTGCATATACCCTGAGTGCTTGTGAATAAATTTTGCTTGCATGAGTGGCCTCACGGATGCTCTGATAAAAAATGTCTCAAACCTCGCAGGAGCTCTGTCTTAGTCAGGGTCAACAAGTGGCTGCCTCTCAGCTGTGGCACTACCCAAATTCTGTATGCCTCTGCTTGAGGTTCAGTTTCTCTCACTTCACCTCTCAACACAAAAAGATCCAAAAGATCAATCTTTTTTTGAAACAGCACTTTCTACTTTGAGTAAAAGGTAACAGCCCTCTAATCAAAAGAACTTCTCCATGCTCTTTCTGTGACACACAGGTCACTGTTCAACCCCCTTGTACAGAGTACCCTTGGCTGTACTGGTAAATCGAACAGGAGTGTGGGTGTGTTTCCAAGATCAAGGGCAAAATTCTCTTCCTACTCCAGATGGGCATTATTTGTTAAAGACCATTTTAAAGTAAATGAAGCATTATTCCCCAATGACATATAACCCAGAACATTTCTGTGGCCCTTTTAACATTTTACAAGCTGCTAAATTTTACACGTTGTCAACAATTGAGTTCCTAAGTCCACAAGAACTTAGATAATACATCCAAAATCAGATTAATATAATTTAAACGAGCCAGTAGATATTATCATGTAATATCAGGAAACAAGCCAGTCCTTCCCTTTTAATTTTGCATATAAATAAATGTATCCCAATAATATTATTGAAGGTAAACTACAGAGGTGCTGGGATGTGATAGATTTATTAAGATACACCATGTGCTTTTAATAGGAAAATATCCTCCAGAATCTGTGAAGTTTAACACATTCTTCTATTATAGACATAAATTATTCATAAATAATTTCACTTACAGGTTTAACACTTCATAAAGTATAATTTTCAGTAAGATAAGTATTTTTGAGAGGATCTTCTCTTTGAAGAGAAGTGGAAATAGTAATATGTTGTTATTATAAAACTGAACCTTTCATTACAGTAGAGTCATCTGGAATCCAAATGCAGTGGTCTTAAATTTGCCCTCTGCTTCAGCAGGATAAGGAACACATTCCTTGCATGGCAAATAATTTAAATTCTGATTTCTAAGTCCCTTTTTAAAGTTAATAGACCTCTTCCCCTGCCTGAGAGTATTTGATGATGGGTGATAATCTAACCACTTCAAATCCTCATTCCCAAGAAGCCCTCCTAACTTTGACTTGCTGGTTGTTGTCTGCTTCGTGGCATCTGGTAAACAGTAATACTGGAAAGATCCATGTTTGCTTTTCTGTAGCCAGGCACCTTGGTAAGTACGAGGTGCCTGAGTAAACGGCCTCATCTGCACAAAAACTGAGCTCATCCCTGAATTGCAGCAGATCCATTTACATCAAGGGGAGTTGGAAATATCAAGCATCTTCTGAAAAATCAGGCTGCTCGTATCTCCAACGCGTATGTGTAGGCTGGAAAATTTTGGCCAGAGTGCTTTACTTTGTTTTATTTCCCCTGCACCTGATCTCCTGCAAGCAGCAAGGCTGTGCCAGAAGGGATGAGTGCAGCTGCACCATCCTGCACAGATCTGTGCAAGAGCAACCACAGGAGGAAACACCTGGATACCACCGCACTGAGGGTGACGTTCTAATGCCACCTGTAGGTTTGGTTTTCTTTAAACTACAAGTGGACTGTGATATTTAAGAGAGTTTCAGTGTCCAAAACACTATCTGTAACAGCACTTACTTGTCCATTGCCGTAGAGCACAAACAGGTCTTATACAACTTAATGTATGGACAGTTCTGTCCCAAGGCCAGGTTGGATGGGGCCCTGGGCAACCTTGTCTAGATCATGCTTGGAGGTTGGTGGCCCTGCCTGTGGCAGTGGGGTTGGAACTCTGTGATCCTTGGGGTCCCTTCCAACCCAGCCCATTCTATGATTCTATGAGAGTCTTCTAACAACCTTGGGTAATACCCATGATGATGACAGCACCACCTCCAAAAGTGAAGAGAGCAATGCAAGCCACATGTCACAGCCACATAAAGCCTGTTCGTTGCAGAGCAGAGGGGTTTGGCACAGAAGGAGAGCACAGACCCCAACAGGGAGCCCATTTGTGTGCTATGAGGGGACAGCCACCCATGGGTGGGAAGCGGTCTCCTCAAGGCCAGTAGATTTGGGGATCTTCAGCTCCAAAGTAACCTACTCAGGTAAAATACATCATTCTTCCTTTCTTCAAGACTGCAGTGTTCTTCAGTGATTCAGAACTACATCTTGTCTCTTTTTCTCTCACCTTTAATCATCCTCTCTAAAACCCGCAGTGTAGAGGGCTAATTATCCTCAGACTCTTTTTCTCAATAAATAAAACTAATGACCTTTTTATACTTAGATACATTTTTACCTAAAAAAGTAACAAAAAAATCTCAAACATTGTCCTAGGTAAAACCAACTTGTTTAGCATACTAATCTGCATAATTAATGCATTTTTTAGACGTGGATAAAACAAAATTCCCAAAAAAATAAAATGTTGGGTGTCATTTCTTGGTGACTTTGTTCCTGATTTAGGAACTAGATAATATAGAACAGATGGGGTCAAATATTGCACTCAGTTTAATTCAGTAGCAGCAGTTCCCAACACAGTTATGAGATGTCTCATTCTAGTGCTCCTGCAACATCACAGCTCAATATCAAAAAAGCCAAATGAAAGCTTTCAAACCTCTTTGGTGAAGCAACCAGTAAAAGGAAACAATTTAGACATCAGATGGTGGTGTCACTTTCTCAAAACATGTTATCACAAGCATGCTATGAAGATGGGATAGACAACATCAAAAACTAGGGAAATGCAGTACTCAGAGGGTAATAGTAGTGCACAAAAGAGCACTGGCAACAAGGAAAGAAGCCACAGAGATCCACCAAACAGAAGCAGAAATACCACAAAGCTCATGCAGACAAGGAGGACTTCTTGTTCAGCTGAACTATATGTTCTCTTTAAATAGCAAGCAGGTTTTTATGCCTCTTCAATACAAAACCAGAACCTCTACCAACATGTGTGTATATACATATGTGAAATTAGCAAGATAGCTTAAAATATAACCGGGGTTTTAATATAAATATTGTTTGATGACTAAATGTCATGAAACAAACCCATTTATTATAGCAAAGTTTATGTTGCTGATGAACACAAGACCTGCATGCTGCTGAGTATGCAGATTTTCTTGATGTTCTTGTTTTCTGTTGGATGTTTCAGGCTTGTCTGTATTGAAAGAGAAAGCAAAGGCATGGGGTCAGAGGAGGAAAAAGAGGATTTTTCCAGAGGAAAGTCAGGAATCCTCAGTTCACTGAGGATACCTACTGTTCTGGTCTGAAAAAACACACATTACCAAGTCTGCATGTCCATTGTGAGGATGCAGTGCAGCTCAGCTCTGCCTGATGGGACTCCCAGTATGCATTTAGCTGGGTGCAGATGGTAGGTGCCTCTCTGGGGTGCAACAGAAAACCATTTTAAAAAAGCATCTGGTTGCAGTGAAAATATGGGAGAAGTCCCATGATTTCCCTAAGAGCAGACTTTAACCTTACACCATACAAAGCTCCCACATTTTGCAGGATGGCTGACACCATCTCCTGCCTCCACTAAAGAGCACTGCCCTGGACCCCTCACAGAAGGCGCACCAGGCTGTAGGTTCATGGGACCACATCAGGGCAGCACTGGTGGGAACTATGCATCCCTGCAGCATGGGGAGATGTAATCACCACACACAGAAGCCTTCTCCACTTTCAGTTGAGTGAAAGAGAAAAGGTTTGTTTCTAGGAAGAAGGTGTTTTGCACACAACCAGCCACAGGCACGTATCTTTATTCAGTCCTGCCTCTGCCTTTATTCAGTTGCCATCTGCCTCACCACCAGCCAGAAAGAATCATAGAATGGTATGGGTTGGAAGGGACCCCAAGGATCACAGAGTTCCAACCCCCCTGACACAGGCAGGGCCACCAACTTCAGGCCTGGATCTACACTAGGTTGCCCAGGGCCCCATCCGACCTGGCCTTGAACGCTTCCAGGGATGGGGCATCCACCACCTCTCTGGGCAGCCTGTTCCAGCACCTCACCACTCTTTCTGTAAAAAACTTCCCCCTAATATCTAATCTAAACCTTCCTTCCTTTAGCTTTAATCCATTCCCCCTTGTCCTGTCATTATCTACCCTTTTAAAAAGTTGAATCCCCTCCTGCTTATAAGCTCCCTTCAGGTACTGGAAGGCTGCAATGAGGTCCCCCTGCAGCCTTCTCTTCTCCAGACTGAACAAGCCCAGCTCCCTCAGCCTCTCTTAATAGGGGAGGTGCTCCAGCTCTCTAATAATCTTTGTGGCCCTCCTCTGAACCCTCTCCAACAGTTCCACATCCTTCTTGTATTGGGGGCCCCAGATCTGGACACAGTACTCCAGATGGGGCCTCACAAGGGCAGAGTAGAGAGGGACAATCACCTCCCTGTCCCTGCTGGCCACCCCTCTTCTAATGGAGCCCTCAGTCTCTGCACTCACATGTCGAGTAAAAAAGGTGGTTCCCCTTTAGGACCTGCTGCAGTGGCACAGCACCACCGTGGGCAGGTCCCACTCCAACTGACCTGGTCAGTGGCTGTGGGATGGGCTTTGGTGGAAACAAGCTTCCTCCATTACTCTCAGTTCCCCTTTGCCAACCACAGTGGGTTTGAGTGATCCCTGCCTATTGCACCAAAGTGCAGATTATTAGCCATTGTGTCAGCCTGCAATTTGTTTCATGATGTGAGCGTGTCTGCCTGAGTGGTTCTGTTCCCCTTCCTTTCACTAAAGCCAGTCCATCCTTTAATTCAATTACAGCCCTCTTTAGCTGGCTTCCTTACAGATCCCCAGCAAACCATTCTCTTTGCTTGGTGGATGATAAGGATACCAGCACCCTGGACTCTTGAAATCAATTTTTATGCAAGCCACAAAGACAAGGGGACCATTTTTATAGTAAGCACATCCTGACCCTCTGAGGTGCTGAGCTCTTGTTCTGCTCCAGAAATCCCTCTTTGCCTCAGAGGAATGAAAAGCTCCTCAGCATGTGCTCAGCACCTCGCAGGACCCCACAATTAAGTCATTTCCTGAACACCATGGAGTGAGTCAGACACAGTGCCAAGAATTTAACACGGCTTCCTGAATCCATCCCCTGCTAGCCATGAGCACAAAACCATGCTGTGTTTACACAGAGACTACATGGCACTGAAGCTGTACTGCAGCATGATTATGTCCCATTCGTAATTAATTTCTCTCTCAGGTCACTTTTCCACGCCCCCATCTGGGAGCATTAATTTCCGTGTTGAAGCTGCATGTTTTCTAGAAAGTCCCAAGGAGAGAACTGCAGCCTCTGGCCTGATCTGGGCCCAAGGGGCTCTCTGTGCCAGCATTCCCCTCTCCTGCCAAGGACATGTCACCTCCTCCCCCAGTCTGTTCTGCCTTTCTCCTCGCCCCTTCACTGGATTTGTCCAGGGTCCTTCTCCAGGAGAGAGGGAGCTGAAAGGGAAAGAACACCCTTCTACCCATCTCTCTTTGCAGGAATGATGTCCTAAATGCATGGTCCACAACCAAGACCAGGGTCTGCTCTTACGCAAAGTCTTCTCTGTCAAAACAAGAGAAGAGAAACATCCCCCAACCCACTGTCTTGCCCTCACAGGATCTACTCCCTGGAGAATGGTTAAGATTCAGGGTTGGGGAGAGATTCAGTATCCTGCAGTCCAGAAATTGTACTGGAGTGACCTCAGCTATAGTGGTCTAGACTCAAGTAACATAAGGGAATCCTGCTGAGCTTCTGTTTATGTCATTTCCCGCCCCACTCCCCCCCATCTCTCTAGCATATGGCCTTTCCCTCTCCTGTCTGTTGTCAGAACTGACAGTGTCTATATCAAACTCTCGGAGGGACTTTTCCCTCCTACAGCTGCTCATCCAGTACTGTGAGATCCCTGCTTCTGAAACCACACTATCTTGCATGCTCCCACCCAACTGAAAATGAATCCACATCCCATCTGCTGGCATTCACTATCTTTAGCAATGCCACGCTCTGTCCCCTTTGGCACCTGCGTCACTGCTGTCACCCCCTTGGGGTTGCCATTCTCTCCCAAGGGAGAACAAGCCACAGCAGTACCTCTCCCCAAATACAGGACATTGGCTGGGGGTGGGAGTTTGCACCGTCTGTGAGCTCAGAATTTGTATTTATCGTCTGTTGGAAATTCCCACTGCCTTTTGCCTTAGGTCTGGTACCAGGCACAAGTTCTCCCAGAACTGCCTGCTCTCTGTGAGCTTCACTGCAGCTGGGGACTTTCCTCTCAGGCTGTGTTTTAATTATCTTGTCAATGGTTTAGCCTTTATCAAGTGTTTTGCTCAACTCTGCACTTGGCCTAACATCCTACCAAGAGTTCAACATTTTCCCAAAATTGCAATGTTGGCTCATCAGGCCAGCCACATACTTCTCTGTGCTTTCACCATCCTCTTGGTTTGCCACTTAAAAACACATTGGTCACCTTCCATGGGCTACCTCTGCCACTCAAGCTCCTGTGACAGCGTTTCACATCTAGCTGCATTCTCACAAATTAAATGGAAACTTGCACAATCATCAAATGCTTCAGAAAAAGCAATGGTCAGAAATTAGACTCGTTTGGCTTAACTATCTTTACTTTGGCAAGTTGCTTGCAGTTGCAGATTGAGTCGCTGTTTAAACTCTTTCTGGTAGATCTCAGTATTTCCAGAGGATTTCAGACCTGGAAGGCAGGAAGCTTTCCCGCTGCCTTTCAGGGAATATTCTTACTTCCTTTCAATCCTGGTTCCCTGTATTGCTCAGCAATTACTCCAAACCCTGAAGTCTGGTCTCCCATGCTCCCTCCCTCCCAGTCCCAGTCAATCAGACACAGTCTTGAGCCTGACCCAACGGGAACCTCTTCTCAGTGTGGGCGTCAGCTCAAACTCACTGTCATGTGGGCCCCTCAGGAGCACAGTCCCCTCACAAAGGCAAAGGGTAGTAAAACTCCCTGAAAATCAGAGACCAACACTGTTATCAGTCTCGAGGGAGGAACTCGGGACCTTTCTCACAGATTAAGTACAGAACAGTGAGTAGAAATTAGTAGATTCTGTGCACATAGTGGTTTCCTGCTCTCCCCAGGGGGAAAAAGAAGTAGTAATTTCCAAGGAGAATATGCCAATATTCACAATATCTCCTCTATTTCAAAGAAATCTTCCCAAGTGTCAACAAATGCATTGATAAGACAAATTTCAAAGCCAAATGACAGCCCCAAATCCATATATAGTTCTCCCCTCCTCTCTCAAGAAAATAAAAAATAGTACACACGGTACATCAATCTGTTTCTTGGAAAACTGGCATATTGCAACACCCAGAGTTGGCTCAGACGCTTCCATAGCAGCCAGACTCTTGCAAGCTCGCACACTGATTGCTGAGGATGGCATCAGGCTTTTCTCCATGGCAATGCAGACCACTTCTGCTCAGCCATCTGTCTTATCCATCACCTTTTAAATTTCACTGCTGTCCTTGTCCATGCAATTCTGACATTTTGTATGCAAGCGTGCTGCATACAAATCCCCAGTGCAGGGTTCCTCTGTAACATTCCAGGTGCTGTTCAGAGATTTGATTTAAATGAAGGAATACATGTATTATCACAGTGAAGATTAGAAGAACATTTACTGGCATTTTTTTTCACTGACTAAGCCAGTGCAATTTTATTTAAGATTACTTAAAGAGATGAAAAATGACAGGCTTACTGAAATATATTCTGGTTTTCTTACAGCCACCACTCAGACTGTTAATTCTGCTCCTGGATGCTAAGGAGTTACATAATGATAATAATTACCTTGCATTTCTACGGTATTTTCATGCCATGAGCATGTACTACAAGCTGCACATGGAAATAAATGGAAATGCCACTATTTCTGGGGCTTTCACAGCCACTGGCAGCACTCTGTAGATAATAAAGAATGATAACCTATCTAAATGAAATACTTTGGGCAGGCTCATTCGGAATGCAGGTGGCTATAGAACTGCAATTTTCTCATAAAAATTTGGGGATTTACTTCAAGCTTCTGCTATTGAAATCATGGGATTGCAAATTTTATACTGGAAATATCTCTCTTTTGATCTGTGGTTTGGAGAAACTTGAACGTAGGAAACTCAGAGGCTCGGAAACAAATGAAAGCAAGCCCTGCTATACTGACTTTAAGGCAGTGATATGACTTGAGAAAGAAGGGGAGGCTGCACCCTCTGTTTTCAGTACGTGCAGTCGGCAGGCACGGGTTTTGACGTGGTGCTGACTGCAGCTTGTCACAAACACAAGATTAATTAGTGGAGAGCTGGTGATCTCTACTCACAAGACTTCCAGCGATCTGTATTTTCAAAGAGCAATTCTGAGCCTGATCTTTGCCCTGAGTAATGAATCACAGAATACTTGAAACCTGGGAGTATAAAATATGTGACTGCATTTCTCACAGCCTGTGGCCATGTTGTTATTAATTCTTTGCTTTACTGATTGTTCGCATTAAACTTCTGGTCTACTAAATGTGTTGGAAAGGCCTCCTGGGCCCTCAAAGCAAAATGTTCCCTAGATCTGCTATAGTCAGGATTTATGAATATCAGGATATAGGGGAATCCATCCAAATTTATTTATTGTGAAATTGCTGAGAATTTGTTTAACCACATTAAACATCCATTGTGGATGTTCCTATACAGAATTAAACTAGTTCAATTCAACCAAGTTCACTTCGTTTCTGAAGGAGTTAACTGAGGTCACGATGCAGCCACCTCCGTTGTCAACGGGAGTCTGATGCAGGGATCAGAGCAGACTTAAATCAGCTTCTGTCTCTCCACAAAGAATGGCCCTCAGTGTGATGATTCACACTGAAATCCATGTTCTTTCACAGCTTCCCCTGCAATCTTAGGGCCCTTTTATCACCTCCATCCTGGAAAAATTACTAAATGCTCCAGGTAGTCACAAAAGACATGTCACTTGAACACAGAAAATGAACATCCCACCTGCCTGCATCTCACCAGCTGACTCAGCAGCAGGGAAAGGAGACCCTTCCATTCAGTGTATTTCCTTGCTCAATCGAGGGACACGCTGCTTTTCCTGCAGGAACATCAGAGGGCCCAGGCCTTTTTGCAACCCTCACCACCTCAGACATGTACTGGTGGGAAGAATCCAAATGCCATCACACCATTTGCAGCCCTCCTGAAGGGGTTTCAATGGGGGGACATACCAACTTTTCACATTTGGGCCCCCTCCGAGCTTATTGGTGCTATTCCTGACAAAACAGGACCAAGTGAAAGGAGAAGTGTAGGTAGGCAGGAATTGCAGCAATACTGGCCCATTGTGTGGAACTGGCAAATGCCAGTCAGGCTTTAGAAAAATGCAGTTAAGTTATGGCTGATCCAGCAAAAAGAGAGAAAAAGATTAAGATAGCAAGCAGTCTGTCTTCTCTCCAAGCTGTGTGCTTTGGTTACTCATTTGCTTACCACAGAGCGAGATGGGTGGAGATTCTGTTTGTCTATTTCTTTCTTTTCTTAAATGTAAAGAATGACTTGGCAACACGGTTTGATTTGAAGAAAGAAATGCAAGTCAATACAATCTAGGTGATTAATTCTACATAAGTAACGGTTGCTTAAACTGGCAGGCTTAAAAATTCTGACGTTGTCACTTTATCATTTATAATTATCTAATGTTTTCATGCCTCTGCTCTGCTTGCTATTTGAATTAAACTGGTATCAGAAATTTTAAAGCTAAGTGATTGAGAGGGATTTTTAGGAGGAGAGGGAAGAACAATCAGACGTGATATTGTTTTCTTTGCAATCCAGTCCAAACCTACAAAGGTTCTACTCTGAGACTGCCATTTAAAAGGAACTGCCATCCTGAAAATCTAGATGTGTTAATATGTTAATATTTTTAAATCTGAACTTGAACCACAGCCTTCATTTGACCTTGACTCTAAACCTTTAAAGCCGCTTTGCCTCAGCCCATCTCCACACTTGGCACATTCAGCTGGTATCTCTCCTGCCACAATTCTGAGTTTGTCTCCCGTTTTATTTTACTTTTCCATCAAATTATCTTTTTTACTTCCCTATGAATTAAAAAAACCCACCACCACCAAAAAAAACCCCACAGTCAAAGAGGAGAATTACTGTGCATAGGAAATCAGCATTATTTCCTTCTGCATTTGCTGCCATCTGCCAACCACAATAAACACACTCAGTTGCAGCCAGGTTCCCTCCCCCCCTCCCAGACCCGGTCAAAGACAGAAGAAAACCAGCTAAAGATAAAATATTCTGGAAAAGGGGAGGCGATGCCCGGCTGGGAGTGTGCTGTTTTCTGCGCTGAACAGCAGAGGGGGGCAGCAGAACGGAGTCTGTCCGGCTGCACAAGGGTTGCTCAGTCCAACTGCCGGAGGAGTCTCCAGTACTGTCTCCCCAACGCTGGGGAGACCCTGAATTCTCTCCTGCACTGAAATCTAGCATTAGCTGCATTTCTTCAATGGCTTGGAGGTGTATGAACATCTTTGGCAACAGACCATTTGTCTTCAAGATGGAGCTATGTGGATTGCCTGCTATTAACTCTGTATTACACCCTTAATGGTCCAGGTCTGCAGAAATGGATGGTTATGCCTGGGGAGTCATGGCCACAGAGGACACGGTGCCAACACTGAGCCAGAGTGGCTCTTCCTTGGGGTGGGCTCCTTCAGACTCAAGTGCTGAGCAGGTAGAGGGGGCATGTGCCTAAGGAAAGCAATTCCTGCACTGAAGTTTGTTTGGGAAGCCAAGAAAAGACCCTGCAGATGTAAGAGCTTTATGGAGCAGATACACATCTGTAGGAGGCCCTAAATGAAAAGTCTCATTTTAGACAGACAGAGATGAATACAGAAAGAAAAGGGGACAATGGTGAATGGCATTTCCTGCAACAGCAAAGAAACTTGGGGTCTTAGAGATGTCCTTCAAGACTTGAGCCACATTAACGAAGGTATAGCAAATTTGGAAGTCCTATTGGAGGGCAGTACCTGAAAAGGCTGGTTTGAGGCTCCCAGCAGGGCACAATCCACCAGTGGAACTGCTGCAAACAGCAGCCAGTGACAGGCAATGAGATGTGAGGGGCAAGAGCCACACATTCTAGGCTATGTGTGGGCATGTGCAGGTGCATGTGCATGTCTGCACAGGTCTACATTTGTGTATCTAGCTCAACTAGTTGCTGAAGCAATGACCATATCTATTAGAATAACCAATTTCACATGTTAGGAAAGAAAGGAAACACTGAGCCTAAGCAACGACAACTGTAGCAAAATAAAACCCATCCATTAGAAGGGTATAAAAATATGGCAAACCTGTAAAAACAGAAAGCAAGTAACAGTACTTCAGCAACAACAGACATACATCCTTAGCTCCAGTAAAAGTGCAATTAATATTTGGGGAAAACATAAACTTAAGAAGATGAGGAAGCCAGCCCCAGAGATTGAGAAGTCTTTGGGGTAAGAAGTTGTAGAAGTTCTCACCTCTGCAGTGACTCTGTGAATTAAAATGCAGAAATTATCCAAAAGGTACTCCTCCCCCAAAATTACCCTCTAGTATTTCCACTCTGTCAAACAGAATGGCGCAAAAGTTCATTTAAAATGCAGTTAAAATAAAGGAGTGAGAAATTGTACTGGTCATCCTATAGTGAGCAATGATTTCTCACCAAATTGTGAGATAATTTAAATAACAGGGGTCTCTACACTAAAATCCCAGACGATTTCATTCACTCAGACTCCCCCTCAGTCTCGCTGGCCTGGCTTCCCACACAATGGTAATATTATTAACGCTGACTAAAAACCTTGTGTGTGTGATTTCAAAGGTACACTTGTGAACGTTGGAAGAAACAAATGGTTCTTGCCACAGTGAAGTGTCATGTCAGCAAACACTAAGCACACCAGACCTGCTATGAAATAAGGGCAGTGCAAACTGCCTGAGCATTCCAGCTGTTACTTTTGTTGGGGAAAGGGATCGCCAAACCAGATTGTATCAACCAGACAAATTGAACAGAAGAAATGATCCGCTAAATCAATAGCTCACTATCTATTTCCGGCCCCCCCCGTAATTATCTGTATTAATTTACCTCAGAAAGATAAACATATAGGGGCTGCCAAAGAACACAGTCAGAGCTGGGACGAGGGAAGAAGGAAGAGGATAGATTCATGGCTGAAGTGTGGTGGGCATGCACATGGTGCAGAAAGATGTTGTTTCTACAGCACTTTACAACAGCTTCGTCACAGGGAGGGATTCAGTTATGGAAATGGTCCTAAGACATCTGCCTCTGCTGCTGGAGTAAGTAAGAAAATCCTGAATGCCCTGTCCAGGACCCCAGTGGGTGCCCTTCAACCTGGGGAAAGTCAGGCACAGGCCTGCAAGAGGTGCTTCAGCCTCTTGGACTTGCAGAAGGAGAGGGAAGATGGGCCAGGTCTGTAGTATCCAGCGCCCATGTGAAGGTCTTACAGGGGCATGAGTGCATGTTGCCCAGCTCCTGAGGATGAAACCAGTTTATCACAGCTGGTATATCCAGCTTGTGGTCACAGGGAAGTTACAGGCTTGTATGCCAGGGCACAGCTATGGGAGTGCTGGTCAGCATGGATGAATAAAGAGGATCTGGAAGTGGACAAAATACTGAGAGAAGGCTGTGAATGGCACCAAGGCTCCTTTATGAAGCTGGGTTGAAGAGGAAATGCAAGTGAAGAAAAAGTCCTTCTTTTCAGGAGTAGAACTTGCTGGCTGCTCCATCTTCCCACCACAGGAGTGCGTTTGCTACAGGGTTGCTAACACAGGCAAGGATGACATAGCACTATATTTTAAACAGAAATATTTTATATACTGGGTATTTTATCACTTGCCACTGCAATGTTGGCATTCCTGAAGTCAAATTCAGCTTGTAACAGTCTCTTATTAGCATATGCAATGATTTAAAACAGGGTCCTAGAAAACAGGTATTGACATGTGATCAGGTTACCAGGTCATGGTGAATGATTTTTAAGGATTGTAAGTAGACATAACCTCTGCTTTACAGCTTAGCTAAATGATCTTAATGAAGCCAAAAAGCCTGTAATTAGCTTTATTGCCATGCCTAGCATTAAAACAGGTTGCTCAGGCCACTCCCTGGTCACTCCCAGCAGAGCTCCAGCTCTTTTAGTGAACAAAGCAAAATTGTTTGCTTTTCCCCCCAAATGGAAAGTAAAAATTAGCCTGAGAGAGAGAGAAAGCTAAAAGGGAAAGGAAACCTGAAAGATTTAAGGAGACAGGACAGATGGGAGAGGAGAGAGGAAAATGACTACTGAGGAATATTTGTCTCGCTTCCTACTGTTTTTTCACTTTATGGCTCTATTTTGGGCTGCAATGTTATGCAAGTTCTCCAGGCCTTTTCCCACTGGCTATAACACTAAGAGCATGATAGATTTTGCCAAAAGAGGCTCCCACCTTTGTTTTGACTTTTGCAGTCAGCAGTGGTATACAGTTGTTTTTTCCCTTAGCTGATTTTCTGCAGAACAGGCGCATGTTGGTTTCACGGCTTCCAGCAAAAAGAACATCCAAAATCCATAACCACACAATAACATCAGGGCGAGGTTTAGCTGGCCAAAGATTTGGGAACTGATTTCAAGGACAGGCAGTAGGTTTTCCCTCACATATAACTTTTCAATTTGTTTTTGAATGTAAAATTCTAAGGAATAGTTCGACAGAGACTCACACAAACAAAGAGTACTAAGCCCGCATTGATCCCAGGGCATGCAGCAAAGGGGGTGAGATTTATTACAATTTTTAATGTAAGAAAAACCATTTTCATCGCTCATAGGTAGGAAGTGGCTGCTTCCCTCAGCTGGGGTGGATGGGGGAGCTTAGTTGGGCCCTGTGTTGGGTGAGATGGATGTAGCATTTCCAACTGTATCCCAGCATGAGCTTCTTAGGGGAGGGAAGTGCGTATGTAGGACTTCAGCATAAGATTAAGAGTATGACTCAGTGCACTTTCACTATAGACTCGCTTCACGCAAAGGCACTTCAACACCTAAAATGTCTCACCTAGCAGTGGGTGTTTTGATACAGGAGCAGCTATTACAACTTGCAGCTTTTCCTCTACACCATCACTATAAAGCGCTGTCTGTACAGGAGACAGTGGAACATAAACCAATGTTCTCTGTATTTCCACAATATAGTCAAGGTTAACTAGCTCAGAAAAGCTTAGTTATGGTAGAAAGCGTATCCCATGTAACCAGTCTCCCAGGTTTCTCCTTTGGTAGCAGTCAGTGACATGACTAAGCAATCTGCTGCCAGCCCTGCATAAGCAAGTATCTCCAGTACATTAAGTGCCATCCCACTGGTCAGTCACCAGCACTCTCCCGGTTGTCTCGGTGGACTAAAGCACTGGAAATGAGCTACAGTAAATAGAAGCATCAGGCCAGCTCAGCTATGCAATATGTAGGTAGAAATAGAGTTTCAGAGGGTGGTATGCACTTACACCAAGGCTTGTTTTGCCCCATGGCCTGAAAACATACTAAATGAAGCATTAAATTGTCTCATGGTGGGAAAATATTTGACAGAAAGACCTATTTTGTTGAATCTGTCTCCCATTCCAGTGTTGTTTAGGGATTTCTAGTACCAAGAAACACTTGGTACTAGAAATCACTACTACTACTACTACACTTATGCTTAAGGAGAAATTAAGCCATCTATTAGTCTAACAGAAGTTCTTTGAATACTGCATTTTATCATGGGTACAAAACCAACTCGGGGATAGCTGTGTCTTGTGAATGCACAGTCAGCCACAGCCAAATCCAGCGCAGGACCGTGATGAGATGTCTATCGAGACAGATGTATTTGTTGAGGCCTGGGAATTTTTCAAGACACATTCCAGTGAGTCCTTTTGAAAACCAAGTCAGAATTTGAAAATATTTCTCTTCTTTTCATTGGCTTCCAAGCAAAAACCATCATGTCTTCCCCGTGCTCCAAGTGTTTAGGAAATCCACTCCACATCTGGACAATTAAACTGCCTGGAGATGCTCCAGCACTGAGCTTTGAAGAAAACACTTTAAATGTTGAAAGAAAACACTGATAAGCCAAAAATAGGGAGATGGGTGGATTCTATCAACTTTCCTAACTCCAAGATCATGTACATATGCATTTAATTGCAGAAGCAGTTTTTGTTCTGCTTTGAATTGCATTAAACTGAAACATTTTTATTGCTCCTCGCATTTACACTTTGAGATTCTGCCCTGATGTGCTTTTTAATTTTTTTTTTTTAATTAATAGGATTTCAAACTGCTGAGATAACTTCCAAGCAAGATAATCGTTGGCTTGTGCCACTACATACCATGTTCTATCAGTTTATCTTTAAAAGGCTTTAATAAACAACACGGTATTTCAGAGCTTTCCTCCCTGTGGGAAATGATTATGCCCCATATTCCCTTTCTGTCCCTATTTTGAATTGGTCTTTTGGCTTCACGGTTTTACTGAAGGGTTTGTAGCCCATTTGTGAGTGCTTGCTGCGGTGAGAATGTTTTTCCACTCTCTTTAGTGTGAAATTCCAGGTACAGTATTATGTCACATCAGATCTCTGTGAAAAAATGTATTTTGGCTCCAAAAGAAAAGATTAATGGAAAAATCATTCTCAACCTGCCAGGAAAATATTTCTTTCCCCTTCAGAATGAAAACAAAGTGTAGAGTCAGCTGAGGGATCTAAGGATTAAAGGGAAAGTAATGTTCCGAGCTTTTCTTAACCTCTGTCCCCAAATTATCCAAAAGCTCTTGGAGGAAGCGGAACAAAATAAAGAAAACCAACTTTATTCCTGTAAAACAAAGTCCCTTGTTAGTGGTGCTTTACATTGGGATAAATGTTAAGGTTCCTTTTACCAGCAGCGCAATTTTTGGGAATTATGTCTATCAAAAAAGCTTCAAAAACAACTGGAAAATACAGCATGACGCCTTTGGCTCCAGAGCTGCTCTGTCCTTTATCTGTCTAAC
Source organism: Porphyrio hochstetteri (assembly GCA_020800305.1). Taxonomy (NCBI): domain Eukaryota; kingdom Metazoa; phylum Chordata; class Aves; order Gruiformes; family Rallidae; genus Porphyrio; species Porphyrio hochstetteri. Next base: position 131,498,881 of record CM036906.1, on the reverse strand, counting down.
AGCCACAGGAAGTTTCTAGTGCTAAGTACAAGCAATGACTTCTATCATAGGCGAGCCTGGATTTTTACTGTCGTATTTTATTGAACAGGCTACAGCGCATTAAACTTCAGAAAAGACAAATAAATACGAGGGGGGGAAAAGGACTGACACAGCAAATTTTATGTTCTTGCACACAAATAGCAAGTACTTGCCCAGAATTCAGCTGAGGGTTGCACAGAGCAAATCTTAATAATGCTTGCCTTTCCCATCAAACTCCTGACGGCCCCAGGGAGAGGCACGCTGTGCCCCAAGGTGGGTGCTGCCCAGCGAGGCAATGCACCGTGTCCCAGTGCCCCGATTTGGCAGAGAAGAGATGCCGTGCCCTCATCCCACAGTCAAGCCCTGCTTAGCAAAGAGCAGGGTGCTCAGCTATCCCAGGTCAGGAAGAAAATGTCATGAGCTTTGCCTGGTAACCTTGTTCTCTGGGATCCCAAGGCAGCTGATCGCTCTTGTAGCCTGCCCATGGCAGTTGCTGGGTTGCTGCTTCCTGTCAGCAGCAAAACTCTCCTGGTGCCTCCAGCCACTTCTCCACAAAGAGCTCAGTGGCCCTTATGCACCCCAGCTCCCTTTCTGCTACACAGCCAGAGAGGCAGGGGAACAAACATCCTCTGTCACTGAGCAATGCTTTGGGTACCTTTTTGAGAACTTTTGGTGCCAGAGGGGCACTCGCAGCTGGTTGTGTGGAGGAAAGGAGAGAACAGGCTGAGAGAGGGACAGGCATCCTTCAAAAGTTTGCAGGGACAGAAAAACTCAAAGACCCAGACTAACCTGCCAACATAAAACAAAGGGAGTAGTATAGCACAAAGATCTGCTCCAGTGCTAACTGAAATCAATAGGAACCTTAACACCACTTTGAAGGGGAATTTGATAAATGCCCAACGTGGAGCTGACCAAGGAGAAATGAAGTGTGGCAGCCACCTCTTAGTATGCCTCATACTCTTGATTAATCCAGCACAAACACACACATACAGAATCTTGGCAAAAGACTGCGCATTTCAATGGGATAAATTACTTCCACATTTAATCAGGCAAGACAGAGCTGTATTCATCAGCGAGCGCAAAACTTCTGGCAATTTAAGGAGGCTGCTTATGTCACTGTCTTCTCTAATGCTATTAAAAAACTGCTATGTTATCACTATGGAGTTTGACAACACATTTGTTGTGTGGAACAGGACTCAAAAGTCATGAATTTTAACCGAATTTGGACACAAGGAGAATGTTTTTCATAATTAAATTAGAATGTTTTCTGTGATCTGTCACTCCAGTTCCGCAGCTCAGCTCTTGCTGAGGTCTCTTCTTGCTGTTTGACTCGTCAGACACCCAGAGAAGAGCTGCACAAACAACAGACACTTGGGACTGATGAGTGAACCCTCAAATCAGAGGTGTTGCTCTAGAGTAACCCAAAATCAAACATGTTCAGTTTTGACACAGAAATTAATAGCCATACTGTTTTGTCTTTGGTCAAACAGATTGTTTTGGTCAACCTGACATGAAATGTTTTATTCTGGGAGTGCAAGATAGTGGCAGGCTCTTCAAAATGCTCTTTGGGTATAAAAACTGTATTTTCTTTCAAAATAACAAATTTTAAGAGAAAATACTGACACCAAATATCTAGATTTCTTTTTCAACAATCTTAAAAAGCCACAGTTCTATACATTGACACATTCAAAGATAATTTTCTTTGCCTTGAATCTGCATTTTTGGTCATATTTCACCAAAAAACTACAAAAACGTCACCAAGTAATTTTCTCAAACAGAATTTAAATCAAAGTGATCCATCCTCAATGATGGGAGAAAAAACCCAAAACTTCTCCTTTCTCAATTCAGTCATTTGCTTCCATTTTATTTGAGCTAGTAACAGAATACTCTAACAAATTTTCAAGCTATATTAAGTCTCAGTAATTCAGAAGTTCTGATGCGTAGTGAAGCAATGCTGTAATTGACAGATCAGCCTCCATTTAAATTAGCTCTTGGGAGGATTAACTATGTGGGGATTAAATCCTTTCATAGCTGACCCAAATCCCACCAAAATTAATATTAGCTCCCTTAGTCAGCTGGTTTAAAATGTACTTTGATCACCTGGGAAACTTGTCTCTACTTCTGACTGATAGGATTGCTGTGTTAGAAACAAACTCGTTGCTCTTCTCTTTGACCTCACCCTGAAAACATGACATGAGACTTCTAACTCCACACAAATGAAGAGACTCATGTTCTAAATCCATGCAGGTACGTATTCCGTATCATCTGTAAATGAATTCTTATCATCTTTCTTTTTTCTTTGTTCAGTTGGAAGTCAAAATACAGGATTGTTGTTTAAAAAAAAAAAAAAATGGAAAAGAGTAAAGGCAGAATATTCTAGGGTGGTCCTAATCTTCTCATCTTGAATTTATATTTTTATATGTCAGGGACAGAACATATGGGCAGAGTGGAATGTCAGACAGGCAGAGTATTAGGAACAGACAGAGTAGCATAAAGCAAGCAACCTTCATGTACCTAATTTACTATGTGTTAAACTGGATCAAATTCCTACAAATGTGATGTTAAACACTTACGTATGGCAGTATATTTTTATGGAACAGGATTAAGAAATGATGTCAATTTCCAAGCAGAAAATTTTGGCTAATCGAAATCTTTTGGCAAGTTAGCCATTTTCATTTTAAATGAACACGCCATATTGCCACTTTGTCTCCAGAAAATACCACATCTTCAGATAGATTCCTTGAAAATTGGATGGATAATTTATTTTCCTGACTCAAAGAATTTCCCTGCACTACCATCATCCCCATTTATTTCCATATATTATATTATGTACGAATCAAATATATATATATATTTTAGCAGGAACAGACCTTATATGTGAAATACAAGCACTTAACCAAGTTTCCTTGACTTCTAGCCTATTAGCAGTCAAAACCTGCCAAAAGAACCTGCACTAGAGGAATATTTCTGTTGAAAGAGGAATGGGCAGCACCTGACAAGACGTGAAGATTCTGGGAGACAAAAGGCTATAGCAGTATATAACAGATTACAGCAGTTTCTGAAGTCATAGATAGAGACTACATCCCCACCCAAGTCTGTAATAACGTGTTTCAAGATGGAGAAAAAAATGCTGTACTACCTCATGTCTTCACATGACTCAGCCCTCAGCTGCAAAGCTGTGACTGGAGCTATCCCTTTAGCTCTGACCAATCTAAATCCTAATTCAGGTTCTTGTCTATTCCAGACAGGAGGAGAACTGGAGCTGGATTGAGATGTCTTCTGAGTAACTCCCTCTATTAATAAATAAATAAATAAATGAAAATCAAGGTCTTATTTCTTACACACCTTGAATCACTCTGCTCACAGATCCAAACATCTTTCTGCCTGCTTTTGAACTGTATACCTCCAGATTCGAGTACTCCAAGTCAGGAGTGACGTTTTGGGATAGACATGGACCCATAACTCATATTTTGGTGAGATTTTCCTTCTGCCTGGCTGTGTAGAGCAGCATCCTTGCAGAGGTGCAAGGACAGCACCGCCACCCTGCCCCGCTCCCAGCTGCGCCCAAGGCCACGTATCCACCCGTGCGAGGCTGAGCCCAAGCACATCTATCCCACCTCTCAAGGTTTTCTCAGAGGAAGTGAACGTCTGTCTTTCAGCAAGAGGTGTTTATTTTCTGTTTGTCTGCCTGTCCCTTTTCTGACATTTTTGTGCTCAGTCCCACACCCAGTTTTTAATCCTGGCCCAGCTTTCTCACAGCTTACAGGAGTGGGATCCCTCAAGGGCTTCAGTTGCCAGATGGTAACTGACCTTACACCATTCATTTTTAAACAAATCTAACTGAGAAAAAGCATCCACTGACAAGCCAACTCGGAACTACCGGGCCCACCTAAGGCAACCAAGAAAAGTATTTCTGTGCCAAGAGCTTCAGCAATACTTTTGCCCTAAGAAATGTGAACGATGGCAACTCTTTGTGTAGCTGGCAGAAGAACCCTTGGTAACATCCCTATGAAACACAGCTGAGATGGCAGGGTGGGCACAGGAAGCAACTCAGGGGAGACCTGATCACCTCCTACAACTATCTGAAGGGAGGTTATAGAGAGATAGGTGATGATCTCTTCAGTCAGGTGACAGGACAAGGGGGAATGGCACGAAGCTGTGCCAGGGCAGGTTTAGATTGGATGTTAGGAAAAAATTTTTTACTGAAAGAGTTGTCAGGGCCTGGAACAGGCTGCCCAGGGAGGTGGTTGAGTCACCTTCCCTGGATGTGTTCAAAAAAAGGGTAGATGAGATACTTAGGGATATGGTTTAGTTTAGGATGCGAATGGTTGGACTTGATGATCTTAAAGGTCTTTTCCAACCTTGTGATTCTGTGATTGTGTGATTCAGAATTGGTAGTCACCCTTGTAGGAAGATGCAAATAAACTACTGGCTTTTTGAGGTGCAGTGGCCTGCCGTCACACCTCTTGGGGACCCTGCAAGGCCTGCTAGCAGCCTCAAGCCCAAGGAGCAACATAAATGCTGCTCTTTTTACTGGAAAAATTTTCAGTTTGAAACCTCTCTTCTGGCTAGTCCATCTCTCAGGTGTGAAATACAGGAACAGAGGGGCAGGGGTGCTTTCTGGAAGCAGGCAGCACTCCCAGAAATGGCACGATGAGCAAAATCAGGAATGTTGCTTTGGTTTGGAAAAGGAGGAGGAGAAGGGATGGTGGGAAGAAGGTGGCTCTAAGGAGAACCATATGAGCAGGAAGGAAGGAATAATTTAGTTTTCTTTACCATCTAATTAAAAAAGCATGGTATGAAACATTTAGACTATGAGAAGGGCTGCGTCTCTGGGACTGCCTATTTTGACTTGCAGGGTGCTCTTGAGCTTGAAGAACGTACTACAGGCAAAAGACTCACTGGCTTAGAGTCACACCTGCCATGTGACATTCACCAAAATGTCTGGGCATGTAAGACATGCAGATTGTTCGCCAGTAAATCCACACTGATTGGCAGAGACCGCTTGAGAGGGAGCTGCACTGACAGCTCGTTCATATAAGCCCAGCAATTGGGAAAATGGAGGTGGGTGGACGTGCAGGGAAAAGCTACTGTTGTGCAGCAGATGTTTTCAGCCTGCTCAGATGGAGGCTTCTTCCAGCTGACACTCAGGGAGGCCAAGCTGAGGGGACACAGATCAGTTCAGGAGTTCAGAGTCCTGTTGACTGATTTTTCTACTGGGGAAATGTCAGAGTGTGTTTGCTCACACTATGGGATGTCTTAATTCTCTCCTCTGATGGTTCCTGTCCGGTTTTCACCGTTGCTGGTTCATGAATTCACTTTAGCCTGGCAACTGGTCAGTGCAGTTTTAGCAGCAGATAGTTGATATTTACCAGGCTAGAGTTAAAAATAATTCAGGCGTTACATCTGAATGTTGAATCTGAGGTAACCAGTCAACACAACAGCACAGCCCATAAGTAAGAACAGATGCAAACTTAATCAGCTGTGTTTCTTTTTGTTTCTATCCCTATGACTTTTCTATTTATTCTGCTAAACTCTGGCTCTCATTTCCCTACAGCAGAGGATGACACCTGAGTGCCAAGCTCGTAGACAGAACTGCCTTCAGCCATCTTTCTGTTGATAACCACAGCAAAGGGCTCATCCATACTTGCAGTCCCAGGACTCGCTGTAATGACAATGTTATGCACCACCAAGGCAGTGCCAGGATGTGCGAGCTGCAGCATGACTGGAACAGGATGTCCTTAAGCAGCTGGTGGCCAGAAAGTTGGGAGCATGTACCAGTAGAAACACCACTGTATGCCTCTCAGCACCTTTGCTTTGGCTTGCAACAGAAGGAGCCATCTCTGACCTATCATGGCAGTACCTGTGGCTTGGTTTATGTTTTTATGTTTCCTTAACCACGTATTCACACAGTGATACTAGATAGCAAGGTAGAAGGCCCCAGGGATTTCTTCTTTGCTGGATGGAATTAAAAATTCCTTCTAGCAGGATGCTGCCCAAGTGCTTATGGCTGTATGGCAAGGGGGATGTAAGCACAGCAAAGCCTCTAAAAATGGTCCCAGACATCTACTACCCAAGTTCCCCAGACCAGGAGCCTCGGTCTTCTGAGGTGGCTGCTGCCCAAGCAGCTCCAAGGATTGAGTGGGAAGTCCTTATGGGTATCAGGGGTGAATAGGGTACATCCTGCTCTCAAGAAGCCTCTCCCAAAACATCACCAGGCTGGACACTGAACTCTGATTTCTGCCAACTAGCAATTATCAGAGATGCTGGACTCTACAACTGAGAGTCCAACAGCTGTTGGTGGAGTTCCTACACCCATTGCTTTCCCTGCCCTGCTGCCTCTGTTAGGAAGGATTTACAAGGTTTGAGGGGCAGGCTGTGAATAGGTTTTATTCTTTGTCCTGTAGGGACACAATAAAGGCGAGTGAGAGATGTGCATTGTGACAAAGTGATTGTGCTTGTGTGTGGTCCTAACAGCATCCTGGGAGCAGACCTGCCATTTTGACACCACAAGACTAGGGTTTCACAGTGGAAGGACATAAATCAGCATTAGTCACCTTGGAGACTGGAAATGAACTGTAAAACACACAGTGTGCTTGGCTACCAAAGTAAGAGCACCAACGTGCCACCATCCACACCACATAAATTTTGGCAATTGAACATAGGTGGGCTGTTACTAGTGGCTGTGGAGACAGAGAGCTGTGTAGGCCAGCTTTAATTCTGCCAGTCACAAGTGCCTAGGGCAGCAACCAGCAGCAGCAGTGATGAACATCCAAAGTATCCTTGTGAAGTGATGTACTGGCCATCCCTGAGTAGGTACCAGGCACAGATTTCCTGGGAGAGGGTCAGGGACCTATTAATTCCCCTGTAACACCCCTCACCTCACATAGCTATCTCACCCCACCACCTCCTCTCTGGGACACATGGAGGTGTCCCAGCCTAGTGCTACCACTGAGCAGTGGGGAAGCAAGGAAAACATGTTCTCATAACTCAGCCTTTCTCTCAGGTATTTGCAAGCAAACATCAAGAGCAACTTTTGGTACATCTCCAAGGTGCTCTTGAGATAATGTGCTCTGGGAAACCCCAGGGCAGACCCTCCATGCTCATGGCTATGCTGTGGTCCCTGCCACTCTCCTTGTGGAGAAACCCCTTCCCCTCACTCAAGGTCCTGGGAGTAGCTGAACATTTATGACAGGTTTTTTTTTTTGTCAGTTTGCAGCTCAGTTCCTGCTCTGACCCACTAGTTGGTTATTTACTGAGTGTTGGATTTAATTATTAAAAATTATATCAATATGAAAGAGGGATTAAAGTAACAATTTATAATGCTGTGATCCAGATTTTTGGAGGTTTCCACCATAACTACAAACACTGTATCTCATCCCACTTGATTTCACAGCCCTGTCTCACTGCTTTTCTTTCTGTCCTCCCAGGAACCAAAAGCAGCACAGGCCCAGGAAAAAGTGAGGCAGCCCAGAGCAGTGTCTCTCTGGAAAGGATGCTATGGGGCAGGAAGGAGGCTTGGTCTCCCTGAGGTTTTATACCAGCTGCATCAAAGTTACCTTTCCTGACCACTGTTTGCACCAGAGCTGCCTATCCCTGGGCAGGACTAAAGCTGTCACTGTGAGGATGGGGCAGCTTTTCCCCTGGGTGGAAGCTTGTCTCTCCCTCGCTGTACCATCACTGCACCCACAGTGGCCTTCAGGCACTAAGGACCATTCAGTTTGGTCCAAAGATGCCCCTTCACCCTCCAGCCTTGCACTCTGCCCTCAGCTAGGCTTCTGCAGTCCAAAAGGATGGCTTGACCTACTCTTTATTTCTATCCTGCAACCTGGGCAGCTGAGAGAGGCACTTTTAAATACCTCAGCTGGCTGGCTTAAAGGGTGCCTGCTGTCAGTTAAGGAGGGGATCAAGGTGACTCCATAACATCCAAAGAGAGTTTCAGCAAGTGCTAGAAGGAATGTTTCCCTCATTTTCTAGGACATCTATCTGAAAAATACTCCCCGAGTGTTAAAAATAATAAACATTTGTTAGATAATAAATTCCAGACTATGCTTTCCTAATAAACTAGATGATTTTGTGAAGACTCCTTGATGATTGAAGGCAGATTCTTTCAAGGTGTTGTCATTTGTTTTGAGCTTTGCTCTTTGTTTCTTGGTTTTGCCTACAGCCTTCTCTATGAAGGAGAATAAAACCTTTAATTGCCTTTAGAGTGATCTTAAGGGAGAAATTCAAGTAACTGACAGAGCAATAAATTCTTACTACAGATCATCACTCATTTTTCCTGTGACTATATTTAGGACTTTTACCACTTGTTGGAGGGGGAGAAAGCAAAGGTTAGTGCCATTTCCCTGCTTTATTACCACAACAGACTGCAAAAATAAAATAAAAGTAAAAATTCCCTCCCTTCATCCAGCTAGTCCAAGTCTATGCAGTGGGACTGTGAGTCATGTCACCAACAGCTCTGCAAGCACAGAACGATTTCTGCCTCCTAACAAATGCAATCCTGTAGCTCAGGATGACAAATTCATGAAACATCTGTGAAAGGTCATGAAACAACACGCCACTTTGGGACAAACAGACTTTCTTCTGAGGTCCCACATTTCAGCAAAAAAGTCTCTGCTTCTCTGCACATGCTGCCAAAAGTTATATTAAAAATATCATGCTATAAAAAAGGAAAAAAAAAAGGTAATATAGCATAGTGCTGCTTTATTTAGGTTTTTTAGCAACCTCAGAAGGGCAGTTGTAATATTTTAAGAAAACAGCAAGCCAGCAGCCAGGCATTAGCATTCTTCACACTAGGCAGATGCTTCCTTGCATCCAAGCCAGATGAGCTTTTTACCTACCTCTGCGGTTCCTTTCCCTCTCTGTGTAACCTGTGCAGCCCAGGAGCTGGAGGTTACATAGTTTCCCTATCTCTTCCTTTTCCATTCTGGAAACTAAGCAAACTAAGACAGCTATCAGGGTGTCTCCAAAGAAAACAGGCTAACTGGGGATAGGGGTGAGGCAAGGGGTGAGAAAGACACTTAGAGCAGGACCTGAAACAAGCTAGTAGAGGCACATCTGCCCATTTGGAAGGGGAAAAATCCCTGCCCTTCGGAGAGCAGAAAGATTTCTGCTTCTGGGGTTGAGTTGGTCTGGGAGAGGTCTGCAGATCACCATGTAGCAGTTTCCAAGCAGAAATCCACTCCTTTGTTTTATAACAGGAGGGAACAATCTGGTCCAGGTTTTTTTTAAAAAAAAAATCTTTTAAATCCCTTGGAATGTAGTTTTCCTTTCTGTTTTGTCATTTACAATTATAATTATAGGTGTTGCTACTGCTCCATCCATTGTTATACCAGACTAATACTTTCCATCATACCCACCAGTTCCAGCTGCTTGTAACTTTGTCAGACTAATTTTCAAGGGCTGAAATCTTCCATGCTCTTTCTCTGTCTGAGGTTAGTTAGGAAATATCCCTAAAAGATCAGAAGTATTCCAGAACAAAAACTATCAGCAAAGGTAGTGTTCTCCACCCACTCATGAAGATCCCTGTGAAGGTTCAGAGAAGGGAGCTCAAATTTGGCAGAAAGACAACAGTGAGGTTAGAAAGGTGTCCTGGCTTTGGCTGGAATAAAGTTAGTTTTCTTTCTAGCAGCCAGTGTATTGCTGTATTATGAATTTATTATGATAATAATATTGGTAACACACTGATGTTTTAGTTGTTGCTAGGTAGTTGTAGTGTCTACACTAAGCCAAGGACTTTTCAGCTTCCCACACCCTGCAAGGTGCGTGAGAAGCTGGGAGAGCACAGCCAGGATGGCTGACCCAGACTGGCCAAAGGGACATTCCCTACCATAGTACATACAGAATTAGGGAAGCTAGCAGGGAGGTGGGATAGCTGCTTGGAAACAGACTGGGCATCAGGGGGTTTCTTCCACAGGCGATGAGCAATTGCGTTTGTGGATCACTTGCTTGAGAGTGTAGCTGGTGGAAGCTCAAACTCTTGCCACACACCCCCCAGGATGTGTGATCCCACACAATGGCTGGTGAGGAGGGTGCTGTGCAGAAAGGACTGTATGGGTTCTCTTGCCACATGGAATACACGGGATATGCTGTGCCAAAATCTCTTTTAAGCTGGTGCTTTGGTCAGTGCTGCAGTGATAGAGCAGCTCTGCGTTCCCCAGTCACCAGGTAGACACATGTCTCAGCCATCTTATCGCTGTCCTTGACACAACCCTGTCTGTAAGGTTCAGGGGGATGAGCATCACAATAAGTTTATGAAGCATTGCTGTGGGTGCAGTGTGCTGATATTTTAAGTTGCACTGATACCAACCCTGCCCTGGTCTTCCCTGGTGCACAGTGGGAATATCTGTGACTAGCTCCTTCAGAGGACTAGCTTTCTGTGTGACCTTCCAGGGCTGGCTCCCCTCCCACAGAAAGGATATTGTCACTGACTGGGTGCAGTCATGCAGCGATAGATATTACTGAGCAGGGGCTCCAAGCTCTAGTTTCCCAAATCAATCTGATGAGTAACGGATGATCTGCTGAGGGACTTAGTGTTCCAAACCTTATTGCTAATATTTCTCATAGAAGTCAAGGATGAGATATGCTTTCTGTACTTAGTGGAAGTAAACAGAAGCTATAAAGCAGGGCATGGTACAGTTTGGAAAAGGGACAGAAAGCACCAGGCAGCCCCCCCCCTCCATGGGCTGAGGGACTCTCAGTGAAGCCACCAGAGAGGAAACAGCCAAACAAACTCTGGCTCATAGTGCCTCCATAGTATCTCCTGAACCACTTCAGCCTGACAAAGGACAAAGTATACCAGCAAAGGTCTCACCATCACGCACCTTCAGCGTTTCCACTGGGTTCCAGGAGATCTGTGGCTCCTGACATCTAATCTAATCCAGCCTAAGGGTTGGACCCAAGAGATGAAGCCCCCCTATCTCTACAGCTGTGTTCAGGTTGCTTTGTGCCACTGATATCTGGAGGAACCAGCAAGGCAGAAGAAAACGCTCAGGTAGAAGGTATTCTGAGTGTTGTTTCACCAAACATGTATGTGTTCATACATATTTTTCAATAGCATTTAAACAAGCACAAATAAATTCCTTTTGCAAATGTGAATGTTCTAAATATCTAGGAGGGTGTGCTCCATTAACTTTTGAGGAAATAAAGGGTCACGAGTGCCAATATTACTGGTGGAAACAAGATGTAAATCACTCACAAAGTCCTATGCACAGCTTTTAATTACATGCTTGAATCATTAAAGCATGTACAAAAATATCATCCTAAATGCATATAAACATATCCTTAATGGACACACATGTTCACATGTATTTCATTTCATTTTAAGGTGGCTTTTGTGTGCTGCTTCCTCTATTCATGGCTAGGACTGAGCATTGATTTGGAATTTCCTTGTCTTTAGTTTCTTGTAATTTTCTTCTTAGGGTAAAGTCTTCTGTTTATTCACACTCCAAAGTTACAGCAACACCATAGATAGGAAAAAATATGCAATTTCAGCTCTTTTGTAGCATTATCCAACCACTTTTAAAAAACTACTCTGAAAAAGTGTTATTAAAAAAAACCTGCTTTCAAAATGAAGGCATTTTTGGGTAGCAAGAGATCTGCTGAGAAAACTGTGCTACTTAACACCCCATTATATAGATATCTACAGATGTTTGACCAGCACCAACAGCACTATAACCCAGCTCAAAGACTAGGCCTTTATGTTATAATTACATTACAAATAAGCTATAAGATAAACCAAGGCACACTTGAGAATTGAGATACAGGTAACCAAATACCACAGAAAAATGTTTTTTTCCCACAAAAAGATTCAGTTCTTTATACAGCTTGAAGCTTTCCCTTGAATCAATAAGCTGCACCCCTGACATACTCCAAACATTACACCTGCTTGTATATTTAGACAATTACCATGCCAGGGAAATATTTTGCTTTCATTTTCACTCCTGGCTCAGTGTTTGTTTCTGCAGATTGCACTGATTCAAAAGCCAGTGACCTTGGCTAATTTGTGAAGGTCAATTAACGCCAAAGCAGAAGTGTTCCAAAAATCCATATACCTCTAGCTTGCCAAGCAAAGGACAAAGTCATAAAATGCACATTAGGATTGAAAAAAGAAATGCAAAAAAGGAGGAAAAGAAAAGAAAGCTGACTTCAATCCTGAGGCCTGAAGGAGAGAAGATGACCAAGAAGACTGATGCAGGAATAAAATACACTGAACGCCTAAGCAGTGAATTATTTCCTTGAATGCTTGACAAACTTGTACGAAAATCTGGGAATCAAAGACTACATGGAAAAATAAAAGCTCCCTGTTTATGGTTGCTTAAAAAAACTTAAAATAAAGCCACAGATGCAACATAAGAGACCAGGTGAAATATGAACAATACGTTACTATTCAGCAGTATGACCAATGTATTCAAAGTATGGGTGGCATAGGGATTTTCTCCCTGTTAAAGCTGCAGCAAAACACAAATGGATCTTCAAACAGAAAAACAGATTCCCCAAGTCCACCTCTGTTTCTACTAGGACTTCAGTGAAAGGTAGAATTCTCCAACAGAGCCAGAGCCTGTGTCCAACTTCTTACCACTCAATGCCTTTTGGAAGCCTAACTTTGAACTTTACTCTCTTTATGTTCACTAAAATTATTCTACACACTGATTTTGCCTCAGCTACTCTATTCACATTGTTAGTTAAATTGAGCTGCTTTACAAAGTACCTAACACAGGCATATATCCCACACTTCACAGTGTCTTAGAGATCATCTCAGTGTTGAACAAGTCAAACTCAAAAATTTTGGCAGGGGATGGGTGAAGGAGGAGAGGCACAACACAAGTTCTTCATGGCAGAAAGACCATAATTCGAAACATGGCTCACATGAAGTTCATTTCAAGCACCACTTTTCACAACCAAGGCTCCCTGGATGACAAATCCTTCCTGAAAGCACACAATAACTAGTCGAAAGCACACCCACTTTGGGAATATATAAATACCCTGTGACTGGTTAGAGCTACTCATGTCTTAACTTCATATATTATAGTTGTTTCAAAATACACGAGAATTTCGAATTATACTGGTTGGATCTTTTTTACAAGTAGCTGTAGTATGCTGGAGGCAGACCTTGGAGAGCAAGATGATGTGAAGCACGACCTACCTTTACCTTTCCTTTAATTTTTATTTTTAACTAACAGAATCATTGAGATCTTCACATTACACACTGCAAAGCAAAAAATCTGTTCATCCCAGGGTCTCATACAGAAACCAATGCCTGTGGTTTTCAATGCACACCTCAAAGGAAGGTGGAGCCCAGCGTTTTCACTTTGTAAGCAATAAGAGAGCATCACAGGGAGTAAAGTGACCTCCCTAAAACCACGTGACAGTTTGCTGACAGAGATGGAAAGAGAATCCACATCTCTGCCATATTTCAATGCCTTTATCCTTACCTGAACCAGTAAGCAAACTGAAACGCAATGGAGAGGAGCTTGCAGTAACCACTACTCCTCATTAAGTTCTCCCCTAATGATTGCCCAATGAATTTGGTGCCAAACAACTTCCCAGTTGAACTGCTACACAGTTTTCTTCACAGCAGACCTGGGAATACCTGGAGTTTACAAAGAAAAATAAACCAAACCACCAAGATTTTCCATGTAATCCCAGCATGGAACTGCCTACTGGCAGGCTTAATGTATTTTTTTTGTTTAAACACCTGGGCAAAGCACTTCCCAACTTATAAACTCACTTTTATGATAACAATTGCAGAAATGGTAACTGAAATTGTAATTATTCTTATTCTGAATCCTTCCTTATTGTTCAAAACTGATTTTTCCAAGCAGACATCAGCATTTATCTTTCTTCAGATAACTAGACACAATGCCTTCTCTTCCAGTGGGTTGGTTGAATCAATAAAACATACAGACCTAAACTTTCTTAAGCTTTATCTGTGGTTTTCTCTGGGAAACACCTCAATTTCAGTCTAGTTTTTGTGCTCCAAAGGATTGAGCAAGTTGCTGAAGTGTTTGCTCAAGCTAATACACCTGTTGGCCGGCACAATTTAAGAACATCCCACTGCAGCACGTTTAAAACTGTAACTCACTTGCAAGGACAAGAGCAGTCACGAAGCAGTAACTTAGCTCAAAATAGGTATGCAAATCTTGGCTGTACTGGATCAGTAAGCCACCTGCTAGAAAGTCATTTGCATCTACTTAAGCAGAACTTGGTTTACTGGAATACAGACTGCTTTCTTAAATATCTATTAGGATCTAGGCAGGCCAAATTTAATTTCTTAATGGAAAAGGTCAAATTGTGCAATCCACACACTGAAGAAAATTTTGAAGAGCTAGGAGTGACAGCATTAGGTGGGCCTGTGTTCATGTAACCAAATGAAATCTCCAAAATCAATGCCAAGATCGCTTTAAAGGCAGATGTGAGTTATCTAACGTGCTCGTACGTGGGAACGCAGCTCTCCCTGCACCGACAAGTTGAACACCGGAGCATGCAGCCTCCACTCCAGGTGAACCAGCTTTCTGCAGAAGGTGAATCACAAAGCTTTATCAAAGCAAGGATTTCTTCTTTCTGCAGAGACAATAGACGCCACCCTGAGGTGCCGAGCGTGGCGGTTTCTGTAATGTAATACCTCTGCCTGCCTGCCATCACCTCTCCAAGATACGAAGTCTACGGGCTGCCAACAAACAGCCCTACCACAGAGGATGTTTGATCAAACGGAAGTGTTTTCGCTACGCAGGATTGTGTCTGGCCCTGAATCATTTCCAACCCTGCTTCATGCCAGCACTGCAATAAATCCATTGAAAAGAACGGCGTTGCAGCAGCATAAGCCCAAAAGCCTACAGTCTCCCTACCTTCTGTGGGCTCATCTGTTAAAATAGAGACCACCTCCCTTGGCCTGTCACTGCTGAGACCAGTGGAAACCTGTACCTGCTACTGAAACGGAGCTGATGCCTTTATGGGCTGTATTTTTTCACTAAAAATGTCATCAGGGCCCGGAACAGGCTGCCCAGGATGGTAGTTGAGTAACCATCCCTGGATGTGTTTAAAAAAAAGGGTTGATGAGGTACTTAAGATATGGTTTAGCACAGGACAGGAACAGTTTGACTCGATAATCTTAAAGGTCTTTTCCAACCTTGTGATTCTGTGATCTTTAATCAGAAAATTACAGGTGTGGCTAGACAGCCACATCAGAGACAGGCCAGGCATCAACAGCTTTGCCACAAGTACCTCTTTTATATAAAACTTCTCCATAAATTACCTTTTCGAAACTTTCCCTGTGGATCTCATGATGTGCCATTCTGTGTGAGTACCTCAACAGGGCCTGATTTTAGGATGCTGGTGTCTGCTGGGCTGGAAAGGGTGTATGATATCTTGGATACAACCAAAGCAAACTTGAGGCATTGCTCTTTGTTGTTGACTGGAGACTGACAATAATACTGCTACAGATTTTAGCATCAATGTGGTAGAAGAACAGCTGAATATCCAAAGTGCACACTAGTGGTGTACACCAGCCTTAAAGCGAGACATTTTAAAGAATGCTCATTAGGTGATTTAAGTATTTACATAGCCTGTTTTCCTATCAGTCTGGTTTTGCTTCACTATCACTATTTTTTCTGCAGCATAGATGTGCCTGTACAAAATCTATCCAGCACATACAACCTAAGGGTGGAACATATGTGTCTGATAAACGGCCTGTTACAAGCTTATTGTATTTCAGGATTGTTCCACTTCAGTTTACAATTTGTTTTATGTTCTTTTGAAACCGTTTCGGTAAAACTGGGATTAATTTAATACACATTTTATTAAAATTGCTTGCAGTAGGGTAAGCCAAAATCATGACGTACAACAGACACCGAGTGACTGAGCTGCCTATAGCGTTCAGGGCAATTAAAAATAAAGCATGTCAAACTACGAATTCCACAAGCGTCCCGATTTCCTGGCCTCAATCACCCTGTCTCGGATCCACGTTAGAGTGAAAGCTCTTTTATACAACTCAGCCTTTCCCTTAGACAAAATGATAGGTATATCATGAAATTATTTCCATGCAGCCACTGTGTTCAAACAATAAAATTCTCAGTCCAACTCGTTTTGTAAATATGCTATGGCTGCTCAAGGGCTCTCTGAGCTCATGTGATTGGATTGATGGCCCTCAATGGTCAAAAGAAAGGAAAATTATCTGCTGGGATTTTTCCATCTGGTTTACATTGCAGTTCAAACTCTACGGATCAAAGAAAAAGCATTTTCTCTTTCACTGTGTTATCTAGCACGAGCCAAAGTATTTTTGGGTCTGTTCAGTGGAAAAGCAAGAAGAGCACCACTTTAGGGAAACTACCCCTATTTTTATGAGTTTTAAGTCACTTTTTAAAGTCAGAACAGAGTAATAGACATGGGCACCAGCCATGTGAGTGTGAGTGCAGGGAGCTGAACAATGAAATCTTTGCTTGGTTTCTATTTGGCCCTTAAGAAAAGCAGTGACACCCATTCCTAGAAAGCTAATCAAGTGCCTGCAAATTTAAACATAAGTAAATCTTTGGCTTTTCGCCTCCACAAATCAATAGCAGCTAACCCACACTGCCTTGTTAGCAGAGTTGGGGTAGAGATAGGAAAAAAAAGTCTTTTTAAGAGAGAAACAAGAAAACCCACCCCCACCAAACTAAAAAAATAATGTGCAAGGAATATGAAATTTAAAAAAAATTTTTTTTTGCATCCTGAACTTCCCAGAAACACAAGAAATAAAGAAGCTTTGAACAAGGACATACTATTTTCCTGACTTCAAAAAAAACCAAAAAACCCAACCACAAAAACCAAACCCCAGATTACTCCACAACCAAACAGAAAAAGCATGAAGTAGCTATAGTTTTGCAACTTTCTCTCTCTTAGGCACTAGAAAGATATTTAGTAGCTATAACTTTCCAATTAGCCAATATCAAACTATGCCACAGAGAGACAAAGGAAGTTAGTTGCAGAGTCGACGCCTTATTCTGGACTGCTAACAGTCTTTTAGTTGTACCAGTGTTTTAATGGTGGCCAAGAATCCAAAACTTTTTAAAACTTGCTGGATTTAAACTCAGAAAAAGCATAGATATTAATTAGATGTACAGAATGTACCCATTAGACCTTCATGGGAAGGCCCTCAGACAACAATTGGCACGGGTGACTCAGTGGGCTTTATCTGCAACATCTGTGAAGAGCCCAGCCTCACAGAAGGTAAGGAACACCACACGTGGGAGCAAGCACAGACATGCGGATTGTCCAGCTGCTGGAAAAAACACCTGTCTGCAGGAAAACCAGACATTTTTTACATCGATCTAGGAAAAGAATATACCCAAGACCAGGCCAAAGCGCACATATTCCGAATAAGAGAAATTTCAGCCATGGAAAGGAAAAAATATCAGAGTTCAAGAGCTAGTTACATCCACTGCCTGGAATATTAGGTTGGATTTAGATGAGATGATTATTACAAATGGGACATGACTACATTGATTAATGTGACATCTGAATCTAAAATAAAGATTTTGCAGAGAAAGTTGACTCATGTGGAATACAGATGAGTAAAAGTTAAGGCATATGCAGGGCAGATTGTTCCCTGTAAGGAGGAAGAAATTCTTGAGAAAAAAGAAGTTTGCAATTGCCTGTGGAAACTGAATACCTGTTCTTGGGTTGAAAAAGGTGTAACTGGTGTTGAGTCCATTCAGTGAACCAGTTCCTGCCTTGTCCAGAGATTTATCTGCCATTTACCATCACCAGGCTATACATGACAGGGAATGGAGGGGGAGTGGGACTGCAGTTAGTCCAATCTTGACATGATGTAAAACTAAATGTAAGGAAGAGTACACTGAAGGAAAAGACAAATTGCCAACAGGTAAAGAAATATAGACATCGCGTTACTGTCTGGTTTTAATATTAGAAAACTTCTTAAAACAGTGAAGATTGTTCAAAACACGTGACAAAAAAGGCAGAATGAAAACAGTCTGAAATGTGCACACATATTTGTGCACAAGTGTTAAATCCATGGTACAAGTTTGACCTGGGAATATTTGTTGATGTTGACTGAGTAGTGGTTCTTCATTACTCTTGTCACTATGCAGATCTCCTTAAAGACTATATGATCTCATATAGAACCTCTATATTTGATACCTATGGCAAACCAGCTGAGAGCAAATGACAGCCATTGGATCACAAATTAATTATGTTTCCCAACAGCTGTGATTTGAGCAACATTACTTCATAGCCAGAGAATGACCTTAAGGTCTCTTACAGAAATCAGCGTCAATATTGTTAAAAAGACTTTTTAAAAACCTAAAAAGTTAAGTTTGCCTCTGTAGAATGCTAACCTGCAGAGCAACACCCCTGGGACCATCACCTGTTGAAATCTTGCTGTGGTCCTGAATACAACGCAGGGCTCTGGATTCTACGTGGCACTGGGTTTTAGCCAAGAGGTACTGTGGAATTGAAGCAGCTTTTCAGAGCAAACTAAACAAGGACTTTAGCCACAGAGATGTTGAAGAAGAAAATCCCCCTTAA
The DNA here is from genome assembly GCA_020800305.1 of Porphyrio hochstetteri. Taxonomy (NCBI): domain Eukaryota; kingdom Metazoa; phylum Chordata; class Aves; order Gruiformes; family Rallidae; genus Porphyrio; species Porphyrio hochstetteri. Next base: position 131,480,341 of record CM036906.1, on the reverse strand, counting down.
AACAGATGAGATGGAGGTGAAAGTCAGTGTGGCAGCGAAGGTTTCATGACAGCACAAAGCAGAGAGACAGCACTGAAATTCCATGCATCAGTGATGGGAGCAGAACATATAATGGGAGGTCTCAGGTTTCTGTGAGTCCCCAAGCACACACATATTATTACATACTGGAAAAAAAAGAAAGGGGGGAAAAGAACAAGCCATGAACCTAGAAAGAAAGCATTTCCCTGGCAACAGCAGCATAGGCTAATTTCTAAATAAACCCCAATGGAGAGGCAGCATGAACCAACTGAGGAAAAAATACATCTGGGAACGGTCGTGAATGTAGGTGGAACCAAGAAAATCTAGCACACTGTTTTAGTATTCCTTTGCAATTGAGCACAATCGCCTTGGGCTGTAATGTTTTGTTCAGGTCTAGAAAGAGCAGGATATAGGAAGTACAGGAAAACAGATTTCTTCACAAGCTCTGGGATTAGAGGATTTAGAATAATTTATAATGTATTTAATGTTAGTTCCTCTGCTGCTTATGAAGCTGCTAGAAACAGATTAAAGTTTAATGTATGCATTTGTCATGCATACAATTAAAAGAAAAATCCCATCTCTGATTGTGACTTGTTTACAGAGACTAATAATTACCCAATATATCCATGTGAGACAGGCCAGCAAGTACATAGTCTGTCCCACAGCAAGATATGCAAGTGTAATTTACAGTCAGGAAGCTTGATTCTCTTGGAGAAAGTTGGTAGTACATGGTGAGGAAGAAGATTAAAAAGCATTAGACATTTTAGACATGTAAACTTTCCTTGTGAGAGCAGTTCACATTGCCTGATATGTTCTTTTCTATAATACTGGTGTTATTGGCCAGAAGCCAAATTCTCTGGTCAAGTTCACAGAAAGCTCTGATGCGAGCACAGGCTCAATTGCAGAGATGAGAAGCAGTTCTTGAAGTCTGTATCTCAGATGATATGAAGAACTACTAAAATAAAGAAATAATTAAACCCTGTCCGGTGAAATAAATCTCACTGCCAGCTTATTGCAAATACTTGTGGACAAGATGCTCAGCAGATGTGCAAGTGTGTAGTGTTGCTGACTTGAGCAGCACAAAGACAAGTTACCCTGGGTAGAGCAAAGCCCTACGCCTTCAGCCAGCAAGGTTTACTTCTGTGGAGGTTTGCATGGGTAACGCTTAGATTGCTGAGACATTTCCAGAAAGAAAAACATGGGGCTAAGCAAAATATTTTTTTTTTAAATAAAATGAATGATTGCCCTCCAAAAATAGAAGCCTTGCACAGAACACGAGTTTGCCTCTTGTTTCTGCTAACAGGAACACCTCACAACTCCAAAACTTCACTCCCCTGTGCTGACACCCCTATACAAGCCCTGCATGAGGCTGATAAAGAACATAATCCTGTATCTGCAGACATATAGCTGTCCTGCTGTGACAGCTTTCTGTTTTCTGCTGCTAAGGCATTATATTTGGCACATGAAGCAATTGCTAACTACCACATATGGCATCCCTGCCCCATAGGAGGGACTTTATGTAAAGTTATGCTATCCATCCTTAGATGGCCTCAAGCCTGCAGTAACATGGGCAAACAGCCCTGGCAGTGTCTGCCACGTTATCAGGTTGCCCAGATGGGCTCTGGGCAACCATGTGGACTCACCGCAGGTGAGCAAACCAAGGAGCAGCACAGCCTGCAAGGCCCCACCTGTGGCTAAGGGCACCCCGGAGGAGCGTGGAAGGGATCTCTTCACTCTACCAGCCATGGGACCTGGCAGCACGAACCAGCAGATTTTGTGCTTTGTAACATGTAAAGCGCACTGAAGAAGCTTCAACCATTCTGGGTGAGAGACAAACACATTTTTGTGCATCATTAGAAGCCTTGTATGGGCTGACGTTTGTAGTTTGTGACTGTACCTGGCTGCCCAGCACAGTGAGGTAATAAGCTTCTCACTAGGTCAGGCATGGTCCCACAAACCGTAGAGCAGTCCTGGCACCAGCACTCTTTCATGTGCACCTTCGCAGGCCAGATGTTTGCGTTTTACAGCCTACAATAACAAAGACATGAGGCCCGCTGACTGCAGGCAACAGCACTCCAGCATCTCAGGCCTGATTTGGGGTTTGTCTTCAGCAGACATTCAAGGTGCTTGTGACAGTTTTCTGTCGGCTCTTGAAGACAAAAGCTTTTTCCCAACGGATCAGTTGAACAAGCCGAAATACCTGTTTTGGCCTTCATCCCAAGGCAGCCTTCATAGCTCGCTGAAGCAAGTTTTAGGGTTTTTTTTGCTTTGGAAAAACTCAACAGAGGCATTTAACCTCAGCCACATGTCTCTACATTACTAATATATTTTTACTACATTATTGAAGCCTGGTGGATTAGAAAGCCTGCTGCATAAAGAACACTCTGCAACTCTTTGCCAAAACTCAGGGGGAGACTAATTTTAACCAATCATCATCCAATCTCCTCCTTATGGGCTGTACTAATTTTCCAGGGATAAATTCACTACAGCACTCGGGATTCTATTATTTAGGCTTCAAAAAAAAAAAAAACCCAAAACAGAATTACATGATTACATAATGCAGGAACACTTTCAACTCATTACTATTATGAAAAAGCAAATAAAAATCCCAAATTTAACATGCCCAGAGTTGTTGCTTTGGGAAAAGGCTTGGTATAGGGGAAAGCAGTGCAAGAAAAAAAAACCCTTTGGGCTTTAGAGCATGACTCAGTAGCCATGAGTTATTGCTCCCAATGCAAACCAACACCTGCTTGTACCTTCCCTTTATATCACGAATACAGGTGAGACCAGTGGCAAGCTCAGGATCACACCAGTGAGCAGAGCTAGCCAGAGAAACCACAGCAAGGAAAGAGCCTGTCAAAATCTGGGGTTAATGAACTGTGCATTGGCACCTCGAGACTCTCACTGCATTCCGATGAGTGGTTAGAAACGGAAATTAAAACCACCAGCCAAGCTAAAACCATGAAAGGAGGAAGAGATTTACACTCACCTGCATGGAGAGTTTTGAATCCCTCATTCCCTCAAGACAGACTCTTAACTCTCCCAGGAGGGACTGTGGTTTGCCAGGATGCTTTGCCCATACAGATTTTCCACATGAACACCCAGTACATATAACTTGTACTCCATGAACATTGTATGTTACTAGGGGTGGGACCCGCAAACAAAAAGGCAAAGGTGAACCCACATGTTAACTAGTTTTTACTCACTTCTGCTTTTAACATAACCTTGGAGAGCACACTTAATTCCTTTTCCATATTAAACACACTCATGCACTCCTGCAGGGGGGTAGACTATTGAGAACTCTTTTGTTACTTTTGTTTTCAGGTCTGTAAGGAAGATTTCAGGGAGCTGTTACTTTTTGAAATTCTTCCCCAACTCAAACACACACACAAAAGAGAAAAGTCAGCCTCTCAGCCTCAGTGCTCTCTTGTGATCTCTTTTGGCAGCCTGTTTTGCCACAAATGGTTTAGGATCCTCTAAAACAGGAGGAGATTAACAAAGCTCTAGATTATCTGAAAAAAAAAAATTTAAAAAATCTATTACCTGTGAGCCAGAAGCAAGTCTGAATTACAAACTGAAAGCATTTTAGAGATAAGATGCTTGATGAGTTGCTGTATAGCTGGAAAGAGTATTTCATCAACAGTTTTTCAGGTAAAATAATTCCCACCATGTGAAAGATGCCTTCCTCTTTTTTTCTTTTAACTGTGGAAAAAAAATGACGAATCTAACATATAAGCCAACTGAAATCATACAGTCACAGAATCACAGACTGGTTTGGGTTGGCAGGGATCTCAGAGATCATCTAGTTCCGAACCCCCTGCCATGAGCAGGGACATCCTCCAGTAGACCAGGGTGCCCAAAGACCCATCCAACCTGGCCTTGAACACTGCCAGCACATCATAAATATCTGCATTTTTTTGAATTAAACTGTTTGGTCTTTCTGGTTTTTGAGGCTCAAAGAGCTGCAGTTTGAAGTATTACTTCCCATTTTACTCCAATGCATTTTACCAACTAACTGTGGTCAGATCAATGCTGCCTTCCATGGGAATTTTGATCACAGATTATTAGCAGGAGAAACACAGGCCAGCCTAGAGCAGTGCTTATGCAGAACTGAAGCGTGAGACTGTCAAACTGGAAATTTCATGAGGCACTGCAACAGCAGACAGGACATCATCTCGTTTTGACCTGAGCTAGAACAAAGTATTCCTGCTCTGTATGACATCTTATTCCAAAATATTTTGATCAGCTGGGAAGCTGCTCTCCAGAACACCTGGAGACCCCAGTGCGTGTACTTTGGATTGGCAAATAATGAGCCATGCATCGTGTACGTCTTTCAGGAATCCCTGTGGTCACATCACACACCAAACACCATCTCAGTGTGACTGGTCTACAGAGGGAATTTCCCTGCCTCAAGTTTCAAATCAGCTGAATTTCCAGGATTGTTCAGATCAGTTTTAGGAAGAGTCTCCTTCTCTGGAGATATTCAAGACTCGTCTGGATGCCTATCTGAGCAATATGAGCTAGGGAGCTGCTTTGGCAGGGGGGTTGGACCCGATGATGTCTGGAGGTCCCTTCCAACCCCTATGATTCTGTGATTCTGTTTCTTCCCCTCTTCAATTTCAATATAAAGTAAGCTCAGAAGCTTCTAGCCTAGCAGCGCTTTAAGGAGCATAGAGCACACAATGGTTCATTTGGGCCAACAGGACAGCTGATCACTGGAATAAGGAAACAGAGAGGGGCAATCTGACCAGCCACAGATGGTGGAAAGGGGAGAAGGTTTTCTGACCTACTTCATTCTAGGAGATTGTGAGCAGGGACAACCCACAGAGATGTCTATTTACTGCTCTGTAGAAAGCAGACTAAAGCCCCACAAACAAGTGAGAGACAGGGTTTCCTTATTAACTGAGAAATTGAGGCAGAGGTGGGTGGATATTCATATGGCCTAACTTTTGATACCTAGCATAAGTCTTTCAGGTTCTCTGTAGGTAATAGCAGGAGGAAGAGACAGACACACCTCCCCAGGGTCAGACAGTTTATCTAAATTACGCCTCTGCTATAAATCCCCTCCTCAATAGAGGAAGCATCACTGTCTTTCTCCATTAACAATGTTAAGGAGTCTAGTTCCTGACTTTAGCATAATCAGTGCCAGAAGCTTGTTGCTGTTAGTACTACCAGCTTGTTTTCTCTCTTTGTAGTGTCAGAGCAGCAGAGCAGGCTGTTCTCTGATCTTCCCTAATGGTTTCTGTCTGCTTCCAAACAAAAGAAAAGCACACTTTGCATCTCATTTGTGATGAGATACCAACATACTGGTACCAGATATGCACGCAGCAAACACTAGTTTTACAATAAAAAACAAGCTAAATATTAATAAACATCGTAAAGTCTTCTTCATGGGGACCTATGTGCAGAAAACAGCTTAGAGGACTGTGGAAGCACAGGGGATCACTGGGAGCCATGGCTGATCCTATTCCCCAAGCTACAGTAACTGTGTAGCCACTGAGACACTAAAGAACTTAAAGATAACAGAAAGGATAAAGGTATAGACATGCAAATAAAGCAAGCAAAAACATCCCACCTTCTGCTGATAGAAGATTGGCTGGCTAGCAAGAGGTAGCCCACCCCAAACATGCAAGAAGAGGCAAGGCTGTGATTGCTTTTATCAGGCCAGCATGCCCAGCTGATACCGTGGTTGAGCTTTTTGGGGTATGAATGCCCTTCTCTGGGTCTGAAATAGAAACAGCAACTATCAGGCCAAGAGTACACAGGAACAACCAGCATGAACTGTGCCACAGCTACACCTAGGCTGCCTTACTGTGTTCAGGATGCTTCCCAGTGAAAACGTTCAGCTGAGAACAAATAGTGAACTCGGGCCAGATGGTTTCCCCACTGCCACTCACAGAGGTGCTGTCTGCCCCTGCCTGAGTGGCTGTTTTTAGAGGGGGACAGCATCTATATCTGCAAAGATGGTAGGAAGCAGCAAGGCAGTAAGATATTTTCAAGCCTAAGACAAAGATAAAAGCCAAGTGGAAACACTCAACAAAACTTTCCTCCTTTGAGCTGCCTTCCTCCTAAGGAGAAACAAATGTTTTATCCTCACAAATGCTACAAAGGAAAAGCTCTGAAGTATTTTTATTGCTAAAGTTACCTATTTTAGAATAAGCAGTTAGGGTTTTTTTCTCCAAGTTTTAGCCTACCTAACCCAAAAATATTTAAGCATGAGAGAAGAAAGAGGGAAAAGAAAAGAGTAAGAAGGGGCTTTAAACTCTAGGAATATTTTTTCTGCAGTGAACTCGGAGTGACTGAGGTTCGTAACAAAAGTTGAGCATGTAATATTTTCCACTGCTTACGGTTCCCTTCTGAACTTCCATTTTGTGGGAATACACTTGGATCACTGCTGACCTGTCTCTGGAAAAGGCTCGCTGTGTATTTTGGCTTGGCTTCCTTCCATTTCTACTCTAAGTCTGTTCCCCATTTCAACATCTCTTATTGCCACATTCCCAAACATGTTACACAACCCTAAAGAAGCGATTTATAGGAATATTAGTAATTCAGCTGTGACCAAACAAGCCCTTTTCCCTTCTAAGAGATCATTCTCTCCTGGGAAGCACAGTTGTGCGGCTGTTTGCTCGCTTGTTTACAGCATTGCGCTGGACGCGCTATTTAGACAGGCAGAAGACTCGAGGCAGTGTAAATCTGTGAAAGCCAGTGCTCTGCGGCAGCTTGCAAAGCAAAACCTGGCTGGAGGTCTTCTGTGAAGACTCTTCCAAAAGAGCTTCACACATGAATGTGTAACCTTCCTCCAGCCTACAAAATCATGCCAAATGCAGGTACAGAGAGATCCCGCTTTGATGTTTACAGCCTGGGGCAGCACCATCCCCGTGAGGCTCTGTGAGCACTCTGGGAATATCACCAAACACAGGGTACTTTTGTAATGCCAGCAGATACGAGACTACGAGGCTGCATAACTTACCCCAAGACTGGCATTACTCATGAACGAGGAGTACCTCAAAGGCAGTCTCACCAAAAGTACTGAAGTTCCCAACTGTTGCCTGATCTTGCAAGCGCTGTTTGCTTGAACACTAGTTCCCATGGGATACTCCTCCAGGCTGTCAGTTTGCTAAGTCAAAGACCTTCATTTTAAATATTTTGTCAGAAGATTACACCAAGTTCAATGTTAACTTGTCTGGAAAAAATGACCCCCACTACGTGAACTTACTACCTGATAAAAACGTCTCAAGACCTTTTCATCTGCCTCTCTGCAGAACAAAAGCTTCCCATTCATAATAGTAAGTGCATTTTACTGACCTTCATTTGTCCTTCATACCCTGCTCCAAATGTTGCCACCGTGCAGAAGAGCTTGCCAGGTGGAGAATCTACCTGACGCAGTTTACAGCCCAACACATTAGCTTGAAATCAAATCACTGACTTCAAATTTAAGCACTCATTACAAGCTGCAGCTCATGGCCACATTTATTTCTGCTTGGCTGTGCCTCCGGCACTGATAAAGACCTTTGGAAAAAGATTTGTGTCATGAATTAGGGGCAGTAATTGCTCAAGCCACCTCCTCCACATTCAAGTCAACCCAAAGGAAGTCCTGTAGTTATCCTGTGCTCTACCCTGATCATATTCATTCCTCCATCATGCAGTCGGTACGACCTAACACCAATGTTAAGCAGAGAACTGTGATCTGTTAAGCATAGAAATGAGAAAGAAATCAATAGAGACCCTCTGGATGCAGGTCAGGGAGCACAGGCACAGCAGCAAGCTGCTGAGGCAGCAGTCACAGCAGATGGCTGCCTGACACCCATCCAAAGGTAATGCAGGTCTACTAAAAGCAACACACCCAACCTCCCATGTCAGGATGCACGGACACGGACTCACAGATGTGAAATAGCATTTTTCCATGTAAGGCTACTGAAGTAACCCTACAGCCCTCACTAGCTTCAGTTACAAGCAGATTTTATATATATCTGCCTCAAAGCAGTGAGCTCCGCAGTCTGCCAAATAGCAACACCGTATGTCACCACAGAGAGGTCTTCATCAGAAAGACTTACTCACATGTAGGACAAAAATTAGTATCTTCATCACTGGTGCCACACAATTACTAATAATATCCTCAGCCTGAGAATGTGGGTACGGAATAACACCCACATACCTGCGCCCGAAGTGACAGATACCATCCTCACCATACGCTGCTCCCTCTCAAGCAATATCACTGGCTTCACAATCTTTTCTGGCTGCAGCTAGTGCCTGCCTACAGGACAGTGCAGTGAAACATTACTGCATCTGCAGCTGGACATCTAGCCCCTGGGTTACACGTGGTCAGTGTGGGGTGACCAGCCTAACAGGCCATTTCACCTGGCACCTGCTCACCTGATGGCAGTTTGTCTCTGGCTCGTGCAGTTATGGCATACGTTCTGGTCAGGGATCACCAGGGCCATATCTGTGTGTGGACAGGATTCAGCACAACGGGCCCTTGATAGCTCTAGGGAGCTCCAGCCTGGAGCAGAAAACACAGTTTGCAGTCTTGCACCACTGGATCCATACACTTGGGTTTGTTTGGTCTGGCAGATAAAAGCTACTCTCTATCTGCCATCCCTTTCAGAAGTAAAGCATCAAGAAAAAGTTATTTTTAACAATCTTCCTGGCAAAACTGAGGAGTAACAATGAAGCACGTGGCAGGGACAGGAGCAAGGGGCAGGGTGAAGCAGAAATGTCATAAGCTGCTCCCCACAAAGTTGCATAATTGTGTAATACACCCCCAGATTCTAAATGTCAGCACTAACGAGTAGGTTTTCTCCTGCCTCTCTCCGTTTTCCATTTCTTTCCAGGGCAGAACCAAAGCCTATGTAGGCAGTAACAAGGGAATGAGTAGGCAAACCAAGTGACAGATATTTGTCAAAAAAATTGGACAGAAAATTCCCACATCCTCTACAAGGATTTTAGTTGCTATAGCATCACAAAAATAGCATTGGGCTATGAAGGCACTGTCAACCAGTAACTTTCTCTCACTGTCCAAACTGTGGAGGGGTAAACAGGAGAAAAATACAAGGCAAAGGCCAGAGTCATAAGTTCTTAGGAGCCTTTGGGACAGAAAAAAAATAGGTTTGAGCCCCCCATGTGAACTTTCTGAGAAATAATAAAGTTGATGAAAACCTGCCATATCCAGACTCAATATAGACACTTACCAATAGCTGTGCCAGCACAGTATGATCTGTCAATTTGCTGGCTCCCCTCGACAACAAATAGTTGAAGTTCTTTTATTGAGGACACTTTATCCATCTTCAGGCTGAAATACAATGCATCCCAACACACCAGAACCTGATCAGATGTGCCATGAGATACTAGGGATGAATTTGAGGACTTGTTACCCAAGTTTTCTTCTGTGGCAATTTTAACTTCTTGGTACTAAAGCAAAGTTCAGGGAAAATGCATTGCCTGTTGTTTCTAAAGCACTTTGAAGATAGGATAACATGAAACACAGCTTTTATTAGAACACCTGGGAAGACATTTACCAGAGCATCCCAGGGCTGAATGCCATAAGCCAGAGAAAAGAACAAACCTGGGCTGGGAAGAGACCCTGGGTGTCTGGTGCGATGCTTCTACCACAGCTGCAAGAGAAAAAGGGTAGATGTGCCCCTTCTTCTGGGCAAGAACAGAACAAAATAAAGTGGGGGAAGAACATGTAATACTTTTGTTAGAAGCAGATATGGCCACAAGAGGATGCAGCTAAGACAGAATGGTTCAGACTCCACATTTGCTTTTGTCCCCATCTGGCCTTCATGTCCACCTAAATCTTGCTACCACAGCATCTGATCTGCTGGCTTGAGTCCCTTGGTAGATACTCCAAAGGGACCAGAAGCCTCCTGATCCCCCACTGCTGTCACCACATAGGAATATCCTTTGGGGTGGTGGCGGCATGGGACCAGTCCCCAGTTCTTTAATAATAGGACTTCTTGGGGCTTCTCCCCAGTTCTTTAATAATGGGACTCTTCTTCCCCCATGCAAGCCAAAACGCTTCCTTTCTTCCTACTTACCATTCATCTCTCAGAGTTAATGAATCAGAATAAAATCAGACAGGGCATGGGGAGGCTCTGGGGGCAATGATCTCAGCCAGTGATGTCCTTAGGGCCATGACAATCCCAGCCCTTGCCTTGAACACAAGGTCAATGTCAGGCGGTTCCTGCAGGTGTTATTTTGTTAGGCTGATTGCTTCTTTGTTTTTAACCCCACATTTGGAAATGAAAGCAACTTCTAATCAAGAAGAAAGTGCCGAGAAACAGGCAGGATTTTCAGTTTCATCTTTAGTGAGGGTGGTGGCACAACAAGGGTGTTTGCAGCATTTTGTTCTGCTCCAAGACACCTCCTGCATAATTAGCCCTTTTGCCACTGTGAAACTATTCAATATATATCTGCCCTAGTAAGCAGCCCATCTACCCACAGCAGTCAGGTAAACAAGCAGTCAAGCAAACACCACTTTGATTTTTCCATACCTGTATTTTTGCATCCTCAGCAGGGCAGGTATTTTATTTCCATTAGAAATTTCCATTTTCAAACCACTCTTCTCTCATCCATGACAGACATAAGAGAGGACAGTTAACTCACACCTTTCCTAAGGCCACCTCATTCCAAAGCCTGTTATCATCTAGATGCTCAGGAAGCTTTCTCTGTTCCTCTGGAAAGGGAGAAAAATGCATCAAATGAACAATTCTGCACACTGTGCTATCTGTGAGTTTGTGATACCAGTAATGCAGTTTTGTCCCCAAGTCCTCAGTTGTTCTTCTTAAGATAACTGACCTAAGTGTGAGTACTTCTACTCAATAGTTACCTTTCTTCCAACTAAATTCATAGTTTTGGGGTAGGTTTGTTTGATTTTCCCCCAAAATACTTGATATCCTTAAGCAGTGACTAAAGATAAGATTGCTGCTTTTCAAAGAAGCCAAGCCTGTGAGAGTTCCCATCTCTTCCTCTTTAAGCGCACTAATAGAAATAGGAAAAAAGCAGAAGGTTCCCCCAAAACTTATGGATAATAGAAAGCCACAAAAACAGGTTCTGGCTCTCTCAGTCCCAGGAATTAATGCTCTATTTACTTCTGCAGGGCTCTGGGAAGATCACTGAGTTCATTCTACCAACACATTCATTCTACCTGACACACCAGCCTACCATCCTCACTGCCCACAGTCAAGAAAAGTATTGCAGAACTGAAAACACTGAAGTATCTTAACTTGGCTTTGTACTTCTTTTTTGCCTATATGATACCTGATTTAATCTGGATTCTAATTTCCTCTAAGAAAACATTTCAAACTCATTACAATTATCCCAACGCCTGTTAGTTTCTCAATAACATCTTACATACATTGTAGTAGTTACATCTTCTGGCATTTAGACTCTACAGTATGTTTGCTGTTTGAAAAAGATTACAGCAATTATCCAAACCTGTGCAAGCCAGAATTTTATTCTGAAGTGGATTAATAATTGCCAGCTTGTTTTTCAGCCAGTGAGAAGTTGGAGAGCTTTGTGTCATACCAGAAAGGCAGCAGAAACCAAAGAATTGGAGGGTCAGGAAACTCAAATGGAGAAAAATTATTCTGAAGTATAATGTTTGACGTTAATAGCTGATAGCAAGGTTAACGCTCTGGGGATTACAAAGCTCACATGGCAGGAAAGTGAGAAAAATAAAAAAGGTGTTGCTTTTGTCCAACTTTCCCCCCTTCCCCTTCGTACATATTGAGTAAGAGAGAATTCCTCTGAGCTGGGCTAACAGAGCCCCAAATGAAGTGTACTTCCTTTTCCTCTCCATAATATCGTCCATTTTCCTTTACTTCAGGCTGCTGAGCTTAGCCTCACACTGAGCACAAGCGGCTCAGGAGCTGGTTGAGGATCGCTGAAGGAGGGAAAGACTGAAGCTTTTTAGACATGGCATTCAAAAAACTCCTCTCAGTAGCTGAGGACAGGCACCGATACCCTGTGCTGCTCGTATCACCTGCGCGCAGTCGCACAGCGTTGTACAGCGTGACCACATTTGCACACTAAGGAGCGGGGACACTGCTGATTTAAGCTTAATTCACACCCAGAGGCAGCAAGTTACTGTTTTTATCACTGGTGTCTCATGAGAGCTGTTGAGCCAAACAGGCACCTCCCTCACGGGGCAGGAAACCCACTGTAGTTTAACAAGGTAAGAATAGCTACACTAGGCCCGAGCACTGTATCCTCCAGCTCAGTATCCTTTCTTAGACAGAGACCTGACATGCTGAAGTCAGACTATGAGAACAGGCTAAGTGCACAGCAATGCTTTGCCAGAGCGCACTCCCAGCAATCAGCAGCTTGAGGACCTTTCAAACCAGAAGCATATGCTTCTGCATCCTTGCTGCTCATAAAATTTTCTGCTATGAACTTGCCTCATTGCTTTTCAAACCTTGGTAGAGATTCAGTCCCCACAGCACCCTGTGGCAAAGCCTGCCAGAGCTCAACTATGGATAATGGAAGAAGATTCCTCTGCCTATTATGAACTTTTGAACCCGTTATTTCACTTGGCATCATGCAACAGAAGCAGCAGAGAAAACAGTGAATGACTGTTCCCTGTCGATCATCTCTGCTACTCTTTATTTGGTAAATCTCAAACATATTACTCCCTGCAAATAATTTCTTTTCCATGCGGAAGGGCTAACACCTATTTAATCACTCCTTGAAAAGGAAGCCATCTCTGATCATTGTTGCCTTCCTTAGTATGTTTTCTCCTTAGTCTTCCTCTTTGAAAATGGAGGATCCATGTGGTGGGCACACCATCAGCTCTTACAGTGCTTCCTCTCCTACTCCTTTCCCTTCCTGACACCACCTAATACTCTTTTTGCCTCTTTGACCCTCACTGAGCACTCAACTGACGCTTTCACAGAACTGTCCAAGAAGACTCCAGGATCTTTTGTGATTACTAATAGCTGCTTCACAGCCTATAAGTGAAAGTAAGGCTGTTCTCCAAAGCACATGCTTTGCTTTTATTGACAATAAGTATCAGATGGTATTTTATCACCTAGTTATGAAATAAAATCTCCCTTTGAAGTAAGCTCTGTTTATCCTCTGAAACTTCATCTCATCATTCTCTATCCCCTTTTGTCAGGTCACCCACGAACAATTTGAACAGCACTGTCTCTATAGTACTGTTTCCAGGAGACTCCAGTGATCTCCTTCCCTGTGAAAACTCATTATCTATCCCTACAGTTTGATTCAGTGTGAGATTCAGTGTGCAAAGAAAAAACATCTCATGGAATTTTGTGAGTGGCATAGCCTGCACGGTGCCAACAAGCACATGTTTCCCTTAAATCCCAGGTCACGTCTGTCAGCTTCATGCAGATGTCTCGGATATTGTAGAGCATCCCAAATGGCACAAAGCGCCTATTTTTAGGCCACTCAATCCAACCCTTTGTTTCCTCTTTCTTAACAAGTTACAGACTCATATAAAGACAATTGCATTGCTTAGTAGCTGTGTTCCTTTCCAAGTGGTTGGCAAAGGCTGTTTTAGAAATCCAGACCTACCATATGAACTTTTCACACATGCCAGTAACTACTCCAGAAAAACCCGTCATTAATTTGTGAGGGATGAGGTCCTTCTAGAAAAGCAACAATGCTTATTTTCAACCATACCTTATGTGTTTACATGCCTACTTTTTACTATACTTCCAACAGATTTTCTGATACAGACACCAGTAGCAGCCACTAATTCACAAATCCTCCCAAATCCAGTCTATTTTGTAGACTGGAGTCACATCTACCCCTTTTGAATCACTCTGGTACTGAGGCAGTTTTAGGTGCTATATTGTAGACAGCTCTACTTCTCCATGCAATATGTTGATGCAGAGACCTTGAACTAATCCAAGCGCTGGTTCAGCATAAATTAATCTGTAATTCACTTGGCATTATCAGCCCTTGGCAAAAACAAGAGAGGACAGGCATATAATTCTTGGTCTATGGCCTTTTTGTGTTTAAAAGCTGCAGCCATACCAGCAACTCCTCCTAGGGTAAGCGCAATTAAGCATTGGCCATGTCACATGTTCTTCTGTCCATGTGGTTTGTATCTGGTCCTTAAGCAAAACACGCTACAGTAGCAAATGGATTTTTTGGCCAGTGTTTGCAGTGGGACTATACTGCTATTGCCACATCAGCAAAAGGCTCTCCCTCCTTGCTGACATTTCTGTGCCAGCAAAACTTTCAAAGCAGAGGCTGGGCCCATGCTTTAGTACTTTCCTATGGCTGCCCCAAGGGCCACAGCAAAGTATCAGCTCTCCAGAGCTCTGTGGCCCTGCCCCCAAGTTTCAGTCTTCTTCCTGCATCTTTCCCTCTACCCGTGCTTTCAAAGGAAGCCAGCCCTAGATGCTGAAACATCTGTCTCCCACTGTGCCCACACTGGACACCTGCCACCAGAAAACAGGGGAAAAACAGTGGAGTATGGATCATATATCTGGATTTTCACTGGTGAGACAGAGGTGAAAGCTTCTCAGGGATGTTTAATCCATGATTTATCTCCATCATTAAGAATTCAAACCTTCCTGTGAATTCAAAGTGTGAATAACTGAATTAATTAAGCACAGTCTCCTTTTGTGTAATAAGTAGTAAAAAGAAAAGTATCTAAGCGAGCATACTGTCGTGTAAAGCTGTTTTAGAAAAGTCATTGCCTTTGTCCAAAAGGGAGTCTTGTCTGCATATGGATTTTACTCCTTCATAGGGATCTTAATTCTCTGTGACATCGGATGCAAAATTTCTCTACTCTGTGCTTCTGGAGAGATTTATTCATAGCCACTCTTCTGGTAAGATACTTGACTCTCATGGTAATACGTAGGCGAGGTCAGTTTCTGGCTAAAACTGATCTGTTGCTATAGATTATTCCTATCCTTAGCCAGTATCCTATCACATAAATGCATTAGGACATTTTCCTGGACTCTGATGTCTTTATATACATTGGAACAACTGCAGAATAAATAAATGGGAAGGCATTCCCTGTGGCTGACCTGTGATTTGGAGTTCTCTCTCAATTCCTTGAGCTTCAATGTATAAAAATAAGCCCAAGCATCAAAAATATCTAACAGTCACTTCCTCTTACATTCATCTATGGCTACTTATCTGAAAGGAATACAGTGCATAACATGGCTTCACAAACCCCTGTGCATCAATACATCGTTATCATGGTTTAACCTAGCAGACAGTTCAACAGCACCCAGCCATTCACTTGCTACCTCACACCAGTAGGATGGGGGTGGAGGGGAGAGAATCAGGAGGAAAAAAATAAAAAATCATGGGTTGAGATAAAAAGAACAGTTTAATAGGACATCGAAGGAATAGAAAACACAAAACAAGTCACATACAATGGAATTGCTCACCACTCGCTGACCAATGCCCAACCCATTCTCAAGCAACAATCACTGCCCCCCACCCAAATCCTGCAGCTTATATACTGAATATGATGTCATACGTTATGGAATCTCTCTTTGGCCAGTTTGGGTCAGCTGCCCTGGCCAGGATCCCTCCCAGCTTCTTATGCAGATCCTCACTGGGAGCACAAGGGAATGCATGAAAGCCCATGACTTAGGACGAGCATGACATAGCAACAACTAAAACCAGCAGTGTATTATCAACATTACTCTCATACTAAATCCACAACACAGCATGGTACCAGCTACTAGGAAGAAAATTAACTCTATCCCAGATAAAACCAGAACAATCCTCCATTCACATCTGTATTTCATAGCTATGTTGCACAGATCTCCATCAGGTCTGGCACTATTTTCAGCCTTTGTCACTTGCCATCTTCACCTTCCCCAAAAGAAGGAAAATCTAAGATGAAAACCAAGGCACAGTGACTATTCAGTAAGGCCCTGTGGCTGTCTCTGCCTGGAAGGTCGCAGTGTGCAAGAGCTAGTTCTGGCTACTTCACACCAAACCTCAACAGTGTGAGAGAGAGAATGCTACCAATACACCGTATTTAATGCAATGGCCTACTGTGCTCCTTCAGAGTTTCCCAAATGCTGGGATTAGGGTTACTTCTGTGCTATGCAAAGTGCAAGCAGCATGGAGAGTGAGAAGATTAAGAGAAATCAGACCTAATTTTACCTGCAAAGCATGGGAAGATTTCAGAAACACATTGATGAAGAGGAGGCTACCCAGACTTCCCGAGAGGACAGCAAGCTTACAGGACCCTTTGTGTCTGGCTACACTCCTGCAGCATGTTTTCAGGGGTGCACACAATTTTTTAAGGTGTATCCAGAGATCAAGGCACAGAGCAGGTGGAAAACATCAAGTGAGTAGACAGCAGCTCCAGAGGGCTGCACAACTGCTTCCCCGGAGCACAGCAGCATGGGATGCATGTGGGGCCACTGCCATGACTGCACACACCCAACAGGGAACCAGCTCACTTGCCAGACCTTGCAATTTGGGCAAGAGCATATGGTGCTTCAGCTATTACCCAGACAGGTGGTACAACTCTCATTCCCCCTGAGGATTTCCAAAGTCTTTAAGAGAGTAATTTTCACTTTGAGAACACTACAGAAAGGTTGGGCTAGGGTGGCTGGAGTGAAACATTAGCTTAAAAATGTGAAATCAGAGAATGGATACAGTTGACAGTATTCTGTAGTCAGATTAAAAAACCCTAAACATCTGTGATATTTACCTATCTCAGAGGGAAGGGTTGAGGATGGGGTGGGAGATTCTAGCTAGGCAGATGCTTTAGCCCAAACGTCAAGAAGAAACCTGCAGATGTGTCAGGGTCTATTTCAATATGCAGAGTTCGAGTTACAAGTCTACATAACAGATGGCAGTTTCTGAGTCACTAAACGTTATTATTTGGCAACAAACTTATGCTCTCTCAACCATTTCTCAAGGGATTCTTGCCACAAACTGCTGTGAAAGTGATGTGTATTCTGCAACATTCAAAACTGACATATAACTGCAGACAGAGATATATATGTTTAAATAAAAGAATCAAAGTAAACTTGGCATATCTCAGCTTGAGTCAGAGAAACCAACACTGGAGCCCAGAGGCTCACCATTTTCTGGGTATTTCTGGATTATTTATGCTTGCACTTCACTATCTCCTAACAGATCATATCATTGTTCTTTTTAAGGTGGATTTTTAGGAAATTTCAATAAATACCACAAGAGAATTAAATCCTAAACTGAAAGCAACTTTCTTTTTAAGATAAGCCCAAAGCCCTGTTTACAGGTTGATTCCAACAATGCTACTATGAGTACTACACATCCCACTCAACAAGTAGGTAGGTACAGGCTCAGAAGACCAGATACACAAAATGATTCAGGTACCCAAATGCTTCCTGATTTCATTCAGTCTGAGTTTGGTGGGATTTGGGTACCAGCGCCAGGGGAGGTTCAGGTTAGAATTTAGGATAAATTTCTTCTCAGAAAGAGAATGAGTTGCCCAGGGAGGTGGTGGAGTCACCATCCCTCAGGGTGCTTAAGGAAAGGTGGATGAGGTACTTCGGGACATGGTTTAGTCAGTAACATAGGTGGTAGGGGGATGGCTGGACCAGATGATCTTGGAGTATTTTCCCAGCCTTAATGGTTCTGTGATTCTATGATAGGATGGATCTGTCCCTGTGTTATCTTTCTATGGCTACTAGAGTCATTACTCTTGGGGAGAGGATTAAGAAGTCCTAGTTCCCATCTCATGCTCAGTTTATTAGGCTATAACCTTTCTCTATTGCATCAACAGAGATAATAGAAATAGCACGTGACCTTCCTGTGAGAAGGCTTTTTATCACAGCAGCCTCCCGGAGAGTCATGGAGTCTACTCCGCAGAGCTAAGAACAGACAACATTCCTATGTGGACATAATTCACAGGGCTGCATGCACAACCCATTCACCAAAACCTCATAAAGCACCAAGTGAATCATGCTCTGAATAAAAACACACAAGCTGCACTGAAATGTTCAGTACAAGCTATCTGCAGAACAGCTGCATAACTTAAACCCAGAAGGCAAGAGGAATGGTAAAGGGTAGGCAGTAACCCAATGATTGCATATCGGGTCTCGGGCAATGAGGTTGCTATTTTTGCCCCTGTGATTACTCCTTCTGCCTGTTATGCATTTTTGTTCCCATCCTGTAAGGACTGTTGACTAGGAAGAGAAAGGAAACTATGAACAACAATAGCAGAGACTGTTCACAGGAGATCAGTATGGTCTACTTAAATCTGGAAGAGGAATACAGAAAAGGAGTAAAGATGGCTTCACTTAAACCAAAACAATCCTTCAGAACTACTCATAATAGAAAGCAAGTCTGCAATCATCTTTTGTAAACAACATCATTGCTTGCAGGCACAGATGTACCTAAAAAGTGATTACCCCCTTTAAGTGTTGCCCTTTAAATTGTCATTTTTGGAACAAACCTGCATTTTTGAAAATCAGGACCAAGGCATCACATTACATAGGAGACAGACATCACGTTCTGAGCTGGAAAAATACGCTCCCTTTCCTCCAAGTTTTGTCTATCAAAACAGGGCAACAGTGCTTTGCAACCTTGATACTGTACACTGACATCAAGGTGGCTTCTATCATATCCTGTTTATTGCACTAGGCATGATAATGAACCTACGCCATCAGTACAGCTGAATAGTTTGGGAAAGTAAGCTGTTAAAAGACTGATCTTAACTACAGTCATAAATAAAGAGAAGACAATCCTTGTGGATAATTAGCATACAGAAACATTTTGGATTCTGCTTTTAAAGTTCATGTTTTTCCTCTGCTATTTGCTTTATGCATAATACATTTTTTTTTGATCTGGTAATGATTCATAGGCAGAAAAAAATCATGGCAAACTCAAGGAACAACAAATATATGGGTAGCATCACAGCCTCATCTCCATTGCAAAGTTATATGGAGTGACATCCTGTCCCTTCTCAAATGTACAAGAGTCTATCGTTGGTTTCTTTAGGGACAGGATTTCAGCCATCAGCTGAAGGTATTTCTAAATGAGACAGCATAAAAACATACTAGTCCATGTCAAACAGTGCTTAGAAGAATTTTATGTTCACATAGATTTGCTATTTGAGGAGACTGCAGTGAAAGCACGTTAAACACATTTCCAAAGTCAAGGTTCACAAGCTGTCCTGCTGTACATATGTACATAGGCAGAACTGGTCACCTCTTGTCCTCCTGTAGTGTTTATAACACGTCACTGGTTAGCAAAGTGTTCAGCAACTCTAGAGACATCAAATATTTTCTGCCTTGACTTTGTAGAGAAGCAGAAATACTCCCCAAGGAATTCATCTGGCCAAACCTTCTCCTCCTCTGCTTTTTGGACTCAAGTACTAATGTCCATGCATCTCTACTAGCACCTCACCTTGCGTTACAGCTTTGGCTAGAGGGAATATCAGCAATAGTTCTGCTTGTAGTCAACTCACTTCTTCCTTTATTTTAACTGGGGTTTTTTCCCAGCAAGTAGGAAGCAAAACAAAATACCAACTCACAGGCTGATAGATCCCGAAGTCCAAAGAAACCTTTGAAAGGGATGGGGTTTTTCCCTCCTGTAAGAAATACTTTGTCATCCAAAGCACGCTCTTTTTCCAAGTAGCACATTCCATCTCACTTTAAGAGGGAAGCAGCATAAAACCACCTCACCTCCTTCATCACTACAGTTTTATGGTTCTGTTGCTGCTTCGGATACTGTAAAATGCACTGGTTCAGTCAGGTGCCGCTTCAGTCAGCATGAAAATAAGCATGAAAAATTCAATGCCTTTCTAGTTTCTTTCCCTTCCAAACTCCCATCAACCATCATTCCATCTCTTCACAAACAGCATCCAGATGTTAACAAACATCTCAAACTTACTGTTTTTCAATGGCAGAACCATTTCCTATCCCTTATTTTGTTCACCCCACAGCCTTTGTTGCTTGCTCATATTTCCAGCTCACCACAAAATATGTTGAACAAGTCTCAACAGAAGAATTCCTTTACTATGAACCAAAACAATATTATTTGCTTCAAATCCAGGGAAATAGAACCTGCATTTGAATTTATGGTCATTGAAACTTCCACTAATATTTTTCTGGCTAGGAATTTAATGTGGAGCATCACCGAGTGTTCCAGTTGGAATTCAGAAGTGTACTTTTATTTTCAGGGTTGGCAATAACAAAGAGAGTGAGGATCTTTCAAATATTTTTAAAACATTGTTCATTCAGTAGAAAATAGGTCCCCAGGTCACAAACTATGGATTTTACATCAATACAGGTCTGATAAGGCTGACAAATGACTGAAGTAGAATATGCAGCATCTTGCACAGGCTTTGCAGCATCACTGATCACATTAATGCCTTTACAGCTAAAAAAACCCCTTCTGACTTGTATTGTGATAGTAATAGGTATACAGCAACTATAAAAACATATTATAGTGTGTTTGCTACAGTTCCCATAATTGTGCATATAGTGGTAAAGAGTTACTTTCAATCCAAGTTCGGTGGACTCTGGAGGCTTGCAGGCTACTCCCGATAGATCTGTTTAAAGTAACAAAGAAAACCAAGGACTTAATCCTGCTAGGCAGTCCTCCCCATCTCTACTGATCACAAGTGTCTGGAACAACTGGTACAACACAAAGGAGAATTAATTAGGATACTTCCTCCATCGACCTGGCAACAACAAAAACTGGCAAGATCATCACTACAAAGCAGTGGCCTATTTCCAGAGTCCTGGGAGCGAGGCTGAAATGCCCCAGGAGCTGCCGCAGCAACATACGAACCTTCTCAGGAAGGCTCCTGAAGGGAACTTGAAAGACTCCAGGTTCTTAAAAAAGGTTGACAGCACGTCTGAAGCACCACAGAGTTTCTTGGGGAACACAAAAACTGCAGATACCAGAGACATTGCACGTTCAAAAAACAGCTTGGGAGCTGAAACGTGGTGAAAGTCCAAGCCAGGCTTTTACATGACTCTCCTGCAGAGATGAAGTTTACTGTTGTTGGGAGGGTCTTTGTGCCACAAGACTGACACTTGCTATGAAGGGTTAAACACTTATCTCTAATATTGTTTAATGAAGGTAACGGGTATGCTGGAATCAGCAACTCAAGCTGAAGAGCAGGGACGAGCCAAAGGTTGACCCCATTTCAAAGCCATGACAAGGGCTGGCAGCATCAAGGCAATCAGGGAAACGTGGAGCAGACAGACTGCAGACAGCCAGAGCTCTCCTGGCACGTGGAGCCATGACAACATACAAACACTGTCCTTGGGCCTCACGTTCAGATCTTCCCTCAGGGAATTTGCTGCCAGAACATGTATTATTTGCTAACACCCAGGGTCAGAAAGCAGTCTCTACGCCTCCCTGGTGGGACTGCAAAAGGGGGACTGAATCAGACCTAACCCTAACCAAAATCTAGTCAAACCAATGTTTTTAAGTTCTTAAACTCATACTAGCCTTCCCAAATTGTTTGTACAAATCAGAGTAACAGCTCAGCTATCACTGATGTCTCCAGACAGGCACCTGCCAAGCAGCAGGACTGCCCAGGCCTCTGCAGGCCTGCAGTGCTGTGTTTTATCATACATCCTCAGCATCCAGGGGCTCTCTAGCACATGCTGCACCAGACCCTGCGCTGCCCACAGGGATGCTGGGTGCTGCTCAGGGTCCCACCCAGCATGTGCTCTCTATGAGGACTCTCGCATCATGTGCTACCACTGGCTGCTTTCCCTTCTGAAATGGTCTGTTTTCCAAGTCAAATAGGTTTAAACTGGTTTGGGGTTACCAAAAGGGTTAAGACCCCACCAGTAGCCTACATAGAAGCAGAGACAGAACAAATTCAGCCAGAGCAGAATAAGAAAGTCTCATGGCTTAGCTTTCTGGTTTTACTTCTCCAAAGACTTCACAAAGGAAAGCAGAAAACAAAATTTAAAGGAAATGAAATTACCTAGAAAATTATAATCATCATTACAGTCAGCCTCTAGAGTCTCCTGTAAAGTTTGAGACCCGTGTTGACGCAAAACCTAGCCCATAAGTCGAGTCCCTTGGCTCAAACAAGCTCCAATCCAAATAAACAAGAGAGGAAGGGAAGAAAGAAAAACAGGGCCTTTTTAACAGAAAGCTAAATCAGGGTAGCAACAGTGCTGTCTTTGAGCACAAGCCCTGTGCTCTGCTTCACAGCAGCAAGCTAGAAGAAGAAAAATCCACACAAATTCGGGGTTACAATCCCCTGTTCACACCACGTCTTCAGGATTGCTAATTGTTTCCCTGTGAGATCATCTCACTTTCCCTGGAAACTTAGATTAGGTTTTTTCCACCTCCTATCTCAACAAAAACTTATTAGGAACATGAAGTGAGATTGCAATAGATGTTCTGTTATGACAGGCTAAACAAAAGTTAGTTCTAAGTCAAGCACGATTATGGGAAAAGCCTCCATTATTTTGGTTTCTTTTTAAATAATGTATGGTCTGCAGCTGAATATTTGCTCAAGGAAATAATGGGTATCAAGTGATCACTGACTGTACGCAGTCTGATTCTGTTAATTTCCTTTCCAGTTATAAGGTCTTCTGCAAACTTTTTCATTCATACCCAAAAAGTAGCTCCAAAGGAACCCCTATGAGGAAAAGTGTAGAGAGATGATTAGCAATACCTGTAAAAATATTCAGGGGCAAGTCCCAGATTTTCCTTCGGCTAAGAGGAAGCATTGAGCCTTTGTTGCCAAATTCACATCAGAAACAACTTTAATATCCCAAGGGGAGGTCCTGGCTACCTATATACATTATGTCTCTGCGAGATGGCTTCTGCAATAAGAAGCAAGGAGGTCTGTTAGAGGATTCCTAAAGTATTTTGAGGTATCTATCCAGTTTCAAACCATTACAGGGAGCATCATGGTTTTGATGATCCAGGTATGTTGCACTGTATTCCAGCAGTAGCGTTACATCACCGTTTGGAACCTTCTTTCATATAGTGCACTTAGGACCAAGTAAATGCAATGTCAGGGATGGGTTTGAATCCATTCAACTGGACCACTGAAATGGATCAACTTGTTCCACTACGCTACCAGTTAAGTTCATTTTGTTACAAGGCTTAATTAAAATATCAAATTAAAACAAACTCAGAAGCAAAATATTAAGATAATTAGTTGCTGTGGTGACCAAATATATTTCCCAATACTACATGTCACACATGTTCATGCCCAGGATTTTCTTGTTTGAGGTGGAAGGAAAGTAGATTGTCTCCATATCATGCAGTAGTCTCTTCTGAGAGTGCTCCACTCAGCCCATCCACCTAGTTATTTGAAAGGTTTTAAAGAGATAGCAAATCTGGCTTAATATCATTGTTAATTTTAAGCCACATCAGGACTAACCAATGCCAAAGCCATATAAGAAAGAAAAAGAGCTAAAAATTCAATAGTCATTTCATTAAGTTCCACCACCTGGGATGAACACAAATAGAAAATCAAGTTGCTCAGACTGGAAAATTCACATATAAAAAAAAAAAAAAAAAAGGCAAACAAAACAAACCGCAATTTGATCAGTTTGCTGCTGGCCTGTTTACTACAGCATGTTTCCAGGAAATTTCAAGCCAGTGCAGTCAGAAGACAACTGTTTACTTAGCTTCTTCACAGAATTACTCTCTTAAGTACAACCGAGGTGGACCTGATGCTGAGATATTAGTTCAATCACATATTAAAAGGACACACACTTCTCCTCTTTAGAGGTGACACTTGCTATAGCCCCTTCATGTGCACTTTGACTCCCATTTCAACCCCTCCTGGTCCCACCTTTTTGGCACTTGCTGAGCACTGGCTGAACCTTGTTTATAGGAAAAGAACTATTCTGCACCAGCAGGAAAAGTCACTTTTCAATAAATCAATAAGTGGCCTGCTGCGTTCTGCATGTGAAATTGTAAAGCCAGTTCTTTCCCCATTCTGTATTATCTATTTTATATAAATGATTTATGAGGGGTTTGGGTTTTTTTAAGAGTATGCAGTAATTCTACAAAGGATCATATAAAATATTTATGAGGTTTAGATAAAATACACCTGCTGTGTGGATGCATTACCTACCAAGTCTTACCTCAGTTGGACTGGATTTATATATTTTGGCTCTGTTTTCATGAAGTTTTCCAAACTTTCCCACTCTTTCAAGCCACATAATCGCCTAACCAAGGAAGTTAAGAAACTAACGTTACAAAGTCTGTTCACAGCTTTCACATTTACTGATTTTGCCTCTCCAGATATTCATAGATTACAAATCCATATTTGACCAGTGCCAGATGGCATGAACACGCCTAACTCATTGTACTAATGGTTTTGGAAGGGATTACTAAGACAGCAAAGAGCACGTATCAAAGAAGAAAAGAAGAAATATTTTCTTCTTACACTGAAAAAAAACCCCAGCACTTAAAATGGACCCAAGTTTATTTAATTTGATGTCATCTCTTTGTAAAAAGGTCAGTACTAAATAAATAAACAAACTACATCATTAAGTGTGTGTATGAGTATACCATGAGACAAATGACACAGATGAGTGAACTTTGCCAGACACAATTCCATCTCTGTATATCACTGCTCCCAAAGGGGAACAACTGTGCAGTTATCATTCCATTATACTGATGCATTGCTTTTATTCCTTCTACAAAGTGAAAAACTAGAAGCTTCACCGACTGAAAACAGTTTTGCCCCTACAGATGATCATTTGTGTTGTCCACTTCATACTAGAATGAAGAACTTCCACTAGCCAATCCATATTCTTGATGAACTGATCTGTTTGGACAAATGTCTTTGGTATCCTGTTGTTATCACCTGAATCAGTGAACATATTTTAACCTCTGATATTTCACATCTGTTTCAAATAAACAAAACCCTTATATGCATCACTGTGTTAGAGCAACAACAAAAGCAGCATGGTGTTAAGAGTGGGATCATGATCTTTTTCACCGTAACACACAGCAATTCAGCTACTCAAAAAAATACCATTCCATGACTAACATCATAATTGCATAATGATGCTAAATAAAAATAAATTAAAACTTTCTAACAATGTTTTTGGAAGGGACTCTGAAAAGGCTGTTAATGAGTGACCTGCAATTTATGAAGGGCAGGGGGAGTAGACTTACACTAGCTGTACGCCTTGGGAGACAGAAGGATGAGAGAGACAAAAGGCAGATTTGAACAATCAATACATGCCCTACTGATGGTTGAACTGAGCTACAAATACACCTGTTTTACAGGCAACAGTGGGACACTGACAGAAACGCTGCTGAGCAAGTTTTAGCCCAGCAATGGCCAACTCTCTCTGGCCTGGCAGGCTACCTGGTTTATTCTGGTGGTGGGCTGGGCCGTAGGGCACAGTCAGCCCACAAATATGCTGCACAGCCAGGATTTCCACGTACACCAGTGAATCCAGTGCCATGAGGAAAGAGAGTTACTTCAGCCAGTTCACAGGCCAGAAATCCTCACGGACCGTTTATAGACTACTTGATCTGAGTGAACACCCTTTTTATGGGTAACACATTGAGGAGGATAAAAGAATGAAACCCTCTCTGTACGAGCTGCCTGCTCTTGAGTTTTGAGCTTATAAACAGACTTCAACTTGTAAACACACTCTACATACTCACTCTGGGAAAGATTTTTGGAATGCCAGTCTGCAGTTGGGGTGGAAGAAGTACAGATGAGTCACTTTTTACTGGTTGCATAAACTTTCATTTCTATTAAACTGTTTTCTGAACATGTATTTTTTCCCCCCTACTTGCTCTGGCTTTTTTTTTTTTTTGTCTGCACCAGAATAACAGTGTTTCCTATTTTCATGGCAAGTTTTGTTTTCACATTTTTGGTAACAAAAATAATACTCTTTTCCCAGCACTAATCAGCCCATTTTATCACAATTCCAGAGCTGACAAGTTGTGGCTTCTCTCTGGGTACAGTTAAGCATATGCTTTTCAACTAAGCGTAATATTCATCCTGCCTCTTAGCTGGATTTCACTTACAATATACACCACTTAAATCCAGAACAGCTCTTCATAATCATGATCAGAATCTTGCCTGGACAGTTAATTCAGGAAAGGAATGCGAAAAATACCACAATAGTATTCACTGTGCCATAGACAGCATAATTATGACACGTTAACATGTTAATACAGTTGGAGAGAGCCTGCAAGTAGGTGAAGACTTTCTGCTTCGCGCTGCTTTATTGAGGCTTGGCATATTCAAATAAAGATATTTGACACACAAAGCATATGGACCATTTCTGCAGTTTTCCAGCAGTGAACCCTTTGGCCTCCACCAATTACACTGGAAATTGTATGCGATGCTTTGACTATTTTATCTAAGTGTATTTAGGTTTGCCAAAATATCTGGAAAGAAGAATTAAATTAATCTTAGACATAAGATAATGAATAAATATTCAGACACATGGGCTACAAGATTTAGTAACAATTCTAGAGTGAATCACAATAGTCTGAAGTGAAGTAGAGTTTATTAGTCCATGCTTGATTTGTTGGGACAACTCTGATTACACTGGGGAACAAATAGGGATGGAAAAACAGAACACTCAGCGTTATCACAGGGATAACCTGAAACAGACTCAAATCCCTTTACTCCACAGCTTTAGCCATTACAGCCCATTTGCCCTCTCATTCTCTCTAACTGGTAATCAGCCATGTCTCACCACCCAAGAATGAAACTGCCCGACAAGTATGTTACATACTAATAAAGGAATTCATAGTTTCCCATCAACTGTAGCCTCCTATTTTAGGAGGTTGGTTTCGGCTTTTTTGCCCCATCCCCCTTTGCAGCACAACTTGTCCCTGATTTTTCCCTTCCCAGTTCTTCGAGCCTGTTTCAGTGGAGCCTTTTGCCACCCTCTTCCTCCTAACTCTTGTACACCCACCTCTGTGCTAGTTCCTCTACAGTTCCTGCACTTTTCCTTAAAACAGGCTGTCCTAAACCAAGTAATAAGCAGCGCTGCCTTAAATGCAAACACAACATTTAATGTACTAAATGGACAGAGGCAAACTCCAAGGAGGCAAGATTGCAGCTACACAGCCCACACTGAGGAATGCCTCCAAATGCCCATGAATAAACAAGATGTAAGAGAAGCAAGGGCACTCAGTCACGAAGATGGATGAAGTAACAGTTTCTTCTCCTCAGCTGCTTGGCATTTAATATATCAGCGAGGTGGCGGCATGCCTGGGCTCCAGTACAGCTTGAGCCTGCAAGGATAACGGTTTGTGCCTCTGCTGTGCAGGTGCCACATTTGTGCCTTGTAAAACAGTAGTGAGGGAACACGTAGCAGAATTCTGCCTCCAGGTTGAAGGAAGCAAATAACTGTGTTCACTTGTCAGAGGCATCCCAAGGTTACACTAGTAAACTCACGTAATAATGGTATTTATTTTTGTTCTTTCTCTGGGACACCGATTAGCCTCGCACTTAGCTGATGAAACTTTCCTGTTCTGCTCAAAATAGGATCAAATACGCTTCTGGTGTTCAATAACACAACTCCTCAGCATTTTGAGGTGTGCCTCATGGGAGTTGCAGTAGCTAAGTAAAAGGTAAAGACCCAACACTGACGTTTTTTCTTGTAACAGTTAAGCAGTTACGGACATGGACAAAGCAAAAGTTCAGGAAGTATGGCACTAAACTTGCCACCTTGCCAGAAACCAAATGGATTAAGCTTTCTTCTCAGAATATGACTTAGCAGATCTATGGATTCAATTAGCCCCTGCCCAATATGAATGGCATATAATTTACTTTTATGTCAAGCTGCCTTATTTATAAGATAGCTTTACAGCCATCTGCCTGCAAGCACCTTAGCTGCCATGCCGAGTGCCTGCCAGCATGCTTTGTCTATTGATGCAGTGAGAAACAAAGGATGGTGGGTTTTTCTCTTCAGTTCCTGTGTCTTAATTTCTTTCCAATGCAAAAGTTAAGTGAATTTTACCATCCTTCTTTCCTTGCAGCTCCTATTAGAGGGAGGAAAAGGAAGGAGAACACAAGAACAGCAGAAAGAAAAGAAAAAAGTAAATGTCTGAAGCACGTCCTCAGAACTTTAACTTGTCAGGAATAACAGATAACTATTTCCAATTGACTTCCCTTCTCTGGTCTCAGGAACTCCAGAGGAGATGGTAACTGGCTGAAGGCAGCAAGAGGTTCACCAAGAGCAGCTGCAATAGGGAACCTGGCAGAAAGGTCAGGTTTCCTCTCTCAGCAAATTGGGAGTTGTAATGTATTTCTCCCACTTCACTGCTTACAAGGGAGCACTATCCCAAATCCACTCTACACAGAGCTTCGGGGAAGCACTTCTCTCCATTTGTTCTCCAGAGGTGTCCACTTGTGGCCATATCAAAATACCACTTGTGCAATTCATGCACTACTAGCATAAGTGCATTGGGTTTGCATGACAAGGTTTAGTAGTGGAGGGGCTACAAGTGGCTTCTGAGAAAAGCTGCCAGAAGCTTCCCCCATGTCTGACAGAGCAAATGCCAGACACCTCCAAGATGGACCATCAGCAATGGTGCCTTTGGGATAGCATAGTTAAGGGAGAATTAAAAAAAAAAAGAAGCAACTGCACAACAGTGATCGCAGCCAGACTGGGGAGTGAGAATATGTGAGAAACAACCCTGCAGACACCAAGATGAGTGAAGGAGGAGGAGGTACTCCAGGCACTGGGGCAGACACTCTCCTGTAGCCCCTAATAAAAGACCCTGATGAAATAGGCTGTCCCCTGCAGCCCATGGAGGATGACAGTGGAGCAGATATCCACCTGCAACTCATGGAGGATCCCACCCAAACAAGGCTGTGACCCCCGTGGTCATTCAGCACAATGAATCCTCAAGAGCCATGAAATACATCCTGGCATTCTCAGCACAATCATGCTAGCAGTTGAAAAGCTTGTTGCAGGGGAGAGTGTTGGAGTATTTTCCCTTTCTCCTTATGCTAGTAAAAAGTCTCCATGAAAGATACTAACCCTTTATAATAAACCTAAGCCCACTGGCAATACATTATTTTATTTTTATTTGCTTTATGTGGTCCTCTTGAAAATGGTTGCAAGAATTCTGAAACAAACTTATGTGGAAAAATCATAGGTGTCATTCAGTAGATCTACATCTCCCTACAAACCACCACTTCTGGTGTCAATTTGATGTTAGGTCTTGCAAACAGTCTGTCCTATAAAGAAAAGAACCACGAGTCCTTCTGCTCCAGAAGAATACTTTGGGATGAGGTGGGTTTTTTTGAGAACATTGCCTCACCTAGAGATCCAGGGGACATAAGTATACCCAAAGCAACACACCTGGCATGACCCCAGTACCACCATGCCAGGTAGTGTGCTGTGCCCTGCAGCATGCCTGGGATAGCAGCAGAACCTCCCAGAGTCACTGCTTCTGCTCGCTTGCACAGATACCAGAGAGTTTGCCACTCTCTACCCTCAGCAACTGCTATGTGTCCTTCATACAATACCCAACCCAAGGCTCATAAGACAGACACTGTCAGGCAAAGCATAAATCACCCTGCTACCTGGAGGCAGCAAGTCTTGACCCTTTCATAAAGCAAGCACCTGTGCACTGCCATCAGCTGGGAGGCCACCACATGGGCAAATAGAGTCGGCAATCAAATTTAGTCCAGAGCCTGGCAACCCTGGATCTCAGCCCCTTGTGTACCACAGGGTGTCTTCTGGTGGTCAAGGCCACCTGTGAGGAGGCTCAATTCCACTGCCTAGCAGAGCTGGCTGTCAAACAAGATGATGTGGGCATTTAGCCTACATTTTTTTATTGGTAGCTTTCATGTTACTACTAATTTATGCATATAAGCAAGCTATATGTATACATTAGCTTTTCTACATTTTAACAGCCAAGGATTTCTGAGTGAATATTAAAGAGATGTTAATAACATGGCAAGGCTAATTAAACATTGAACATGTTGCTGTGTAGCTAGCATTTTAAGAACTACAGCTGCCGTGATGGGACTTCATTTATGCACAAGAGAGCACCCTCTTAAAATAATCAGAGATGTATTATTCAGGAAAACACAATCTCAAACTATTTCAGCTGTCAAAATAATCAAAACTCCAATGGGTGCAAATCAAGCCATTAAACAATTGTAGAAGAAAGCTCCAATTTATAGGAGGAGGTGAGGATTTTTTCCTCTTACATACTAGGTGATTATGGCTACAATAACACTATTTATAATGGATTTGGGTGAGGTAATCCAGGCTTAAATGGAACAAAGAGATAAATATATATTAATAAAAGTGCAGATAAAGTGTCAGCAGATATGCTAAGCATCTCTCAGTTGTCAAACAAAGAGATATTTGATATCTTTAAAGAGTTCAGTAAATAACTACTCTGAATGTTAACAACAAGCACAGGCAGGCAATTTAAACAAAGACTAAAGCATCAGACAAGCCATACAGCACTGCCCCAGCTGCCTCTCCTACTAAGAATCCTGTATCATTGTGCATCAGTATTATTTTCCCATTCTTAATTTGTATGGCAGATCAAAGTCTGATATACAGTTTTCTGTATGAAGTGTGTTTAGCATATCTACTGTAACTCTGTCACTGGAGCACTGCAAAGTTCCAGTTCTTTCTGTCATTTTCATGTCAACCATTAATGCTTTAAGTCTTCATTTTTTTCCCCTTTAAGATTACAGTTCCTGTAAACATGCCTTGAAATGTGAAAATTAGCCTAATTTAGCATAGCCTGTAGTTCTTCAAGCATCACAACAGCTATACTGTATACTGCAACTGTACAGACCCTGATGTCTCACATTGTGCCTTCCCATAGCTGTGTAAGTGACTGCAGAGGGTTCACACAACCATCTGCAACTTAAAGAATACAGTAGATGAAGACTCAGCTGGATGTATTCAAGTAGCATCAATTCATCTAGGAAAAAACGGTTAGTTAAATTAAGTGTCAGAGCCAGATTGGACTCCTCTGCAGAGAGCCATATCTGATGAATGGTATAGTGGCTACATTAAAATGGAGAAAAAGCATAATTTAAAGCCATATTGGTTCTGCAGAAGCCACCAAAACTTGCCTCTCTGGCTACAACAACTGCATATAAAAAAAAAATAGAAACAGGTCCCATGAACCCTTCTGAGGCATTCTGAGCTTTGGAATTTAAAGAGAATGGAATATATCCAAGCAGGCTGAGATTCTGCACTCCTAACTTATGCAAAATTGCCCTTGAAATAAGGAAGATGTTGGCGCACAGCACTTGAGCAAAAGCAGACTTCTGTAGTATGATGAAGCACGGAGCCATTTCGACCAGCAGTATCAAAGATTAGATGCAGCTAATGAAGATGTTTTAAATAAACAGAATCAAGCAGGTTATATCCCAGCATTTCAACACCCTTCCCTCTTCCAGACAATCCATCACCCTGATGATGTAATAGGGAAGCCTCTAGACAGGAGAAACATTTTCCTATGCTGCTTTTACTAAGACCTAAAGTTTCACTGCAGGGTTTTTTCACACACTCTCTCACATGGGTCAAAACAGAAGGAAGATTTTGACAAGGTAAAAAAAAACCCACAACAACAAAACACCCCACTAAAACTGCATGTCAATATGCAAAGATGGTTAAGTAGAAGCCCTGCCTTAAAAAAGAAAACCAAAAAACCAACGCATACCCCTGTATCCCAAGATTGTCTGTGCTTCTAAATTTGGATCTTTGATTGCTAATTAAAAGAATTTCTTCAGGAATGTCTTTAAAGACCAGACAATATAGTGGCCAGAGACAATTGTCTGCATTCAAAGCATAGCACCTTTTCCTAGAGAAAGTTATTCCTCCTGGAAGATGATAGCTATCTGAGAAGAGAGGGCAGCGGTTGAGACAACCCCATGAACAGACAAGGACAGCATCTTCCACAGGAAAATGGGTCACAACATAGCAGGTCCCACAGATGTAATCTACAGTCTCACAGATTGGTAGAAGATAGGTGCTCTAATGACAATTTTGTACATATTTGTCAAGAGAACATGATGTAATACAGACTTTAACTTGAAGTATAGTCATGCTTTCTAATGCTCCCTCACCCCATGCATGGCAGTGGGTCTTCATACCTCTCAACTTGAAGTAGAAAACTCATAGACTATCCTGAATAAGAAGGGACCAATAAGGATCATTGAGTCAACTCCTGGCTCCACACAGGGCCAGCCAAGTCAGAGCAGGTGACTGAGAGCATCGACCAGATGCTTCTTGATCTCAGTCAAGCTCGGTGCTGTGACTATTTCCTTGGGGACCCTGTTCCAGTGCTCAACCACCCTATCAGTAAAGAACCTATTCCTAATATCCAGCCTAAACCTTTCCTGTTGCAGCTTCTTATCATTCCTTTGGGTCTATCACTGGCCACCAAAGAGAGGTCAACACCTGCCCCTCCACTCCCCCTTGTAAGGAAGCCACAGACTGTGATGAGGTCTCCCTTCAGCCTCCACTTCTCCAGGCGGAAGGGACTTCAGCCTCTCCTAAGAAGCTAGAAAGCTGCCTGGTGTGACACATGTGAGCGCAGAGGAGCCACATGTGATTCTTCTCAGCTCCCTTACTGAAGTCTGCAGAAGAAGCAAGGGTAAGAACTCTGTGCCCAAAGAGACAAACAGGTGTCTTAAATGTGGTTAAGAATGAAACAAATTGGTTCATTTAGATGAGAAATAGTATAGCTGTCCCTAAGCCTAAGTGAGTCACTAGCAAGTGTAGAAGACCCTACTGTTAAGAACCAGTAGATGCACTGTGCTCACTCTCTTATTAGAAAGAGTTAATCATTCAGAGCTCAGACCACAAATGAAGCACACTTCTTTTGAACTTAGAGACACAGAAGAAACCTGACAAGGCTTCTTCTAAAAAACAGAGACTAGCTCATATAAACAGACCGATCTTTGCCTCAAGAGAAACATAAGTAAAGATTCATTTTAATTTTTACATTATCAAGGGAAAAAAACAAACAAAAAAAATTATATATGTACTTGTCTTACACCTTTGTAAAAAACATTAACAAAATGACCACAAGCAGGGAACTTATAAAACACTTTTATCAGAAATATCACAACCAAGACGATGTCTGACAGTAGGCTACAGCTTAGCAGCAGGAGTTTAAATCATTTGCAAAAAAGGGCAAATTTAGAAATGTAACAGGCAATTCCCATTAGCCCCAGTTAAAGGGCTGGTAGAAAATAGCATCAAAATAAAATGCCTGCTATAAAAGCTATAGGAGGAGACTGTGATCCATATTTAATGCTCCTAATTTAAAAGACACTAGTGGAGAACGGATGGTTGCCTAATGACACTTTGTTCACTAGAAGATTGAAAACAAGAATATCTACAGCTCCAAATTCACATTAGAGTTGCTGAGGATTAAATGAAGCCCTGCACCCAATTAGGAACCCTAAGACCTCACAGTGTCCTGGGAATGATTCTATATACATCACCCATGATACAATCCAAGTGGATGTTTTTTCCCCCTAAGATATAACACAGCGGTTCTCCAAAAATCACCACTGCAAGTGAACTTGGTGTGTGGAAAAATTAAGAGGGTTTTTTCTTGTTCCAGAAAAGGTGAGAGAAAAATCAGGCACAAGGCTATTTGTTCTGCAAGATGGGCACAATAAGGCAGCAGCCCACAGCAGCCAGCCACTCTGGCACGACTTACTTTCTCCACCAGCAATTCTGCCAATGTTCCTGGGGAGACCAGGTGGTCATATAATAAATAGCAGAGCCCACTCCAGAGACTAATGGAGCATAGGTTGTTCTAACACATCTGGAATTCTGCATGACATCAACGTGGACTGCAAATGATGGTAATTTAGATGTTTTTCCTCAAGAAACACCATGCAAGTAAGTACATTTCAAGTCTGAAGAGAAAGGCCTGGCAGGAACAGATCTCCTGCTAGGTGACATTCATTAGCTGATACTGCGACACAAGGTGCAGGCCCACCACGGGACACATTTTCAAGCTGTAGAAGACCCCTGGGTCTCCACTGAAGGAGACCCCTGCTGAGCAGCAGGTGATGGGAGACAAACATCCCTGTCCATTACCACAGTGCAAAGTGCACGTCAGAGAGACTCTCCAGTGTTCATTTCTGACAAGTTCTGCATAACAGCAATTAGAGCAGAACACACAGGGCTAGTTGCTTTGTCACCAAGATAAAGTCATTCTCAGCACAGTCAAAAAGCATCTCAAAGATGTGGTGATAGCCTCCCTGCTCTAGAGAGAGCATCAGGACAACTTAGACTTACATACTAACTAAAAAACAACCAAACAAACAACCCCAAACAACAACCACCCAACAGAAAGAATAAAGGTGCATTTTGCCTGTCATGAAAGCAGGTAAGCTCATGGTGATGCACAGAACATAATTAGGCTGGAACCCTGGAGTTCCCAGTTACAATCCTGTTGTTTAGTCATTGGAAGTCTTCAGTGGATATAACTAGACAAGATGCAGACTGAATCCTTCACTAACATACACAGGGAACAAGTTGGGTGATTATTTCATGAGTTCCATATTTATTTGAAACAAGCATTTCCCAGAAAAGTTCCCCAAAAGGAGGTATTCCTGTCACAGTAAAGTCTTTTTCCTCATTTTTATAATTTGACTTAATTTTCCATTAGATTAACATTAAAAGCAAAGCACTTTAATGAAAGCACTTCATCTCTGGGTAAACAGAGCATGCACCATGAAAGATATGTTCTTTTAACTAGGTGCTCATCTCTAGAGGAGAGAAAGCTTCCAAATTGTTCCACTCAACACCCTTTTCTTAAAATCAGTCATTTACACAGTCACACTGTTTGTGTAGTAGGTGCCACTTCAAACAGCATTTGCCTGGACAAGTCTGGACTTCTAATTAGATCTGTAGGTTGAACACAGTTTAGTTGTGTTTGTCTGTGTTGTTTTCTCCAAAGAGATAGTGGCAAGCTCCTAGAAAGCAGCTTTACAATTAAAACCAGTAAATCTAATCCATTAGCAAGTTACTATTTAAATATAATAAATCCCAGAGAGTTTGAAAAAAAGATCAATACTTATCAGCTCTCAGTGCTGTCCTGATAAAGTTGGGTCAGATATCTACTGGGTTCAGTGCAACAAAATTGTACCTATGTGAAAATTACTTTCTGGGAAAAAGGAGGTAGAAATGAAGCTAAAGAAGGATGCAGGAATGCATGCAAGATCTCTTTGTCAAGCTGGAAAACTTCAAAATACGTTTCACTAACCTGACCACATGAAATGAATATCTTAACCTGCAAGAGATTAACTTCTACTCATACATAACTAACTGGTAAGACAGTGCCACTACTACACACATGCTGATGATGCACACCAGGTACTGTCTATGCTGCAACACCACCAACCCAGGCACCTTCATGGATGGAGGAAGAAACTGTGGATAACAGAGGCAAATTGTGCAGCTGTGTACAGAGCTGAACACTGCCAGCTGAGGACAAAGAGCAGATGGAGCGAGTGCAGCTGGCATGGGATGGGGAGCCATATAGAAGCAGAAGGCATTAAGGATACAGAGCATGCCAGTGGGCTGCAGGTCCTGATAGGTCACCAGGAATGACAAGTCTCTTCAGGACTTTTTTCAGTTTGCCTCTCACTTTGCACATTGACCCCACCCAATTGTAATCAAAAATCTCTTTCTGTGACCACAAAAAGACCCTGCATTTCCTATTTACTACATCCCCACAGCTGCCTCAGACACTTGGCCTGGCATCCTGTCTCTAGACACACCCCTCATCAACTGAGGCAAGGAGACCAGCCAGATAAGTTCTCTGTTCCTATTTCTTTGTTTCCAATTACTTCTTCTGCCTCAGTCCTCCCTTGGCACTGAGTAATAATTGAGCAATAGCGAGTGCACACATCTCATTTCCACTACCATAGTTCAACAGAGAGCAGAAATCACAGAGACAGATGTGTCATGGGTGCAAACTTCCGCAAGCAGGGGCTGCGATTCCTTAGTCTATGAATAGATACCTTGCTGACTAGCAGGCTGCCCATGCATCAAGAATTACAAAATACCCAGCATTATTTATTACCACTCATCAAGGTTCTCCTGGTTTGAAGGCTGGCCTCTTAGCCACGTCAGACATTTTTTTCCACACCAAACATTTAACATCAGGAGACAATGGCAAGATCCTCACATACCACATCTTTCTACACCATGCCAGAAGAGCGGAGCAGCTGAGGAAGAGCTGAGGTAGGGAGGAATCTGTGGATTTTCTATAAGCTTAGTGGAAGTAGAACATAATACAGTGTTTTATCACACTAATGCAAAAGTCTGTCAGAAGACGGGAGAAGTGATGAGACTCTTGTGGTAGCGATTGCTATCTGCAGGAGAAAGGAGCAAATAGCACAATCCTCTGATCATTTGCAGGAATAATACCTGTGATGATAGAGACCTAGGAATTTTTATTAGAAACTCTGTATAATACAAGGTGAAATCACATCACTTATCTAGCACTGTACTGTCTGAAGGATAATCTTTAAGCAACAGCTTAGATTGTCCTGTTGTAAGAGATGATCAAGTCTCTTAGCAGGTCTGAGGGATACAGCCAGCTTGTGAACACCCCTTTTGTCTCAAAAGCTTAAAAAACCACAGTGGATTGTAATTATATAATTAAATATTGCAGGAAAACAAGCAGGGATTTTTTTGTAGATGTTACCAGTTGCCCTGAGCTGAGGGTAACCATGTCACAAGCTCTTTCTGCAGTACTTGGAAAGGTCCAGATAGTGAGGCCCGCATTTGGAAGAACCAATGGAGAATTACTAGAGACAAATCTCTTATCCTACCATATAGGGATGTCTGGCTGCAACCCCATTTCACTGGTACATTTTTATTATATTTTTTATTTAACAACAAGAGATCTGTTTGCACCAGTCAGGTCCACCTACATCTAGCCATTAGATTACTTTCTTTTACAGCTTTGCAAGAGCTTCATTATGGCCATTAATACATCTGATGCTATGCTACCATAACTGGGGAGTGAACGTATGATACCTTGATCCAAGCAAAGAGCAGCTTCCCCTGAACACCAGTGTTTCCTCACTTTGCTGTCCACAGCAGCTCCAGACTTTACACAACTGTTATTAAGGTTAGGCTGACATTGCAGAGATGCTGTATGAACGGTTGACATGGAGTGACAGCATCGGTAGATAAAGAGAAGGCAACTGATGTCATCTACCTAGATTTGTGCAAGGCCTTTGACACAGTCCCCCATCACATCCTTATCTCTAAATTGGAGAGATGTGGATTTGATGGGTGGACCATCCAGTAGATAAGAAACTGGTTGACAGAACCTAGACAAAGGGTGGTGGTCAATGGGTCTATGTCCAGGTGGAGGCCGGTGACAAGCAGGGTCCCCCAGGGGTCTGTCTTGGGACCGGTTCTCTTTAACATCTTTATCAATGACACTGATGATGGAATTGAGTGCACCCTCAGCAAGTTTGCGGATGACACCAAGCTGAGTGGTGTGGTTGACACCCTAGAAGGAAAGGAAGCCATCCAGAGGGATCTTGACAGGCTGGAAAGGTGGGCCCGGGTGAACCTAATGAGGTTCAACACTGCCAAGTGTAAGGTGTTGCACTTGGGCCGGAAGAATCACAGACATAGATACAGACTGGGAGAAGAGCTTCTTGAGAGTAGCCCTGCTGAGAGGGACCTGGGTGTCATGGTGGATGAGAAACTTAACATGAGCCAGCAGTGTGCTCTTGCAGCTCGCAAGGCCAATGGTATCCTGGGCTCCATCAGAAGAGGGGTGGCCAGCAGGGACAGGGAGGTGATTGTCCCTCTCTACTCTGCCCTCGTGAAGCCCCATCTGGAGTCCTGTGTCCAGATCTGGGGCCCCCAATACAAGAAGGATGTGGAACTGTTGGAGAGGGTTCAGAGGAGGGCCACGAAGATGATTAGAGGGCTGGAGAACCTCACCTATGAAGAGAGGCTGAGGGAGCTGGGCTTGTTCAGTCTGGAGAAGAGAAGGCTGTGGGGGGACCTCATTGCAGCCTTCCAGTACCTGAAGGCAGCATACAAACAGGAGGGAATTCAACTTTTTAAAAGGGTAGACAATGGCAGGACAAGGGGGAACGGACTAAAGCTAAAGGAAGGAAGGTTTAGATTAGATATTAGCAGGAAGTTTTTTTACAGAGAGAGTGGTGAGGTGCTGGAACAGGCTGCCCAGAGAGGTGGTGGATGCCCAATCCCTGGAGGTGTTCAAGGCCAGGTTGGATGGGGCCCTGGGCAACCTTGTGTAGATCCAAGGCCTGGAGATTGGTGTCCCTGCCTGTGGCAGGGGCTTGGAACTCTGTGATCCCTGGGGTCCCTTCCAACCCATACCATTCTATGATTCTCTAACAGAGGTCCCATCTTGAGATGGTAGAAATCTAAACAGACAGAAGCACCGGAAACAAACAAAGGTAAATGATCCACCAGCAACAGAGAATCCACATCTCGCATCCCACTCTTGTGCTGTCTCCAGGACCCTACCTCCATTAGCTGCACCTTTCTGAAGCACCTTTCAGGGAGTTTGCCAATTCCCTCTACCTTCCTCCAGGCATAGACAGAAGCACAAGGCGTACACTCCAGTGTTGTTGACAGAGTAAGAAGTACCAGAGTAGCCTGTACAGCTTCCAGAGGCATTCCTCATTGCTTACTCTGCGGTTATCATAATAACACTACGCGTTTCCTGGTTACTTCTCTTCACAATGTTTATATGCCAAGAACAGATGATCATTTCATAGAAACCAAGGAGCCTAACCCAAGGCAGAGACAAATTACAGTATAGCAAAGAGCTTGGTGCATTGTACTTTCAGAATAGGTTAAATTCTCAAAAACATTTAGGAAATACCTCCAAAATCATATTTATTTGTAGGAATGTAATTTTTTCCATGTTAGACAATGTCCACCCATTCTTTTTAAAATTAAACACTGAGAAGCTTATTTGAAAGATAAGCCTGGAATCTGTCCTTACTGCACATTTCTTAAGATGGAGCTCTGCAAAGTAATCACAAGGAGTCCCACACTAACCAGCCACTTCGATAGGGACAATAGTCATTCCACCAAGAGTTCATGCAAGTCAAATGAAATTAGGTCAGTGCTTTTCTTAAAGAATCCCATCCATAAAGCACTGAAATACTGGTGGCAAGGAGACAGTTTTACATCTAACTTCAGCAGCTTTGATTCTGCATGTCGCATTTAAGAGGGCAACATAAATTTATTCCTTTGCTTTCCTATTTTTGCTTCCCCCCACCCTGCCCCCAGCAAATAGAACAGAGGTGTAACACAGATTAGTCACATCTGAGAAATTCCAGCACATCAGTTCACCAGTCATTAGCAATCTCAACAGAGGTTTGTGTAAAGCTCCCACGAAGAAAGCAAAACACAGACAGATTTTGCCAAAGCTTGCTCAGATAAAGAAGGGGATCCTTGAAATCTTTGCAGAAGCCAAGCAAAATGCATTAGCACTCCCAGTATGCAGGGCCAAGGGGAAAACAAACAGAGCTAGCCTCACTTATTGGCCCTGTGCCCTTTCCACACCATAAAACAACTGAGGCAACATGGAAGAAATGCTCTCCATACCCTGCTGAAACATACAGGCCAGCTTGCTTGCATCCTTGTTTCCAAAGGCCTTTGCTTTGCTAACAGGCATAAACACATTCCTTCTTTTTGGATGCCTGTATGATGCCCAGTGTTTCACCTTCCATAACCTGAAGTGTGACAGCCTCCATGGCATCACTTCCAGTGCGTTCCTTGACCATGTGTGAGAGAGAGAGAGAGAATGAGGTGCAGTTTTCTATGTAATATGATCTACAGGCTTTCACACTGCATGCAGTAGGGATAAGAGTAGTCATTAGTGAGATGAAGTATAAATTTTACACTCCTGTAGTCAGTTACTTAACTGATCTTTCCAGAAACTTGGCAAAAGAAGTGTACTGCAGCTATGCATATATATTATACTTAATGATGGCCATTAAGCCTGCAGTCACAAGATTCGGTTTGCCTTTTTGCTGCTAAATTTGTACTGCAAGCCTCCCAGATTTTGTAATAGTTACTGACAAGGTACAAAATAATAGTCCTGTGAAATCATGACCCTGATTAATAAAGGGGTAACTGCACCCCCCTCATGAACTTCATTGGTCCCAGTGGGTTTATACCAACAGTAAATTTGGTTCATTCTTTGAAGATGAAAGGTGTTATAACGTGCACTTTATTAAAACCACTATAAAGCCTTGTTATTTCTGCTCATATACCTGCTGAGTGATGGTTTCCAGAAGTCTAACAGTATCCCCTGAACATGCACACTCACTTTACTTTCTGGCTTGGAGCATTCTTCTGAAAATTGAAAGCCACTTTTCCAGCTATCAGTGTACAGCTTCTCGCATGCTTCAGGACTTTAGATCAGCCTTTCTCTAACCCAGACAGCTGTGTGGGAACACAGCTTTACTGTAAGGTAGAAGTGATACAGCATTTTAATGGAGATATCCAGAGACCAGGTTCAGAGTCAGATGCTGATCTTGACTCTTGTCCAGACCATGGTCTAGTGGGTTTGGGCTCAGATGTGGCAGTGTCAAATTCTCACTATCTTTGACACCAATCCGAAATCTCCCCTGATGATTCTAGTAACGATTTCTTCCCCTGCACAATGACTTTCTTCACACAGGAAAAAGTCCTGAGAAGCCAGCAAGACCACTTTTCAACTTCTAGCAAAAAAAACCCAAAACAACTGCCATGAGCTTATCATGTTGAGGCTTCAGCTAACAAAACTGTTACTGCTAGCAAAGGAACAGCCTGCGTTACCAGTACCCATACCACAATATGCATCGATAATCACCAGGCTCTTCAAACAAAGATGCTATCTCCAGATCTGCACCTTTAAAAGCAGTAGTCTTCCTACCACAATTGTCTGCTTGGCATCCATAAAACAGAGCATGATTTCTGAGAAACGCTCAAGAACCTTGAACAAAGGCTTTGCTCAAATTACTAACAGCAAGCCTCCCTCCTGAACTTTTCTTTTCTCCCCATTTAACAGCTCTATCATTTGCTTCTATTTCTGCGAACATTAACCAGCCAACTGACTTCTCAGACTACATCTGCTAACCACTTTCACAAACCAAACATCCCATTTATGCCTAGAGAGCGTTTTTCTTAAATGGAAAAAAAATAAAAATCAAGACTTAACATGAAGAGAGGAGTAGTCAGTGAAAAATCTCAATTGTCTGGTGCCATATGCAGCTTTAAGTGAGATTAGAGAAACCAACTTTTACTTCAGCCACAAACACAGAGAAAATGAACTGGAATAATCAGTCATGTTATCTCAGTTTGAGTTCTTGCGCAGCTAAAGCACACCCAGATCTGGTGAACAATGCTAGTTTTCTTGGCATTTGACAACCAGAAATCCCTTTCTCAATGACCTTACACACTGGATTATATTTGCAAGAATATCTTTTGGAAGATGAGGCTTTGTCCATTCGTGATCTGTCTTGCTTGTGATCAGAGCAATGAAGCCATTCACGTCTATTCCTACTGACTCTTGTTTGGCAGTCCAAAGTGACCACAGCCCATGCCTTCCACCACCTCTGCCCAACTCCTAAGCAGTCAAAAAGTCAGTTTTGGATATAACCTATCGTTGCAACAACTCTTTCTTCTAAATTAGTTTTCAAAATCCTCCTTCCTGCCTAAGAGTTTCTGTTAAGAAGAAAGAAATTCATGAAGTCATGCAGACATGACTGTAAACTACAGGCATGAGGTTTTTCTTGTAACAAGCATCCAGTGTAGCTACATGCCTCACCTCCTTCAAAGCCTGTTTGGAAAAGACACTCCTTTGCTTTCTAACAGAGCAGCTCCTTTAGAAATGCAGACTTGTATAGGTAGGGTAGTAAATTAACACCTATCTCTGTTGTCTTGCCACACCCTTCCACCCTATTATTATTTTTAATGGCTTGCTAACATGAAGATATTTTTATGAAACAGTAAACAAAGGGGTCTCCTGTCCCTTGGCAAGTTTCCTTAATCGAAGTTGTTGGGTCTCCTATTTTAAGGCAGGAAAAAAATAGCTGATCCAAAACAAACCCGGTCTCATAGTTACTGGCACGATGTGCAAGTAAGGCTGCTTCTGTTAGAGAATTCACTTTAAATTGTGTAAGTTCCAGCCATTACCGAGCACCAACGTTAACCAAAACAAAAAAGTGTATAGATAACAAGTTTTTAAAAGTATATTAACAAATTAAAACTGTATACTTTATTCAGCTGCACAGCATTCAGTTCTGTACTGCCAAAGGGATGAGAATAAGTTTTCCAGTTAAAAAAAAGCCAAGAAAGGAAGTATCTTCAGCAGTTGGTTTACTCCTTTCTTTAGTCACCCTGCCACAAACCAAACAGAGCACATATAACAGGATGGTAGGGTAGTCCAGGTGGGAATGGATCAGTACGTCATGAGAGCAGACCAGGTTGTTTTTATTTTATATATTTATATTATCATATACACATATAG
The DNA here is from genome assembly GCA_020800305.1 of Porphyrio hochstetteri. Classification (NCBI taxonomy): domain Eukaryota; kingdom Metazoa; phylum Chordata; class Aves; order Gruiformes; family Rallidae; genus Porphyrio; species Porphyrio hochstetteri. Next base: position 131,437,918 of record CM036906.1, on the reverse strand, counting down.
TATATACACAGATTGAAATTCTATACACATACTTCTTTTCTGTTTTTCCTCCTTAAATTCAATCCCACTCTAAAATATGCAAGCCACACACAGAGCTCCCACAGATATCAGTAGCAGTGCATACATGCCTCTTTGGGCTAAACCTGGTTTATTTAGAATATGTTAGGCTGAATGCCCAGCTTCATTTCTCAATACTACTCTACATGAACACCAACAACCCCAAACAAATGTGAAGAAAAGCACATGGTTTGTTTTGGATTCCTGAACAAATATTTTCAAGATCTACATCAGCACACAGTGTTTCACATTTTATAGCATATCCACCTCGTTATAAGCTGTACTTCAACTGGGGGCAAGGGGAGAGAAGAAGGAATCTAGGCCTTTGTTCTTGAAAGTTAACTTTACATACACTCTGCTATGTTGCCTCATAACATCAGTGTTAATTCTTATAAGTGTAAAGTACTTTTAAAACTATACTTTAAAAAGAAAACAAGATAACAAAGGCAACAGGCTTGCAAAAATTAGTACTTTCAACATTCCTCTTCCCAAATAGCTGAAGAATATAAGTCTTGTTTAGGAGGTATGGAGAGAAATCATAGGTCCAATTCACATACCTATGACATTAACACAACCCACTCCCAAAATTCTCTGCATTTTCCTCATATTAAAATTGAAAGCACAGTAGGAAAAAAACAAATCTACTATAACCTTACCTGAAACACCATCCCATGCTCACTCCAACCCCTCCATAACAGCACTCAAAAAACATGCCCTCTGTGCTCTCAGTTTATGCTCACCTGCTCCCCAACTGCAGCCCATTAAGCCATACACCTGCAGTGACTTAACTTGGGATTTACTCAGCTCTTAACCCACCCCAGCAACAGTGAAATCCTTTGTTCCTCACATTTTCATTAAATATTGTCTTCTCATCAGGGTTTTCACAACTATGATACTCTCTGCCAACTTCCCTGAGAAATCAAACCCCTAATGTTCAGCAGATATCTGAAGAGCAGCTACTAACTAAACCAAGAATACATAAATACATAACTGTTTAGGGGGTGGGGGGAGGGTAATTTCGAGCTTAGGTGATATCAGTGATTACTGTATCAGAACAGGTGCCACCAGTTATGTAATTGCATGTCACTCAATACTCAGTGTGTCAAGAGATGCAAGAATCATTTAAAGCTTTTTCTTTCCACTTAGACTAAACACCATTTTAACTAAAAATACTTACTTTGGGAACAGCCTCTTCATATGAACATTGTGACTTTTAAAGGCTGTCTGCCTTTAAAGTTTCTGTGAAGCATAGGCTGTTTATGTATCTCCTGTATATGCAGAAAGAAATAGAGTAGATGTGAAGTTAGAGCTGCCCACGCAGAAAAGCATACTTGGTAGGGGAAAACGGCTTTTCTGTGATTGTCTTTAGCATAGCCCAGACTTCTAGAGATGTTCTGCCTGCAAATGGTTTAATGACCTGTTCTGTGGGAGTAAAGTAAGTTTCTGACTAAAGATGAAACTCTACAGGAGGGAAACTCATGATGGAGAGCTCCTTCTCATAAGCCCCTTCCCATAAGGCTGAATTGATCACTGAAGTAATTCTTCTGATGTTCTTAATTTCAATTACCAATTTCACTTTCCGCATTTGTTTCACTTTTAAAGCCAAAAAGACCAGGCCAGTCACTCCAAAACAGTAAACCACCGTATTTCCTTTTCTACCTGTGCAGCTACAGCAATTTAGAGACAACTAAAAATATGTCCCACTGTCTTTAATGGTGGGTTACATTCTATGGACAATTTTCTAGTGAAGGATGTTGACAAAAGTCAACAAATAGTTCCAAGCAGGTTAAAGATGGATTCAGGTTACCTTGGTTAGGTTACTGGGGGCTGAGGATATTAGTAGTTGTTGACTACAAGAGGCAGGAGGTTGTAATGGCATATGTGTTGCCCACCATGCCTGAGATGTGTCACTTCTAGGTTGGCTAATAATGATCAAAGGCCTCACCTCTCCCAGAGAGCTGGCAAATGTCTAAGACTGCATTAGAAGCTAGGTTTCAGGCTTGAAATACATATTACTGCCCTTTGAGTCCTGAGAGCTACCATTTCTGGGTTAGCCAGAGGCTGCAGTGCAGTAAATCCAGAAGCTGTCACTCCTGTGATATGTTTCCTGTACTTCCCATCAAGTGCTGCTGACCTTCATGCCCACAGAACTGATTTTACAAAGCAGTGCAGAGGTCCATGGCTTCCATACAACATTTTACATTGAGCATGTGATTTATGAACAGAAATTGTGTTAAAATGGAATTTCAGCTGCATTTCCTTCACTGACAGGTTAGAAAACATCTTTTAAATCACAATGCTAGAGCCAAAATCCCTGCCAGTCATCAAGAGATTTTACCAAGCTTTGATAGCCTCCAAAACCAGGTTCCATGGAATCTTGTTCTAGTTTATTATTAACTTGCTGTTAGAAAATGTCACTGAATGAACAATATTTGACACAGTGCCAAGTATACAAAGCTTCTGCAACACCTGCAAATGAATTATATCGCGTGATAATCTAAAAATACATATTTCTCATTGTATCCTGGGAAGAATGGGGGGAGCACCTTGATTATAAACCCGCCGATCCCGTGCACCATGTAATCAGTCTCATTTTATGCACTGACTTTCTTCACATCTGTGCAAATAAAGCCATTGTTAAAACGTACAAAGAGCTGTGTCATATAATACACACAGCTATGAAACCACGAGTGCTGCTACGTGTTGAGTCTTTAAGTGGAAGGTGGCACATCTGCTTTTGGCATAGGAGTGTAAATCAATCCAAGATGTTTATTAAAGAGCAAGTAACAACCTGTCCACACGCTCTTTCCTCCATCCAGCCTTGTTTTTGTTCTTTCTTTGTTATTTTCTTGGCAGTTAAATACGGGCTCTGCACATTGAAAGTATGAGTTGTTTCTTCACATACGGATAACATAACATGTCACATAATATTTAAGAACTATGTGATGGGGAATGGTTTGAACAGAAATGCAAGCCAAAATGAGGTGGGGAGGAAAGGGTAAGTACAAGCTGCTACACCACAGTGACTGAAAGGTCTATTACTCTGGATAAAGCAACTATGTTTTCTAATATTTTTCAAATAAATAATAAGACCTAGATTTGGTTTCATGTTCCAGCTCTTGGCAGTTAGTGAGAAAATTTTGCAATGGTATTTTCTTCCTCATCAATCAGACGTAGAAGCAAGCATTAAAGAATGGAGGAGTCTATATGGCTTGACTTTGTATTAGGCATGCATACCTTCTGCAACTGGGTCTGCCTGAGCAGGACTGGTTAAGAGCTCAAGTCTTTGAGTACTTGCATGTATTGACCAGCAGGAAAGGCAACACAATATTGGTCAATGCTGGCACTGGAGGTTGGCCCTTCCTGGAGCAATTGCTGATGTATTTGGCACAGCTTGTAACATGTCCCTCTCCCACTGACTGAGGAGCTATAGGGTCTGCTGTATGAAGAGCAGTCCAAGGCCAACAATGCCTTCTGCAGGCAGCCACTTTTGTGAGCTACCTAAATGAAGCGGCATTTTAGAGACTGGAGGCGAGGAAGAAGGCAGTGCCTCTAGGCCTGAGGGTAGAGCCTGGGACATGCAGTGGTCCTTCCTCTTCCGTCAAAGGATGCACAGGGATGTGTCCTAGAATGCTAAGGGACAGGGACTGCCGCCACAGGAGGGAGCAACCCATTCTTTGTCCCACTGAAGGGCCTACTTTGTAGCATGCTTTTTAGTAACTGTGCATAGAAATAAAATACCATGGACATGATCGTCTTGCCTTCCAGGTGATATTCTTCAAGTGTGTTTTGGAAAGAAGACGTCCTCTCAGACACTGAAGAGTTCATCCATTGGAAAGAGGAATGGAAATGGAAAACCACAGTGTTTTTCTGCCTCATCTTTAGGAGACAAGGTTAGAAAACACGTCTGTTTGACACGTGATGGTTCAGGAAGGCTTGTCGTGCAGAACTGAGGTGGTTGTGAGAAAGCTTCAACAGAGAGGTCTGTGTTGGTCAGGGAATGGAGGCTGGAAGTGTGCCGCATATTGTTTTATACTTGGATGTTTAATTGAGTAGACTGACCTCTGAACACCTTCTGTAATCATTCATTTCTCTATTACAATGGTCAGAATATATTCAAAGTCCAGATTCCATATGAATATGTTTCAGTGATAATGTTACCTACGAGCTCTGTCCCAAAGGTAGCAAAGATTGCTGTAAATTTGTTAATTGGGTTTCTTTTCATCTGTGGCTGAAACATAGCTGCACAAGAGACCCAGGTGGATTTGCTCAGCAACACAGAACATACCAGGACAGAATTTATACAGCAGTTATCACTGCAGGCTAGAATTATCTTGATCAGAGTTGTTGCAGCATTCGGTTATAATACTTTAGCCAGGGCAAAAATATTAATTAATGAAACCAAATCAAATACTTGGGTAGGTCAGAAAAGTGACAAAAGAAAAAAGGCCAGTAATACTTTCTCCCATTTGTTCCCCACACTCCGATGTTCCTCCTTTTCTTATTTTTTTTCCCTTTTTTTCCTATATATGCCTGATAATGGGACTCGGTGGAACTGAACCTTTTGCAAGTTGCTCTTGCAAGCTTTTTGCAGAATGTCTTGGACAGGTCTCTTCATTTCCATTTCACGTTGTCTTTCTGAGGCTGACACATATTGTTATTTAAATGAATGCTTTTGAACTCAGATTTTTTTTTTAATGCAAATGTGTGCTGCCTCCCTACTGAATTGCAAACATCGACACTTTTTTCCCTATGAAAAGTAGGATAAAGAGCAATAGTCTCAGGGCTGAAGGTGGGTAGAGATACTATTTTTTTAGGAATTTAAGCTAAAAAAGGAAGACACATGCAACGGTGAAGTATCAAAATATTGGCTAAATATTCCTCCTACCCCAGATATGATTAAAGCAGTTTTATATCTTTTAAAGAACAGCTGAGGTAGGGAAGGTGCCAAGACACAGCAGACTGGTCACACTAACCCAAGGCATTCTGTGTAAGACAGTTAGGGGAGCACACACACAGAAGTGCCAGACACTACATGCTCCCAGCAATTTCAAGGTGCTCTACCCAGTCCTTCATTTTAAAGTCCATGACTCATTTTAGTTGGAAAGCAGGTACTTGTAAGTACCTTGTAAAATTTTTTAAAGCCTTTTATCAGGAAGCATAGATTGAACTCACAGAGGAAGGTATTACAGGGAAACAATGGGGAAGAAGTTAAAAAAGAACAAATCTCTGGTTCCCTTTAGAGTATACTTAACGTCCCCAGTATCAAAAGGGTCGGTAACACCTGAGTTACACCCATACTTCATCTCTGCCAGACGAAGAGGCGTGTGGCGCTGAAGCAAGTGGACTGCCTCACCCCCTTTCCCATTGGACAAGCATCCATCTCACTGCAAAACATGCCACAGTCCATGCCCACTAGCACCCGAGCCAGCAATATTAGCAAACAGGCCTCCGAGACTGAGCTCCCCTTTTAACCACACACATCGTTGTTTTCTTTCAGTGTCAGTAGTTGTTGTTCCAGCCCGGGCTTTCTACATGTTATTCCTGGATTATTGAAAACTTGAAGTGCTGCTTCCCCTGCAATACCAAATTTATGGATGAGGAGACAACTTCAGTCTGCCAGGTGATAATTTGGCACCCTTATGTCACTGTTAAAATCCCTACAGCTGTAAATATTTATTGAAAATGAAATATACTCATGTAGTCCAGCTAGCACATTACCATATGAATAAATCTAACGTTAAATAAATCATGTGCACTCCACCTTTTATTCAGTTTATAAATACTTGCTGCATGCTCTGAGCATTCTTAGCTTAATACAGCTATTCAGAAGTAGAGTGATTTGTGGTGTGTCTTGATTTCTTTTATAGTTTTGTATTTCTTTTATATTCTTGTATTTCTTTTATAATACAACCTTTAGCTTCTTATATTCCGCCTCCTGCAGCTTCTGGAAAGTTTTGATTTGATAGGACAAGAACAGTGAGGGCATTAGGACCGAGAGAAAGACGCACACATTGCTCCGTATTATGTCTGGCAAAGTGCTTCCTGACTGAGTGCTGTAGTTATGTGTGAAACAAAGTCAGGGACCGACTAGTTCTCATCTGTTGATCACAGTTAACTTGAAGCCTCGGAACGGGGGAGAGCTGTCAGTTCTGCTTTCCAAGATAAGGCGCTTCAATCCAGGCAGCAGCTGGAAACTTTGAAGAAGCAGGAACTACTCTGGAAGGAAACTATAAGAAATGGAAATTCTTTTTACTTAGAATTTAAAAAGGAAAAAAAAAATCAACACTTTAGCTACTCTTTCATCAGCTATACATGCACTTTTCTAACTGACCTGGGACTCTGTATGATAAAGGATCTTTATCTCGCTGGATCCATGCTTCCTTTTGCTACAGTAAGTGCAATATTAATAGGAATGTTATATTTTGTCTGTAAATAGAGAGGAAAGCATGAAATGGCATCAGTGAAATGTGAGGGGAGCAAAATAATCCTCTTGGCAGATAGCGAAAACCAGGGCTTTGCTGCAACCCGAGGACTGGAGTCTGAGAAGGATCCAAGCGATATTTAACATGACCATCTGTGTCATTTTGTCACCAACAGTATGTTCTTGAGGAAGAAGTGCAGATATGGATCACGTAAACTGCAGTTTCTCTTGCTGTTGCTGATGCTGGGCTTGTTGCTACTGATGGTTACAATGCTGAATCCACCACCCAGCAACCAGAGCAAGGAAGGGACTTTCCAGCCTGTGGAGTTCAACCCTCGGGAAGGGTATCTGATGGACTTCGCGGAGACTCAAGAGATGCTGGAGACCCAGGAGGAAAGCCAGCAGTACTATCCTTTGGATGGGCTCTCACCTTTCATATCCCTGCGGGAGGACGAGTTGATCGTGGCCGTTGTGTTGCCCACCGGTAGAAGGAACCACAGCAAGGCCAGGAAGGGCTACCGGGTGGTGAAGCAGCAGGGCAGGCGGCCGGAGGCGAAGGCAGAGGGGGACCCGGAGCCCCTGCTCCCGTCCCTTCCTCTACAGGCTGGGGAAGGGGCTGCTGCGGGGGAGCTCGGCCTGGAAACCCACGGCTTTAACGAAGCGCTCAGCGAACGGATCTCGCTGCGCAGGGAGCTGCCTGAGGTACGACACCCGTTGTAAGTAACACTGACTATTTAATCTCTGGGACAAAACCCGTTTCCTTCCCCGTCGCCGTGCCGCCGTGAACCTCCCCTCCTGTAAACCCCGCGCCTTTCCTACCAAACCCTCCCCTCCGCTCCGGAATAACGTTTTTCCCCACGCAGTGTGAGGAACTTCCCACCCCCCCCCCCCCCCCGCCCCGTTCCTCAAAGCAGGTACGCTCCCAGCCTGCCCCCGCGGCCCCGACCTGCAGCCGGCGGGAGCCCCAGCCCCTCAGTCGGGTCCCACAGGTACCCTGCGGCTGCCCAGCCACGCACGACCCCGCCTTAGGTCACAGTCCCCGGGGACCCTGAGACCGCGGCAGGTGCTGCCGGAGCCGGGGAAGACTGCCCGAAACACCGACGGTGTTGTCAAGCCCTCAGGAGCCCGCAGCGGCGAAAATGGAGGGTGCGGGAGGGGCGGGGAGGGGGTGTGGGGGGGCAGCAGGGCAGCTGCGGCTTCCTGAGGAGGCCGGGTCAGAAGGGGGCGGGCGAAGGCGCACCGTGCCCCGGCTAGCGGCTGATGCATGCTGTTACCCGTGCGTCCCGCACCCCGTCTCCGCGTCCCCCCCTTCCCGCCTCCGCGGCGACCCGGCAGCGGCGGCCCGTCCCGTCACCACGGCAACGCGGCGCCCACAGGCGGGCGGGCAGCAGCGCCCTCTACTGGTGCCCGCGGGCGAGGCGCCTCCCCGCCTTAGCAGGTGTTGGGCGGCAGCCGGGGAGTGCTGCGTGGGGCCCGGCCCCCCGCGTCACCTCCCCGCGGCTGTCTGTCTGCCTGTCTGTCCACTGGGGCTGGGATGGGAATCCGCACGGCGAACGACGCCACGCTCCGCTCTGGGTGCCGGGTTATCCAGCGGGAAGGACGCTGCTATGGCTCACTCTAAAGCCCCAGTGACCTATCTCCTCACAATGCGTCCCTGCAAGGGCTATGGGGTCGCTGGCCTTAAGGGGTGATAAAGGAGTCAGGCTTTCAGCTTTTTTAGTGTCACAAGTGACCCAACAAGCACTGAAAGGAAACTCCTGGCAGGAAGGAAGGCAGAGATCAGTGTGTGAATGACCTGATCTGCCAACACTACCATAGCTAGCTGCAGCCAGGCTGCAAGGCAACATCGAACAAGTGTTACATTTGAGGCCCCACATGTTGCATTTGAAGCCCAAAGACTTGAGAGCGAGTTATTCCAGTTGCCCCGGTCACACATCTGACAAAGGGGCTGAGGTGTATCTGTTCTTGAAAGGGGAAGGGACCTGAGTGGGTGTCTTGTTTTCTTACCTCCTATAACAAAAGCTATTGTAGCTTTCCCTCAGGGTGCTGTGGGAAGATGCACCAGAAAACATTTTAATTAAGACACAGAATAAATATAATATTTTTTCTAGTGGTCATTTTCACATATTTAATAAGAGCTGGTGGCTCTAATTTAAGGGAACAGTCTTAAGGAGTGTTTTCTATACTTTTTGGCTAGGTGCAGTGTTAATTTGGGTAATTCCAATGAATAATAAAATGCTAATATTATTTCAGGTTTTTTTCACTGTGTTTTACTGGCAACTCTTTGAACCATATATTATTCAAAGGAGGAATGATGCCTCTGGTTTACTGCCTGTGGCATGAGCCAAAAACCAGTTTTACTCTGGCAGCTGAAGAGCCATCCAGCAAAAGACAAGTTTAGTTAATACTGATCTTGGTAAGCCATGGTCTCACAGCTCTTGGATGGGCTTTCCTGTCTGACTAGTCACAGCCTAAAGCACTATCAACACCACAGCTTATAGGGCCCAGATTGAAACCACAGATCCAAATATCTGAGGCTTCGCAGTTGTTGAGTTCTAAATCCAGACCATAAACCTGCAGTAGAGTTCTACCTCTTTATGGCACAACACACAAACCACAATTTTTCTTTGGTGTAATTTACTCTAGGGGCCTAGCTCACAACTGTCAGTCCAGTTTTATAGCAGTGTAAAATGAGAGTGAGCCAGTAATGAATCAGTTGTCTATTACTCTATTCTGTTTGAAACATGTTGTTCCTAATACTGTCTGATATTATTTGGTTAGAGAGAACCCATCCAGTTAGAGGCATCTAAGTGAGTTACCTCCATGGACTCAGTCTCTCTTATTTCACCTGAAATTAGATGGTGAAATTAGAAATTAGAAACTATACCTTCTAATTGTGAAGCACTTTCAGATACTATAAAATAAGGCTGGCCAAACCACGCTTGCATACTTCATGTTTACTCTTAAACGAGAGTGTAGGATGTAAGGTGAATGCCCTAAGATATACTTAGCTGCTGTTCCTTAGAAAATCACATGAAGCTGTCTGTTGTGCTTTGTGTTGGAGCAATGAGCGGCATAACTGCAGTTTCTTCTTATGTGAAGAGTACAGAGCTCTGATGGAAATAAACTAGAGCCTGTGGGCTGGGCTGGGCCTTGACAGCACAGAATCTAAGTTTTTCACCTGGAAACATCATACTTTAGACCTCTCCCACCCGACCTCTGCTTCTAACACAACCCACATCTCTTTGCATGCCTTTCCAGGTGAATGTTGTATGCTGCTTTTCAAAAAGTAGATGCATAAAACGGTGTCTTACAGTGCTCCCACTGATCTCACAGTGAAACATACCCTAACAGATGAATCAAGTACCTTGTTTTGCCCCATTTACTTTAAGTACCACTTTTGACCTGGTTTCTGGGTGAAAAAACATAATAACTTGCCCAGTTGTGCTAGAAAGTTGTTCTTCTGCATCAAGGCTCATCCTCTGTGGTACCTTCATCCCTCAGGATGCTTTCTGCTGCTCTTAGCAGATCCAGCTGCTGTAGACACCCTCCTGGGACAGTGGACCCAAATCAAGTCTGCCATTGTGACTTTTATGGTGGCGGTTCTGCCCCCACAAAAAAGCTTTTTTTCCCTTTTGGCCTTGAGTGTCAAATGTGTCTAGGCAAACAGAAACTCACAACATATTTAAAGGTGTCATTACAAAAGTATGGCATCCACCATACTGCTGTTGGGAGCTGAATCTCAATGAGACATTTCCCTGAGGGTGAGTGGGAGTCCCCGTTGGCAGTGCCTTTGCCATGTCAGAGTTGCTGCATGTGACAATTCTTTATTTTTCCCAAACTGGACTAAATGACTGCCTCTTATACCAGTCACAGCCCTGACTTTTTGAAATGCCAATTTATGATGGACAGTCTATGAAACTGCTCCAAATTACGGGAAGGTATTTCTGTGTACCAGAACACTTGTGCGTTTTTCTGAAGATCAGATATCTATATTGCAAGCCCTTGCCAATCTCCATGGCAACTAAACACTTGCCACCCAGGTTATGTATTCAAGTACAGTTATTTTCTACTCCGTTCCAATTAAGATTCTGCATCAGCCTTATTTTCTTGCTCAAGCCACAGTACTCGCAAGAAGGCGTTGTAGTACTATGGTGCTTATAGCTGTGCTGGTTGGAAGCTGCCTGGTAGTAAAAGGACTGCATCAGACCTTCTTTTTTCTTAATTACCTCTAAAATCTTCTGCCTGAAAATGCAAACATTGCCAAGTGATGAAAGTATCCCTTTTTTCCCCATCCTGATGAAAATGGAAGCAGTTATCCCATATAAAATGGTGAAATAACAGCATTGTTGATTACAGAAAATTAGTAAACAAAGGACCATGTAAATTCATTACAGCGTAAAAATAGACAAGAAAATTTGCTTATCTATGCAAACAATGTGAAATATTATAAACCATTATAAGTTAATATAATTGTGCTTATTTAAAATTTACACCCCTAGGAATGTATCTATAGTATTAATTTATTTGTATAGATTCTCTTAAATGATAATCAGCTGTGTGTGTGGATAGTGCCTAGCACCACAGGGCCTCAGTCCATGGATAGAAACACTAAGTAAAATGACAATAAACATATCAATATTAGAATTATATCCCTTACAGGAGCTTCTGGTCTGCAGAACCACTGCAAAATCTGTATGATGATTTGCTGGGTGATACAAAAATGCTGAAACAACAATGGGCTACAACCAGCCAATTCTGTATTTCCTTGAAGAATTTAGTGCTGCTAGAGATTAAATGAGTTAGGAAACTGAATGACTGCTACTCAGGAAATGAAAAGCTTTTAAAATGTGTTTTCTGATACAAGTGAGGGAGATACATAGTCACAGTTTTTGCATCTTTACAACGGGCATGTTAAGGCCTCTTCTGGAAAATGTGCATCCTCATGTCAGTATAGCGTGTCCCATGTCTCTGAGCCAAAGCTGGTACATTAGAAAACACTTTTTGTCCTGACTGCAATTTGTAGATCCTTTACTTATAGCTATGAAACAGCCATTGTTTGATGAGGGTTTGTCGTTTTCACACACAGTTTCTGTGAGAATGAATAGCAGGTGCTTTTCATTCTTAAATGCTTGAGTTGTCAAAGCACCATCTAGTTCATAGTCATTTTGATGGCAGTTTTTTCAATATCATGGGTGAAAACTTGACCCCATGAAAAACTGAGGAGCTGTGGGCTGCATCTGGCACTCTGGAGCACCTCTAGGAATGCCATACAGGGACTCATGCTGCCAGGTATCTTGCAGTACATCGTATCAGTACGTGGACTTGTAAAGTAAGTAGCAGAAATGACACAGAGAGAATCGACCCAGCTGGGAGCCACATTCATCAGTGATTCTTTTTTTTTTTTTTGTCAGAAAAAACAACCCATACAAACTTTATAGGGAAAATACTTCTACTTTCTTAAATGTATCTGTATTTGTTTTCATTGCCTATGCAAGGATCCATTTCTTTCCTGTACAGGACTGAGATGTTGGCTTCATTCACTAGGATTCATTCACTGTGGCAAGGGGGTTGGAACTGTATGATCCTTGGGGTCCCTTCCAACCCAGACCATTCTATGATTCTATGATTCTGGTCAGGTAGTCTACAGGTATATTGATCTATTGTGCAGATGTGTTATTTCACTTGTTAGTCATAAAGGTACTGCATTTCTGCTTGTTCTTTTCTCTGTTACCCCAAAAAATGTGTCGGTTGGTGGAGGCTGACTGTCCTGATTCATCCCTCTCCTTTGTCTACTTGTCTTTTCAGTTTTTCCTTGCCTTCTGGATCATTTCTGTCTGATGTCTGTGTTTTGAGGCAGCCAGAGCAGAAAACAGTATTCCAAAACACAGCAGAACTTTTCTCTTTTTGTATTTTAATTTTTATAGTCTCATTCCTGTATTGTCCCTTTGTATTGCAGTCTTGGATACCTTAAGGCTTCCTTTTCTTCATTGGAAGTGAGCTGCGATCTTAAACCTGTGAAGGTTTAGGGGTAACTTACAATTTTGCTCTGAGAAAAAAAGTAGCCAGTTGTACCAGCATCTCCAGTATCTCCCTCATTTGATCCCATGCAGGTGCCTACAGCAAGAATATGACTCCAGTCTTCCCACTGCTAGTGTCATCATCTGTTTCCATGATGAAGCCTGGTCTACTCTGCTGAGAACCGTGCACAGCATTATGGACACAGCCCCAAAGGCCTCCCTCAAGGATATCATCCTAGTTGACGATCTCAGTCAGCAAGGTAGCCCAAATCTCTCTATACATGAGCTTTTTCTTTTTTCCCCAGAGCTTCAGGGAAGAAATTATCCTCCTTCAAGAAGCACACGAGGAGAGTAGAAGGCAAAGAGGACCCTCAGGAAGAAAGCTGAGCAGACCCCTGAGCTGGCTGCCAGGTTTCACTCTAACATCCCTAGAATTCAGCTTAGCTTTTCAACTTTGAAATATGTTTCTTTTTCCCCCCATCATTTCCAATCACTCTGAACACTCCTACTTTAAAATAAGTTCACAGTATGCAAATTTTAGCCTTCCCACCAGACCAGATCTGCTGTAATAATTTCCAGCCAATAACTTTGGCTGAAGCAGAGAGTGGAAAACTCCACATTGCTAAAGTAATCCAAAGCACTTGGGAAAGCCAAACACCTGTAGTATCTCACTCTGATCTGTGCCTTTTATGAGATGATGAGAGCATCCACCTTTTGCTGAAAACAGGAGAGGGGGCTATTAGGTTTCCCACAGGAACAGCTTCACACACAGTGAATCTCAGTTTCCATTAGTCTCTATTTCTCTTTGGCATTATGCTGCTGTGGGAATATTTGGGTCACAGCCTACTTGGCCAGGTAAAACAAATGCCCCCAAAACATTTTACCCACAAGAAGTAGCATCTCCTACTACCTGTTGCTTTTCTATAGCAGTCTGAAGCATTTCCGTGACTGTTCTGTTTCTGACAGGGCCCCTGAAGTCAGCTCTGAGTGAATACATCTCTAAGCTGGATGGTGTGAAACTCATCCGGAGCAACAAGAGACTTGGGGTCATCCAAGGTCGGATGCTAGGAGCTGCACGGGCAACTGGGGACGTGCTGGTCTTCATGGATTCACACTGCGAGTGTCAGAAGGGCTGGCTGGAGCCCCTCCTCGCCAGGCTGGCCAGCAACCGGTAAATATCCCCACAGCCTCTGAGCTCCCTGCACATGCTATTTTTTGCTGAAATGGATGCACTTGGAAAGATCTGGGTTGTTTTGGGTTTTTTTTTAATCATTTCTTTGTTACCTTCTTCCTTCTGGTCACATTGCTTTTGTTTTTTACCTTATCACCACGTGCATCGCTCTGATATGTGGGAAGCAAGGTGGGTCACACAGCTGGTAACCCTCACTTCACACACAGTGTCACTGAACTGTCAGAGCTAGTATCCAGTTAGAGCTGTAAGAAGGCTTCCTGGTGGTCTGAATTAAAAAGGTTGCAGTCTCAAGCTGTTTGGAAATTGGAAAGCATCCACCAGAGAAACTACTGCAAGATTCCATTATTTTTCCTTTCTGCCTGTCTCTGTCTTGAAGACAAAGTGTGCTCCTGAGCCACTTTGGCTACATACCACTGTCACCTGTACTGTCTCTGTTCCACAGGAATAACAGACTTTCTGGCCAGCCTAGACAGCTCTAGCCAATTACAGGTTCTCTCACTGACACCAAACTGACAGAGGATACAGATTTGTTTTTTCTGAGTCTTTCATGTGTAGGCTGGGGCTTGGGCCTGCTCTCTGTTGTACAGCTGAGCTCATCTATGCAGTCCCCAACTCCTTCGAAGAGATTAAATCACTGAAAATGTTTCAAGAATTACATGGCGGTTAATGCTTTATTAAAGGGACTTTCCTGAAAGAAAAATTTGTACATTACTTTGTCTATTGTTACCCCTAAGCCACTTGGGAAAAAAAATGAATAATTGTTTGAGGGGGTAAAAGAGAAAAATATATCTTTAAAACTCTTACCAGGCCATTAAATTGTCGTACTAAAGACCTTCAAAGGCTGTTCCCAGGCACTGGAACAAGCTGCTTTTATGGCTGATTATATTTGCTTATAAGAACATTAATTTGAGTTTTTAGAAATGATTACATCATTTGGATGAAACACTAAAAATACTGCAAGCAAGAGTAGGATGTCAGGACTATTCTTTCTAAAAGAGCCTCCTTGGAGGCTTTTTTTTGTCTGCTAACTTATTAGATGGCTTATAATGAATATACTTCGTGATTCTTCTGCCTTGAGCTATAGTCTATTATTGATGTTCATGTAAAACTCTTATCTGCATCAAATGGCCAGTCCTTATTCAAGGTTGTATTGCTGAAATGAAAAGAGTTACAAAAGTCTCAGAGGAGAGCTGTAGTGAAGGAGGGATTACAATGTCAAGACAGAAGTTAGAATCTCACCACAGTTGTAATGGTTCACTGTCAAAAATTATCCCTGCAAAGGGAATGCAAAGCCACCAAACCTACTATAGCTCTGAGATTTATGTAGCACTGTCTCCAGGGGGTGAGCAAGGGATTCTCTTCCCCTGTATGGCTCATAGGCTCCTTCATTCCTCTGGGAGAGCAGAACTCAACACCCAGTTAGCTAATGGCTAATTGGATCCATGGAGCGAAAGCAGAAGAATGTTTGGGTAATAGTGTGGTCTAAACCATCCCTTTCTGTATGCTCTATCAGTCACCATGGCTGACCCTGGAAGCTTTATCACCACTAGTGTGGAGAACCTGTGCCATTCTGCAGTGCACAGGGAAGACATGCTCTAAGGCATCTGGCAATCATTTTCTCTTGCTGTCCTTCTTTCCCCAGCTGAAGAATGGTGATAATAACATAGACCTGATAAGGAAGCTAATTCACGATTTTCCCCCAAATTGCTTGTAATGCTTGCATGGAGATCACCATGGAAATGGAAGGCGTTGGTATAGTCAACTTGGCTTCATTTAGCAGTTGAGGAGCTATTAAATTGAAGCATGTGCACTCCCAGAGACTACCCAAATGAACAAAGTACAGTAAAAAAAAGCTTACAGTGACTGGTGAAATATCCATCATTCCCTTCTTAATGGACCAATCAAGCTGCAACTCATGCGCTTTTGCTGGAGAGACAGGATGGGGAAGCACTTAATCGCCTAGAGCGAGTGACTGAGTTGTTTGCTGGCAAGGAAAAATGCAGCCTTTCCAAAGCTCAGACCTTTGCAGGAGCTTAGCGGAGCTGGAGGGAGATTTTTAGCTTTGAAAATTGTGAATAAGGCTAATTTTCTGAACTCCTGATCAGATCTACCAGTATTACCATGACATGTCTTGGAGCGATGTCGAGACATCCTTGCCCAAAATGAGATCTCACTGTGAGCTGAACGTACTCACAAAAAGGGAGATACCCCCAGTTCTGACTAGCTTGTGGTAATGACAGACAGGACAAGCACAAGAAAAACTTTCCCAGTTTTACAGGTATGGAAATACCTGACAGATACTTGACTTGTACTGGGTGATGACATTTCTTTTTGACTGGCTCTGGGTGACGATTTTATTCACTAATCCAATCAAACTTTTTTTCCCAGAAAGTATTGAGCCTGTCTGAAATGACTACACATGCATTTATAGGCACCTTGACTAGGACTAGCTCTGTGACCCATACCTAATGAATTGACTGGGAAGTCGTGCATTAGCTGAGTATATTGCCTAGAGAATGGTTCCACGGTTGGAAAGCATGCCTTTACATTTTGATTATTCGAGGATGAATACCATAGGCAGCTTTAGAAAACTAGATGAGATGCCCCACAGATCATTTAATTTGACAACTGTTTGTGTTCCAGGATAATTCCAGGTGAGTAGCATGGTGCATACTAATGCAGCTGTGCAATTATTACAGTTGGGTTTTGAGGGGTTTGCCTTTTCCAGGGCACTGCAGGAAACAGCTGCTATTTTATATTCAGTCCTAAGGCAGAGAAAGGCAGGGGGAGCATATAATGAACTGTGCCATGGGGCCTTGAAAAGGTTGTTCCTTTAACCTAAGAACAGTGACCGTGATGATGAAGAGGGGTGATTTACGCAAACAAACAAACAAAAAAGATCCAAAGTGTGGTGTGAAATTGTTTATATCCCTGACAAGTAATTCCACCTCTAAAAAAAAGGCATGGGCATCCTAACTGTGGCAGAGGGGTGGCTTGCAAAAGGGTAGCTTGCCCTTTTCCCTGATCTGCACTGCAAGGGCTGCTTCCCTCTGTGCTGGTGCACTGCCTATATACCACAGCTCAAGTATCACATTAGGAAACAGAAGCCTGTGATGTTATTAAAGAAGCCTATCTAGTTTCTAAAATTCAAAGGGCCTGTACATAGCATGATGATTCTAGGTCACTAATCTTTAATGGAAATGCTGTTAAACAGAATAAGAAGTGAAAAGGTATCTCACCCGCTGTTGGCTCCCATTCAGGAGTGAAGGGGAGATTCTGCTTGTAGATACAGGAATAGAAACAGAGTTCTGCTGTCCAGAAAATTTCTGTGAGGTTCTAGTATTATGGTAATACACTAGAGAGAAGGGAAATATTTTGCACTGAAGTTGAACAGCTCCTTCATCTCTTTTCATCTGATTCTCCACTTCCCTGTGGCCCATACGCCAGCTTTTCAAGCTACCAAATACATAAGCCATCTGTTTTCAACCTTCTCACAGGCTCAGGGAAGCATGATGTTATCCATCCAGAGCCTACACGCCCCCAGCATCTGAGCATGTGTTTCCGTGCTACTCTCCTTGTTTTGAAAACCTTCCATACACTTCACATATATGGAAGCATGCCTGCTTCCTGGGACTTTTCTTCTTGCCTGACTTTTTATTTATCCCCCATTTGTCAGTAACACTCGTTTCAGATCCAGTCAATTGATGTTCTGCATTTAAATGGTACGTTATGTGAAGATATGCTCTCTCTTTACAATCTTTCACAGTTGATTGGGATCAGTAGATGACCTATTTTAAAGAAGTTGAAGTAAAGAAACAGAATATGAGAACCTAAAGCCAAAAGCACACTGCTGCCAAAAGTAGGAGGAATGAGGGTTTGGGCATGGTTCATGGCACAGTGTTCTGACTTTCCAGTGTAAAAAGATACTGGTTGCTCCTACAGCTTTTGGTACCCCACATATCAATTTGAATATATTAACAACAACAACAAAAAAGACAGATTCAAAATATTTTTTTTTTAATTAGAGCATTCCCTTAGCACTTTACCTAACAGAGATTTAAAGTATATGTTTAGTGCTTATCATATGAGTAATACATCAATTCAAGGAGACAGCTAATATGCTCTAAGTTAGTCAGGAGTTGGTCCATAAGGCCATATTTAAGTAATCCTTTATACCATGGCTTTACCATACCTGATGGCTGCATTTTACCTTTTTGCTAACCCTATCTGATTTCAAGTGTTGGCATTACTGCTTCCCTGAAGATGTCTGCCAGTCAGCAGGGAGCTTTCAGTGAAAATGCAGCATGTTGTGAAACTGGCTTGGGTTCTCAGTTACTTACTGAAGTTTTGCCTACATGCAGAGCCAGAGAATTTGAACTGTCTGGATTTCCCAGCTATATAATTTTTGCAGGGAATGATCCACTCTGAAACTTCTTGAGGAAAATACATACTTTTCGTGTTTGTTTTTTGGAGGAGTTTTTTTTTGGTCCTCCTTATTTAAAAGGGGATTTAAACAGATTAAAATCTGTTCCCTTCCCAGCAAAAAGAAAGCATAAATCAATAAAAAGCGCTTTCAAAACACCAGTGTATCTAAAACTTCAAAACAGATGCATTAATTAAATCTTCCTCTCTTCATATTGCTTATTCTAAAAATAGAAAAGAACAGAATGTCCATGGTGACTGTAAAGGGTCATGAGAAGACATTTAATTCTCAATTGTATTTGGCTGAGAATTCCCAAACCAGGAAATTGTTCTTGTTTGGGTTGCTCTTTTTGATGGAATTGTGACCTTTTGTAGTTCAAATCTGTTCCAAGCATTTGAAATATTCACAAATTAGTCAAATGGTTCAAAGCCTTGCTGCTGGTCGTATTTGAATTTCCTGTTTTTCCCTTTCCTTGGATTCCACAGAGTAAAATTAGCAGTAGTTTGCCAGTGTGTGTTTCATTTCAAAGTGCTGAGAAGCTGCTGACTCTCTGCCAGTTACCCAGTTAAAACCAAAAAGAATAGCTAAGAACATTTTCCAACTTTCAATTACCTTCTGCTGCAAATTTGCATTTAGAACCACACAACTGTCAAACTATCGCTGCATATGCAGATCTTTTATTAAAAAAACATTAATACCAAAGTATATGTAAAGCACTGCTTGATTAAGGTTAAAATCGGACACTGACTAGTTTTCACACAAGATGAAGTTACTGGATTCCTCTATTTCAGATCAGAAAGACACTCACAATATCTGAAGTTTTAAGAAGGTGTGTTTCTTTTGGTTTCAGCAACCTATAAACACTAGCTTATACTTAGTGAAGGTCTAGCATTACACTTCCAAACACACTCTTGAAAACTGTTAATCCTGGCATTCTGAAAGTGCCTCTGGAGTAATAGCTCTGAAGCACAGTTATCACTTTGGATCATATGATTTTGCAGGAAAGGAGATCAGATTTTATTTTGTTCTGGTTTTTGTTGAATATAGCCTGGATAAAATGTATCCTATCTGGTGAGTTATTTTCAGCCCTCTTAAAGACTGTAATTTTCCATGTAATCATTTGCAGATAGTTTGGCTAATAGCTTGGTCTCCAAACCATCAGAATCCATTACATCACTGCAGGTATGTTTCTTGAATAGCATTGAAGAATCAGTGCTTGATAGCAAGCAAAGCAAAAGCATACATTAAAAATAAAGGATTATTTCAACAAGAAACTACTACTACTGTGGTCCTTACTCTTAGGAGCCATTGCACCGATGCTAGAAGCATCACTGGAATTTAGAGTTTTATAGTGGCAACAGATTTAAGGTGGATCCATAAAGAAGGACAGGTTTTAAATGGCTGGATATGAAAATGTAGGATAGTCTGAAATGTCTGGATCATCTCACCCAGAATATATTGAGTGTCACTCTGAGTATCCAGATTGTCTTTGTCTGAGTTATCCTAGACACATGATCTAGTCTTCATGGTCAAGGTTTTTTGAATGCTTTAGTTTACATTGTCTCCTCTGGCTTCCACTCAAATACTCCCCGCTAATATTTCCCTCTTGACTCTGAAATTGTAAAATGATGAACTACCCTTGGGTCATCAGTTTCTCAGTCCTCTCTGGATGAGACTGGATAGACAAGCAGCAATAGATAGTATGAATTTCAGCAAGTAGCAACAATCTGAGGTACAACTCTAACTACACTCCCAGAGTATAAGCATTTCTGACAAATGTCTGGAGAATGCAGCAGGCTATAGAAATTACCAGTACTTTTTCTTTTTCTTTTTTTTTTTTTTTTTGGTTTAGTCATATGAAACCCATTTAACTTGTTAGCTGGATTTTCCTCAGACCATCAAAGAAAAAAACAGATGTTTGCACAAGTCTGTTAGGACACTACATTTCAGTAACTTCTAGAAGCAGTTAGTTTACTTTTCATGCTATTAGTAAAGGTGAAATACAGCTTCCAGTAGAAAGGCTCCTGCTGATACAAAATGATATCATCAAGAGAATCAGGGGAGGATATCAGCTTTATTATTTTTAGGATCATTTCTTTCAGTTTCTTCTTGAGTCCTGTGGGACAATGACAACAAATCACTGCTTTAATATATATGCCTACAACTGTTGTGGCTGACCATAAAATTTTTTCATCTATTTATAGACCTAATTCTTGTTTCCAGGAGTGCTTATTATTACATATTACAAAGGGAGTTTTTACACCTGAATGGAGAAATATAATCACTTCTCTATTTTAAATCTTTCTGCCTTTAGCTCATCATAGGACAATTTGCTTTTATTAGGGAACAATGGAATAACTGAGTCATTTTAACTCTATTCTCTGCATAGTTCATCTTATAATTCACTGACAAGTCGCTGTTTCTCCATGGGCTTCTAAAATTCTCTATGATGAAACCAAATCTGGAGTTTCCTCCCAACCTGATACTGGAAAAACATTACTCTAGTAATTCTAGTGATTGAAAAGGCCAAGAAGATACACCAAGATTGCATTAACATCACCCAGAGCTACCGTCTTCCTCAACTGGTTCTGGTCTCTCCCACGGATACGTACAACGGGCTCACTGCATTGAGACTTCTGAGATGACCTGAGATGTTTTAAGTGAATTTCTCTCAAAAGTCATCTCTGACCAACATATAAATCTTTAAAAGAGGATAGAAAACCTTCTACTTTTTGCCCCAAAATTGACTGTTTTGTTTTTCTCTCTCATTTTTAACAGGGAGTTATATTCTAGGGAAAAGAGCTTCTCCATAATAATTTCCTATATGGGTATTCTTGGTTGAGAACAAGAGTCCAAAGACTATCTTCTGTGTAACAGAGAAGTGGATAATGTTGATCTTTAACACTTTTTTCCTGCAGTCCCTAATACCATTGCATTTACACTCTGAAAAGTTCCAAATGTGATATGTCATTGACCTGGAAACAAGGAACGCTGGTGGCTCTTCTGAACTACTAGTTAATTCCAAGATGATGTGCAAGCACACTGTGAAATACCGTGACATGTTTGCTATGGGGAAATGTCTAATACCTCTTCTCAGACTAATCCAAATTTAACTCAAGTCAGAAATGAATTGGAGGATTGCTGCTTACAGTACAGTGGCTCTGTTCTGGCTCTTAAAAGTAGATCCCTCACTGTGACAGTGCATTTGCAAGAGCATTTTAAGCTTGTAATAAAATACAAACAGAAGCTGTTTTATGGACTCATTGATAAATGTTTTTACAAACAACCAACAGAACAAAATCAGGGTCTCAAGTGTCAGACTCTTGTAGTGTGTGTGGAACATCTACAGAAAAAAAGCAAAGGATGGTAAAGTGTGTGAGCCCAAAGGAACCTTTTGCATCTATGCAGAGTTATAACATCAGAGGCTGGGGCCCCTGTGTGACATAGCTTTATAAGAATTCTGATGGTTAAGTCATAGCAAAGTCCTGAATAGCTTTAAATGACAGTGCAAGGTACAAGCTATCAATAAATTATCAGCCTTTAGATTCCTCACTGCAGGCTCAGTATTCCCAACCACCTGAGCTTCTATTTACCAGCAGGGAAAATAAGGGCATCCAACATCTCAAGGAGTGTTTCTGCTTGACAATGTCAAAAAGGAGAACCACTGTTTACTAACAGAGAAGTGAACTTAATTTGTGCTTTGACTTTGAAAATACATTTTATTTTCTTTTTCAGAAACAGCGTCGTCTCCCCTGTCATAGATGTCATAGACTGGAAGACTTTTCAGTACTATCACTCTGTGGGCCGGCATCGAGGTGTCTTTGATTGGAAACTAGATTTTCATTGGGAACCAGTGCCAGAGCATGAAGAGAAGGTACGACAGTCTTCCATCAGCCCTATCAGGTAACATTCCATCAGCCAATATGTGTCACTTCAGCTCAACAGAAAACCTGTACAATTTGAGTTGTCTTGTGGCTAACGGAAAGAAGAGAGACGTGGTTACTTGCCTGTGCTCAGATAATGTTTTTTCAAGGGACAGGCTTTTAGTTTATGCTGAGTTTCTTTGACCTGTAGTAAGCATTCTAACTCAATCGTGGTCATACTATCAACAGGACAACTATTTTCCACACGTTGAGACAACCAGATAAGGTGTAGAGGTTTGGAGGGAAAGCAAAAGATGGATCATGCTGAGTTAAAAGAGATGTCTTAATCATTTGTCTGGGGCTTTGGGTGTACATGTATGTATCATTTCCCACTGCACTGAGCTTTATTTAATAATTCAGCTCTTGACTTCCTTCCCCAAGCAAATCCTAGAATCCAGTTGTTCTTTCAGTTAGATAATCCATTCAGGCTTATATGGAGTTGCATTCAATCATTTTGCAATACTATCTCTATGGAAATGGCAGGATTTTCATCCTTCCCATAATCCCCAATACAAAACTGAAGGTACTCACTTCCAAAATATGTTCTGTGCAGGAGTCCTGCGGTAGCTGGTGCAGTGGTGGCTGTGGATCGACATTACTTCCAAAACACTGGAGCTTATGATTCTGACATGACCATGTGGGGAGCAGAAAATCTGGAACTATCTATAAGGGTGAGAATCTTAATTAAAACGTCAATCTCTGGTAACTATTTGGCTTTTAAGGAACCTGGATGAAAAGGCAAGAAGGAATTCATAAAAGCAGTTAAGTGCAGAATGTACAGGGTATGGAGAATATCACTTTGCTTGCAGAAATCTGCCCCCACAGTCTTTGATCTGTCAGGACTACACAAGAACATGCAGCTGCTGTGAGTTAGGAACATTATGTCAGGAGAAGGGAGTTTCACTGGCTATCACTATCTGCCTGAGGAGAGTCACTGGTTTTGGCATCTTCTGAAAGCTGCCTCCTCTTTTTTAGCATGTAACATGCACCAAAAGGAGAGTAGCTTTATTTCTTTGCCAACCTGTAGTTTTAATATCAAATTATTAATATTAAATTGTTTGCATTCATTTTTGATGAATACAAAGAGTAACTGATAATACAAAGCAATGAAAATTGCAGACACAAAGGGTATAGAGTCTTTAATATCCCAGACAAAAGAAGGTGTGCCCCCAGGCCTCTTCACTACACTGCACTGCCTGTGCACAGAAAAACATAAAAGCTTATAAATAGCCATGCAGGGTGAAAGCAAAGGTCTGTCTTGCCCATTATCTTCTGTCTCTGTATCTCTGAAGAACAGCATATGAAGAAGCACATAGTAATGCTCTTACTGTTTCCAGCAATGCACAGATTAGAATTTCCTGAGGCAGATTCTGTAGGAAAGGAGCTTCTCCTTTTCAGATAAAGGTAATCTAAATAAGGTAATCTCTTTGTGTGCCTTCACCTGTGTTTCAGACCTGGCTCTGTGGTGGCTCTGTAGAAATTATTCCATGCTCCCGAGTTGGGCATGTCTATCGAAATCATTTCCCCCGTGCTTTCTCCTATGAAGAGGCCATTGTGAGGAACAAAATCCGAATAGCAGAGACCTGGCTGGGCTCTTTTAAAGAGAACTTCTACAAGCACGACACAGTGGCTTTCTTAATTAGCAAGGTAAAGACATCTGTAGTTGTTTGTTTCTGAGGGAAGGACTGTGTGCTGAGGTAGGTGAAGGGGATGGAATAGGGGTGGAGGTGTCTGTGTTCAGTCAAACATACAATGTGTATCGTGCTGGAGATAGTTGTTTTATGAAACCTTCCAGCTGTCAGGTCAGGAAGGAATGAGAGAAACTTGTGCCCAGGTGTTGTTTGCTGAAGTTATCCAATCTTTTTAAAGTGTGATTCCTTCTTCAAATGACTCCTTCTTCAGCGAGCTGAAGAAAGAATCAATCATCAAGCTGTGATTTATTTTGCCATGAATAGTACATGGAGGGTTGCAATGCGCCTGAAGTGGAAGCTAGTAGTACTGTGTGCTCAAAGGACCCTCCTAGAAGGTTCGTTCTTCGTTACTGAAGGTCTTCCTCATGTGAATCATGAGGATATTAGAAATATTCATGGGCACATGGCAAACTGTGGTGTCTCCTAATGGAGTGGAACATACCTGAGTGGCATATTGACACACACAAAAAAATAGTGATATATTTTCCTGAACTGACAGGTGTCCAGAACATATCTCAACACAGCCACTGTTTACACGTTACTTTTTCATTAGAAGCACCGTGCAGACAGCAGTTTGACCTCCAGGGATGTGGATTCCTGGCAGCCTGTACGCTAGGACAGGCTTGGGGCCTGCAGGCTAAGACAGGCTTGCAGCCAGGTGCGTGGCGCAGCCCTGGCATGCAGCCACACTTGAACTGTCTGCAGGCTACACACCATCCAACAACTAGTCAACAGCCACACTTGGTTTTAAGCCTCTGTATAATCCATTGCAGATCAGGATCAGTCAAGGGGCTTTATATCCCATGTATTACAAACCAGTGGATGTTTGTTTGTGGGAGTCATGCATCTGTGGTTAAATGTCATTCATGTTGTTAATATAAAGTTATTAATAATGTGATGTTAATGCTGCTGCAGTTCTCTGGAATCCACTGGCTCCAATACCTTTTCTTGTAATGACATCCTTGACTACAAGGCAGTGGACAAATTTGTGAGCAGTTGTGAATGAAAACTGTCATTCATCATGTTGTTCATTTAGCAATGCCATGCTTCTAAGAAGAAAAAGATCCACTGTAAACAGGCAGGACTTGGGTAGGTGCTGTGCTGAATTTCCCACACAGTTTTGCTCTTTCATTTCAATCCTGCATGCCTCAGCCACTGAAGTGCTGGCCATTGTCTAAGAAAGCCAGATCCAGCAGGAATTGCATTGGAGTGGGAAGAGAAAAAGAGCCGTGCATCAGCATGGATTCTCTCCTGCCATTTAGTCTGACCTCCTTACACTCTACCAGTGGATCTCCAGTCCACGTGCTGTGCTAATCCTACAGTCTGAGACTGTCATGTTTCTTTTTTTAGTCTATTTTCACATTTTTTAAAAAGCTTCTCCCTCCTTGTCTATGTTGTAGTTTTGAACTCCACTGGCCAGAAGTCTGTCAATTGACTCACAAGGGTTACAGCCATGTAATTGGAAGGAGGACACTAAGCCGAGTCTTTTAAGATGGGCAGTTAGGTCCTTAAATCATTTAGTAATTACCTGAAGGCCTTTCTTGTCAAGTCAGAAGCAATTTTCTGTGTTAAAAACTACAGCCACCAATGATACAGTTTACTAGCTGTAAGCACCATGACCTTTTGCCTGGGAGTTTATTCTAGCCAGAATACTTTTACTACTTCTAAGGATGACGCTCCTTCAAATGATCAATTTTACGATCCCTGTGCTCAGCATAGTGTAACATAAAAGGCCCTTTTCTCTGTTCCTTTCTTTCACAGCCAATATTTTCTGTATGTCAGTGCAGCGGGGTGTTATTTAAAAGACATAAGCGAGCAGTGACATTATTGCTGCTCAGCTGCAGATGGGCCCCGTAGGGATTTACTGCACAGGGAGGGTGAGTGGAGGCACCTATTGGCCACTACAAAAATCTCCATGAGCCTTGACCCCCAACATTGCCCACTACAGAAGATAACTGGTGACTCCGATTGGGTCACTTTCTAAGTCTTTCCTTTTTATGGTCTGAATTGCATCCTGCACAGGATGCCTGCGGTGTGAGTGTTAAGTTAATGCAGATGAATTAGGGTCTTCAGCCACCACCTCTTTTTCTCCTCTTGCTGTGTGGTTTGTTCATTTAATTCACAAGCACAGTTTCAGTTTGGTTTACAAGGATAATTACTTTCTTTACATTGTTTACACCATTTATTCTGCAAATGTAGACTGCAACTAGGATGACAAAAAGAGTTTTATTGCCATTGTGTTCTTCAGCCAAAGCAGAGTACCATGAGAAACATCTGTTTTTAGGGGAAAGATTTTACTTCTCTATTTCCCTTTTCCAGGAAAACCTCTGGAGGCCAGGTTTGTGTGGTGCTGAATTGATGAACTTTGTTGCTATGTTCATTGAATCTAAGACTGATACTGAGCTATGAGATTCTCCTTAACATACTGCAACTCTTGAGCTTTGCCTGTGCAGCTGCCTCTGCAGCTTACAGGGGCTGGCCAACAGTGCCCGATGGCATAATTGATCCCTGCCTTTACCAAATCTCACTTGATTTCCAAGGCCCTTCATTTGACAGTGTTTTCCACACACGTCACAAAGTCTTTTTTTCTTTCTTATAGAAGCAGAGAAGTAGCTGGTCTGAGGAAAAGTTATTTACAAGCAATTTTTTGCTTATCTCATCAATTTTAATTTTTGACTTAGGAATCCAGACCAGTTTCCTGGAATCCAAAGCTACATTTTATTTAAAACTAGAAATGTGAATGGGGAGATCTACTGCTGACAAGAAAGAGGAGAGAGACTCTTAAGGGTGGTGAGATATTTTTAGTATTTGGGCACTGAGAGATTTAGAAAAGTGTTCTGTGTGGTTTTGAAGCTGAAGGGTCAGACATTTACCTGCTCAGTGGCTTTCAGCACCCTGTTAGCCACCTTCAGTGCTAAATGCCTGGAAATGCTCAGGCTGTCAGACCTCTGGGGTGCCGATGCCCATAGCTGCACCAAGGGTCAAAGGCACTTGTCTTTCTTCAGAACAGAGTTGCTACCAGGAAGGGTGAGAGTTGATACTGTGTGTATATAATTAAAGAAAATACAATACTCATATGAAAGGTTTTATGCCTTTACAGGCTCAAAACGCATTGACTTACTAGATTTAGTAACTGTCAGATAATAAAGTCATAGACTGTGTTTTTGGGCTAAATCCTGTCATCCCTTACATCCTCTGATCATGAAGGACTGACAATAACTGGGCAATTTGGGCTGTTAAAAACCAGGAAATTGAATTTTAATCAGCAGAGCAAATTCTTTTTTTTTAATTAAAAAGATGACAAAGATTGACTTATCTTGCAAGATAATAATCATTTTTAGAGGAAATACTTATTTTTAGAGTGTGTGCAACTTCTGAAACGTTTACTTCTGTCACGGTGCCAGACTATATGCTGTTTTATCACAGAGTGGGAGGAAGGCTATAGCTGGTCCTCCCCCTTCGTGCACGAGAGATACATATCAATATCTGTAACATGCAGAATAGAAGAGGTGGTAGAAGTAATTCCTACATAGTCATTTTTATTTCCAGCATCTCCAAATCAAACGCACTAGTAACCTTGTTCCCCCTGTGCTTTCTCCATGAAGGCAGAGAAGCCAGACTGCAGCGAGCGCCTTCAGCTACAGAAGAGGCTGGGCTGTAGAGATTTCCACTGGTTTCTATCAAATGTGTACCCTGAACTCTCCAAACCCGAGGACACACCAAGGTTCACTGGCAAGGTGAGAGAAAACACGCTATAATGATTAGTGGCTTTGAACTGTTCAAAGACCCCAGTATGGCTTCCATGTTCTAGTACTCAGGGAGTGTACAGTAAGAGGCTGTTCCTGCTTTGACAAGTTTATGGTCCAGACAGAGCAACAAGGGTGGGAAGAGAAACAACAGGACAGAGACAAACAGCTGATCCAAATTCTCACATCAATGCTGAAAGCCAGCCAGGAGCTGAACCCAGATTGTCTGACCCAGTTCAGAGTCACAGCTCAGAGGGTCCTAACCTTTGGTTCTTTAGGTGTCATTAGTAAAGGAAAAGAATTGTGTTGCCTCATGCTGATAGCAACCGCAGCAGCAGCTGAGATATCTCTGCACTGACCCATGTGCATGAAGAGCAAAGAGCACTACTTCAGTCCTGCACCTCCCCCAAGGGCAGAGGTGGTAGCAACAACAGGTCCTTGGCAAACTGTGTACAGGAGGTGATATTCTCAATGTTTTTTTTAAAACACCTAAGTTGATAATAATCATCCATTAAAATATCCAGGCAGTCTTACCAGAAGGGATCTTCCCATAACAAAGCAAGAAGGTCCATTAATCTGTAGCCAGATTTTACTTTGTCCTTTTACTCTTTTGTCTGTTCTTTTTTATTAAATTTTCCTTGAGAAGAGTGTAAGAACTGGGTGTGGATCACAGGAATTATCACTTTATTTTTTTCTTCTTCTGGAATATCATGATTTTTTCTGAATACAGTGTCCAGTTGAAGTGCAATTTTCCATTGGCATGGAAGTTTGGACAGATTTATTTCAACTACCATCAAAGCCAAAACCAGAAGTGGATATCTCTATACAAAACTATCTGGGTAACACCAAAGTGACCTTTGGTGAGACTCTGCCTTTATTTCAGATCCCTTTGTGAGATCAAAATGCAAGATTTTGAAAGAAAAAAAAATCACCGAATTATGAGCAAAACCATATATCATAAAGGAATACAATCACAAAAAGTGTAGCTGAAGGATATTTTGATTGTATCTGATCGTGCTTTATTTCAGTATAAACCTTTGCTTACAGCTTTACAATACTGGTGTTGGCTTCTGTGCAGATTACAAACCTGGAAGGGCCATTGCAGAAGGCTCAATTGAACTCTCTCCTTGCAGTGACAGTCTCACCCAGGTACTGTATACATTAAATATATAGGCAACATATCAGATCTATGGAACCATCCAGAAGACAATGTGTAAATGTAAATGGCTGGGCTGAGTCTGGAAATACTGATGTGTTCAAAATTAGGCAACGATGCCCACACTTCTGCAGGTGCCATTCGAAAAATGGCAATGTGCCAAGTGTCACTGAGGCCAGATCCCCACGCTTGGCTCCAGCACACATCACTAAGTGCCTGTTTATTAGTATATGTGGTAATGTCTGGAGAACAGAAAGCCTGCCAGTCAAAAATGCCTAACAGTTCTAGAATAATGGTGATGCATTTCCCCATTGGTGCTTAAACCTGCAGTTTAGAACCTGAACAGCAGTCAAAGACAGGAGATGAATTCATGTAGACTCCCAAGCTGGCATTAGACTAGCAAGGGCATGCATGAAGAGAAGCCAAACCAATACAAAATGACTGTAGATATTTATTCTAAATCCCAAGCAAGTTTTGCTGCTTGCACTGAGTTCAGGGTGAGCTGCAGGCACATTTCTAACTGCAGTGTGTGCAGACACTGTCAGGAACACCCTTCTGTTCAAATATTTATTAAACTAGAAAATTTTATCATTGGATGGGTTTACTTTATACATAAGTACAGTCCACAAAGTCTTCCCTTAGGTAAATAGTTAAGCCAGAATTAGCTAGCAGGAGGGATTGCTTTGCTGGGTCAAGGCTGTTGGGTGTCCATGGCTCATGTTTGGGTTGCTTCTTAACAAACATGTACAGGAAATTATTCTTGGAATTAGAATTTAAAAATGACTTGGGGTGTCCTTCCATCGTTGTGCAAACAAACCCTCCTTTTTCCAGCACTTTGAATACAACAGCATGAAGGAAATCCGGCTTGGTTCTGCTCCGCTGTTCTGCTTTGATGTCAGACAGGGGAAGGTTATCCCTCAGAACTGTACAAAGGAGACAGACAACAGCCACCAGCGCTGGGATGTCCAGGAGGTCAGTAGTCACTCTGCCGTGGGGGGAGGGTAGCCGACAGCGGCTGTGGGATCACGGGGTGATGGACAGGATTCGTATGTAGGGAAGGGATTAGGTATTTGAAGGGCAAGTTTCAGATCTGTAACATTTACACCTGGGAAATTTAGGATGCTTCTTGCTTATTTACACTGTCTATGTGAAATAAATTTGGTTTAAAAATACGAGTTACAGGAATCCTACCTACATTCTTATGTCCTGGCTGTAACTGCTTGTCTTCCCGGCCTCCTAGGAGTAGAATCAGAATCAGTCCTTGTGAAAATAAGAGTAGGGCAAATCCTTGCCCACTTCTTTTTGAGAGGAAGGGTCCTGGAATCCTGAACCCTCCCAAATGAGAACCCTTTGGGAGTAGGGGAAACTTTAAAATACCGTCTAGGTTTTTAAGAGAAGAGCAAACTTCCTATTAGTGGAATTTGGTATTATTTGGTGGACTTCACCCAGCAGAGCAGGAGCTCCTCTACAAGACTGAGAAATGTCATGCTCTAGGGCAGCCTGGGAAAATAGAAGTTCCTGTAGATGGAGGGATGCTGCAAACCTCTGGTACAGTTCCTACTGCAATTTGTTTTGATTCCTAGTGGTCCCTTTGAAATGCTGTGGCCTATTGCACTCTAGTTGAGGACAACTTGTACCTATAGGTGGTGGAAAAGAGGTTTAGTGAACTCTGCACTTACCCTCGTGTCAGCTTTGAAAGGAAATACACATACTCACTGTGCCCTTTCCTTCAAGCTAAGCCTAGTCATCATGTGCCCTTTTCTCAAAGCTAAGCCTAGTCATCATGTTTAGAGCGTTGCTTAAAACTTTTTGAACCACCATTAATTAGTGCTGATCTATTGTGTGTCAGAAGTTTTGGAAACATGGCCTGGCTTTTACTGGAAATCCCTTAGCTTTAATTTCTTCTTTCTTTCTTTCTTTTTTTCTTTCCCTTCTCCTCTCATCGTGTAGAATGGAATGATTGTCCACGTCCTTTCTGGCAAATGCATAGAGGCAGCAGCGAGCGAGGCCGAGAAGGACTTGGCTTTGTGTGCGTGTGACAAGAGTGCCAATCAGCTGTGGCGATTTGAACGTCCCCACGGGCTGCATCAGAGATGACTGACAGGTCTCTGTGGGGGTCAAGTCTCCAACATTTTACAGTACTTCTGTTTGGGACTTAAAATACATTTCCAGCATGGACAAGAAAGATGTTTGTGTTTGCTGTAGCATGCAGGTAAGTTAGGAAGATCTCTGCTTTGACAGCCTGGCTCAAATCGTTGCCGCCAGTTCCTGGTTTACTCAGCTCTAGCTAAAATGTCTGTTTATTCTGTGAAGCAGGGAGTAAGGGCCCTGTGAGAGCTGCAACTCTGCTATTGCAGAAGACATTTAAGTTTGTTCAAGGTATCACTTTGAAGGAAACACGGCTGCCAGACAGCTTGTCTTTAGTGTGTTCTGTGACTTCTGAGGATACAGGAAAATGAATGTTTGTGAAGCTTTTGAAACTGTAAGAGGAAGCCAACCAGCCCAGGATAAGAGGTTAGCCTTGGTTTACACTGCACTCGGCTCATATAAAACAAAGTCAGGTTTGTATGCATAAGAGTAGTACGTATTTTCACATGTTAATAGCTGAAATTTTGTTTTCCAACGAGCCTGAGCCAAATTTCTACCCCCTGTGAGATTGCACGGGGCACAAATTAGCACTTAATTAGGCACTAACTGCTCTAATTGACTTGGAATACCAGCGGTCCTCAGTGTTTGGCATGCCCTTCCTTAAATCCTTTGTCCACAGTTTAATTTGGATGAGAAAATGAGACTGAATTATTAAATTTTTTTGAGTTTTAATGAAATTAAAGAACAACTCTTCAGGGAACTTTTGTGGGATGTCGAAGATTGAACCAGGTTAGAGAGAAAGAGAGAGAGAAGAGCCACAGATTTTTATTTTGAAAGTATCAATGGCATCCATTTGCTCTTATACAACTATGGGATGAGCTCATTCTCATTCCAGTGACAAAAGTGCTGGCTTAAAGGAGCAAATGATAAGGGAAACAACAGGTGGCTACCTAGAAAGAACACACTGGTGCCTGCTTCCACTTGCTTGCTGCCTACTGCACAAAGTCTTCCACACTGTCAGTTTTAGCCCAGAAGATCTTACAGATCCTTCCTCTCATGGGTCTCCAAGCTGATCCTTAGAAGTCAGTAACCTACAGAAGTTTCTAAAGAAGCTCCTCCTGAGGAGCCTGTGTGCCTGCTGGCCTCCTGTCTTCCACAGACGTGACTGGGAGTTCATGCTAGGTAAGGAGAATGGTCCCATACAGCATGGACCAGCAAAGGGCTTCTACCAGCATTTGGTCAGGGCGCTTTCAATTTTGGAATGAAACCCACTAATGATGGCACTTTCCAAGAGCCAGCTAAAACAGAAGAACAAAGATTTGGGAGCCTTCCCACATCAGCACCATGTCTGATTTATACTATAAATCACTCGTAGCCACATGTATTTATTATAAGGGGAAGCACATCATTAATGAAACCTAATTTGTTATTCATATTTTTTTCAAGAGAGAAAAAATTAGGTGGGCTTTTGGTTTTGGGTTTTTTTTCTTTTTTCTTTTTTTTTTTCTAAATGTGCAGCACATTGTCAGTGTTCCTTTAGACAAAGGAGGGAACAACAGAATATTCTGCTCAGAGTGTTCCAGTCACCTGCTCTCAGTAAATCCTAATAAATTGGTTTCAAGCATATAAAATTGGATACAACAGAAGACTTGAACAGCATTCCATGTTGTGTTGTCCAAAACATTTCCCAGTGGGGTCTCTGTTTGCTTTCAGGCTTACAGATTCCACACCACGTTCAGGCATCGCTCCGATCACCCTAATTACCACTTACTCTTGCTTTGATAGCATCAGAATCTAATACCATTTGCTACTGTGTCATTTAAAATTTCCTGTGACATCCTTGAAAACGCTTCAACTTTCAGCTAAAAGGATGGTACCAACTTCTTCCAGAACACCAAGTGATCCTGAATCATTGCCCAAATCTAGAGTAAGAAAAGGTAATTTCTAGAATTGCATAAAAGACAAGTGAAATGCTGTTTTAATGACTTGTGGTTGCTTTATTTTAAATTATAAGTATGCCAGATTTTTTAATTATGTATTATTTATTATATTTTGGACTCTACACTGGGAATATCATTCCTTCAGCATTTTCTTCATGTTAAAATTGGTCACGAGTGGGAATCATCACAAAGAAGAATGAAAATATTTTGGTTTAAAGAGGCAATGTTTGGAACTACACTTAAAAGATGTGGACATCTTATACTGCTTTTTAAAACCATGATAAAAACCTAGAAAATAAGGTTTGCTGTAGATATATGTAAAATGAAAAAATATGTCATATCCCTTCTGACAATAAAATGCAAATATATGGTTCAGCACCATTTAAAAACGAATCGTTGTTATACCTGTTGCTTTTAGCAACAGTGTGAATGTGTGTCTGGTTTCTAAGGGAAATAAAACTCCAGAGCACAGGCCAGAAGGGAGCTGCAGTGTGGTCTAGGAGGTCTCCATATGGGAAAAGCCAAGGAACATGGATTGTGGGTTGGGGGCCATACCATGGAGCATACTCCCCTCTAATGTAAACGTAACTTTTCTTACACTCACACATGCACCAAAAGAAACCCCAACAAACCAAACAAAAAAATACCCCAAAAACAAAAGGGAAAATGTCTATCCCCTGGTTATCCCAGTGTTCTTCCTGCATGCCTGTGAAATGGGTTGGTTGGATGTACCAATGCTGTTTCCCTATCCTGGTCATTTACACTTTGCCCCATGGTTAGATCCATCAAGTAGACCCTTCTCCTCATGTATGTGGTGCAGGGGGCTCCACACAGGGTCTCTACTGAGGGTGCTAGTGTGCTCTTGTTCTTGCCCATCTTTCACACAACACTAGCAGGCAGTGATGCTACATGGAATTACTTTGAACTCTGAGAGGGACATTTCAGGTTCCTCTAATTCCCACTGACAGGAGTGAAACATAAGGACAAAACGTTTCAGGGAAGAACAGAGTAGCAGTTTTAACTTTAAAGGCCACCAAAGTAGAGCCTTGGGCAAGAGTAAAAGAATTCCAGCAAAGGGTAAGCATCTTATAGTCTAACACCACCTGTTTCTTTGAATTTGGCAACCCATGTGTAATGAATGCTTTGAGCCAAACCCACCCATGAAGCTGTGCTAAAAGGTCAGATCCAAGAACAGGGCACCTCTCGGCTGAAACACTTTTAAATAGTCTGGTTTGGTCCTCTTTCAGCTAACTGGCAATGGAAGAACATAAAGGCTGGAAGTATTGTTTAACTTACTTTGAAACCTAGACCCAGCTGATGCAGTTGGTACTGGCCATAGTGTGGGGTTTGTCCTATTAGCTGAGGTGTCATCACTAACACAGAGAAACAGAATGGCAGCGTTTTTCCCCATGTGTTAACCTGAAGTTTGAGCAGGGGAGGGTTAGAGCAGCCTGTATGCAAAATCCTGTAGCAGAGACATGGTCAAGGCACCTCTCAGTCCATGTGCAAGTGCCTCTTGGTCCTTCCTTAGAGACCTTGATTGAGCCTGCTTACTAAAATGCAATAGCTTTGATTACAGGTGTCCCTGGGAAGGAATGGGGCTATGCTGAAGCAACCAAGACAAGACCAGTAGCAACCTAGATTCTCAGAGCAGCTGTAAGGTGGCATCTGAGTGAGAGCTTTCAGATTCTACCTTTGTATCTCTTTTTATCTCCAGCAGTTTGATTCAAATTACAAACGTATTGGTGGAAGAGAGTTAAAAAAAAAAAGCATTTTGCAAATATCAGTAACTTCTTGGCTCATGTGGTTAAGCTATGCACACTGCACACTTCTGCCCTGAATAAAGTGTATCACTGCACAGTGAAATGTTGTGCTTTTATTCCTCTTCAGTGTGATATGATTGGCTAATGCCTCTTTTTCCTCATGCTGCAAAATAGCTGATCTCCAAAGAACCCTGCTGGAAAGCCGCCGGTGGCAGCACCTTCATTTAGCTGCCACCTAAGGGTCTTACAGACACGTGTGGGATGACTCTGCCTCCACTGACATCTTAGAGGGGGGTTGGTTTTATAGTCCTTTGCCATTATTTCTCTCGGT
Organism: Porphyrio hochstetteri; assembly: GCA_020800305.1. Lineage (NCBI taxonomy): Eukaryota > Metazoa > Chordata > Aves > Gruiformes > Rallidae > Porphyrio > Porphyrio hochstetteri. The sequence continues at coordinate 131,403,164 of CM036906.1, read as the reverse complement.
TTCAGTGGGAGGGTCTGAACAGGGATTACAGAAGTGGAGTTCCAGGAAAGCACGATCTCTGGCACACCCTTCAGACAGGTTTCTTCAGACAGCTGTTTCTTCACCAGGTGTCTTGGATGGATGTACTAGGAAAACAGTCTGGCTACATGACTTGGGATAGCAGGCACAGTGGCTTTGCTGTCTTTCTAGCTGCAAATGGTGGGGTTTTTGTAAGACAGCTATCCTGCTTGGGAGTTATGATGTATACAGCACGTGGGACAGGTTTAACCTCTGTTAACTGCAGCCACCTTAACAGTAGTCACAATGAAGCTAATTGTCTAGGCTGCTTCTACTCACCAGCAGAGAACACTTCTTTCCAGACACAGGTATTTAAACAAGATAGGTGATTCACCATCTAAAAATGCTTGCTTTCAGTGCTGATTAAAGAGGGAGCCTTAATGATTAACTTACATGGCTTGTGTCGCTTTTAAACTGGAGTTAGGCAGAAGGAACATAATTCTAAGGGTACCCAGGCTAAAATCCCTTCCAGGAGCCCAACCCCATTGCCCAGCTCCTCCGATTCATCCCAGATCTGGCTTTAGGCACAGAGATGATGGCCAGGAACAAACTCCCTTGCTACTACCTGCAGTGTCCTCAAACAAGCTTACACCCAACAGCATGTATTTTTTAAGATAGCTTCTTTGTTCACTAACTGGGAGAACCCACTGTGTAGGACATGGTGTTACAGCAAGAGCTGGTCCCAGTGGAGTAAGAATTCAAATTTTCAGAAAAGTCTCTGTAGTATTTTGAAGATTTCAACTCTAACAGTAATGATAATTCTTCTACACGTTTCTGCTGAGCAAGATACAAGATTACAGCAGAATATTCATGATGCAGAACAAATAGAGGTGTCAGGATTGCTAACAAGGCTCTTCTTTTTAGCTTGAAGCTAAGTTACATACTGACCAGCCTAAAGGCTCAATATTACTCAAAGTTGCCACACAATAACCTCTGCTAAAGTCCATGACCTTTGGTAACAATGTCATGCTTATTTACACTAATGTTACAAGTTGAGAAGATGGTGAAAATAGTAATTTTTTTAAAAAAATATGCACTATATAAAAATATTAAATGTCTTTTTAAATAATCTAAACTATTTTGTGCAATTACTCAGAAGGCTGCTGCTACAAATCTCCATTCTTTGCCATATATTTATTAGTCTCTCATTTTACAGACTGATAAAAAGACTAATAATGTCACATATATTGTTATAGGCATAAATGAGCTTTAAAAGATTACATCCTTTGGTATTATGTTTTTCACAGTATTTTTTTTCTTAACTTCTTAACTTAATATCCTATTAGGTGAAAAACATTTTTCCATAGCTTCTTCTTCATCATTTAATGTGACATTTACAGGAAAATTTAATCACAGATACAAAAGAAAATCAGCTGGCACTTGGATGCATCGGGAGTTCAACTCCAAAGACTGTGAACATCAGATGCTTATCACAGAATCACAAGGTTGGAAAAGACCTTTAAGATCGAATCCAACCGTTCCTCTCCTATGCTAAACCATACCCATAAGTATCTCATATACCCTTTTTTTGAACACATCCAGGGAAGGTGACTCAACCACCTCCCTGGGCAGCCTGTTCCAGGCCCTGACAACTCTTTCAGTAAAAATTTTTTTCCTAAAATCTAATCTGACCCTGCCCTGGCACAGCTTCATGCCATTCCCCCTTGTCCTATCTCCTGTCACCTGACTGAAGAGACCATCACCCGCCTCTCTACAACTTCCCTTCAGGTAGTTGTAGGTGGTGATAAGGTCTCCCCTCAGCCTCCTCTTCTCCAGACTAAACATCCCCAGCTCCCTCAGCCACTCCTCATAGGATTTGCCCTCCAGCCCCTTCACCAGCCTGGTTGACCTTCTCTGGACTCGTTCCAGGACCTCCATGTCCTTCTTGTGGTGAGGAGCCCAGAACTGGACACAGCACTCAAGGTGTGGCCTCACCAGTGCTGAGTACAGGGGCACAATCACCTCCCTAGACCTACTGGCCACACTGTTTTTGATACAAGCCAGGATGCTGTTGGCCTTCCTGGCTGCCAGGGCACACTGCTGGCTCATATTCAGCCTGCAGTGTCGGTTGACTGCAGGCTCTTTAGACACACGGTTCGGGATTACTGAACAAACCAAAAGTGGTTGAAAGCTGTAAACAAAAGCCAAAGCAAAACCTTTAATGTGAAACGTCCTACAAAGAAGATAGTTCACTGCATTAATGTCTTCCCCTCTCTGCTGTCCCTTTTATTAGCACACACTGCCTGCTTTCCCCGCTTAGAAATCAGGAGCCAAGCAGTGAACAAAGACAGTTTCATAATCAGGAAAATTTCAAGTGAGCAGATGCATACAACTCATCCCATCAGTGAAATACAAGCCTTGCAGTAAAGTTCTCATTGGCCAGGTCATCTATCTAAAACACTGGCTTTTTGTCTTCTTATCTAATTTGTGGCTGTGTCGTGCCCATTGAAAACTCATCATCTGTGGTGCCAAGAGCTGTTTTAACTTACAACTCGGTCAACGAACCACACCGCCTGGGTCACCGCTTAGCGTGACTGAGCAACCAATGCTTCCCCAGTTCACGCTGTCCAGCTGAGGGATCACCAGCCACCACAGCGAGTCCCCAGGCGGTGGCAGGAGGGTAGTTTGCTGCCCATTTCTTTATTTGCAGCAGCAAAGGAAACATTAATTTCCTACTACGACAAACCCCAGTCTGTCTGTGGTGTCTGTGTTAGATACACAGCACATCTACAGCCTCAGGAACAGAGCCTGGTGCTGATGCTAAGGAAATAGCTTCAGGGTTTACATAAACAATGAGCAGTTTCAGCTCCAGTTCCTGCTGTTGGAAGAGCCTCCTGCATGCAGCCCGGGACAGCACTATTAAGATTCACTAGCGCCAAGAACAACTCTTAAATCGGTGATGACAGGGAAGGGTGAAACAAAACAGGTCTTGACATTGAAAAATAACTTGATAAGCAAAATAAGTACGAGACCACAATTTCTAATTACCAGAAAATGTCCGGTATTTTCCTGAAAAATAGTCCTTTGAATATTTTAATTCAACATTAGACATTGTAACATGATGCTCAGGCTTGGCAGAGAGCGGTAACTCCATTCTGCAGAACTTCCAAGGTTTCCAAGTTCAGTTCGGCTTTGGCGTGGAACAAGACCCACTGTTCCCTTCACTCTCAGAAACGGAGCTGGGATACTCACCAGAGGCACGACGAGAGAGGTCTCCAGGCTGGGCTGCTCATGGCGAGGTGCCAGGCTCCACTTCCTTGTCATTTTCCTCCTGGAGGTCTTGTTTTCAACAAACTGGGAAACTTTCATAAAAAATCCATTTTGCTGGAATTTTCTCTGCCAGCTGCAGTGAGAAGTGTTTGTGACAACTGCTTGCTAGCAAAGACTGCAGACTCAGCAGAATGAGGAAAATCAATACTCAATTTTTAACAGAGAGAAAGGACGGAGAAAAGTGGCAAATGAAAAAGCTGAATTTAATTTCAATTCCCAAGATTTCCATCCATTTCTTTTTACATCACTGGAGCACTGTAGAACAACCTGACAGGGTGACAGGAGTAACAGCAGGCTCAGGTTTGTGTCGCGAGCACTGGCTCTGAAGCATGCCCAGCAGGGAAAGCCTTTCTCTACATTTTCTTGCATTCAGGCCATTTGCTCTCTCTTTGCTCTCGTTGGCACATGGGGTGATTTTCTTTTCATCTCTCCCTAGTTGCAAAATCAAAATCTGGAGGTGAAAGGGCAAAGCAGGAGGTTGGGGATGAAGGACCCAGAACCAGGCCCTCGGAGCAGTTTCAGCCAGTGGTAGCTGCCCTGTTGTTTAATCTCCACATTTGATTCCCTCTTGGTTTCCCCTCACCATCCGCTTGTCAGGTGGATCTGAGCAGCTTGAGCATTCACTCACAACTCAACCCTCCTTGCTGTAACTTGGGTGGCATGACAAATGACCTGAGCATCACCCAAGTGTAAGAAAAGTTTATCCCGCTCCTCCGGGATGTGGCAGGAATGCACAGAAATCACTCTGGATTGGAGGCAAAGCTAATCTTTTGGGTACAACAGTCAGATGCTGTACCTCCTGTCTGCCTAGCCCCAACCTGCAGACTTTGTGCCTCCTTTCCTTATCATTTTTAGGACCTCTAGTGGCAGGAAAAAGAGTGTTTGTAGAGAAAAAATCATCTTGGAAAGCTCTTAACATGAAAGCAAGACACAAAATACCAGTATGGCCATGAACTTCATCTGGTAATGTCAAAACGCCATCTCTTTAATTAACATTCTGGATTTTATCCAGGAAGAGTTATCTATCTCATCTTTTTCCTTCTTACACAGGATATTGCGAAAGAGTAAACTGCAATGGATCTCTCTGTGGAGAGAAGTATACCTTTTTGCCAACCAAGGAGAATTACAGTAACAGTGGTGTAAAAAGATAAGCCATCCTTTCTCCTCTCTGGCACCCCAAAAAACATCCTACTATTCTTCTGAGCACAAGTTGTCCAAATCCAGGGCTGCTACTGCATAACTCAATGGAAGACTTAAATCTGCCAGGAAGATATCCAAGACATAAAATACATTAAGAGCCACTGGTGATTGTCATTTTATGCCTGTCTGAGGGCATAAAATGTTTTTAGCAAACAGCTATCCTCAGTTATTGATATTTCATCATGGGCTTTCAAGGTGACTGCAGAGGAATGGTTTAACCCCTAGGTCTCTGTTTCTCAGTAGGAATACTCTTGGCATGATGAACATTGGAAATGTACAGTAGACCATGAAACTCTGTCCCTTCAGGTAACACGCATTTTGGCCCTTGACAAGAAAAACCAGTTGGTTTTTGTCTGCAGCCCTTAGCCAGATCATTAATTCTGCCTGTGCTGGTACTGTTAAAACCTCCCCACTCTACACGGATCTAGTTCTGCCAGGTCAGCACGTTCCTCCTCTGAACTGAGAAGATTACTAAGCTGGAGAAAGGGCAAGAGCTATGTCTATCCGCTCCTGTATTAGGTCTCATCAGTGCCATTATATTATTTAAAATGTTTAAAACACACCTGCAAATTAAATAGTAAGAAGAGTAAAACCCCTAGATGTGGACAAAGTCTACATCCAATAAGAACATGGGAAAGCCAAGAGACTTTTTTTTTGTGTGTCTTCTTTTGGCAGTAGAAAGACAATCCTAATGGAGAAAACAGGAGAGCAAATAACAGCAGGAGAAGTGGCAGGGTGGAGGAGGTGGTTTCTCAGGCTGTGAGAATGTGCAGGTGGTCATTTGTTCTACTGAGACCAGGATTTCTCCTTTTGTGGCTGGACAAGTCAGAAATATGCACAAATCTCTACTTGAGGTTTCCTCCCTGCCCTATTTCAGAGGCTCATCTCCCTTGTCTTTCTGGTTGCTTTCTGCTGGACAGGCTATAATGAAAAAAATGATGGAATTTCCACCAGTAAAATAACTGTATCGTGACCTATGGACAGTCTTGGAATTGTCATTTCTTGGCAGTCATGAGCAGTGAATTGCAATATGCTACATCTGGGGGGAAATACCAGAAAGAGTCTGCATGCTAAAGATCTGGATAGTGCAAGAATGAGCAAAAGTAAACAGTATTTCACATTGATAAAACACATTTGACAGGTTTAAAATACAGCATTAAACTTAGTAAGAAAGTAGAATATTAAACCCAAGTAGTTTCAGATTTTCTTAACAGTCGTCGTGCTTCCAGGCATGGGTGTACCTCCTCAGATCTCACAACAACCATTTTGCTCCTCAGCTGGTGTGGCACAACCACTCAGGAGCACCAAGAGTGTGTGGGACATGGCAGGGGTGTGTGCAGGCACACCCGACGGTGGGACTGAAAGCCTGACCTCATGAAGCAAGTTTGTAGATGGAGGGTGATTCTAATCAGCTACCTTACAGCTGGAGGGTGTTGTAGCAGAGATGGTATAGCTGCTGGGGAAAAAAAGTGAGTAGGAAGAATCCAGCAGTAATGTACCAAAGGGAGAAATGCAACTCATTACCCACTGAATAGAGGTCTCTGAAATGTTTTGGGGGAATCAAAACAACTGAGAGATTGATGTCAAGTGCCAGCCTGCATGGAGGGATTGTGCAGGGTGAGAAAAACTATGATTTTTTTTTAATATACTTACTTCTTCAGAATGCAATTATTCATTTCATAAATGCTGAAATTTCTCAAGTAGCACTTTTGGACCAAACTGATTTTTATGCATTTAAAATTGCTTCTCTTCTCTCGTCCCTGCTTTTAATTTAAGCAAGAGAGAGAGAAAAAACAAAACAAGGGCTGGTGCTGACCAAGAGCAGTCACAGAATGTGCCCAGTGGCACGTCAAATACAGCACTGGTCAGGACAGCATCACCATCTTAGAAATCAGGGGGAGGTGGGATGTGGTTCTGCCTCACCCTGAGCTGTAATGGCCTCAGACACGAGCGACACCGAAATGCACTTGCCCTGTCTGATCTTTCAGCTGACACAGTGAAGCAGCAGTTGAGTCTGAAATATTGATGAGAGACGGTCATGAAGGGTAGGAAACCCAGAAATTTATCATTTACTGCACATGGCCTGTATTCTCTGTTCATGGGTAATTCATTTAAATTCTGCCCTTCTGTGGAGTGAAGTGGATCTGAAGTAACATCCCCAAAGCAGCCTGAATTACTCCAGATTTCTGTGGCCATGCTGGATGGCAGGATCCGCCCCGCAGCACTTTGTATGAGCTGTGTCTCACAGGGCTCTCTGTGCCTAGGGCTCAGAGTATCCCCAGCTGGTTTAATCCTCACAAGCTGCCCTTGCAAGGCAACCTGCGAGGGGGTGTTTACAGATCTAGCAGGATAATTTCTTGCTCCTCGGGTTGATTAACCTGTCATGCACCTCTCCTCCTTCAGACCTCTGTTTTTGCAGGTGCTTACGGTATAAACGCCTCAGCCCTACGAGAATGAGCGAGACAAAATGTGCAGACGCTTTATTTGGCATGGAAAGGAACCAAGGACAACCTGCTACGGTTGCAAAAATAAAAAGAGCATGGGGAACTTGGCCTTCCTCAATGGAAACTCGGCATTTGGGTGGCCCCGCTGCAGCCTGTGTGGGGCTGGCAGTCATTGTCTCTGAATGAAGAGGCTGGCTTAACCTGGATCGCTATCAAATCCTCCCTCCCTGAGACCGTGCGTTTGGCAGAGGTACTGACAGAAATTCTCTGGCTGAGAAAGCGCAGTCAAATCCTGTTAGGAGTGTGTAGTATCTCAGGAAGGGGGGTTAAAACACTGCAAGGTTTGACTGCGGTTGTTTGGCATTTTCTCCAGTTGCTGATTTATTTGAATTCTCCTGCAGTTATGAAAATCCCAGACTGAAAAAGAACCATCAAGGAAAACCAAGCAAACAAACAAAGGTTTGCAAGGGTCAGAGTGTTTTGGAGGGACCAGATGAAATTTTTCCAGCCTATCTTCTATATATCATCCCTCAGCTGCTCTATGTACAGGGGTAACACGCAGCCCAAACCATGAAGGTGCTTCATAGGCTTACAACAAACTCTGAGACGGATGTCTCAGCAGTTGTCACAAATCCTCAATTTGTGATACAGGTGGGCCCTGTATCACCATTCCCCCCAGACTGCCCTGCTACCATGCAGGCTCAGCGTGTGCACAGGGGAAATCCACGTAGGAAAGGCTTAGGCATCTCTCCTGCTCACCCTTGCTTCTGCAGTGAAATCCCATCTCTAGCTTGCCAAGCAGCTTGCGGTGGAGGTGTAGGGGCCAGAGAAATGTATTTTGATGCCCAAGGCAGGATGCCAGCTCAGTGTGCCATCACCTGCTCTCCTTTGGGCCTTATGTCAAAGGATATTAAAAATACAGTCTTGGTTCCAGTTAACAGCAGCGCTTGAACTTCATGAACCATCCCTGGCAGGGAGCAGGTTTTGCTGCTTGCCATGTCCTTTCCACAGCCCTACGAAGGGGCTGCATTTGCCCCTCAGTGTCCCACTGTACACCATCCCAGGGTTTGGGAATTTTGCTTGATTTGTTTGTCTCAACAGGAAACAGATTAAGTTCCCAACTCCACAGCTTTTACTTGCTCGAGGAAAGCTCGTAGGCTCTGACCCCAGGCTGTTTGCAAAGCCTGTCAGAAACCATTTGTGTATGGAGATCGCAGCAGCGAATATCACAGCTAAAGCTAAAAGGCAATTCTATGCCAAGCTCATTCTAGGTCACTACCTTCCTAAGGGTATTCTTCCAAGAAATATCTTTATCTTGAGCAATTCTGCAAGAGGAGAGAGTCTGTGAGGTTCAGTTAACCCCTTCTGCAAAAGGAAAAGCAAGAATTCTTTATCACATTCATCACTCTTGATTTATTCAGGATAAAACCTTTTTTTTTTTTTTCCAGGCCAGCATTAGAAAATGAAGCTACAAGGAAAGAATAGACTTGAATTTAAAAAAATACTCTGCCCTTTCTAAACCAGCATCTTGGGCAGTATTCACACTCCTTTTAGGAAAGTAAATGCAGTGTATTCAAATGTAAGAGAAGTCTCATATTGAAACACACCACTCACTCCAGCCAAAGGCTTCCCTGCCTGGAAAACTCCAATCCCCATCAGGAATGCCACTGCATCAAGGACAGATAGAGAGGCACACAGATGTGTCTTTGAGGAAACAGATGAAGTGACCTAAATTGGCCATTGGTATGGCCAATTAAAAAGAACATGGAAGGGGAGTAACAAATTACTAAACAGATAAATGCTGAATGATGGGAGGAGAGGAGCTTTAACAAGTCTCGGACAGTCCTACCAAAATGCACGGAGCTGGCACACCCTCATCAGCTGCCATCAGGAGGTTGTGGTAGAACAATGACCCCAATTGGGAGGGACCAGCAGAAAGACCATCTGAGCTGGGGATACCTGACTCAGACCAACTTATCTTCTTCTAAAAGATACCTAGGCCATGAGCAAGTAGGAGAAAGATGTGGTTACTCTGAGTCTTAGATTCTAAAAGGCTTTTTCCTTAATTAAACATTAGTTCCAAGACATCATCCATGTGCTCAGCAAGTATCAAAAAAACACATTGGATATTAAATTTTTTTTTGAGGTAGAGAACAGAATGGAGAAGTGGTATCATTATATCAATATGTGTGTGATGGACCTGTGTCTACAGCTGTGCACAACTCTTACCTCCCTTCCTCTGAAGAATGGTGCAGGAGAACTGGGTTCAGAGAAGGGCAACAGAGATCATCACAGGTATGGAGTGGCTGACTATAGACAAGGACTTCACAGGCTGGAAGAAGAAGTAACTGAGGGGAAATAATGAAAAAATTCTTAACAGTCATCAGTAGGATTGAGTGAGCAGGGAATTAGGGAGCAATGGGTTCAAAGCAAACAAAAAGATGTCTCTCTTCACAAAGTGTACTTGAAATGTGCAATTCCTTTCTAATTGTCCTGGTTCTAGGCAGGCCAGAGGTAACCTCCCCAAGCACAGGTGAGCTGAATTAGCCCAGGCTGTTTCCACACCACCCGACATCACTCCCCCATTAGAGGGGCTGGCTGGGGAGGTGGCCTCCTGGGCGCCTCCAGGGCAACCTGAGTGGGCAGGGGTGTTGGGGCCATCCTTGCCTCTGCAGTACTCTGTTATCACTGGGTGTGAGTGAAATTTGCCACAGGCTGTTAGTGTTCCCCTTTCACTGGGATTTTGACAGTAAACTGTCCTTATCCCAACCCATGGGGACCCTGTCTGTTTCTCCTCTGGGAGTGAGCGAGCAGCATGTGGTCCTCAGCTGCTGCATGGGGCTGAACCACCACACCAGTGGGTGCAATTTTAAGTTTTACTTATTTATACTATTAAACACTAATGCATCAGTCCCAAGAAGTCCACAGCTCACAAACTGTGGCAGGGTGCTCTAGAGAAGTACACTCAAATGCTTGCCCTGGTCATTATTAGTCTCTGTGCTGTGGATGATGGGGTGGGACCAAGGAGACCCTTGGCCTGTGATGAACCCACTTGTTCTGCTGATACAGTTCAGCTCAGCCTTCAGGATGGGCACTTCCTTTACTGGCTCTGAAGGTGATCTCGCTGTACCTCTGCCTCCGGACTGTTTCCATATCTAAATTCAAAGTTTGACTCTCGTTATCAAGCTGGTGGAACATCTTCCTTATGAGGACAGGTTGAGGGGGCTGTGTCTCTCTAGCCTGGAGGAGACTGAGGGGTGACCTCATCAATGTCTATAAATATGTAAAGAGTGAGTGTCAGGAGGACTGAGCGAGGCTCTTCTCAGTCATCTCCAATGATAGGACAAGGAGCAACGGGTGTAAGCTGCAGCACAGGAGGTTCCACATGAACATAAGGAAGAACTTTTTCACTGTGAGGGTGCCAGAGCACTGGAACAAGCTGCCTAGAGAGGCTGTGGAGTTTGTTTCTCTGGAGACATTCAAAACCTGCCTGGACAAGTTCTTGTGTGGCCTAATCTAGGTGATCCTGCTCTGGCAGGGGGGTTGGACCAGATGATCTTTCAAGATCCCTTCCAACCCCTAACATTCTGTGATTCTCTCTAAGATGACACCAGAAACTTCTATTTTGTGTAAACACTGTAGGACTATGCATAGAAGACCACACTCAGAGATGTTGCAGCTCTTTTAGTGTTCTGATGGACCCGAATAACTTTTACTTGAAATAAGGAAATTGTCAAAAAATTGTTTAGTGACTTGTCCAGGCCTACAACTCAGACTGAAGCAAGAATATTTGCTGTGGGGCAGAAAAAGAGGGCACTGGGTCAGCATAGTGCCTGCTCCTGTTGATTTTACCCTGAGTTTTGTGATTGTTGGATCCTTCCCTGAAGCAACAGCTTCAGCATTCAAAAAAAGACCTTAGCTTGGACTTAAAAAATGACTGCCAGGCAACAAATAAAGAGGATCTTGGTAGCAAAATGAAAACATAAGCCTTAAAAGCTTCAATCTGAAAGAATAAAGTACTTTTTAAATACTGCAATTTTAAGACAAACTTAGGATCTTCCGGAGCCTAACTTGTAAATTTTGAAATCCCAACCCCTACAGTTAGCCTGACCTGAACATTAAACTGGAAATGAGGAGAGATGGGAACGGGATATGTGGAAACTGTCTTTCTAGGTGACAATACATACTTGTCAGTTCACTTTCTTAACTGAAATTTTGAAGGTTTATTTAAAATTAAACAGCACCCACTTCTTACTAGGCAAACTTAGTAATCTAGGCAACAATCTTTATTAAACTGATCTTCTGAGGAGGCAATTTTTTTTTGACTGGTTCTGAGAATTGGAGTTAGAAATTGTGATGGAGGGAAGAGATGCCAATGTATTTACATAAGCATTCTTTAGGATATTACGACCTCCCTGACATACAGAACAAGTGGAACAGCTGAAATTGGTGGCCCAGTGACCCCAGCTCTTGGAGGTCTAGGGTCTGTGTCACAGGCTTCAAGAGCAGCTATTCAAAACTAATCATGTATGCCACTGATAATACAGGCACGACGAGACAGAAGTACATGACCTTCTCAGCAAGTTTCTTTGAAACGCTAACGAGAGTCTGGCTGTTTGGAGAAGCCCAGCTCCTTTAGTTTAATGAAGAGCAAATTATCTTCCATTTCTTTGCATAGAATTGCAGCAACTGAAAGAGCATTGCTTCTTTTCAATATTACAGGGGTGTTTAATTGTATTTAAATGTTAAGCAATTTCAGAGCCTGAACATCTGAAGCTGATCACAAATTGTTTCACCCTGAGCTCTAATAAACACAACTTACTCCTGTAAGGGCTACATTAGCGTTCCCATGACGCTGTTGTTGTCCCACTGGACTCCTCTGTGCAGAGTCAAGGACCCAATCAAACACACAGCCAATCGATCTGCTTGTCAGATACAAACAAGAAGCAAAAGACTTCCTTGTGTCCAACACAATTGTCTTTTGACAAGTGAACCACTGGTTTCTGAGAACAGGCAAAGGCGCAAGGGGCCTGCACGCTCCGCCAGAGCTCTGCGGGGCCGTGAGGGAACACTGTCGCTGAGCTTCTGAAAAGGAGCATTGCTGATGGGTTGCTCAGACAGCCCCAGCTTGTTTCGGAATTACACAGCACAGAAGAATTTTAAAAGGCTGTCTGCAATCACCGGACTCAAAAGATTCTTACAAGCTCACACAAAGGCAGGGCAGCTGTTTGGCTTTAGCATCGCTGAGCTTTTAGGAAGGATGAACTCTGTCGCTACAGAACTCCACTGTTCTCTGCTGAGCAGAGGGGAAAGCAACACACCACATCAACTGTCTTTAAAAAAAGTCTCTCTCAAATTCCCAAAAGGCAAAGCAAGAGAGATACCTGACATCCATCCTTGCTTTGTCACCCTGTTTTTGGGACAGCAATTACTGTCTCAAGACCCTCAACACACTGCAATGAGACTGAAAGAAATAGTGGGCAAATGTGTCCACATCCTTTCCTAACAAAGTCAGCCACAACACTTCACTGTTGTTATGCTGGAAGAAAGCTCCAGAAAAGCAGACATAATGCTTGTTTCACTAAAGCTTTGGTATGTACCGTGTCACCAGGTAATTTTAATGTGCATAAAAACTGCATTATAGAGCTTGGATTCAATTCATGCATGGTAAAAATATGCTTGTCATAAAACCTTAAGCATTGCCACTCCCGACCTGATGGAATAAAGTGATAGACCGAAGCACTTTTTATTAGCTAACCCAAAGAAATTCAGGCATCATTACCAAAGCAGCAACTCAACACCTCTGGAAATCTCTGTGGCTGGTGCACAAGGAGTAAGCAATGGCCCATTAAAACCACTGGTGCAGTTTAAAATATCTTTATTTAACTAGTCATAAATAAATATTTGATAAGATAAAGCTAACCGAAGTACCACTGGGGTTTTTTTGAAGTGCGGATTATCCAAGTAACATGAGTGCCACCTTCTGGTTCAGGCATGAAAAAACTTTGGGTTGTGCCTCTTGCATTCAAAACACAGAAGTGAAGGGTGGGCTGGGTTTTTTCTAAGTAATTAGAATATTCACCTTCAACATTCTTAAAGCACTGCAAGAACAAAAATAAATGAAAGAATTCAGTAAGACTTGCTTATCTTCGGTGCCTGGTGCAAAGTGACTATATAAATGCTGAAGAGGTGTCAAACCCTATTAAGACATGAATGACCATAATTTTAAACAATTATTCAAATGCAGTGGCTTGTAATACAAGAAGTAGTCTTGGAATCAATGTACCTTGGAGTACATTCTTCCAACTCTTTCCTACCCTACCAAAAATCCTCTTTATTACGTGAAATGTGTGCATCTCTTATCCAGAAGAGCCAGAACCTAACAAAGGAAGAGTGAGATATTCAGCAATTGGCACAAAGAACTGCAGCCTGTTTTGTATTTGCTGCAACAGTCAAACCACAAAGGTGTTGAGAAAATATGGGCAAATTACATTCTACTTTGAGTTCAAGCCCATTTGTAGATTACTGGCTTTGCAAGAGTAAAAAAAGCTTTAATCCTTCTGTTTCATGTCACAGAACACTGTTTCAAAGCAACTGCAATTTAAGAAAGAAATTTGCCCTAACTCTGGTGTTATCCCCACTAGAGATGTAAATAAAACTGCATTTTCTTTGTGCTTACAGGAGTAAAACCGATTTATCAACAGTGTTGGTTCTGGGTCTCTTATTCTTGCCCATTCTCAGTCTGGGCTGGAAGTACCCCAGGCCACATCCTGGGTGACAGACACTGCGCTGCACAAAAGCTGTCGTTCTCTATGACATCATGTCCTGCAGGCTTCTACATTTTGTCTCCCAACATTTCAGCCCTCTGTGCCATTTCACACTGGTACATGCCCACACAAAGCCTGCTTTTCTCCACAGGCTAAGAAGCCACTGCTACATAAGTGTTGTTAGTTCATAACTCCGCACACCTCTGTGTACTGACTCACTGTCAGCTGGGATTGTAACCCTCATCTTCTGGAATACATGCAGTCAGGTGGTATTGTTCACATGTACAACCCTTCTGAACAAAACCCATTTGTGTGTTGATGTACCAGCAAATTCTCATTCAAACTACAAAGGCAGGCAGTTATTGCACTCGTATCTCACAGCAGCAAGCACTTCAGGAGGAGGACCGCATCTCTTCCACCTCTGGCATCCCCATATTTTCTTATTCTAAAGCAGCACCAGTCCATGATGAATTCATCAGCACTTAATCAATTCCTTGTTTGTCAAGGGTTCTGCAATGACTTCATCCCGCATGAATTGTTCCTAAAGACAGTAAGTACAGTTTTAGTGGATTTTAATTATTTTTGGACCTCCTCTCCCTCAAAAAGCACCAGATAAACACTTTTTTCCTAGCCTGGGTATAACTGGTATGAACCTGCCTCCCAAAGTGTGAAAGCCATAGCATGCCTACTAGGTAAGAGAAGCTGTTGTGACAGCTGACAGCTTCTAGAGTCATAGCTGGATCCTGACATCACCGAGACTGATTTTACCTGTGTTCCGCTCCACACTCACCCAAGCTGGTGTGTTTCAAAGCCCAAACACAGCAGGAGAAGGAGACCAGTAAAAACACGAGGGGAGGCAGGAGCCGTAGTCACAAAGGAAAGGGCCGCTAGCTCACACCACCCTACCCCGTGTTTACCGGGGACTTTTAAAAGCCGCCACCGCGCCTTCCTCAGGGAACGGGGCACAAAACTAGCCCTGGCCGGCCCAGTGCCTGGGGGAAGCAGGCCGCAGCCGCGTCGGACAACCCCTTCCCCTCACCCACCTTGTCGTAAATAACGCGCAGGATCAGGGAGCAGCTGGGGCAGGTGGCCACGTCCTCACCGTTCTCCAGGTCTTCCTGCAACAGCCCCGGGAGAGCGGTCACCGACCCGCCGCCTGCCCGACCCACGGACCCCCGCGGCCGGCGGAGGCGGGACCGCGGCCCAACGCCGATCCCCGCCGCCCCCCTCCCCTCCCCTCCCCTCCCCCGGCCCGCCCGGCCCCTGCGCGCCCGCCGTTACCCGCGTGATGAGGAAGCGGTCCCCGCAGGGGCAGGGGTAGCTGTAGGTCTCGGTCTCCTCGTCGTACTCGAAGTCTTCAATCTCCACCTCGTCGTGGAAGACCGACATGGCTCCGCGCACGGGCCGGGGCCGGGGCCGGAGGCGGAAGTGAACGCAGCGGCGCACGCGCCGCGACCGCGCTCGACCTCGTCGCGGTGGCTGTCGTCACGTGATGCGGCGCCGGGTAGGGGGGCAGCGGCGGGGCGCGGGGCGCGAGGCGGCGGGCGGGAAGGGGGGAAGCGGGGCGCGCGCCCTGAGGGCCCCTCGGGGAGCGGGGCTGCGGGCCCCCCTCTCCCCCTGCTCCCCGCCTCACAGCCCGTACCCCGCACGTCGCTCGGGAGCGGTGGCCGGGCCGTTGACTCTCTGGGCGGCCCGGCCGCCCTCCGCTGTTCGGTCCTGCCGGCTCGCCTCCCTGAGCTCCTGCCTGCCTGGCAGGGCGCGGAGCGGTGATCCCTGGCGGCAGCCGCGACCTTGTCCTTCCCCGCCGCCCGGGACGGGGTGAGAGGGCGGCGAGGACGCAGCTTTCCAGCCTCCTCGTGCTGCCCCGCTTCAGCCAAGCACAGGCTGCTCCGTGTTCCCCCACCGCCGTGTGCGCCTTAATCCTGGCTCTGGGGGAGAGGTTTTTTCGGTGGTGACTTGCCGGAGGGGCAGTTTGCCTGGAGGAGTGCCTCTTAGCGATCTGTGCACTTGTCTGTGGTAAAAGATTTCATATCCGCCTTGCTGGAATGTTCTCGCTTCCCCCTCAGCGCTCCCTTGCATTAACTCACGCAGTAGTTTGCTCTTCAGCCTGGTACAGGTTAACTGAAAGTGACCCTCGGGTTCGGGTTAGATGTCAGGAAAAAGTTCTCCACTGAAAGAGTGGTCAGAATGAGCAGCCGCTCAGGGTTGAGTCACCATCCCTGGGTGTGTTTAAAAGACAGGTGGATGAAGTGCTCAGGGATATGGGTTAGTAGAGGACAGGCAGTTGGACTCGATGATCTCAACGGTCTTTCCCAACCTGTGATTCTGTGATCTCGATGATCATTAAAGGTTGGACTTGATGATCTTAAAGGTATTTTTTAATTTAGGGATTCTGTGATCTCCCTTCAGATACCAATAAAGGATTGAGGGAGAGGAGAGGTGCAGTTATAGATCTCAAGCAATATTAACTCAGGGCCAGTGGGTCAGAGGATAAGGAGAATTAAATATTTGGTTTTAATTTTAGGTGAGGGGAGGAAGGAGTCATACACAAAAGAAACACTTATTTCTCTCTATGGAGCAAAGGAAGAAAGTGAATATTTGGAGTGACTATTTCTGTAAGGGCCTGGGTAAAAAGAGAAGAAGTAAAGGGAGAACATCTCACCAGACAGGAGGCTGAAGCATTGTGCCTTTTAGAGGGCAGGGAATTGCCAAAGAGCTGGAGAAGCCAAGAAAGTTGCAGAGATGACAGATGGGGGAGAGGCCGTTCACATTTTGTACGAGTGACTCAGACTTGTATTTGGTAGAGGAGAACCAGGACTCACGGAAAGAGATTTTGGAATTTATTAGTTAGAGACAAAACATTAAGATTTATTTTCATTGTGATTTTTCAGGATTGGAAAGTGATTAATGATAGTGTATACAGATTGAGTATCTTGAACTACTGTGCAAGAGTTAATGCGGGGTAGAGTCTCAGCCTTAACATAATCACTATCGATAAGATTTTTCAGCCCTTCCTTCAAACTTGTAGCTGCTACGGTAGAAGGCTGACATCTATTTTGTTTACAGTATGATGTATTGATGCTGAACTTTTTGGTTGCTTGGGTGGGGTTTTTTTTGTTTGAACTGAACATATTTGCTTCCTAAAGTGGTAGCAGTGAAAGTGAGAATGGGGCTGGCTTTAAGTGACTGTCAAGTCAACCTTAGAAGCACAATTAAATATTTAGAATAAACAATCTGTCTCTCTGTACTGGATTTTTAAGATAGGCAGGCAGCTTGTTTGACCTGCAGATGTCGCTGTGCTTAGTAACAATTAATAACAGAAAGGGTTTTGAAGGATGCAAGGTAATTTAAAAAAAAAAACAACATGAAAAAAGAAGAATTACATCTTTATTCTCAGTCCTTGGCCCCTGAAGCAAAGCATCAGCCTTTATGTGGCTCCATATACCCCATGGAAAAATTAAAAAAAAAAAAATTAATTTTGCTCACTTGTAGTAGACAAGTTTTAAATAATTCTGCTTTGGAAAGTTGCAAGCTGCTATGGAATGAAACACTAAAAAGCTGTTAAAGACTATGGGCAGCTTCAAGCGTAAGAAATACCTCCTGCAGCTTGCAAGTGGGCATTTTGAGTAGTTACAGTAGACTTATTCTGTTTCTGAGCAGCCTAACTTAGGAAAGCTGTGCCTCCCTTTCCTACAAGACTACAAACATGACAAATTACTGACTGGCCAGCCTAGGGAGTACAGACCTGATCAGTGAAACAAGCTGGATCGTTGCCATTCCAAAGGATTCAAAAACGAAAAAAACACCACTGTGACTACTGTTGGCCACAAAAGACTAAGGATGCTTTAAAGAAGCAGTAGCTGCATTGTAGAAATAATGCAGTAATCTGATAGGTGACAGTAATGTGGCTGAGAGGTGTGCCAGTCCATTTTAGGAAAAACAAAAGCAGATTTTACAAGTAATGAGAAGTACCCCTTGGCTTGCTATGAACCTGCTCCTGCAGCTCATAAGTGAAGGGGATTTCTGACTTGTTTGTGTCACTTTAGCTTTCTCTTACTGTAGCTCCGCTTGAGTCTGCTGTTCTGTAGCTTCACACCGCGTTTCATGCCAGCCTTGCAGCTTCTCAGTGTTCCTTTGAAGCAATGCCCTCTTTCAGCATGTCAGCCACACCTCTAAATTTGTGTGGTACATTCTGTTTCTTCATCCAAGTTAGTGGTAAAGGTACCAAACAGCAGTGGCCCCAGTCTCAACCCCCAGGGTGCTCTTACTAGCAAGTAACTTGGAGTCATCAAGCCTTCAAGTCTGTCTGCCTGCCCAGCCAGCCGGTTTTCAGCCGCCCCAGCAGTCCATCTGGCCTCAGCTTCCCAACACGTGCTATATGGGAGGTGGTGTCAAAAGCCACAGGGAAGTCAAGGTACACTGAACTTACCTGTCCCCTTAGCTGTGTGACCAGGCATTTCATCACAGTAGGTGTTCATGTTTGTCAAATGTAATTTGCCCTTTGTATATCTGTGTTGAATCTCCCCAGTTACACTCTGAGCTTTCACACAGGTTCCCTGAGAATGAGCTCCAAGTGTTTTTCAAGAGACTGAGCTGGTGGCCACTAGACGTTGGCATTTCTGCTTGCCTGTCTTAAGTGACTACCATGCATCAGTCTTTTCTTCAGTCAGCTGGGGCCTTTCTCTCAGAACTGTAAGCCTTTTTATGGGGAAGTGATGTCAGCTGGTGTGGAAAACAGCCCAGGCTAACTCAGCTCACCTGACTCTGGCCTGGCCAGAACCAGGACAATAGGTGATAGCCAGTTGTCTCACAAGAGTGTCAGCCGTGGCTGGTAGCAACCTTGAGTGTATCCCATCTGGCTCTGTGTTTCACTGCATCCAGCTTCTCTGAGCAGTTGCAGGCCTTGCTCCTATCTACCCTCTCCTCCCCAAACGCTGCTGGTGCGAGCAGAGGTCTGGGTGTGGGCTTTGCCTGTGAATGTTGAGGCAAAAAAATGTGTTGAGTATTTCAGCCTTTTCCATGTTCTCTGTGACAAGATTGTCTTCCCCTTCAATAGATAAGTGCACATTTTAACTTCTTATGATACTTAAGTACTTTTAAAATTCTTTATTGTTACTCTGTATGTCTGTTGCTAGTTTTAGCTGCAGCTGAGCTTTGGCCTTTCTGATTTACTGGAAATAAAGGCTGAAAACAAGCCACGTCAGGCAGTGGGTATCTTATTTAACAAATATTTATATGGATTTTTTCAGGAGCTGGTGATTCTGAAGACGGACCAGTCATCATGGCTCATGCTACTGTCTGTGTGGGCTTTACTGTCCCTCAGTTACTGAGAGGTGCTAGCAGAATTTTTCCCACTCATCCTGCATTGGCGGTGTTGAGGCACTCTGCTTTTTGTTACTGCACAGTCAATGGGTAGGTGATCTACATACAGTAACTTATTTTTTGCTCTTTTCTACGAAAATATAATGGTAGCACTTTAAAATGAAGCTGACAAATTACTAGGGACCTATAAATACTCAATTAGCTCCCAGTTATATATTCTTAGATTCATGTCACCCGTAGTCTGGATTACACTGGTAAATTGTTACGGTAATGGAAATCCATATCAGTAAGGGACAGTAGCACAGCTGTCAAAATCACAATTATCTTTGTTGGCTTTTTGTTGCAGCACAATAAAATCAAAAAGGAAAATGGATCATCTGGAGAGGACAGCAAATAATTTTCGCCAGGAGGTTAGTGCTCTGTTCTTTGGGATTGAAGTAATTTTTTTTTTTTTTTCATGTGAAGAAGCTGGATAATTGTGTTCAGTTCTTAGAGTTTGTCTTCTACTGGAGTCAGTTTTACTTCTTTTTTTATATTTGGCATTGTGAAATAAGTATATTTTGTGGTCAGTGGGTGAAATGTACCAAGTTTTAAAACTTGTTGGTGAAACGTGATGCTGCTTTATGTTGGACAAGAAATTTAATAGAATTCTGGTCAGGTATGGGTTATGATAAGTAATGAAAGCACACCAATATCCATCATTTCTACACATGCTTCTCAGATTGTTACGGATTTCTACAATTTTGGTTCAAATTTGAGAATAAAATAATGTTGAAAATGACCTTTTATAACACAGGTAGGATAAAAGGTATAAGCATTTTGAAGGGAGAGATGTTAGACAGTTGTAAAAAAGTCTCAGTTTGTATCTATTTTAGAGCACTGTTCTCCATCAAAACCCCTAAGTGGCCATTCTGGATCTTGGTTTTGTGCAGGAAGCCTTCTGTTTTGTAATGTTCAGAGGCAAACGTTGTCCTAGGGAGCCTGCTTTGGCAGGGGGGTTGGACCCGATGATCTCTTGAGGTCCCTTTCAACCCCAATGATTCTGTGATTCTGTGAACATACTCTTGTACTTCACATAGGTATGTTTTGAAATTTTTTAATATTGGGAGAATATGACTTCAGTTCTCCCAAGTGTTTCACTAGGGGAACAATTCCGCATCTTTATTAACTTTTCAGGAGAAGTAGGGCACTTTTTTGGCTGAAAGTCCTACATTTAATTCCCAGGAATTGGGAAATGGTGCCCAAATTTTCTCCATTGTTTAGTTAGCTTCTGTCACTCTGGAGTAGCCATTCATAACAGGCTAGTCCTGCATGTGTCACACAGCAGGACAAACAATGTTTTCAAACACTGTACAGCTGTTAACAGGCATACGTGTGCATAATTCAGCCCTCCTCTGCTGTATTTTTTTCCCTAACAATAAGTATAGTTGAGAATTAAGTCTCAGGCCAAGTGAATTCTTCTCAGAAGCAAGGAGGGGATGTATAGGTAACTCTGAAACTGGAGGTGTAGCACCTGTGACACAGACTGGGCAGATGAGACAAACACAGGCTCGTTCTCCCTGTTGTCCAGGCTGTCAGTCGGAGCTGTGGCCCGGCTGGCCACACCTCATGGCAGTGCTTACTGGGTGCAGATCAGCACTGCTTGTGGACGTACACCTCCTCAGGGGGATCCAGTTTGTGCCAGATTAACTCGGTACCTGGACAGAATGAGTGAAGAGACAGGCATGGACAGGCAGATGCACATTCTTTATGGTTTCTGATAAGAAAAAAATTACTGCACTTTTGAGTTCTGCAACCATGGTTTGTTTTCTTTACTTTGGATATTTCTGATTGCTTGGCTCGCTTGCTTTTTCTCCTCAACATAAGCACTGGGCAGCTGGAAAATACTCAGAAAAATAGATCCTTATGAGGTGTTGGAAGCTCTGAGGTGGTAGAGGGAACTGTGTATGGTCTGAGGAAGAGAAGGACGCTGAATGGGATAGGTGAAAGAGCAGGGCTTAGTTCTGCTACCACAGATTCTCTGCATATCAGAGGATTATGCTCTTTCTATTTTTAGTGCTTGATTTATTCTTTGTTACTTTATTTCTGACTACTTTAAATCAGTTTAGTTTAAATCATCTGCTGGGTTTTAAATTCTGTGTAATCAGCAGTGGGCTTCCTTCTGTCTGTATTGCCTTATTTGGCCATTTCAGTCCTGCAGAAAGATGAAAGAATCATGGGCCTGTATTGCATTAGTGGGTGTGCTACACGCTGTCTCCCGTTGAAGAGCAGTAATGGGGAGGACCAGGGTATGAAAAAGTACCTAATACTTCCTTGAAATGTGACAGCAAAGTCTGGAGTGCTCTGTCCTTCCTCCTCCCTCTCACTGCAGCCTTGCTCTGTGTCCGTTGGATACCCTCATGATGGTCCAAAAGACTGGTTGAAAGTCTTTGATCACCCTGACTCTCACTCAGTTTTTGTAATAACTTTATACTCATGAAGAACTTTCCGTTGCTCTGGCAGATGTATCAGCCAAAGAACAAATTGAGGAGTGTACTGAAGAGTAAAGAAGGGAATGAAGATCCAGACTTAATGTCCTTTTCCTGCACTTAATGTTTCTCGCTCAGAACACCCATTTAAGTCATGTGCCTGACACATCTCTCGTTAACCTAGAGCGATTGCATTCCCCCTTTAATACTGTCTGCTAAAGTGGAAAATAAATGTATGTTATTTCATTTTAAATTGGCAAATGTCCTGCTGTTTAATGGGACAGTGGACGTGTTCAGATGAATGTTTATGAATAAATTAATTTCCTGCCATGTGTTTTAAATTAGAGCACAGTTGATTAAAGTTAACTATTTTTTTTTTTAATCTCTTTGATCTTACACAGATGAGAAATGATAGTTTTGGTGGTATTTCTAGTATTTCCTAATGTGGTAAAGGACATCAGCATTTTTTAACAGTGTAAAATCTGTCTCTTGGCCTGTGTAGAAAGTATTTAGGACATTACTTTCTTTGTTGAAGTAAAAGGTTAATAATTGTATCTCAAAAATTCCTGAAAAGGAAAGGCAGGGAGGGGAGCAGACAAAAATGCATGTTGTACTAAGGGGCATCAAAGACCTTAAGTGTGGAGCTTCTCCCCCAATGGTCCTGTTGGAAAATTTGCTTTTCATTTAGAAAAACATTATTTTTCATATTTATTCTCTTTAAAATCTCTTTAAAAGCTGCATTGACTATGGCTTTTACATCCCCTCCCATCTGGTTGCCAAACAAAACCCCTCCTGTTTGCTAGCAGTGAATGCTTGTGTCGCAGCTTCCCTGTGTGCGTAGATCATATATGTGGTCAGATCGGTACGTGCCTAAAAGCAGTAACACAGGGCTTGTAGCTTTTCCTTCCTTAATGCATTATGCATTCACACATCATCTTCCAGTAATGCAGTTAATTACTTCTGTAAAACTAGATCCAGATTTCTCCCTGGGACTTCAGTAGCAGCGAAGTTTCCTTTGTCAGCCTTCGTATCCGAGATCTTTTTACTTTGATACTGGAAAGGTACAAGAGTGCAGCTGCCTTGTGTGTATGTCAAAAGAATCTGATAAATGGTAATGAGCAATCACTTCTCTTTATCATTATTTGCTCCTCAGCTGAAATTTAAAAAATCATATATGATCTTAGAATAATCCTGAGAAAAGTGGCAGACCTAGTGAACTGTGTGTAGGAAACTGGTTCTGTATTCAGTGACTGTGTAAGCGAATCTGTTTCTCTACCCCAGTCAAAAAATACTGGTGCTTTAGGTACTGAAATGCCGTAGGTGATGTGAAGTTAGAGATACCTCATACACAGATCCTTGAGTACATTGGCTACATAACCCAATGGTTTATTTTCCTTTTTGTTAGGTAATTTCACAAGCAAAAGTGTGTGGAATCACCAATGAATCAGAGACAGTCAAAAGACTTCGTTTGTCTATCGCAAACAAGGATTTTACTTTCAAAGCAGGACAGTGGTAAGATCTTCTGGTAACTTGAGGGGAAAATCAGTATCAGAGCTCCACTATAACAAAGTGATAAAAGGCCCCTGCTACTTGAGCCTTGGAAAAAAATCATTAATTTATATAATAATGGTGTTTTATTATTGGGTGCTCTGTGAAGTGGCATAATTTTTTTAAAAGCCATTATTAAATATGCTGATACTGTTTTTAAAAGGGCAAAATTGGGTATTCTTTACATGCTCAGTTTGATTGTTTCTGTATTTTCTTCTGGTTTATGTAGGTTCCATTGCTTCTTCAGGAGTGCTTTGAAGTACACTGTGCTTTATTGTGCAAGCTGTCTTTACTGTCTTTATTTACTAGTTATTTTTACAGTGGAGCCGAGACTGCTGGTGCTTTGCAAATTACTCGGTTTTGGTTTATAATTAAATCAGAATTGCCTGTTAACTTTTATTTCTTCCCCTAGAAGTTTACCAAATTAAGCCTGTTACATCAGATTAATATATAAATAGAGATAGGCAAACTTCAAAGTAAACAAAACTTGAATTATTGACCCTTCTAAATAATTAGCTGTTTCTTTAAGCAACCTTGCAGCTTTTTTTCCTGCTTGTCTTCCTTCTTTGTTAAAAATAATCCCACTCAATCACTTTTTTTATATATATATATATCTCTCTTAAACATTAATTCAAAACTGAGCAGCCGCTTTTGGCCTTGGTCATTGAAACGTTCTTAAACTTTTTATTGGCTTAGGCCATCTGAAAGTGGTTTTGCTGGAATCAAAGTACAGCTCCTCGGGTATTAACAGCATATGTTGTACTCATGTAGTGTTAATATGCTGGCTTTTAAATTTAGAACCAGAACATAAGATGTTGATTGCAATAATTTGTTTGTGGAATAATTTGCTGCAGTTTTTGCACATGTGCAGTGACTCATATTAAATTCTTGCTTGCCAGTACTTGGGAAGTGCACTTACCCTCCAAAAATGTTTTAGAAATTACCATGCTGAAAACCAAAAGCTTTAATTATAATTACTCTTTTTCATTTTCTTCTTCCTTGAAAGTATTCTAATGCTATTGCAAGGAATACGACAGCTTTCCTGTGTACTTGTAGCTATAAACTGCAGTTGCATTTTTTGATGAGCAGTACAGAACACCAGGCCACAATTTCCTGAGTAGAAAAGGCTAACTTGCTATAGAGCTTGCTATAGGAAGACCTTACAGCCCACTTACAGTATATATTTCTGAAAGTGCTCTAAATAACAAGATTTTTCAGAAGCAAAAGTGAATTTGTTCAGTAAACGTGCTGCCAGGTATTGGTCTTCATCTGACTTCAAGTAATAATGAGGAGACTTGTTGCTATGACATGGTTTGATTAACTAAAACGTGCACTGAGGTATATGCATGCTATAAATATTTTGAAGAAGGAGCTTTAGGGTTTTAGTGTTTCTGATCTCCAGCAATTGCTAATGGTGGTTCTTCAAGATTTGGCTTATTTAAGAGGAGGGAAATGAAAAACCACAAGAAGATTTCTGTTTTACACCTTGTTGCACCTCTCTTTGTTATGGGGTTATATGTAGGGATTTTTTGTTTCTTTTTTTCCCTACAACTACTCTCAAGTTGCCTCAGTGAAGAGGAGACAGACAAGCTATCAGAAACGCAAGCTAGTGCACTTTAATATAGTATACTATGCACTGAAATCTCTCATAATTCTGTAATTGGGAAAGAATAACTAATATAAAACCACATTTCTACACTAGAATCAATACAGAAACCTAAATAAAGAAATTCTTTACTGTGAGGCACTGGCACAGGCTGCCCAGAGAAGCTGCAGCTGCCCCTGGGTCCCTGGCAGGGTTCAGGGCCAGGTTGGATGGGGCTTTGGGCACCCTGAGCTAGTGGAGGATGTCCCTTCCCGTGGCAGGGGTGTTGGAACTAGATGATCTTTGAGGTCCCTTCCAGCCCAAACTGTGCTTCAGAAGGGTAAAAACTATGTTTGATTTAGGTTTTATGGCAGTGTTTGGTTTTGTATGTATGTTACCCCATACATCACAGGCACAACGTTTCCCTTCTGTGTCAAGCAGAACATTTTGACTTGAATGTAAATTGTTACTTCACAACATAAATGATTTTGGTTTGAGGGGGTTTTTTTGTTGTTAAAGTAGTAAAATTATTTTCCACCAGAGGGTGGTAAAGAGCTTTAGTAGCATCTTGAGATGCTGCGATACAAGCGTCCTCCTTCCTAATCTCTTTGATCCTTACTGCTAGGAAAGCTGAGCCTAGTGGCCAGTGGGACTGCAAAAGCTGAGGAGAGACAAATAAAGCTTTTCACCCTTTTTGGGTTGTTGACCAGTTGCAGTCAAGTACTTTTATACACGGTCAAGTTTATAGCATAAAGCTAAGTATTTTCTCACGGTAGTACTGTATATATCACATTTTGTGCATTGTTCTTTAAGAGAGGATATTTTGCTTTGATGGGAGAAGCTTTCTGGGGACTAAGCAGGCAAGATTTTTTTTTTTTAAAAGTAAAGAGCTATTCAAAGTGCTTCTCCCTCAAGATTTTGTGATCTCTGTGGAGAATACAGCCTTGCTGTTTAAAGATGATACCTGTGGAGTGGAAGCCACTCTGTATTTCTTGCTGTATTCTCATTTAACTAATACTGAGCCAGCCGGTGCTGACTCTCTAGCACTTGGAATTGGTTGTTTCCTAAGCGAAGCACCATTAGTCTTCTGAAATACAGGGATTTTTGTCATGTGCTGTGGAGTCACTGAATGGTTTGGCTTGGAAGGGGACTCAAAGACCATCTAGTTCCAAACCCTCTGCCATGGGCAGGTCACCCTCCACCAGATCAGGTTGCTCAGAGTGCTGTCCAGCCTGTCCTTGAACACTGCTAGGGAGGGGGCATCCACAACTTTCTTTGGACAACCTGTTCCACTGCCTCACCACCCTCAAAGTGAAGAATTTCTTCCTAATACCTAATCTAAATCCTCACACCTTCATCTTAAAGCCATTACCCCTTGTCCTGTCACTCCATGCCCTTGTAAACAGCCCCTCTCCAGCTTTCTTGTAGGTCGTTTTAGATACTGGAAGGTTGCTATAAGGTCTCCCTGGAGCCTTCTCCAGGCTGAACAAGCCCAGTTCTCTCAGCCTGTCTTGATAGGAGAGGTGCTCCAGTCCTCTGATCATCTTTGTGGCACTCCTCTGTATGTGCTCCAACAGGTCCATGTCTTTCCTGTGATGAGAACCCCAGAATTGGATGTGATACTCCAGGCGGCATCTCATGAAAGCAGAGGGGTAGAATCACCTCCCTTGACCTGCTGGTCACGCTTCTTTTGATGCAGCCCAGGATATGTTTGGCTTTCTGGGCTGCAGGTGCACATTGTTGGGTCATTTGAGCTTCTTGTCCACCAACACACCCAAATCTTTCTCCTCAGGGCTGCTCTCAATCCGTTCTCCACCCAGCCTGTAGCTGTGCTTGGGATTACCCTGACCCATGCGCAGGACCTTGCACTTGGCCTTGTTGAACTTTGAGGTTCACACGCGCCCACCTCTCAAGCCTGTCAAGGCCCCTCTGGATGACATCCCTTCCCTCCATAATGCTGACTGCACCACACAGCTTGGTGTTGCTGGCAAACTTGCTGAGGGTGCACTTGATCCCACTGTCCTTGTTACTAACAAAGGTGCTAAACAGCGCTGGTCCCAGTACCAGCCCCTGAGGAACACCACTCACCACTGATCTCCACTTGGACATGAAGCTGTTGACTGCAGCTTTTTGAGTGTGACCATCCAGCCAATTCTTTATCCACCAATGTCGTGGTTTTGCCCCAGCCGAGGGCCGCACCCCACACAGTCGCTTGTACTTTTAAAAGGAAGGGGGAGGGAAAGTTGGGGGAGGGGGAAAAGGGAAGGAAGAAAGGAGGAAAAGAAACCACAACCTAGAAACCAGAACCACGCAGGTTGGGATAAGGATAGTTTACTAAACAATAACAGAAAACTAGATATAACAATAACAGAAGTTTAAAGCACAAAATAGATGAAACTGGTGATACACAATGCAATTTCTCACCAAACCACAGAACTCAGGCCGCACAGCTTAGAGCCCGTCCCGGAAAAAAAAAACCCGACCGTCCCCAGAAACTGCCCGTCCTGGCGTTGTCTCCTCCTCTTCCCCCCAGTCCCCCTTTATACTGAGCATGACGTAACTGGCATGGAATATCCTCTTTGGCCAATTCGGGTCACCTGTCCTGGCTGCGTCCCCTCCTTTCTCATTAGTAAGGAAGTATGCAGAGCTGAGAAAGGTCCTTGATTGCCTGGCAACAACCAGAAACATCAGGGTGCTATCAGCACTGTTCTCATCCTAACACCCAAACATGGCATTCCATCCACTGCTAAAAATAATTAACTCCATCATAGCTGAAACCAGGACAACCAAGCCATCTATTAAATCCATGTGTCTCCCTTCATGCAGGACAGTATCAGATGCTTTCAGCAAGTCCAGGTAGGTGATGTCTGTCACTCTGCCCTTATCCTCCAACACTATAACCCTGCTGTACTAGCCCACCGTATTTGTCAGGCACTTAGCAAAACCATGTTGGCTGTCACCAGTCAGCTGCATATTTTCCATGTGCCTGAGCACAGTTTCCAAGAGGATCTGTTCCATGATCTGCTGGGCACAGAGGTGAGACTAACTGGCCTGTAGTTCCCCAGGTCTTCCTTCTTTCCCTTTTTAAAGATGGGGGCTATGTTTCCTCTTTCCAGTCAGTGGGAACTTCACCAGATTGCTGCAGCTTCTCAAATACAATGGTGAATGTGGCTTAGTAACTTCATCTGCCAGTTAATCTCAGGATGAGTCTCATCAGGTCCCATGGACTTAGTGCCTTCAGGTTCCTTAGATGGTCTTGAACCTGATCTACAGCGGACAGTTCTTCATTCTCCCAGTCCCTGCCTTTGCCTTCTGCAATTTGGACCATGTGGCTAGAGCTCTTGGTGAAAACTGAGGTAAAAAAAAGTACCTCAGCTTTCTCTGTATCCCAGGTAAGCAGGTTTCCTGTTCCCTTCTAGAGAGGGCCCACATTTTTGCTTTTATCTTAGCCTTCCTTTTATCACCTTAGAAGCTTTTCTTCTTGCCCTTGACGTCCCTCACCAGATTTAATTCTGTCAGGGCTTTAGCTTTCCTACCCTGATCCCTGGCTGCTCAGTTTCTCTGTATTCCTCCCAGGCTATCTGGCCTTGCTCCCACCCTCTGTAGGCTTCCTGTTTGTGTTTGAGTTTGCTCAGGAGGAACTTGTTCATCCACACAGGCCTCCTGGTGTTTTCCCTGACATCCTCTTTGTTGGGATGCATTAATCCTGAGCTCAGAAGAGGTAAATACTAGCCAGCTTTCTTGGGACCCTCTTCCCTCCATGGCTTGTCCCATGGTACTCTACCAAGCAGATGGCAAAGTCTGTTCTCTTAAAGTCCAGGGTAGTGAGTGAGCTTGCTGGGCACCCTCCTTGCTGTCCTAAGGATCCCAAACTCCACCACTTCATGGTCACTGCAGCCAAGGCTGCCCTTGAGCGTCACATTCCCCACCAGCCCCTCCTTTTTGGTGAGAACAAGGTCCAGCATGGCATCTCTGACTGGCTCCTCTATCACTTGGAGAAGAAGTTATCATCAACACGTTTCAGAACCTCCTGGATTGCTTGTGAACGTGCTGTGTTGTCCCTCCAGCAGATACCAGGGTGGTTGAAGTTCCCCATGAGGACCAGGGCTTGTGAATGTGAGGCTGTTCCTGTCTGTCTACAGAGGCCTCATCTGCTTGGTCTTCCTGGTCAAGTGGCATGTAGCAGACCCCCACTATAGTGTCACCTGCCCCTGCCCTCAATTTAATCCGTATCTATAAAGTCTCCATCTGTTCCTTATCCATCCCCAAATGGAGCTCCAAGCACTCCAGCTGGTCACTGACACAGGACACCACCTCCATCTTATCTCCCCTGCCTGTCCTACCTAAAGAACCTCTCCCCTTCCATCCCAACACTCCAGCCATTGGAGCCATCCCACCACATCTCCACGATGCCTGTAAGATCCCAGCCCTGCAGGCGTGTGTGCATCTCCTACTCCTCTTGTTTATTCCCCATACTATGTGTGTTTGCATCGAAGTTTGGCCCCTGAAGAAGCTGCCTTCCAGTCTGGAGCAGCTGGAGCTCCTTTGTGCCACACTTCAGGTGCTCTCTGCTGACCTGTGCCCTTCTCCTGGTTCTGAGTATCTGTTGCTGGCAGTGACATCAGACTGGTGGGAGTGGGATGGATTGAGATTCCCTTTCCCTGACAACTGTAGTTTAAAGCCCTCTTCTCCAGCTTGGCAAGCCTGATGTGACCGAAGACAGATGGACCCCATCAGCCCCAGTGACCAGGTTTCTCAAAGCCAGTCCCATGGTCTAAGTAGCTGAACCCCTGGCTGTGGGTGAAGTATTTGAAGCTTATGCAGCACAGAGGAGTTGGAATGTTAGATTGTAAACCAGTTTCTAACTTTCTCTGGTACTATTGGAAATAGCCTTCCTTCCATGAGAAGGAATGACAGCTCGTGTGGTAGTGGCCATCTGTGTTCTCTAGGAGCTGGAGTTGCACGAGCTGAGTCGCACCTTACTTTGTGCTGTGTAGAAACCCAGCTGTGGTTTACTTCAACTCTAAAATAATTGTAGCTGTTCCAGTTCACTCTGCTATCAGCCAGGAAAAGCTGTCTGCCACCAGAGGACACTGCAGTTCAGCAAGTACAGGGCTTCTGCTCCTAGGAACCCATCGTTCGCCTTAGAGATTTTGTAGACTGTGATTTTATTTCTGATATTTCATCTTTCCCAGAAAAGAAAAATGTTTAATCCAAATCAATTTCCCTAAAATTAGCATCCCAGTCATCTTATGTTTGCACATGGAAGAGCCCATCAAAGGGACCGAAACGAGCAGGGTTTAAGCCACTCTGTCAGTGGTGGTTTATAAACCACCAGGTTTAAGCCACTCCATCAGGCCATGGTGAGGTTTTGGTTTATTGTGCAAATAATTTCTTTAACCACTCTGAATGCTGGTCTGTTCCATGTGGCACAATAATGCTAAAGGCAGAAGGGTTTGGAAACCTGCTAGTGCAACAAAGGTGGTGACATGTTTCTAGATGAAAATAGTTCTGAGGAGATGGTGTTATTCAAGATTAGTCCTTTTTTGGACAAGTTGTGTTACAGCAATGAGGATGTCTTTGTAAATGAAGGGTAATTGAAACAAAGGCAGCCCTTTTGGTTTGGTTATTGTTTTCCATGTTTGGGGTTGTTCCCTTTCTAAAAAAACCCTTTGGTTTCTGGTCTGTTTCTAGGGTGGATTTCTTTATTCCTGGAGTATCTGTAGTCGGGGGATTCTCAATATGTTCAAGCCCTGGCTTGTTGGAACGAGAAGGAGTGTTAGAGCTAGCAGTAAAGCACACTGCTCACCCTCCTGCTCACTGGGTTCACACTGAGGTAAACAAGACTAACTTTGAGGTCTGGCTTTTTTCTTTTCTTTTCTTGGGAGGGTTGAGTGGGTGGTGTGGGTGGTGGCTGTGACATCAGGCGACTTTTTGCTAGTGCCTGCAAAACTCCAGGTGACTTGTTCAACCATTTTTAGTGCAACACAAATCTGAAACCCTTTAGTTTAGTGAGGGGCTGAAACTGGTAATAAGGTTATTGTAGCCTATATGGTGGGTGAGTAAAAGGGGTCTCATTCCTTTGGGGTTCATGAACTGGAAAATGACAGAAAACTTCTGGTTTAACTTGCATCCCTGAGAGCAGGCTGTGGTGCACATTACAGAGTTACCTCTGATAACTTGCCATCATTCTGGGCTGTTTCTACAAATATAGACTGGCAGTTGCTGCCAGAGAAATATAAACATAGATCCTTGAGAGGGAGCAAAAGGGAGATATTTAGATCAGTTTTTCTGAAATGCTAAAGCAACCGAATAGTCTCAATTTATATAGTATTCCCTTGGATATCCAGTCTTTTTGTAATACTGAAATAACCCAAGGGCTTGGGTTCTGCTATATTCAAAGTAAAACCTGATGCTTTGGCCTCTTGCAGTGTTTTGTTGATCCCTTTGTAACTAAATGGAGTAGTCAGAAGGGTCTTGTTTCTGCTGCTGATCGTATTTCATAGGTGCTCTGCCCTATGGACTCTCATTCCTTGCACAGCCCCCTGAGATCTGTCCTGTTCACTGCTACCTGTCTGGTGTCTGTAGCTCAGAAGGGTGGCTGCAAGGTTTAAATTAACAGGTTCCTCTAGGTTTACAAACTGCACTTCTGTGCAGCAGCTGACAGGGTTGCAGGAAAGACTGATGCACAATTATGGGAATTCATATGCTCAAAGTGGTGCCAATCTAGGAGTTAGCATGGGACTGTCTGTGGAGTTTTAATTACCTCCACCAGAACATAAATGAAATTACCCTTTCGAAACCGCAGTGCACATGCCAGCAGACCCCATAATGCCCGAGGGGATTGTCTGTGGGTTTGGTATGGCTCTAACTTCGTAATTCCCAGTGTCTGGAGACTCTTCCAGGATGTTTGAGGTCATAAATCAGTTGGCTGTTGCTGAGTTTTCTGGTTGAATTTATAGGAAAAGCTTTAGTTTAGTGGGTACGCTAGGTCAGACCGATGCTGTGGAGAAACCTCCTGGGTATATGTGGGCTCCTCTAGCTAAACAAAAGTGTGTGCTTTTCCTTAGGAGAGGAGGAGTGGAAAATAACAACCTCGAATTTGGAAGGGGTGTCTGTGTGGTGAAAAAAACCGCTGGTACTTCATTATTTATAAGTTATTTATAAAGCAAGTTGGTATCTCGGGGTAAAAAACGTTATGGGAATAGTTAGTTATGGGAATAGAGGTATTTGTATTTATTCTTTAACATTACTGTATATAAAATCATAAAGCTCTGCACGGTGGTCTTTATAGCTTAGGAAAATACAGCTTTTTGCTTAGAAAGATGTAATGTACTGATGGCTTCGCTTCCCTAAGCCATTTCTGTGCTGCATTTGCAGACTAGGCTGAAGGACAACTCTTCCTCACCCTGCTCCAGAATTTATTAGGTTTTTTTTAAAACTGACTTTCTGTGATCATTGCCACTGCTAACACTCTGAAATCTGTGGGAAGCTGCTGGCTGAGAGAGACTCTTCCTGTGTCCTGTGTCCCATCTTGATGAGCTATAGCCAGTTAAGGAGGCAGATGAGACAAGAACAGTTTAGTTTCTCCTTAAAACTGCTTATATTCACAAAAGAATCCCCATTCTGTGCACTCCTTCTGAAATGGAGTCTGGGCTTGATTCACACTTCTCTAAACCAAAGTAAAACATGGTGGGAAAGCCTGGCAGTCTACACAGAAGGGGAGAAAGACACTGATTTCAGATAATAAATGCTGATTGTCTTACACTATAATTGAGAAATTTATGCAGTAGGTAAGAAAGGCAAAAACCTTGTTATTTGGTGGTCGTGCTCACGAGGGTAGGAACATCTGTGTTCTGTGCCACACCGGTGTCAGGGGCTCTCCCTCCTCCTCCTCCCACTGGAATTGTTATGTATTTAAGACCTTTGCTTACCAGGCAGGTGTCATTAATAGAAATCCTTTTGTTTCAATTACTATTTCCTGATATCAAAAGGATTTTTTTGGAGGAAGTGTTTATTCCAGCCTAAGTGATTCTATGAGTCTATGGTTAACTGCTAATTTGTCAGCACTTCTTGGAGGTTTACTTTTTTTATCCCCCCCTCTCCTCCTTTCCCACCTCCCTTGATTTCCTTATCCTCTTTATTTTACTTTTTAAACCCTATACCCAGCCTGGGCTGAGTTCTGTTTTCTGCTCCTGTTTGTCCTGTTAGCTTGTGGTGCTGATGTGGGAGAACTCGCCTGACTTCTCTGTACTGCAGCTTCACCCTTCCTACAGGGATGCAGGGCTGGTTTACCAAGAAGATACTAACCCAGGTTTATTTCTTGTTGTTGCAGCTCTGGTTTTCCAAGTATCAAAAAAAAACCCCCCACGCTGTGGCAAATTTCTCGTAAGAAACAATTTCTTACGTACAACTAGAGAGGAAGAGAGAAGTTTTTCCCCTCATTTTTTTTTTTCTTCTGTAACTCTTAAGTTGCAAATGCAGAAGTGGTTCTGCTAGAAATTCTTGTGTGTGCTAGCTCCTCTGCTGGGTGGTGATGCTTTCAGGAATGGGGGTGGGACAATCTCCTATGCCTGTGCCACTCATTTTGGCTTCCTTCTGTGACCTCATGAGGCTGGGTTTGAGTAAAAATGTGATCTCACGTGTTAGACCTTGGGTTTCCACCACCATGTACTGGTGCTGAAAAACTCATGCATGAATCATTCCTCTCTGAGCTCTGATGGGGTGGGAAGGGGAGTCACCACCCTGCCTTATCAGAAGGCTGAAACTTCTGAAGGTCAAACTAGATCCCTAGAGACACTGAAACAGATTGCTACAGATAGCTGGGAACTCTGCCTTTATCTCAAAGTACGTCAGTTTCCACTCACTGGTCAATAAAAATAAAAGATCCCAGCCCAGCAGGTCGTGTGACTGTGGTGCAAGAATAATATTTCAACTTGTGCTGTTAGTTTTGAAATGAAATTATCTTCTTTTCCATCCTAGTGTACTCTTGACTCAGAAGTGGCGCTTCGAGTGGGAGGTGATTTCTTCTTTGACCCTCAGCCTGGTGACTCCCCTGTAAAGCTAGTGCTGATAGCAGGGGGTGTTGGAATTAACCCATTGTTTTCTATACTGCTGCATATAGCAGATCTTCATGGATACCAAGAGGGTAAAGGAAATGCCTACAAAATGGGAACAGTGAAGCTGTACTACAGTGCGAAAAATACAAGCGAGCTCTTATTTAAGGTAAATAAAAACTTGGGTTTTTTTTTAAAAAAAAGAAAAAACAAATTGCAGATATTCAGCTGTTAGCACATGTATGGTTCTGTAGCCAAATCACTGAGGGCCCCTCTGGGTAAGGCACCATACAAATAGAGACAAAAGTCACTTCTTGCCTCATATCCCGTGTGTGCTTTGTTAATTGTGGCAGCATACAAAGTAAGGGTGTTAGTGGACCTACCTGGTCTCACTGACTTCACTGGTAAGTCAGTTAACCTTAAATGTCTGTTCCTTACTATAATCTCACCAGGGCATCACAGTGTACTAAAGATTTTATATATTTATATATAAAATATGTTTTATATATTTATATACTATATGTGTCTGTACACACTAATAATACACATAATGCTCTGTGCCATAATACTGCAACCACATCATCTCAGTTGTCAGAGCCATTAAGGGTCAAATTTTAGGGCCAAATTAGCACAGCTTCAGTAGAGAAGCACCCCTGATGACTCAGGTTTCTTTGAAGTGTTGGAAGCTTTTGATTGTAAGATAGAGATGAAGATCTGTCATCATTCCAGAAGTTGTGTGTAAGATCCATCACTTGATTTTCTTCTGTACTTCCACCATCTTTCTAGATTGGAAGAACTTTGCTCACTTTGTTGCTGGACGTGGGACAATAAACAGGGATGTATCTACTCTTCCATTTGGCCAACTGCTCATTTCCCAGTTGTTTTTTTCCCAGCATTTTCTGAGTTTCACTTCAGCAGTGTAATGTATGACAGCAGAGCTTCCCAAGTAGAGCTTCTGGGGCAGAAGAGAACACAATGATACACTGCAGTGCTTACTGCAACCTTCTTCACGTGTCCTCTCATATCCAGAACACCTGTGTGGAAATTCCTTAGGTCTGTGCAGGGGAGTGAGGAGGCAGGATCACCAGTCGTGATGTTTGTGTGAGATACATCAGTACAGAGCTCCACAAGGAGCTTCTAGGTTGTTGCTCATGTTTTGGAGGACCTGTTCCCTGAAGCAGCAGCTGGCTCTATGTAGTGTCACCCACATTATACAGCGTTAGGATAGAACTATGGCTTGTTAGCTGATTTGTTCTGACTTTGTGAGGCCAGAGTGTGACCCTCCTTTCCTTGGTGGGGCTGGTACAGTGTGGATAGGCCTTTTCCCTCAGGTCTGTATTGCTTAGCTGCCCACTACACGGCCTCGAGAGGCTGCTGAGATGCTGAAATCTCCTTCCTTGGGTTAAAAAGAGCTTGTCTTCTGCCCGAGGACACCAGGGAATAGAACTTGGTGGTGCATGTCCCATGTATGATCCGTCCAACCTTCTGGCTGAGTGAGAGAGCAGCAGGTTACGAGTAGGTGTTGGGAATGACTGCAGCAGCATTTCAGTAGGCCAAGTCCTCACCCAGCCTGGGCTCGCTTTCTGGCTCCCTGCTGGGGCTTCAGCTCAGCCAGATGTGATTGTTTCCCAGAGTGTTACCCCGTGGCACATGGCTCCATAGGAAGGGGACAGAAGTTGGGAGTCACGCCCAGAACAGCAGAGCAGGCCAGCATTGGAGGTACTGGCAGAGCAGTGTATGGCAGCGTCCGTCTGGCCTGCTTTCCCCTCCATGTCTTTTCAGGGCATTGGAAACAGATTTGGCTATTAAGTAGAATCTGATTATTACCTTTTTTGTTGTAACAAAACACAGCAGACTGTTCAGCGTAGGAACCAGTTAGTTACTACAAACACATAACAGAACGAGCTAAGTTACCTACTCACAAATTAGAGATTATTCTTATTTCAGAATATTTTAAGAATGAATTTCCAGTGTTTGTTCCAGCAGTGGAAAGTCCCCAATAGAATCTAGCCAGGTAACTACATCATAGTTTCAGAAAAAAATACAGTATCTGACTGGTGGACATTTTACTGAGATTTGAAGTGAAGCTGCTGGGTTTTGGTGGTAACCATCACAGCTGCGACTTGGGGAACTGAAAATTACCATTTCTACCTTGGTAAAAATAGCATTAGCATTATGCTGTAGTTGGTTTTACTTGGAGAACATGAGGGAGGAAAGGGCCTAGAAATCTTACAAGATAAAGCAGAGCAAGACTCAGAAAGTTCCTGACAGGTAGAAGAAAACACACTGCAGGGCGTTGTTGTTAATGGAGAAGGAAGGAAGAAATCCTAAGAATTTATATGGGGAAGAAATATGCCCAGGAAAGGACATGACTGGTTCTTAGGTCCACATCTTACCAATTGCACCCGACTGTAAGAGAGGAGAGGAGCACTGCTAGCTGCATGCTGTTGGAGCCTGCGCGCTCTGGGTACGGGAACTCTGTGTAGCTGTGAAATTGAGCCCGTCTTGTTCTCAGCACTGGAAGGCAAGGGCTCTGGGACCAGGGGCACACACCTGCTCTGATGTGCTGGTGGAAGCTGATCTGTGGTACGAGTGAGTGTGTTTAACGTTGCAGAAACACCTTCTGGGCTTGATGAACACGTTTCCTGGGAAGATCGCGTGTCGCTTCCATGTCACCCGACAGAGTTCCCGCGTCTGTGAGGAGCTGCAGCCCCATGTTACAGGTGAGTACAAGGGCAGTGCACAGAGAGGAGTTCTGAAGGCTGATTCAATCCCAGGGGCTGAAATTTAAGAGACTCCATTCTAACATACAGTTATGTGCATCACTTAGTGTTTTCACGTGCGAAGATCCAAAATGAGATGGGAGTTAAAGCTGAATAATTCCACTGAATGTATTATGCTGGGAGAGAAAATTTCCCTCTGATCTTTTTGGTTTTGTTTCTTGTCAATCTCCCGTTAACTCTAAACTTCATACCGGTTATTTCCCACTGCAAGCTTTAGTCCAGAAACTATTAAGCAAAATATTTACTTTGCTTAAAATGGGATTGATGAAGGATAAGCTGACAGCTTGTAAGACATACTTCATTGTGTTTCCACTACTTCTGTATTTGTGTTAGAGATACTACCTATTTTTTTCACCTGAACATGGGATGTTTCATTGCCTGTAAGCCTTGTTCCTTTTCAGTGGCTAATCCCCCATGCTTCCCAATGGGAAGTGCTGATCTGAATTCCCAGAACAAATGGTTTTGAGAGCCTCACATTTTGATACCTATTACCCTTAAACACACCTGGGATTTTTAAGAAATGGGTGCTCAAGATGCCTCTCACCGCTCGTTCTCTCTGGAATTGCTCTGTCGCTGGTATTTCTGTTCTCATTTCCTCCTTCTCTTTCTTTGTCAGAGAGAAGAATATCTGAGAAGGATTTAGAGAAACACGTGTCTGAGGATACTTTATGGTACATCTGCGGTCCACCTCCAATGATAGAATCTGTATCCAAACTACTGTCTAACCTGGGTGTTCCTAGGGACTCTGTTTTCTTTGAGAAGTGGTGGTAGTGGCGCCTGACGTGGGAAACCCACTGGGAACCAGCAGCCTATTTTGCTAAGCTGGAGTGTGCAGAAAATGGACTGTGAATTACATGGAAGATTCAGCTTCAGACTTGAAGATTTCCTCAGTCATGATGGTGATCCTTTGATTTAACTGCTTGTAATACTGCACTGCTTCTGCTTTTGGGGAAAACTGGTTTTACATTGAAGCCATTAACTGTTTGGGGGCTTTTGAGGCTGTGCTTAGTTCTGCGGGCAGCAGTGTGTATTGGGTCACACGCTGGCTTTGTCAGGCAGCTGCTGCAGGGCTGTCAGTGCCTGATTGAGCCGCTGCAGAGGAGGAGTTGTGCAGCAAGGCCGGGTCAGTTTATAAGAAATAACAATTCAGGCCACAACTGCTGAATCTGCTCCCCACTGTTGTGCTAATGAGAGAACACGCTGCCTTAATAAATGAGTATTTTTATATAAGTGGAGTCGCTGTGTTGTGCCTGCCTTCTCTTGCTGGTTCCTGTTAAAAACAGCACCAATTGTTCTATTTGCCACCCGTGTTGACAGTGAAAGCCATCTCTTCATGAGCACGCTCA
The DNA here is from genome assembly GCA_020800305.1 of Porphyrio hochstetteri. Taxonomy (NCBI): domain Eukaryota; kingdom Metazoa; phylum Chordata; class Aves; order Gruiformes; family Rallidae; genus Porphyrio; species Porphyrio hochstetteri. Next base: position 131,365,318 of record CM036906.1, on the reverse strand, counting down.
GGTTAAAGTACTGATGTTAAAAATGGGTTTGCTTCTGCCAGAGCTCTGCAGTTACTCACGTGCACCTGCCTGCCCTCCGGGTACCCAGGTCGCTCTTCCAGCTTCTGCCTGCACGTGCTACGTCCTCAAAAGCAGCAGTGGTGGCCAGCACCAGCCAAGACAGGAGATCATCATCCTGCTTTAAGTTTTAGATGGCTCCAGGACGTACCAGTTCTGTTGGGGAAAAAGTCTCTGGGAAGTTTGCTCTTCGAGGGTATGAGTGCACCTCCAAGTGTAATGGCCAATACTGAGCCCATCTTGAACGAAGCTTTTTACCCCAACCTGTAGAAAAGCTCCTGTACATGTTGAGAATAACAAAACGTGGTAATGAGGTAGCTCATTATCTCAGTTCAAGTTCTTAACTAGTGGAGGTGCCCACTGCCATTTAAAAACATTTAAATTATTAAGGACCCTGAATTATAGGCCTTGTGTTTGTTAGTGGCTTGTTCCTGGAGTTCAGTGTTTCGGGCAAGTCAACTAGGCCACACAGTGAGTTGCTTGCCATCAGCAGCGCTCTGTTCTGCCTCCAACACAGGTTGCAAACACACCAATCGATCCCATCACCTGGTCTCCAGCCTGCAACAGTGCTGTGGGTGTGAAGGACCTCATGTTTCAGGATTGCCTCCCAGTGCTCGGATAAAAAGGCATCCAGCCTGTAGTTCCCTCCTAAGCAATCACTTCGGTTCCAGCAGGCCAAGTCTAAGGTTTGGGCAGGATACCTACTGCTGCATCCACATTCACCTCCTCTGCCAAAGCCAGTGAGACAGCCGGACCCAGGACCCTCCAAGTCTGGCCTTTGAGTGCAGACAGGAACATGCCAGTCACCCTGGCAGGAGCCAATTGAGCAACCACCTGAAACAGTCCCAGCTTCAAAGAGAGAAATCCATACTTGGGCAGCTCAGAACAAGTAGCATGTAAGGAACCAGGCTCTGTTTTGGATCCAGGTGACTCTTTAAGGTCCATCATCCAGAGTTGCTTTTTGGGGACAGTGCCGTGAGGAGGGTTTGGCCCCAAGTTTTCACCTTCTGCTGCCTGCAGCCCCACGCACACAGTCCTACGCCATGCGGTGCTGCACACAAGCTGAAATCGCTCACCCCCTCAGCCCTCCCTGCAGGCCCCAGGGGACAGCTCATCACATTCCCTCCTACCCAAAGGAGAGGAAGATTCCTTCAGAGCACCCCTATTTCAGGGAACGGTTCCTTGTTTATTCACTCCAGAATGTAAATAGGACAGTGTGCTTGTCACAAAAAATAAAAGCCAGGGAGTTTTGTGTTCACAAAGATCACAACTGACAGGTTGGAGCTCGAAGGAAGCAGGGGTTTTTCCTAGAAATGTGCAATAAATTGCTATTGGGAAGCACTGGTGCCCTAAAATAAGGACCACACGCTGGGCTCCTCCATGTTTTAACAGCGTAATGATACACAAGATTCTGAGCAGCCTTTCAATATTTTCCTTACAACTTTTAAATGATTAGGTGGATTATAAACCAGTTTACCTTTTTCTTCCCTTAATGCACATGCTTTCTGCAGCCCAAATGGCTTCTCTTTCACAAGCCACTCCTCAGCCTTGCCCCACAACATCCACTTAACAAAAGGCATTTCAAACCCCTTCGCCTCCCCAATCATCCTCTTTCCCTCTAACCTCTTTCTGTCATCCCCTGTTACGCTCCGACTGAGCGCTACAGGGCGAGGACACATCTCTCTCATTGTACAGGCTCACCCGCCTCAAGAGCAGGGTTAAATGCACCAGAAGATGGAGGAGGAGAAGAAAATACTACTATTCCCCGCCCCCAGAAAGCCCAGTTACCCCAGTTAAGAAGCTCGTCCTTACCTGGAGGAGGCTCCCTGCCACGGGGCCCAGAAGACCTTCACCCCGTAAGGGTATCGTGGTAATGAATGCCAGCTCTGAGGTGAGACACCAGGAGAGTCGGTAACATCCCCTTTCCCTGTTGGCACTTTGAGAAGCTTCTGGAAGGCTCTCTCGAGTTTAGTGGTCTTGGAGCAAAACAACCATTTCACTGTAAGGTCTGTTATTGTATCTGATCCCATCATCATGGAACGGGGGGGGGAGGGAGCCCCACAACAGAAAACTCGCCTCTATAAACGTGTGTTGCGACCAAATAAACATGGCATTAGCCTGCGCTGGCGGCACACAGAGCAACCCCCGCTGTTCAGCAGCTACTGAGCTGGGAAACAGTCTCATCACATCGTCAAATTGTGCAGTCTTAGGAGTGTTTATTCCTCTTGTGTTTGTGTGGGTGGCCAAGGAGAAAGAGTAGAATGATGCTTTTTGGGTGTTTGGTCTTTTCTTCCCCCCCGCAAAATATGAGAGATGTGCCTGTCTGAACACTTACTTAAATACACCTTGGAAGGTTTGTGAGTTACCCTTTGTTACAGCCTTATCAGACTGAATCTTTTCCTTCTTCCCGTGACATTTATTTTACCAGTTTGCTCTGTGCTCGGCTGGTGCAATGAATACGAAGGATTCCGATCGGATTTGCATTAATTAACCGGAAAAAGAGCGGCTATTCAGTTATCATCACACCATTTGAGGTAGTAGGGTGCTTTTAGAGTGAATAACAGAAAGCACTTCAATTGAAAAGCCTCTTTTTTCCCCATCAGTGTATAGGTGAGGTGCTGATTAGAGTCAACTACCACCTTCAGCACCGCAGGCACCATTCTGCTGATGGAGGCTTTCGCCAGGATTGCCTCTTACAGCCAGGAGCACAGCTCTGCTAACGCCTCCCAGTTGCAAACTGCATCTACGGGCTCTTAATTCGTAGGTGCGTTGGAACTGTTAGCCAGCATTCCTGTACTTCTGAGGAGCATTTATTGATGGGGAATTAGTACCTGCTCTTCTCAGAGTCTCCAGTTCTGGGAGGATGACATTCCTGCACGAGGAGCTGATTGGGCTTTATTTCTGCCCTGTAATTGGCTCCCTGAGGCAAACGTACGGACTTGGCGGCAGCTACAAGTGGAAAACCCAGGTACCCAAACGCAGACCCCTTCCTCTGCTCACCCCTGAGGAAACAGGGCGATGGAGGGACCCAATGAGGAACAACAACAACAGCAAAAAAGGAGCATGTTGTTTTGTACTTGGCTTCATTTCCAGGTGTATGTTAAAGCTACATTGGGCTATTTCAGTTACACTGCTTTCCAGCACACAGACCCAATAATCAAAGAACAATGCAAGAGGAGGTGCCACTCAAATCGTCTGTTTCATTCACTGCCCAACCCCCCAAACCCTGCATCAACTGTTTTCATTATGATGCCTCAACATTTTGGACTTCCTGCCCATCTTGGTTCTACCCCTCTCCCCTGCACCTCCCCACCCCCTTCCCACCCTTCACCGAACTCAGCCAACCCTCCTTGGCCATCTTCTTTCAGCCTCTGACATTTCTTCACTCCTCTGAGTGAGTTTTTCTCCTTTGAACTCATCCCATGTAACAGTCGGGGCCTCGTTGGGATGATCACTGGCTTTAAACAGCAATGCATCTAACTCCTCCTCCCTCAAAGACAGGCAGCCCTCGGGCTCCTCTACACCCCTCTGCCAAGGATGGTAAAATACACCACCTGCGCCTGCCGACCTTGGTAGCCTGTGGTCACACAACCCACTGGCTCCCTCCCTAGGCGTAAGGCCATACTCACCGGCATCTCCTTCCCTTCCAAGAGAGGCACAGTACGATTTGTCTGCATCCTTACCAGGAGATTCTGGCTAGTTTGGGGGGAAGAAATAGCTTGGGTTTAGATTGGAAAGGAAAGGGTCTGGCTTCTCTCTCCACCTACTGCTGGGGGTGACAAACTCCGCCTTGGAGCTCGGCTCAGAGTAATGGTGGCTTCTCTGGGTGAGAAGTCAGTATGGAGTCCTTCCCCGCCTCACAAGGCAAAGACCAAGGCCCCTGTTTCAGGTCCTTTATGTAGTATCCCCCCCTTCTCTGCGTTATTTCCCACACGGTCAGGTTTTCAGATATGGGGGGGTCAAGCCCTGGCCAAGTCCTCTCTCTTCTTCATTCAGGCTTGAAACCAGGTGAGGGCTGTTTGCTTTCACTTCCTTGGCCACTCTGGTGGCCTTGTTTTTTCAAGCCCCAAATGGCAAATGCAGCTGAGAGAAAAAGCACCTCGCAGCTGTGGAGCCACACACGCTCGCTCGCACGCATGCACGCCTGCCCTCCCCAGGCCTCAGCACATCTGTGTCACACGCCCACGAGGTGCCTGAAGCTCGCTCGGTTTGTCTGAGGCAGGGGCACAACTCCAGCCAGCCCAGCAGCTCACGGGACTGTAAAACCAAACCCGTTTGCCCTTTGTAAACCCAAAAAAGAGGAGCGTTCTCTTTGAGCCTCCCCTGCCCTAAGCTGCTCCCGCACTTAGGGGAACAGAGTTTTACATCAAGCTTTCCCTTAAACTACTGCAACTTCCCCAACGGGCCCTTACGCACTGTCAGACTAGCAGTGCAAAAACAAGTAGCAGTTCTCTAGTGATAGTTAACTGCTAGTAATTCAGTAGTAAGGAGCTTCCCTTCAGCACCTCCTGGAGACCCCGAGTTCCTCCTTTTTGGGGACAAATTACTGCCAGATGTGCAAGTACCACAAGTAAGAAATCTCCTCATGACCTTTATTTCTCTTTAGGGTTTTTTTTTAAGCAGTTGGGATCCAGTTAAACAAGGTCAAATCGCGATCCAACGAGCACCTGCTATTCCAACGTACTCAGAGAGTTCTTCCTACTGCAACACTTTCTACTAGTAAAATGTTCATGAAATACAGCAAACTTTAAAACAAGAATACAAAGCTAGTCCTTGAAATAGAAACCATCAGTAGAAGGATCTTACGGTAATAAAACTTGCAAACAGGTACTTCAAACTGTACAGAGCAGAGATGCTGTATTAAAGTAGAACAACGGCAACAACCTCTTTTTGAGGCTACGAGAACGCCAGACTCATCTCAACAAACAACAAAGTAACTGAAAAATACCACCACCAGCAATTGCAGGTACCTGTAGTCCTGTGGTTAAACCACCCAATACAAAATAAAACAACTCTTGGATCAATGAAAAAAATAGGACTTTTTTCCCCCCCTTTCTTTGCAATGTTCTGCCAACTGTCTCATTTTCAGGTGTGGAAGATGCTTCCAAGCCACTCCAGGTGTGCAGCTGATCCAGAAGGTAGCTCCTTGTACAGCATTTTGCTGTGAAAACTAAGGAGAATTATCAGGCACAAATCAGTGAAGGGAAAAACCAGCTGATGGCTTACAGGAGCTCCTGCTTTAAATAAACAGAAGCGGAGGAACCTGGAATGCGTTTCTCATCTTGTTACCAGTTTACTTGACCCTTCTAAACAGGGGTGAAGGTGGTTAAGAAGAGAGAAACAACTACTTCCTGCAGTTTTAAGAATACCAAAGTACTCGGGGAACAATGGCACAGAAACTGCATTACCCATGTACATTCAGTGGTAAATACTTTAATGTAGCTCCAGACATGAAAACCTTGGTACCGTGTACAGAATTCCATTAGGGATCAGTCCCAAAACAGGGTCACTTGAATATCCCCCCCTCTGGTAAGGTATTTGTGTTTTCTAAGGTCGCTTAGTGATGTTTGTTGGCCACTGACCCCCGTGTATGACTTCAGTTCTTTCCCACAGCCTATTTCCTAACAGTGAGGAAGTGATGTGAAATCACCTGGAAGGGTGTGACATCCAGTTCCAGTCCGAGTGAGGAGAGGCACTGAGAGGGACATTTTACCTGCTGCTTTGTTTCCTCTCTCCTGAAGCCCCCACACCTGTCGATGGCTGGCTGACTGGCAAAGAGAACACAATGTGAGCAAATGGGAAATTGCTGTTTATACTGGAACCATCCGCCTGACATGAATTTACCATGGGGTGTGTTTGCCCAGTGTGCCTAAAACAGGTCCACAGTTTCCTTATTGCTTAGAGATCTGCAAGAGTTAATAAAATTCACAAGAGAGTATCATCAGTAAGTATGCTATTAGAGATAAATACAGATAGCAGCCACCCTGCCTCAGCTTTCCAATTTCAGCCTGTTTAGGTCCAAATACCATTTTCCTGACACTACAAGCTTAATGACAAAGTAACATATGGCACAGTAACTTCTCCAGCAAAGATACGTGGACAACAAAGTATTACACAGCAAAATCTGGCCAAGTGGAACGTCTGCCCTGACCTCAGGATGAACGTAGTTTGCTAAGAAACACTCCGGTATGTTTTCTGCCCCTCCTTTTAATTTACAGGGTAGCTCTAGGGGAGAGCGTGGGGCATCCCCACTCTATGGTGGATGGAATTTTGCAATTAGCTTCTGTGGGCTAACGAGCCCGGGCCCAGTAGTCACTTACTTAAAACATCAAGATAGGGGTGTGCTAAGGAGCAAAGTAAGTACAAGGCCAAAGAAAGGCTAAATGGAGCAATGGAGTTAGCGACGCCGATTAGCAAAATCTGTTCCTTCGTCTTGGCAAAGTGTCAGCAACTCACAGGGTTCCTGAAGCCACGGTCCTATTCGCAGGAGCCGTCCAGGCCCAGCCCTGCCCCGTCGCTGCCGTTGCAGCTGTCCCACGCCGGAGCGGCGTCTCCCCCCGCGGTCTCCCCCTGATCCGCACAGCACCCGGACAAACTCTGCCTGTGGCAGGCCTGCGCGCCACTGTCACTGGTATCGTAACTGGCAGGGCGTGTCTCTTCCCGCGCCCCACAGTGATGGCTACCTTGGTCGTTGGTCCCAGCTACCTCATCTCCCAAGTCTATGACGTCATCCAGGTGCTGTTCTGGATCAGGCTTGGCTGCTGCGGAGATTTGCGCTTCTAAGTTTCTCGTGTTCTCTGTGACTTCAAACTCCTGCTTCTCCTCTGCCACTTGCTTCTCCCTAGTACTGAGCTTGGCCTTCGAGCCTTTCTTCACTTGTCTGCTGTGCACGTCGTCTTTGGAGAACCTCCAGTGAAACTGCAAACGAGAGACCCAAACGTTAAGGACCATCGGAGACACCCTCCCACAGACGTTTACTTTCCTGAAAAGAAATATGTACAGCACTTCAGTTTTAATTCCAAGACCTGTTTGGCCATAAAGAGCTACGATTACAGACAGTTAAATCAAGATGGCTTAAGAGGATTCATGCCTGCGTGTATACACCTGTAGCTGCTGCTGTGCCACGCGCCTGGCGGGTTCCTCTCCCCACGCTGTGTCACTGCCGAGGCCCACAGGGCGCTGGCAGCCCACATGCACTGAGAGCAAAGCAGGAACGGCCAGAGCCGCGGGGTGCAGAGAGGGGATGCGCTCCTGAGCCGCTACCCTGGTGTCTTCCACCAGGCTGGCAGCAGAACTACCTCCACGCCCAAGGCTGTACCCAAACTGTACAATACTCTGCACCGTTTGCATGGAGGTTTTTTAATGAGAAAGCACGAGGCTGCCCCTTGCAGCGCTGGCCACAAGACTCACCACAGCAGCCGGGGCAGAAGAACTGTTTTTAACTGCTATTTAAGAAAAAAATAAATAAAAGGAAGGGAACGAGCAGTGCCTCAGCACACACTGACTTAACGGGAATAACAGATGTAAAGGCTGACAGATACACCACTGGTGGACCTGCCTTGTTGTCAAAAAGTACATGGACCTTCCCAAGGAAAGCCAGACCATATTCCGAGCCACTGGGGAGCCACTGCAGAGCCATCCTACACAAGTGTGCTCAGCACACGCCAGTGTGCACAACCGCTTTGTCAGCAGTGTCCATGCTGATGCAAGCTCAGGGATGGGTTAGGAGGTGATGTCTGGATGGCAGAAATCATCTCATCAGGACATGCAGCAAATTCAGCTGAGGTCCCAAAGCCATTTTTTTTCCCATTCCAACCAGGTATTCCCAAAGTTGGTCAAAGAAACACGTTCATAAATTTTTGGTCTAGCTATGTATTCCTTCATCAAAAAGCCATTCAAAACCTTTAAAGTTTATTAAATTACAAAGATGGAGCAATGTTCTTCTGCTTGCCAGAGCTTTACGTAAAAAGGGGGAAAAAACCCCAAGCAGCTGCCTTTCACAAGATTCCCCTTGGTTTTAGGTTTTGAGGAAAGCCACCTTTCCTCTCTCTCTGAATTGTAATGATATTTCAGTAAAAGACATCATCTCATTCTAGAGCCCAACTGTTTAAAATTCACAAACACCTGAATGTATTCCTTGTTGATGTGCAGAAGTGCTGGGCACCCACAGCTCCCTGTTAACTCCCAGCTCTCTCTGGTGGAAAGTAAGATCAGATCAGGGCCCCGAATGCGATACAGGTCGAACTGTGGCAGGCTCTGGGTGTAGATGGGGATGAACATACACTTGGTCAGGTATTTGTGTTGGGTTTCTGCAAACTGCACTCAGCAGCTGCTGCTGAAATAAGCAGCACTTCTGTATGAAGCAAATAAACACAATTACCTCATCGCTGACTGAATATTGCACTAATAAATGTAATTCTGGCTTACTGAAGAGAAAACTAAGTTGTATCACTCCTTCCATGTTTCCTTTTCGCTTCCTCTGGCTAAACCGAACAGCAGTGGGTTGGTGTGCACAGACAGGATGGATCAGTTGCCAACACTGTGATGTCCTTTTAATCTTATCAGCCTATTTCCCTCCTCTGAGGGGTTAATAAGGAGCACCTTAGACATGCTGTATCACAAGTTAAAAGCTCCAGAGAGCCTGTGATGTTGCATATGCAGAATATTCAGGAACTTAATCAAGTGCTGGGTTTGGTGTCTTTGAAGTGACTCACAACAACCACTTAGAGATGTTGAACTGGTCTTACATTAATTTATATAACTATAATCAATGTACCCCATTCTTGCTTGACCTTTGGTACAAAAATGTGCTGTAGTCATTTTTGCCCTCAAATACGTTTTGTATATTTAATACTGCCAAAAAGCAAATCCTTTGTTCTGTTAACCAGACATTTTCAAAGGAGTTTTTATATCCCAGAATGAAAAAAATTAAACAAAGTTTTGAGTCATCTGGATAGTACTCATTTGTTGTTGTAATACAAGAAATCAGTGTCACACTGGTTTCTCTTAAGTCATAGGACTGTGGATAGGTTCCCACCCTTTCCATTACAGCCACACACAGCAGTAGGAGAACAATGACCAAACACAGGCACTCCACCCCAAGATCCCTTTCATCACCTGAAAACAAAGAGAAAAACCAAGAAAGATGGGTTTTGTAACAGGTTCACAGCATACTCTGGGCTCTAGCTCTGCTAATGAGAGGGTAAATCCTCAATTGTGGCCGTGCTCCCAGCAGTTCTCTCCTACTTAGTCAGTTCAGACACTCTCTTGGTCTCCACTGTCTCTAAAACACGACTTCCATCATACCTGGCTCCAAACTAAAGAGGGGTTTATAGATGAAAACGATCTGTAGCTATCCAGAATGTTGTGTAAAATGTTCCTAGCCCTCAGCTCTGCTTCTCATTTCCAATCTCCTACTGTAGCTCAGCTTCTTTCTGCAGGGCCTGAAGTGCACCTCCCCTTCAGGTGAGGTTTGGCTAGCCAGCACTCAGCTAAGTGCACAGGGCTAGAATAAAGACAAGACTCTCTTAATTAGCAACCTTTTCATCACGGTTGCTTCAGAGATCCTTTCTGTACTCCACCTGGCTTTTCTGATCCCTCTGCAGGCTGAAAGGGCAAATTTGAGTCCTGTAGGAGGGCTGGGACTTTCCAGCCCTTGTGTTTCCCTTCCAGCTGTATGGTGTGACAGCTTCAGGCAGGGATTCCCACAGCTGCGCATTTAAAAACGGAAACTGGAATACATGTGTACCCACATATATATGTCATTAGCTGTCAGCTGCATTCTCAGGTAATTCAGCTGTGTTCAGGGTTCTTTTTGTGTTAAATTCTAGCAGAATTCATTAATGTTCACATGATAGACCAGCCAAGACCAGGCTGGCAGTGTGCTAGGCTTTACTGAAACACATAGTGAGAGAGAGAAAGCAAACTGGAAAGACAAGCAATGGGTGAGAGAAAACTGTATCAGTTCTATCTTGCAGCAGTGAACATGGGCAGAGAATCTTAGGTCACGTTTGGAGGTTTATGGACCAGCTGTAAAGAGAAATCAACATCTACATCTCTTCCACCGCCGTGACTTCAACAGAGAATGAAATATAAGGGCTTTTCACATCATTTGAGCATTTTTCTGTTTCTCTCATTTGAAGAGTTAATTCCTTGTGTCTTGCTACTGTAGCACAGGAATGTTGAACAGGCTATTTTTTTCTTCTATGGGAAATCAATTACAATATTGAAATATCTCCAACAAAAATCCCAAAGAAACCAGGAACTAGAGGTTATTTACCTTAGATTCTTTCTTCTTTGCTTTCTGGGGCAAAGAAGGTCTCTGCAGAAATACGATTTGCTTTGTAGATAGATTTCCCTCCCTGAAAAGAAACAAATGCACACTCCTGAGAATGAATTAAATTCACATCCAGCATCATTCAAAGCAAAAATCCACCTCAGTCATTTATTTCTGCAGGTCAAAGAAGAACAAAATGAAGAATGACCTGAACGCTGCCTCTCCCCGGTGTCTTTGAGCAGCCTGGTATTTTTTTGGGGAAAAAAAAAGCAACTCTTCAGCCTGATAGAGCCCATCAGCCTGTGATGGACTTTTGCTGAACATATTGGCATTAGTGTGCAAACACACAACAAACTGAATAAAAAGCAAGAAACTGAAGCACCCTGGTGCCTGTGTGCAGCAGTGTCTCAGGGGCACCAGAGCGCTCGCTCCCTCCCTCCTTCCTGCAGCACCCATCCGGGATGGGGCTGGGTGCTCCCTGCAGGGCTGCAGCACAAATGCCACCAGTGGTTAGACTGGGCGGGGGTCCTTTTGCACCATCAACATGAGCTGTGTTACTGAAGGTATAAATGGGATACAGAAAGCTGTAACAGAAATAAAACTGTATTTACCTTTAAAAGACAGGACTTAGAAATCATAATTATGATTTTCTATTCAGTCCTATATTTAAACATACATGAAAAACTTAAAAAAAACATTTTTTCCCCCAGCACAGATGGCCTTTACTTTTTAGACTTTTCTGTGTAGGAGTAGTCTACATCTAGGTTTCATAAAGAACCGAGTGTATTTTTACTCTTTTAAGATAAGAAACCATGACTGATTATATTGGTGTGCATATAAATATATTCCTGACCAGTGAAAATCCAGAATGCGCCATCTTCATGACTAACAAGTGGGAGGATTATTTTTCACCACAGTTAGGAGTATTTTTAAGTGACTTTTATTTACATTTAAGTAGTCAGAATTTTAGTAATTTAGCAAAGTAGGTAGAACGATTATCTCTGAGAACAAAGCTACTGGAGTAGATATAACAATGCCACGTGGTTCTGCTCAGCTACACTGTGTATACCAGCAGCACTGGACAGATTAAGAATCAAATTACTTCTCTTCAGAGGGGCAGCATCTCACTCCAAATGTTATCACAAGGTTTGTCTTTGCTCTAAGAGGAGTTTCTGGGAGATTCAGAGTGGAGAGTTTACAGAGAGGTGGAGACAATACCCAGAAAATGAGCGTGGAAGCCACACTGCCAACTTGCAGAATTTGCCTGCCAGACACGTGCTTCCTGCCCCAGTGGCTGGTGATGCTCTGAAAACCCAGAGAACAGCTGCAGCAGGGCCTGCACGGGCAGCTACCACACACACTGCAAGGAATCCATGCTAACTGCACACAGACATGCTTGGTGGGACATCAGTGCTCATACATTGCCTCCCCCGGCCCAAAAGGCAGTGCTTGTCCCCTCCCTACCTGTTTGTCTTCACAATGGGAGTAGGGAGCACGCACGTCAGCTGCCAGCCGTACACAGCCAAGGAATTCAGCAGCGGGACGTAATCTGTCTGCACTTCAACTCCCTAGGAAAGAGAGACACCAGTTAGCATCGCCACTCCGACCGAGACAGTCAGCCCAGCGTCAACAAAAAAGGAAAAGAAAGAAAAAGCCAGCAAAAAAACCACCAAGAAAACAATCTGTGTGTGGGTTTTCTGGGAGGGAGAAAGGGTTTGTACTCAAGTGGGTCATTCTGCATGTTCAGCTAGGCAGGAAGTAAAGCGTTCGAAAACATGAGACACGGGACCGGTCGCCTGTACATCCCAAACCGTTACGTGAGTTTGTTTAAAATGGTAAACATCTGTGATCTTGTTTTTACACTGCCTGAGTCATTCATCTAGCTTTAGATGGTTCCAAATCTGAACAGGACAAATTCATTGTATTTTATCAATTATCTCTTCTCAAGTAGTTACAAAACAACAGCATCGCTTGCCTAGGCTAGAGTAAATCCTGAAGACCAAAACCAGTTGGGTCACTCTATTGATGTGCATCAAGAGCAAAACAGCCAACAACAACAACAACAAAATGTAAGTACAGGTCTGTTCCTTTTATCACTCAGAAACACGCATCGCTTCCTTGTTATTTTCAAGCAGGAAATCTGTGGGCGAGACCAGCAGTGCTGCTTTTCAGTGCAGAAGTCTGGCTCCAGCACAGACCTACCCAGCAGAGCCTCGCTAATTCTCTTTCTACTCAAGGGCAGAGCCTGTAATTGCCACAGAAAGAACCGCTGGTGGTTCCTACAAAGGCTGCTCCAGCGAGGTGTCTAATTGCCAAGGCTTCCAGTAATTTAACAGAGAGATGCAAGAGCACATTTACTAGTTTTTCATTTTAATAAACACAAAGCAGGCAAATGGTAACTACTAGTCTCTAAAAATATAGCTATATTCCTTTGGAATAACAATTGTATTTGCCAAAAAATACAAAATATACACTCAGGCACTGACACAGGCTTCCTGGGCACACAAGGAGCTTTAACTGCCCATTCCCAACGCCAGGGTAAAGCACAATGGTTTGGCAGCTCCAGAAAATCCATTTGTTCCGTAGCTTTAAAACAGACATTTGATCAGAACTAACCCAAATCCCACTGTAGGTATGTCAATGTATTTTAGTCAATTCCAGTCTCAGCTATTCCTTTCTTCTAACACATGTAATTTAGGTCACTTGGGATCTTTATAACTGCCTGACTGCACCTATTAAAAACCTGATCATGACTACAAATGCAAATAGCTGAGGAAGCTGTATCACTCCTGCCTAAAAAGGACACCGAAAACTCCACCCCAGAAAGTGCATTTAAGAGAGTTAAACTTTGGATTTCTGTGGAGGAACTTGCAGGGACTCACAGAGGTACAGCTGCGTCACAACATCACCATGTACAGACCAGAACTGCTGATGCCAGGAGACAAAAGAGATGCCCCACAAGAGGGAAGCAATACCAAGTGGCCTCTGAAGCATTCATACAGCTCTGACCATGGCAGATTTAGTCTCCTCAAACTCCCATTTGCCTCTCTGCCCTTCCTGCTCTTTACACCTACTGTAAGGGGAAGCTAGCAGGAAAGGGCACCATTATGATTTCAGCAGAGGAGATTAAAGATACCAGGGTTGTACATTTGCAAATTGCAGCCCAAAACCTGGACAAAAAGGATTTTTTAGGTAAATCAGATGGATATTTCCACCCTCGTTTCCAGTTTTTAAAATAAAGTGTCCAAGGATAATGCACAACACCACATCTAGATGTCCTGGGAAAACAAATTAATAACATGCTGAGATTTAGGAGATTGGTCAACATCACCTTCCAAAAGTAAAAATGAAAATATGCAATGTGAGCATTGAGAATAAGGACAGAGCATCTTCAACAGCAAGCCCACCTGGGACCTGGAAGGACGTGTGAAAGGATCTGACCAAAACACTCCCTCCATCAAACAGCACTTGTAGAGGAAAGAAAACAAGAGTGAGCTCACTCATTTAGCAGGTGGAAGACGAGCAGGTCAGTAAAGACTGGCACAGCAAATCCTGTTTGTGCCCCAAGCAACATCTTATGTTGCCAAGAGGATTCCTATTCTGAATTCATTGCCCAAGGTTGGTGATTAGCAAGGAGAAACTTCTCCTTGCATCAGGATGCACAAGAAATGTCAGAAATCCAATGGAGATCAGAGCAATGAGGACAGACACCAACACCTCGCAGAGCCCATTCAGCTGCTGGAGGAGCCAAATTGTGTCAGGGATGTGCCATCACTCCTGCCACAGCCCACTGTCCCTGCAGGCTCTGAGTGGTGAGAGAGGGCTGGCTCTGGACCTGTCTGACTTGTCAGGATGAAGCATCATCTGCAGCAGATGATGCTGTATTTCACAACCCCAATGGTGCAGAAAGGGAAAGAGGAGGTTAGCACGTCCAGAAGCACAAATAAATGTAAGATTAAAGCAAATTAGGCATAAAGAATTGTGGGTTGTTTTTTTTTTTAAATGTGGAAATACAAAATCTCTGTTGAAAAAGTGCCACACGACTGTTACAAAAAGGCGACCTCTTATTTTTCATATGAGCTGGTACCTGACACCAGGTACACAACACAGCATGTTTTGGAGGAAGGAAGCACATACATTATGCAGAGCTCCACACCTCCCTTAACAAGCCTTCTCTGAGGCTGCACGATGCTTCGATGGGGTCAGACACCACACCTCTTCCCCAGGTCCCTGGGGGAATAAACTACTCCTAATAATTGCCTGCATCTGAAGATGACAGACAAGAGGAAGGACTCATTCCTGAATAAACAGGTGTAATTCATATGGGCTTCACACCCCTTACTTGCAAATACAAATACTTGGAGCTTGCTCTAAGACCACCAGAAATGACTTCTCCCTCCCCCTCCCTCGGTTGTAATCCTATCCCAAGGCTGGAATTTGTGTGCCAGCAGGAGTCATAGCGATACAGTCCTTTAATTGGTGTCATATTAAATGCCTTCCAAAGCAAAAGCACTTCTAAACAAACAATACACTGGGGGATGAGCGCAGAGGAACAGAGTCATCTTGTGCTCGTTTCATATTTAATACAATAATTATTTTACCTACTGTTGAGACAATAACAATAAAATTTCAAAGATGAAATTACCATGCTCTTTCTAGCTAGCAAATATTGGATTTGAACAGGAGCAGAAGTAGAAAGTACGTGCCAGAGCCTGACTGAAAAAGAAGTGTTCAAATAATGCGTCTCAAACTGGGAGACATTTCTTTCAGTGAAAGGGTGGAAAATTTTAATTAACTTGCTTCCCACTCTCCTGTGGATGATAAGTAATCTCTGATCACACCTTGAGTGTCAAGAAGCCAGAGCATATTGAGCTAGGTTTTTCCCTTGACTTGCCTCACATGAAAAGAATTCATTTTATTTATAGTTGTACTGTTTGTTTTCAGCATTTTCTCCTTTCACAGTTCCTTCTGCTCATTAGGAAAAAAAATTATTAAAGAATGATAACAATAATATCTAGGGCAAGACATATAAACAACTGCATTAACAATTTTTTCTTTTCTTTCCCCCCCCTACTGTGGCAATTCTAACCACAGCGAGATAATAAACAAGACAACTACTAAGCTCTTGTGAGACAGAAAGAAGTTCCTGAAAAATCATCCTTTCCCGGGTTAAGTGAACGTGATTTAGTTACAAGGCAGCTGCGGATTGTCACTGTTTAATATTTCCTTCCAACTTGGATTAAAGAGTGGGAGATCGAAAATCCCATTAAATAAGTCTTAATAAAACCTTTACCAGCAAATCCTAACAGGCTGTGTATGAAGATCTACAGACATGTGGCAAAGAGGATGGAAGTAAATAACATGAGTCGTTTTGGAAGTGCAACCTGCTGTTTGTGGGGGGGAGATGGGCAGTGGTTTCAAACCCAGCTCTTTACAAAAGTAGTGAGAGGAAAGCCCATGAGGGCAGCCACCTGCCCCCCCAGCCAGGGCTGGTTATCAGTTTCCCCACTGCCAAAGCCAGGGCTTCCTCCTAGGGTGCTGAAGGGAGGGAGGGGTGAAGGCACCTTAGAGGAAAAGAGGGAAAATAAAACGAGATACACTGAATATATGGGCTGCCTGAGAACTGACCCAGTAAAAGCGTGCTGCCAGTGTTTTATGTTTGCAGTAACACAGCCCACAGGGAGACTAAATCCAAGCTCTAAATCTGTGCATTATTTGCCTTTTTGCCTGTTCAGACTTTTTCCACAAGGTAATTTCTGCTAATAAATATAACATTATTGTTCCATTACAAACATTTACTGGAAGCAAAAAGGAAGCTTCACAAGTGTTTCAGCAATAGAAGTTGGACTGTGCTCCTCTAGTTTTGAGCTGCTCCTACACTTCCCTGTGTAACCCACCACAGCACCTTACACTAGCAGACACCAGCTACATACCCATCCATGAGCTGTGTAGCAGAGGGCTGCAGGATGACTTCTGCATCCACACAGTGGCTTTTGGCAGCAGATGGGTCACTGACCAACACACACTAGCTGCCAAACTGGGACCTCAGTATGAAGTTAATAGAAAACACCAAATCTGCTAATAAATAAACCCACAGACAGGCTCTTTGTTCACAATTCCAGGCATATGTAATTTAGACTGTTTTATGACTAGTTAATGTATGTGAATTCATGCACTGTGAAATATTTTTGAGGATCTAATACGGCTGTTACACTATACAGGGCAGCAGGACCCTGTTAAGACAGTTTCTCTGTGATTCAGATGTACCCAGCCACAATTTCCACACGCACGGAGGCTGCCACGTAGCATTCACATCTGTCCCTATGTCTGGGGTAAAACAAAAGAACCACTCAAAACCCTTCCTGTGCCCACAAAGCCCACTTCTCTCAGTGACTTCTGCAGATGCAAATCCTACTTTCAGCATACGTATGAACTAAAAGAACATCTGAATGCCCCTGATACTGCCTGCACCTGTTAACACAGAAGAACAATTGCAGAGCAGCACAATTTTGCATTGAGAGCACAGGACAGGCAGGAAAAGCTCCATGAGGTGTTGACATGGAGGGGTCTCCACAGAGGAAACATGGAGGCATCTTACGAAATGCACTGAACTTACTATTGCACAGGCAAGGTACACATGATAGGACCCGTCCACCTAAGTAGCCATGGAGAACAAGAAATAAACATGATCTAGCAAGCCATCAGTACATTTTATTAAATAACTCTGGCATTTTTAAGTTTCACAATTCCTGCCACACTTGTGCACTGTACCTTATGATCATCGCTGACTTTACTGTTTGTCCACCAACTGGTTTTGGGAAAAAAACCCAACACCGAAGAAACACTACCTGAGAACTTGTCTGCCCCAGAGTGCTTTACCACACACAGCTTAATCATCTCCTTTCAGCTTCCCCAGCATAATTTCCTGTGGTTATAATTTATTCTCAGGCAAAATTTGGCTTTTTGCAAAATGACTCTGTGCACCTCTCCACCGTTACCACAGAATCACAAGGTTGGAAAAGACCCTTGAGATCACTGAGTCCAACTGTTCCTGTTACAGAACTAATAATCTGTTCCCATGTGAGAAATGCAGCCCCTCTGCACAGACCCTCTCCTGCCTCAGGTTCAGGCAGCAGCAGAGCAAACGATGGCACTGTCCTTCCCTTACATGCATGCTGCACTGGAGATTTACGTCTGCTACCCATGCCCCTCAAAATGCTGAGGCTGCTCCCAGCCCTCCCTGGCAGCAGCACTGAGTCAAAGAGGTTCGTTAGCCAGGACGCCACTGCCTGGCTAAGGGCGATGTGCTGGGGAAAAGGAACAGGACTTGTGCCCTGTGGGTTTTTCAGGCAGTACCACAGAGAACTGAAATACTTCTCAGCTCGCTCTTAAGTGGAGATTTCAGATCTGGTATGCTCACTTTTTCCTGAAAGATTTTACGAGTAAGCAGAGAACTAGTTCTTATCTCTGATCTTGTCACAAACTTAAGCAAACAGTGACAGACAGGAAGTGTTTGGTTTGGTTTTTTTTTTTTAATTCAGACTGTTTTATATCCAGGGCTTTTCTCCTGGTGTAGTTCAAGCATCCTTCACTCACGTGGAAGAAGCATTTGCTTTTCTAGACTTCCAACACTGCTGGTGCCACAGAAAGTATCAGGGAAGTTGCAGGTTCTTAACACTGGATTTTATTACTAAATTTATCAACAAAACCAAAGAAGATTAGCCTGCACATTTTAATCCTCTGTACAGCACACACCTACTGAGTTCAGTGGACAAATATATATAAAATATATGCTGCATTCATATCTTACATAAAGAAAAAAAAATACCCATTGAAGAGGTTTCTAAAGGTTGTTATTGGGGGGGTGGAAGAGGGGAAGGGTGTTGTCAGATTTTCTTAAAAAGCAGGAAGGGGTAAAATGCTGAAATATTATGCTCAGACAACATCTATGTCCTTTGGGTGGTAAAGAGGGTCACTCAGAGAACTGAATTTCATGCCCATGGCCATCAGCTCCTTTTGCTGACCTGGTCATGCCTTTCTCCAGTGGCTAGAGACAGCAGAACATAGCTTAACTGACATATGACCTAAATCAGATTTACAGACAAATCAAATCCTCATTTCCAGGGAATTTGTTTGGAGGCTTACATTAAGACAACTTGCTCAGCAGAGATCATTCTTTAAATCTTCTGATATGACGTACTTTAAAAGGTTTACCATGTCTACAACAGACACTGACCCCATTCAATTCTGCCAGGGAAATGGCAACACCATGATGTATCTGAGATTTTGATTTATATCTGTACACCAAAGATAGGGCATAGCAGAAAATAAAAAGGTAATGAATCACCAGCTGAAGATTTTCAATGAGAAAATACCTGTAAATTAAGGGCAATAATTTCCAAAATGAACAAGGGCTCAGAAGCAGAACAATGCAGAAATCTAAAATAAATGCTACAGTACTCAATTTTAAAGACAGCATTAGCTCTTTTGTCTTGGGTAATGGGGAAGAGAAGGTGACAGATTAGAGTTGGGGAGAGGGAAATCATGCAGGCTCTGATTAATCAGAACTGTCTACCCACATTTGCCTACACAAGCAGAATTAAAACCATCAAGTTTCAGTGCTAGATCTCAGGGGCTGTGGTGGAAATAATATACCCTGACATTTTCAGAGTTAAAGTGGTAAGGATGAGAGCAGCATTTTGTCATTAGAAGTCCTGTGGTCATTTGAAGAGAATGCCCCAGCTCTTTCTTTGAGAAGAAAGAGTTAAATTACTCAGAGCTATTACATCCTGTCTGCTGCTTGGCGGGACCACATACTGTGACAGCTTCGAGCTTTACATCCTCTACAAACTGACATTTTACACACACCCCGAGTGCATCACACTGTTCAGCTTGTTTTGTCTATTAGCCTTAGCAATTAAAAAGGCAGCACCTTCTCTGCTAAGAAGCGTGCCAACCCCTCTCTTTTGCCTTTATGGTTGAACAGCAGAACTTCACCTTTCCATTTAGAAACATTCTCTTTGTATTACTAAGGGCATAGGTACATGCTACATGGCTTCCTTTTTCGAACAGCTTTCTTTTGTTGTGGCTGGGATTCTTTTGCTGCTTCTTCATAACTGGGATACAGCATAATAAATTTACTTTGAGTTCAGACTGCATCTGTACAAGGCCGTAGCTCAACTCCAAAGCTCACCCAGATAATCAAATCTGATACAAATTTAAGATAAGGATCCACTATACACATTTATGTCATGCTGCCCTTCAGTGGTTCTTCCACTGCCTTGGTACAATCGAAAACAACAAATGGAAAATGTTAATCTAGATCAGAGTTGAACCTATATGACAAAAATAAGGTTTATATTAATGAGTCATTTCGTTACTCCATAATTATCTCTGTGATAAATACACTTTGAAGTACTTGTAACAGAAACAAAGCCTTTATGGCTGTCAGACATCTGTCACTACTGAACTCCCCAGCTCTCCCTCTACATCTCCCGTTTTACAGTCCCTTCCTCTGCCACTGTGTTATTCCATCTTTACAGTAAACAGAGGTGGATTCCAACAGGGTTTAGCAAAGAGGCAACCTGGTCTTTTGGGTACAACACTGGAGAAGTGCAAACAGATCCCTTAGCTTCTCATCTTTCATTCATTTGATGACTTTACCTACCTCTGCTTATTCTGTCTCAGAAAGTATAAGGTATGATGTCCAGAGAAGCTGTGGCTGGCCTCTCCCTAGCAATGTTCAAAGCCAGGTTGGACTGGGCTTTGGGCAACCTGGTCTAGTGGAGGGTGTCCCTGCCCATGGCAAGGGGGTTGGAATTAGATTGTCTTTGAGATCCCTTCCAACTCAAACCACACTATGATTCTATGAAATATCCAGGCAGTTATGTAAATGTCAGGGGGAGAAAACAAAGGTAGCCAGCTCTGCTCCTCCTCTAAATGGGTATGATCTTTGCAAGAGTTCCCTTTGACTTCCTCTCTTCAGCAGGCTTTTTCTTCTCCATATTCTTCCACTTCCAGGCTGGTGGGTAACATGTTCGTAACATCCCAAAAGGAGGGGCAGTTGATCTCAGAAGAGAAAAATTGCCAGGGAACACTCAACATCCAAATTTTAAATTACAGCAGAGAATAATCTGATCATACCAACAAGCTGTGTATAAGCTCAGCTAGTTCCTGAAACTGCACATGCCAAATCTTGTATCTTGAACAAGAGTCTCCATGTTAGCCCTCACACAGACATGGTATGCAGCAGTACAGCATCTCCTGACACACCAGATGGCATTGGGAGATTGATTCCTTAATCTGTTGACCAGCTGTGTCTCCAGCATGGAACTGCTACAATTGAAGGCCAGTGATACCCCACCTACCAGGGCTCTAATGCTTCAAGGGGCCCTGCTAGAAGATAGTCTTCTGCTGAGTCTTAGGGTTTTGGTCACCACTTTGCCACCACAGGATCCCTGTTAACAGACACTGTCCTTGTCATATAGATTGAGACAAACATTTTTGTGTCCACACAGCAAACCGAGAGGGCACATCATGCATAACTGTGTTGCAATATCCTACTGAGGTAGAGAACCTTTCACTTTGTCTAAAAGCCAAACTGATTCAGACCAAGAATCCACTTAACTCAGAAAGCTGACTCCAACATGACTGATAGTGACAGCTAAGGATGAGTGATTATGTATCAGGGCAAGCATGTAGGACACCTGCCCCAAATATTTTGTGTACTTCCTTCTGACACGCCTGATTTGGTTTCTACTGAAAGGAACAGGGGTTTGTGCAATATGAGACCAGATGTGAGGTGAGGCATATTAAGTGGGGAGGATCAGGTGGTTTGCTTCAAAAACACATTTCTGATCCGAATTCAAATGCTCATATAAACACAGAGATAGGCAAAGTAAAGGAAAAAAACCCCATTAGTTCCACCTGAACCCACCGCATTCTCCAGAAAGGAGTTCCACAGATGTGCTGCCTGCTGCTGAAAGAATTACCTGAATTACCTCCTCACTGCTCTCTGAATATTTACAGTGCTAACAGAACCTTCTGAAATAAGGTGCTGTCAAACCACGGCTTATACATGTAGTATGTGCCTGCTGTTTTGCCCTCTATTCCCTTCTTCACAGTTTTCACATACGGTTAATGCTTCTTAACATTCGCCTTCTTGATCAGCACTGACCTAATGCACTGCCAGAGCCATCTGTCATTATCCCAAACCCTTGCTCCCAAGTGCCAGCACCACACTTTGACCCTAAAAATGAACAAGAACTTACTGTCAAGTCTGTAATAGCTGGAATAACATTAAATGTAAGGAAGGAACTGTTTTTTCAGATGCAGATAAGCGCAAGAAAAGGTGTCGTTAAGTTTCTAGACATTCTTATACAGCAACTTCTTGCTACACTACAAACTCACCATCAGCTAATAACCAAATCCTTAAGCCTAGCCTCCTGAAGGTTTACACATGTAGTCTAGCATCTGTCCTGTTTTCCCTTAATCCATCCTTTTGGCATGTGTGTGCCTTGCTTGTCTTTCTTAGGGTTTTACACCATTTACAATAGATTTCAAGTTACAAGATCAGGTATTGCCTTTATAGATATCTATCACCTATTTCTGGCAGACAAGTAATCACATAAAACAAAAACCCCCAAACTTCTAAGAGGTATTTTCTTTTCCCCCATGATCTGCTTCAAGTCACGAAGCATTTTAAGCCCAGCTTTCCAAATACCTATCTGTGGTGTATCAAATTTGCTGTGGATGATCAGTACTGACTGATCTACCTAAATGGTGTTTCTACTGACATAAGTGTGCACTTGGATCAGTAAAAAGCCTATCTATGAGACATGTATATCCAGAATATACAGTTCTTTCAGCGTAAGAAGGAGCTCAGAGAGAAGCAAATGCAGCTGCCCGTGCATTCCTACTGCACTTAAGCCTACCTAAAGGGCCGCCCTTCTTTAGAACCGCGATGCTGCAGTGACTTGCGTGATCATGTTGCCCTGACAACCACTGGAGATCCTCTTTACAGTTAATCTAGCAGACAGCTGTATCTTTGGGACAGATAGCCCTGAGTTTCATTGCTCACCATCACTCACATTTCCTACCCCCACAATAAAGAATGGAGATCAAAAGTGCATCGTACAAAGCCCAAGGGTGGTTAACTGGCATTATTGTTACGTTGCATCCCTTCACCACCCTTGCCTGCCTGGTACTGTACCAGACCCGTACGTGAGAGTCGGCCTCACAGTCTTGGGAGTGTTTTGATTTACAAAATAAAAAAATCAAGAAAAAACCACACACTTACCTTCAGGACAGTCCACTGCTCTACAACAATTGCATCATAGCCCTGCACAGTTTTACTGTCTTCCACAGCAGCATCTTCAAAGAGAAATACTCCATCCATTGTCCCATGTAAAGAATCTGTGAAAACACAGGGTTATCTGTATGTTTTATAGAAGACACCCCATATGTACTGAAGCATTTTAATTTATTAACAAATTCTTCTAAGGATGTTTTTTTATTAAAGTGTATAGACCTTTCCCTGATACTCCAGCTCTGTTAAATGAATGAGACTGGTATCTCCAGCAGTTTTTAAGAGCAATCCTACTCTCTAATAGCAAACCTCACTGTCCACTCTGTTATTACACAGTTTGTCTTTCAAAAACACAGCTCTCCTGTTTTGAGCAGGCAAAATTAATTCAGTCCTCAGTTTGGCAGTACTGCTCACCTACTTGAAATGATACACACCCTTTGGGGGCTGTTAATTATTATTATAAGGCCATATATTATGTCAGCTTCTCAAGGGCTCTTGAAGGTACACTGATATTAATGACTACACCCATTCATTCACACAAGTCAGAACCCTACATATGGATCAGCTGTTGCAATTACAGTGATCTACATGGACTAAGATGATCTGGCGTATCTAAATGGTGTGAAAGAAAAGATACATTCATAACTATTTAATCAATTTATGAAGGCATTTTGACCATCTGGTTTAGTGGCTCTCTATTCTCATTTGCATTCCCAGCACGGTTTTTCAGACAACACATACTATTATAGTTACTTGAGCAGCACTTTCTCCTTCAATTTAGCTGTATACTCCATAATCAGCAATCACTCCCATATGCAAGAGCTCAGGTTTTGTCAGCTCCACGACAGAATAGAATCAGAATAACCGGGGGGGGGGGGGGGAGGGGGGGGGGGGGAAGGGAAGGGGGAAGATGCTGACGACACATGGATGACGACCAAACCAACAAAAAGCCTTACCTTTCCTTACTAAAATAAGCTGTATGATGAAGCATTAGAATTATATTTAGAAAAAATGTAAATCAGCAGCACTTATTCTCTTTATAAACACAGAAAACTCCTCCCACATTGTCACAAAGCATGACTTTCAAGGTCTCTAGTTTAAATAATGCATTTATCCTGACTATAAAGACCTTGTTTATGCCCTCTCTAAGTGTTGTGTTTTGCATGATAGCTTCTTTGCAATTTCAATAAAACTTTGTTCCTTGCACTGGTGTAAGATGTGCTTTTGAAATATAACCACACATGCCAAAACAACAGATTCCCAAACACACAGGAGTGTCTTCTGGGTAAGACTGCTTAGCTGTTTCATCAGGTCCTCCTGCTTTCCTTGGTGATGTTATGAGGTCAAGAAATGCCAGTGGGAAGACATCGCTGCCTCCAAGGGAAAACATGTACTAAACTCAGAACCAATTTTCAGAAAGAAGGTGAAAAGGATTAAAGAGGCTTCCTAATTTTTGCAGGGACAATCTCATTCAATACCTTCAGATGTCATTACATGATCTATATTAAATTTATTATCTGGAAACACGAAATATAACAAACTAGACTCCTACAGTTGGGAGGCTCTAGCAAGACTTCTTGTTGCAGGTGTCAAGCATTTGCACTTCCCTTTGCTCTACTTTGCGTAGTAGTCTCTAGCTGCAGTTTCAACTCCTTATGCTCTAAGTGAGCAGATGCAAATAGTCATTTAAATAACTACAGGGTATTTTTTTGTTTGTTTCTTTGGTCATGAAGAAAGAAAGTTGTAAACCACTTGTTAGGGACTCTCCTTGGGATTCTGTTGGGAGACTCAAAGCAGCAAAACCAAATACACCGTGTACTTTCACACTGTCTCCCCAGGCAGGCTGCCTGTAACTCCACTTAGACTAAAGAGGGATGAAGACTTCTCACCACTACAGTGAGCCAGTACTACACACTGCTCCAAGGAGGACAAACTGGACTGCAAAGCCCCAACTCCTGCCATCTACACGAATTCAAATGAGGAGAGCTGATATTTTTCTTGTGAAACAGGCCAGATCACTAAGTAGCTGGCTTGCAGGTTAGAAAACGTAGGGAGAACAAGCTTGCCACATAGAAATGGGTACAAGAGTTAATTACCTTATTTCATTCAGAAACAGCACTTTGTTAAACCCTGCATTTAAAAGTGGAAACCAACTCAACTTCTGTGCAGTGTATCACATTCCATCATCCCACACCCATGCCCAAATCTATTTCAGGGGGCATAACGTACAAATAACCCTTTAATTTTCCAAAGCTGGGATGACAGGACAGCACCTGAGGCTGAAATCAGAAACCCACAGACTCCCCACTGTACACCCAGGCCTTGCCAGGAAGCTTTATACAGCGCTGGTGTACTGTGCTCCTATATCATGAGTTATCTTAATGAAATTCAGAGCCGTGCTGTTGGCACAACTGCAGCTTGAGCTCGCCCCACGCATTTGCCAGCTAATTAATAAGCCATCAAAACACAATCAGCATGCGTGTGTTTACACTCAGTCATAAATCATCCTTTATGTTTCACTCTGCTGCGCATTCCGCTCAGGCGGTTCACAGCTTCCACATATGTGAGCATTATGGCACATATGTAATGTTTTAGAAACTAATAGCCGAGCTCATGAGACCCTACAGGCAGCAGATAAACTTGACTGCACTTCCTCGCTGGATGTACACTGATTACTGTTGAGTGCTTCATCCAGTCAGTCCTAAGATCCATTAATTTTTTGGTCTGGAAAGAAATCTATAGAAAATGAGAAAACTGGGAGGGGAAAAACAATGAGGGAGAGGGAGCTGCTGCATCCTGGTGGCTGCTCAACAGAGTGATGCTGGTGAAAAACTCTGTAAGAGAAACTGGTTGATGACATTGACTTTTCCCCTTTAACCATACACAGGTCTCCTCTCTACCTGTCGTGCCACAATGTTAAAACTTCCAAGTCATGGATACATCTGCTAACTCTCACGCCCTGGCTGTACATCTTCCCTTTTACAGGTAATTTACTACTCTTCCAGAAGAAACTGAGGCATAAAAGAAAGGATAATTGGATTATTAATTCATTTCCATGTGAAGCATTTGGGATGTTGAGAATAATTGGGGGAAAGGAGAAAGCAGCAGAAAGAGATCTAACAGCCCCCTATTTTGGAGAAAAAGGAAGTTCTTACACAGAGGTGTGGAAGAGCAAGGAGGTGGACAGCCTGAGTCTATCTGCAATACCTTTATCACACAGATGCTCTGAATCTGCAGCAATTTAAGTCTACAGTCATATGTTCTAGAGCTAGCCCACATAATCCAACTTTATTTATGATATAGAGGTCTAAAAGTTTAGTCATCCAAGACTCTCTTTACATCTGATGGAGAGAAATAAGCGTTATTTCATTCAGGGCCAAGTTTTATGGAATCATAAAATAATTCAGATGGCTGGGTACATCAGGAACTCTCCAGGCCAAAGCAGTTTCAATACAGGTACAGACCAGATTGCTCAGAGCTGCACCTTGAAAATCTCCAAGGATGGAGATTGTACAACTTTCTGTGCAGCCTCTTTGAGAGCACAACTGCTTCTATGATGGACAAGATTTCTCTATATCCTAATAGGACCTCTCTTGTTTTGATTTATGCACATTTTTTTCTCCTCCTCCTACCATACACCTCAGTCAAGAGTCTGGATCCATCTTTTCCACTAAGCTGGGTGGCGGTGTAGATCTGCTTGAGGGTAGGGAGGCTCTGCAGAGGGACCTAGACAGGCTTAATCGATGGGCCAAATCCAACTATATGAGTTTCAACAAGGCCAAGTGCTGGGTCCTGCACTGTGTCTTCACCACAACCCCCGGCAGTGCTACAGGCTTGAGGAAGAGTGGCTGGAGAGGGGCTAAGCAGAGGGGGAACTGAGGGTGTTGACTGACACCCAGCTGAACATAAGCCAGCACTGTGCCTGGCCAAGAAGGCCAATGGCATCCTGGCCTGTATCAGGAACAGTGTGACCAGCAGGGCCAGGGAGGTGATCTTACCCCTGTACTCAGCCCTGGTAAGGCAGCACCTCGAGTACTGTGTGCAGTTTTGGGCACCACAGTGTAAGAAGGACATTGAGGTGCTGGAGAGGGTGCAGAGAAGGGCAACCAGGCTGGTAAGGGGTCTGGAGAACAGGTCTTACGAGGAGAGGCTGAAGGAGCTGGGGCTGTTCAGCATGGAGAAGAGGACGCTGAAGCAAGACCTTATCACTCTCTACAGCTACCTGAAAGGAGGTTGTAGTGCAGCAGGTGTTGGCCAGGGGGGGTTCAGATTGGACATTAGTTAAAACTGCTTCACCAAGAGTGGTGAAGCACTGGAACAGGCTGCCCAGGGAGGTGACGGAATCACTCTGCCTGGAGCTGTTAAAAAAATGGGTAGATGTGGCACTCTGGGAGATGGTTTAGAGGTTACAGTGGTGTAGTGCTGATGGTTGGACTTGATCATCTTGAAGGCCTTTTCTAAGCATGATGATTCTTGATAATGTTCTCATAGGCACTGTTAGGTCCGTCAAACCTGTCCCTTCTTCAGGCTAAACAAACTCAGCTCCTTCAGTCTTTCCTCAGATGACAAAAGCTCCAGCCACTGACTATCTTGTTGGCCCTCAGCTAAACTAGCTCCAGTTTGTCAATGTCTTCCTTGTGCCCCTTGGGGGTGGGCCAAAAGTGAACACAGTATGGTGCTCTAGATGCAATCTATTGAGCACCAAGTAGAGGAGGATAATGACTGCCATTTACCTACTGGCTATGTTCTTGTCATTGCAATCTGGTACACAGCTGCCTTCTTTAATACCAGGGCATACAGTTGGTTCAGCATGCCATCTACTAACATCTCCCAGGACCTTTTCAATAGCCCTGCTACCCCAACAGGCATTCCTCAGCCTGGATTAGTTAAAAGGTCTCTCCCTTCTCAGAAGCAGGACATTCGCCCTCATGGAATTTCAAAGATCTCCTTCTGGTGTGTTCTTCCAGCCTGCCCAGACCCTTCTGGACAGCAGCCCAGTTCTGAAGCACATCAACTGCATATCTGAGTATGGATCATCTGAAAATCTGACAAAAGCAAGCCCTGTAGCCTCTTCCACATCACTGATAAAGTTGTTAAACACAAGTCCCACGATAGATCTCTCTGCTATTCTACTTGTCACTCCAGGTAAAGTGTGACCTGTTAACCACACCCTCTGAGCCTAGCCATGCAACTAGTTCTTTACCTGTATAGTTGTCTTCCCATCTAGGCTGTATGGTCCTAACTGAGATAAAAAAAATATTGTGGGATACACTGTCAAACTTCCTTAATGAATTCACCCAAAATGACATCTTCTGCTTTCCCTTCTTGTGACTTTATCTCAGAAGATAACCAGTTTTATGAAATCTCCTTCATGTGTCTAGAAATATGTTCCAAGAACACTCAATTCAGTGATTTCCCTGTGAAACAGAAGTGAGGCTGACCCATCCTGTAGGTCCCTGAATGGTCCTTGTGGCCTTTGTTACAAGATATTTGTGCTGGAAACCTCCCCTGATCTCCATAACCTTTCAAAGATGACTAAAAGTGGCCTTGCTATGACATCAGCCAGCTCTCCCCAGCACACTTGGATGCAGACCATTTGGTCTCAAGAACTCAAGCAATCACTGTCTTCATTCATTGCTGCTAGTCATGCACCTCTGAGCCTTGCCTCTAAGCTCAGAGGCCTGGAAGACTGTGTCAGTGACAACTAAGGCCAAGGATGCACTATCTCAGTCTTATCTAGGCCTGCTGTCACTAAATCACCCATTCCAATCTCTCTGATCTCTTTTAGGTATCTGATGAAGGATGAGGTGAATCACAACACAAACCCTACTGACTGTATTGGCCTAGGCCTAGATCCCCACTGATTGTAATAGCACTTTTGGGTGACAACTCACATGCAGGGCAGATGCCTACATTTATTCAGCTGAATCTTATGTGACCTACCCACAAATATCAGCCACCTAACACTTCAGATGGTGAGTTGGTCTTTCCTTTTTCCAGTTTCTCATGCAAGGTATTTCCTGATTCCTATGCAGTTGTGTTGTCCTTTGGTAATCTCTTGTTTAACAAGATTTAGCTGCTGGAACTTAGCCTACATGAAAAAGGTCTTTGGTAATTTCAAACGTTAGTTCATTTGAAATGGGGCAAGTAAGGAACACCAATAAAACAAACCCATTTTGACTTGGCTGTTTGTGGTATCATTTCCCAATCTCCACTCTTGAGCTGACACAACTTCACTCTTTCTTAAAGAAAAGGCTCTGAACATAAAGGTTACAATCACTGTCCTTCCTCTGAAAATGTTCTATTACCACTGCATTTTTTATTAAGGTATCCTACTGTGCACAAAAAGCTATTTTCAGTGAGTTGTATAAATATTTGATATAGCTCAGTTGACAAAAAGCTATTTTGATGTTTTTGCTTCTGATTTACCAGAAGTATATGGGAAAAGATTTCTTACTTTACCTTGACAGCTCACCCAGTGGGCAACAATTTTCCCCTTGTCTTTGAACTACAAATCCCCCTTATCTGGGAAACCAACCTTTAGGCTGCTGTTGCTCTCAATGAGGAAAACTAGCTATCTGTGGCTCTATGTGGCATGTAACCTGAACATTGGCCTTTGCTTCCTATTTATATTCCTCCCTCCTCCTGACTCTCTTCACCTTCAGTACACACAGAGAAAAATAATTCCATACAGATGATAAAAATCCCAACCAATTCAGTGGAAAAGGTGACTATAATTGGCCAAATGCATCACTGATTCTTCTCAGTCAGAGGCAGTACCAATGTAACAGAGAAAACCAATCTGACCCTCTAAAAACCCTTCCTCTTCCAAGCAACTCACATTTTGTTTCATTTGCTTTGTCTTTAAGTACTGCCAATGCTTTCTGGTTGGCTGGCTGGCTTTTTCTGAGTTTGAAAGGCAGGAAATTCAGACAGAATGATAAAACAAATTCAAGAATGCCAAGCATTTCAAGACCTGCAGTTCAAAACAACTAAGGATGAGCAAGCTTGTGATTACTCTGTTAAGGCACCAAAATACAACTTTATCTTTGACTCTTCCTCCCTTCTCACGCTACTGATTTGAGACTTGGCTGTTACAGGAAATAAAGAGACACTACCTGTTACATCCTTTCCCTCTGCAGTGGCATTAATCTCTACCTTGCTGCTACAATCTTCACTTCTCACTAGAAGAGGCCAAGGGTGACATCCCACAATCACTTTAGATCAGTAGGCAGGATTAGTTTACACTTGAGACTACAGGCAGAATTCTCAATGACATGAGTTGGATGAAAAACACCAGCAAGTTACTGAACTCAAAATTTAAATAACTTGTTTTTCAACATAATAACATTCAAGGACCAAGCAAGCTGCTGTTTCTAACTTACTAGCAAAATCTGAACACCTTTAATATATTGTCGAACTCTATATCATTTATGTATAGTAACTTGCAATTGCGTTATATTTCTGTTTATAATTATCTGGTCAATAAGCAAAAAAAGAAGCAATTGTTATCAGTGAACTTTAAAACTCTTCTAAAAACTAATTATTAAACTGTTGGCAGAAGGAAGAAACAGATTTGTGACTACTGACAATCTGGAAATCTTCACTTCATTGGGCATTCCAAGGACAAGGAGGGAAAAGAAGATAACAACTCTGCTTTTAAGTCTAATAAGCAAAATAATGAATTTGCACTTTAAGCCAAAGAGAAAACCAGCCCTCAGAACAAAGAAATGCGATACACCCAATTAAAGAAAGTATGTTAACATTACCTAAATTTGGATGAAGGATAATCAGTGAATAAAGAAACCAGCTACAAAGAGATGGACATGCTGCCATAACACACTAGAAAAAAGTAAGGAGCTGAGAAGCCATCAGCCCCCCACTTTCTTCCCTCCTCCCTGTCCTGGGTTGCTTCATACTTGTTGGCATAGGAGTGAAAAAACTGTTCCATTTCTCTGCAGCACAGGAACATTTCAGGATTAAATCATAAACATTTAACTGCAATTGACAGCAATTTACAGATGTACTTAGCAAATGTTCTTGTATTAGCATGGGCATGTTCACAGTGCTTTATTGTAACTGTTCGGATTAATACGCTTGTGGAAATCTTAACTCTGAGCTTTTTGACTTCTAAACCTGTTCTTCCTGTAGCTGTAAAATGCTAAGAAGAATTAATTGTTCATCTTCAACCTCTAATCTAATTTAATCCCGAATCTGACTGCTTTAATACAACTGGCTGTCCTGTCTGCCTAGTAATTTTACTGTCATCGTTCAAGTCTCCTTTATCTATGTCCGCGGGCAATTATCCAGCACTCCTCACTCCCTACCCAAGTACATGAACTTCCCCCAGGCCTCTGTTATGTAAATGAACTCTAGAAGTTTAATAACAGAAAAATGCTGTGTTTAAAGCATTTTAGAGAACACTGATAAGCAGTTTTTATTAAAGAAAACACTAAGCCTGATAGGGCCAGTTAGATTTGTCTCTATGAGTTGCAATTCATACACATAAAGTAAATGACCATTTGTTTTCAAGCAAGTTAACTAGCAATTACAAGGCCTTCCAGGAAGCTGTGTGAAAGCATTCCATCAGTTGAACTTTAGACCTTCCTTTTCTGCTGCTTGCTTGCAAAATGAAAAATTAGGATTGCCTGTTAATATCCTGATTGACTTTTACCACAACTGACTCACATCACGGGTTTTAATCATGGGTCCTGGATTTCTGACCAGCAGCAGAACGGGAAGAAAATGCTCTGGAAGGAGTTCCCCTGTAATTTTGAGGCACAAACCCACTAATCTTAGTAGCAGTGCCCAATCTATGGGTTACCACATTCCTTTTGAAGAATGCAAACCAAAACAAAATTAGGTGACAGATTCAGCCATAAGCATTTTAACCATGAAGTATATTAGTCACGCAAAATTTTCCAGTAAAATTAACTTCAGCATTTTAAGGACCAAGTTATTCCCATGGTTTGTTTTCATGGTCCCTTGGTTAAGTCTCTCAGATCCCTACTATGCACCATGGCCTGTCTTTGTACAGCAGGCTTGTCTTCAGAAACATCACAGGGGCCACCGATGTAGTACAGACTGGCTACAGTGCTAAGCTAGATGCAGTGCTACATTTCTGCAACATGCAAAACCCTGTTTTTTTAATCTTCTGTTTTTCAATTAAGACCAACATTTATCCATCACTCCTATGAACACACTAGTTATGATGAAACATGCAGAAGACAATTTTGTAAAACACTAGGCTGTCAAGGTGGAAAGGGTCTTTGCAACAACTGGGAGTAACTGACTACACATGGGCCAGATGGAACTTCAGAGGGTCCTTACAGTGACCTGCAATCACACACAGATTCAGTATGTGGCTGGAAAGCCACTCTTCCATTCACGTCATCTGCTTTACAGTCTTATTAGTTGAATTCACTTTACTAGGTACTGTTTACTAACTCCGTGTATGTCTGCAATTACAGGATCATCTCTAGCATATTTATAAAATACAATGCATGATCTGTTCTCCATATTCAAATGCCAAAATATTTCCTGTGCTTTCATTCCATTTCACTGAAATAGGCTGATCTAAAACAAATCTGTCCCAAGCCAATATTAAAGCACCTCCCAAACGTCTTCTCTTCAAAGATAATGACCTCTATTAGAGGAGAAAGGAAAATAATCACAGCATAATGCTTTCTGTAATTTCCATACCATTTACCATTCCAAGGCTGAAGATGGCGTTCACCAATGAGCCTCCTTTCCTGAAGTGATCTGTCATGTGCTCCAGCCAATTTGCTTCCAAGCTGTTGACAGTCTGCCCATTCCTGGAGATCCTCATAGGGATAGTCACTGTGTAATACTGGCTGCATCTCTGTGGGGTTTTCGGCTTGTTGAAGAGAACGAAGATCTCTGCTTCTACCAAAACGTGAGAAAATGGAGTAATGCACCAACCATATCATAATACTTCAGCTAAAACCATTTATAACCCACTGTTTGCCCTTGCCTGACATACTCTGTAACTGCAAAAAATGCTCTGGGATGTGGGTATCTCCCTAACAAATTTGTGCCACGTCCCACACAGTAGAGTCCCAAAGCCCAATCTGGTATTTTAGTTGCTGTGACAGTACCTGTTGCTAATAATGGATTCACTGTTGATACTAAAACATTTAAAGACAGTTATACACAAGTACAAATGGACAACAACCTTACTGGAGTTATCAGTGTCAAACCAAGATGGGAAAACATGCTCCACAAACTGTTTTAAGTACAGTAGCAGTCACAAAATCACTAAAAATTAAGGGACAGAATACCTTTATTTTTCTACTGAATGAATTGTTAGAAGAGCTGTGACACTGAGGACAGATCAAACATGAAATCTTACTGCAAAATTGCAAAAAACCTGCATTTTGTAGATCATGGCCATTAAACTAAAGTTTTAAATAACTTGGTTTTGGTAATATTATAAATAAAATAATAAATTAAAAATTAAAAATTATAAATTATTATTATAAATAAATTTGGCATCATATTCCGTGAATATGATGTCATGGATCCAGTAAGTACTAGTCTCATCTAAAGAAAATGCAATGAACCATTAACATAGAGACTATGCTACAGCTGGTTCATTGACTTCATATATTTTCTAGACTCTGCTCAGTATCTCCTCTAGTAAATCATAGGAGCAGCTAATGTAGGCTCATGATTACAAAAAAGTCACTGCTGACAGCAAATCTGAGCTTTCACAGCCCCAGAATCAGAAGCAATTTTAAGTGCAGATATACTTTCCAAATTCTCAGAAGGGCACAACCATCAATAAAATAAAATAAAATAAAATAAAATAAAATAATTTTTTAAAATTTCCATTATTTTACTTATTAATGCACATGGATATTGATTGTAAAATGTCTAATCACTTCCAAATGCCAAAAATTCTCCCCAAGTAAACTGATATAAAAGGGAAAGCCATTACATGAAATTCATTCATTCAATAATCTCCTCCTGTTTCCAAGTTACTCTCAAGTATTAAAGAAAGACGCCAAAAGAAAACATCACTGAGCAAGAGTGTGTAAAGTGAAAAAGGTATTAGAAGGGAGATGCTCAGAGACAGGCTGGCACCATTTGAAGAAGAGAGCGGGAAGCTCATAACATAACTGAACGTGAAAAAGAGACCTAATGATCTCAGATGTGAGCCTTGGCTGAAATAGAGTAGAAAGGAATCAAATCAGTAACATGAATCCTTCTGCTGTTTGCCACTTGTTTAGGAAGAGCAAAATGATGCTAATCCTAACTCAGAAGAGCTTACACAGAAAACGTCTATGATGGTTTTGATTCTGACCCTCAAAACAGACTCGTGTTGGGCATAAAGATCCTTCTGGTGCATATGAAGACATTACATTAACAACAGCAAATCATGGAACTGGAAAGCTACAGGGAGATGATAGTTTGCATTTGACTGGATTTGGATTTGACACTGAGCTGCTGACAATGTGAATTTAAAATGTGGGGGAGTCTTTCAGTGGTTGCCTTGGTTTGTCACCATTACTGACTGCAGAGTACACCAGTCCTAACCACCGTTCATATCACTAACGACAACAGTGACCCTGACTGCTCAGGCATGGACAAAGACCCCTCCGGTTTGGTTCTGGGTAACAAAGCACTTTTGGACATACAACTGGAATACCCATGCCTCGTTCACAGGTAAATGATTTTCAACACTGCTTTGAAGAACCCTTTAATAAAAGGAAAAGTGACTGAGCACTACAAAATATTCAGGCGGAAAAACGAAGCATAAAAAGAACACCTGAATAGTATAAAACCTAAAAGAAATAAGAAAATTAAGATTCCACAAATATTAAGAAATTTTGCCTTTTTTTCCTGAAGTTTTATGCAGGAAAGAAGGCATTTAAAAGCGCTAACTTCCTATGGAATAAGTAGGCTAACTGGAAAAAAAACACCTGATGCTTTCTATCTTCATGTTCTCAAGGAAGGATGGAGAACTGGTGCCAAAGACTGAAATACATTTTCCATGGGAGGAAAAGGGAGTGCTGTAATAACACAGATTCATACAAGAGTAATAAAGAATTCAGCAATGTTGTACAGGCAATAGATTTGGGAAAACTCTACTGGAGGTGAACTGTCACATAAAACTGCCTTCTCAGACTTTCAGTCTTCAACAGCTTTTTGATAACTCACCAATTAAAAAAAAACTGTACAAGAAATAAATAAAGCCAAAAAGCACTCAGAGAAAGAAAGTGAACTCTGGAAACTAAAGGTATTTTAAAAATAAAACTCCTTATCTGCCAAATCAGCAGCTGTAATAAAATCCTGTGGTGTTACAAACAAATTTTAAGTTGGGAAGATTGGAGGTCATCAGCTTCACATTATGCAGAAATATTAAGAATGTGGTTATTTGTAGCAAAATATTTCCACTGTCCAGTAAGGAGAACAGGACCAAAAAGTTGATTAAACTTGCTTGGCTCACTCTCCCAAAGACACTGTATACAAAAAAAGAAAGAACTGGTCTGATTAGACTTAGAGATGACTAATTTAGAACTATAAAACTAAAAGAGCTTTTATAAAAGGGAAGATTTTAATGCAAACCAGAACACATTTTTCAAATAATAGCTATGCTTTGACCAAATCTGGTCCAACAAAAATTGAAGTACGGTAAAAGGTTTACTGGACTTACATCCAAATCTGATGGCAAGAAGCTAATTCCACTGAAATCCAACGGAAACCAAGACAATAGCCCAAGGAGGGGACAATGCAAAGTCATTCTCAGTCCTACACAGAAAATCCCCAAAGGGGTAGGATTGTTTGACTGAAACTATGCAAGACATAAAGAAAAGGGATAAATTAAAGTCAAGGACAGTACCAGCTGAAAGGAATGTGGATGGAATTTCCTTATGTAGATTCGTAGCTTGTAAGGAAAGTAAGTAGAGTGGTGAGAAAAACACTGTTTTCTAGGATTTAAGCAAATATAGGAAAGAAAAATATTTTGAGGTTTAAACTTGAAAGGGGAAAGATGGTTTAAACTGGAAATGGGGCAAGAGAATTTTTTCTTGATGATTTCTCATTTTCCAAATTACTCTGGTCTATATCCTATTTTGAACTACAGTTCCTGCCAGTGAAGAAACCTCTGAGTAGCAAACACCTGAAGGGGGGTACTCTGAGACCTCAGTTGAGACTTTTGTTTCTTGATGGCATAAAATGACATTTAAAGGTGGAAAGCACACCTGAGGAGGAATATGTGAAAAAAAAATGGAAAAAAAACCCTAACAAGCCAAACCAAAAAAACCCCCATAAAAAAAACCAACCAACAAAACTTTCCCAAAAAATGAGAATTGGAAGGCAAATTATGAGGAGCACCATTACCAAAAGGACCTTTATTATGAATTAGCAAACATGAGCCACTAAACAAAAATTAACTGCTGATTTCCTGTAATTTACAATTCTGACTGTAGCACTGACTCCAGCCTGGCTATACAATACTGGGAGACTTCACATTCCAGATGAAATACATTCCTGCTGTTTCTGATGTGGTTTAATTTCATCTACCTGTTCACCTGCTACAAAGGGGCTAACTGTGATAAGGCTTTGTGACTTATCCCTTCCATTGCTGCAAAACCTTGTCAGGCAGATTAGCAGGGCTTTTATTCAAATGGACAAAAAGGATACAAAGATCAAGAACTCTCAGGGTGTCACAACAAATGCAGGTATGAACCAATTCAGCTGAGCAGCAGACAAAAGGCAGTCTTTACGCTCAGGCATACAAATGGGCCATAACAAAGTTGCAGCCACTTATATCATCTCTTCATTTGCCTCTGACTTATGCTCAGTCATTGTGAACTGTTCAACCACGCTGAAATCAGGTTAAGTGGCTCACTTGGTGCATCTTTTCTTCGCTATTAGAGTGATAAGGTCCTCCCTGCATCCCCACCCCCCAAAGGAGCTGGGAACATAATTGAGGCAATTTTAACTTGGTTTTTATGTATGAGAGGTCACTACAGTACTTACTGCCAGAAAGTGGTTTTAAGCATCGTGCTGGTGTTTCGTTCTCTGTAAGTCCATTCGGCTTGTCTGCTGCCTCTGCTACACTCGGGTTCGCATGGGGAAGATGTTGCTGTTCTTCATTTCCCTTTGCAGAACTGAGATTCAGCTCTTCAGCAGCCTGTCCTTCACCCCTCCAGCCCTCCCTGAATGTGGCACGTTGGTCAGCACTTTCCTCACTCGGTGCCAGAGTACTGCATCCATTAATGTCATCTATTTTCTCGCCATCCAGTGAAGCATGATCCTTGGGGTAATTTGAAACATTTTTATTATCTCTTGATTGCACAGAGTTGTTACTGGCAGGTGTCAGGGAGGCGTTGACAAGACAGTTCTTTTGGGAATGGTACTGAGGTATAATTCCAACAAATTTCAAGCCTTGACTTGCAGCATCTTGAATCTACAAGTCAAAGAAGATTAGATTTTTAACCATCAAGATTTCTTAGCTAAGTACAGAAAATAACACCCTTCAAGGTAGCTAGCATGTCATTTTGCTTCTTTTGTCCACTACCACAAAAAATTGCAGTGTTACACTTACATAAAAGTTTCATTCTAGAGAAGCAGAATGAAAAGTTCACTAAATCATCTGAAATAATGTGACAGTGGAGGAAAAAAAAAGAGGAAAAAGGAGAGAAAATGCCTACATATTTATTCAAAAGGGATTAAGTATCTGTTTGAAAAGTTTATTTATGCTAAGTTACCAGAAGTGGTATTACTCTCCCAAAGCTTTAGTTTCAATGTTACGAAGTCTGGTACCTAATATTGCATTTTCTGCGGTATTAGGTATGTGGTTATGACACTTATGCAAGGAAAAGGATATAATCCTGTTATATGCACCATTCCAGCAATAGTTGTTGTTTGTCCTATTTTGGATTGACACACAAATGGAAAACTTTCTCATAATGAGTACATAAAAGCAAAGCTATGTTGACACATCACTTTTTGGAAGATACAGAACTCCGGACAGAAAAAGGCATTGTGAGATGATCTAAGAAAAATGGAAACTAAGGGGCACCGTGATTAATCCTGAACACCTTAGGTAAAGGAGGATAATGAAGGAATCAAATCTCAAAAGACACTAAGAGGAAAAGCAATGACCTAGTAGTAATGACAATTAGATAAAGCCAGAAGTAACTAAGGAAGGTTTGAGTCTTCTAGGTAGACTCAGCGCTATAGATGCACCATCCATTTGAATGAGCAGCCTCATACACCTCAAACTCAGCAGAAGCTGCAGTGAGAGCCCAACTTCTGTGCAAACATGAGTGCTCACTGATTCACCTATCAGAATCACCCACCGAAAAGGAGAGCTTCACAGATAATGTATAGCCTTCATATAATGCAGACTAGACACACTTAAATATTTCAAGAAAGAAATGCTTTGAGAATGGAGAAACGATTTCACTTTTTCTGCATACCACGTAATTCCAGAGTGTTAAGTGTCTTAATTATTCTCTGAGGCTCAATTTAGTATCAACTTATGTAAAGCAGTTCAGGCTTTTTTCTTTTCAGTAGCAAGAAAATAGGAAGAATTTTGTACAACTACTTTTTTTTCCTCTTTTAGAGGAAGCTTCTTTCTGCACCTTCCCCACACAGAGTGCATTTTTTTTTTTTTTTAAATGAATCATCTACTTCCTGGTAACGTGTTACTGTTCTGAAAACACAACCCTACAGATGATACCTGATCAACAACAAGAACTTCCTCTTTCAAACCACTATTGTATTTTCCGTGTTAAATTAACTCTTGATTTCATGATGACAGGAACTCAAACAGCTCTCCCGGAAACACCGTAACGGTCTTCACAGGTGCTCAGCCTGGCAAGTGTGGGATGCTGACTTAACTAAAGCTCACTGCTAAAAAGGACAATAACCTCCAAATCACAGAATCACAGAATCGTAGGGGTTGGAAGGGACCTCGAGAGATCATCGGGTCCAACCCCCCTGCCAAAGCAGCTCCCTAGCTCATATTGCACAGATAGGCGTCCAGACAAGTCTTGAATATCTCCAGAGAAGGAGACTCTACCACCTCCCTGGGCAGCCTATTCCAGTGCTCAAATAAAACTACTACTAGCATTATCCTGATCAAATGAGGATCTGTCTACTAAGAAAGTTAGCATGTCGCTACCTTGCTCAGAAAGGTTTAACTGAACTAAGATAGATGCCTTCATAACATACTTAACGGTCCTGACTCCCCACTGCAACTTCACAAATATTTCTTCATGCAGTTTATGATTGAGTTACAAATTCAGTTCATCTCACTCGTCTGCAGAGGCACGATCACATTTGTTCAGTAGGTTGTAGGGCAACTAATTATAGAAATTTAACTAGTATGCAACTGTTCAGGCTTGGGGATAGTACATATGTAGCAATTTTACTGGCCCTGGTCAATAAAGACCACTTGTCAATCTCTGCCACTCTCCCACGCTGTGACTCAGATGAGAGAACAGCTCTCACAGCTATTGTAGCAATGTTATGTAAGGTGGAACTTCTTCATTATGAGGGTGACAGAGCACTGGGCTGCCCAGAGAGGCTGTGGAGTCTCCTTCTCTGGAGACACTCTAAACCCGCCTGGACACATTCCTGTGTGATTTAGTCTAGGTGATCCTGCTCTGGCAGGGGGGTTGGACTAGATGATCTTTTGAGGTCTCTTCCAATTCCTAATGCTCTGTGATTCTCTGAATGTTTTACAGTCTTGGCTCACTCAAAAAATAAAAAAAAAAAAAGTGTTTGTTCTAAGGAATACCTGATGCTGAGGTTTTTCTTCTGAGGCTTTACTTCCCAGAATGGAAACCGGAGGAACTAAGGACTGAATGACAGTCTAAGCCATATTAGCCTAATAGCTTAGCAAAAAGATTGGAAAAAGAGGCCCTTTCCCACGTCCATCAGCAATATACAGAACACAAAATCTTATTTAAACCTGTATTTCAAATTTTCCCAATTACATAAAGGAGAACCAAACATCTCATTATTTTCCATAAAGTCAATGTAGCAGGAAATGTTACATCAACAGTGTAAGCTGAAGAGCAGCAAAGTGATGTATCAGCAGACACAAAGTCTTTCCTTCCAACTTTCCACCAAACCATGAAGAGGCCAGCTCTCATCATAAATACAGTACAAAGCCTGAACATTTTCAAACTACATACAAAGTCAACTTGGCTTTTTCAGTGTCCTGTTGACAGCTTAAATAATACAAAATTTTAGTTGCCTTCACATCCAGAATGAACAATGCCATCCTGCACACATTCACATTTCTTATTTCTATATCTGAAATACTGAATATTTACATGATAAAAAACAAAAATCCAGACTTAAACAAACTCAAACCTCCATAGTTAGCCAGGACATGCCCAGGAGCTACACAGGGCAGAAGGGCTGTTCCTACTAACCCCCTGCAATTTTTGCACCCTCTGAGGCATCCTCCATGGGTGCACTACAGGCAGATGATTTGTTCCAGCCTTTTGGGAAAAAACCTTAGCAGATGTGGTGCTGGAAATCAGTAAGAGGGCAATGCATGGGAGAAAGCGGGGTAAAGCTGAACTGAATGGGAAGAACATGATGCTACTCTGACAGGACACATTCCCAGGACATATTCTGGATCCCATAAATACTACAATTCATTGTTTTTGTGTGCAAGTACAGAGTACTAACAACAGGTACTAACAAAGGTCCTTGTCATACTATGTTGTAGGACTAAATGATAGAAAAAGCATAAAAAGCAGAATGACTTCATCTCTACTACTGACCACATCAGAAAAAAAACTTATATTAGTAGGTTTTCTAACTACGAGGATAGGCTGAAAGAACTGGGACTGTTCAGCCTTGAGAAAAGAAGACTAAGAGGGGATCTTATTAATGTTTATAAATATCTCAAGTGTGGGACACAGGGGGAAATGGCCAGCCTCTTTTCAGTTGTCTGTGGAGACAGGACAAGGGGCAATGGCCTCAAGTTGGAGCACAGGAAGTTCCGCACCAATATACAGAAGAATTTTTTCCACAGTGAGGGTGACAGAGCACTGGAATAGGCTGCCCAGGGGCGTTGTGGAGTCTCCTTCTCTGGAGATATTCAAGACCCGTCTGGATGCCTACCTATGCGACCTGTCCTAGGGAGCCTGCTTTGGCGGGGGGGGGGGGGGGGGGGGGGGGGGAGGGGGGTAGACCTGATGATCTCTTGAGGCCCCTTTCAACCTCTATGATTCTGTGATCCATCCTAATTTCAATTGTTTTCTTCATATTTTAAATATGCTACCCACTTGCTATTTACATCTTGGGAAATTTTGAAAGAAGAAGGTCCAACAAAATTTGAAAAAAATGAATAAATTTTAAAATCATACTTTGGTTCTTCCCCCAGATAGGCAAAGAAACATTTTTATTGCATTCTAAAGTGCTGCTTGGATCACACCAACCACAAATACACAAACAGGTCTCCATCAGAAAAGATGTTATTGTTCAACAACAGAAGCAGAACCAAACTAATTTATTTCAATCTGGATAAATGCCCAAGTGGGTGCATCCAAATCAGTTTATAACTGACTTCTGACAAATTGGATTAATGCCAGTTTAAAAATAGAACCTGCTTTAAGAAGGGGTGAAATTTCATGTGTACAGAGGACCGAGGCAGTTAAAGAATTTAATGTCATCCCCATAATTTGCTTGATTAGAAAGCTGGCATTTTCCCTGAAGGGAAGAAAATGACAGATTTAGCCTTTGCTATCTCTGAAATAAATATCAAATCTCCCACTACCACTAGCAGGAATAGGAACAAGCACCGTGTCCAACCCTGATGTCACTACCTTAATTGAATTTTAGCTGGGGCATTTGTGTTAACATTTCTTAACGTTTGTGAAGTGTTATTGTTTATTCAGAACTGACTGCCCGCTATTTTTATATGGCATTTAGCAAAAAGGAGCCACCAGAAGCACAGAGCGGTGTCACTAAACATTATGTCGACGTAGCAAATTTATGTCCCATCTTTTTAAATACTTCTGGTTCTCTTGAAGGCTCCCGACCTAATTAGGAAATGGCTGGCAGTTTGATTTGAGACTCTGTAAAAGCACACCCGGCAACAGGACGGCTCAACGGTGAAACCCTCTT
This sequence comes from Porphyrio hochstetteri, assembly GCA_020800305.1. Classification (NCBI taxonomy): domain Eukaryota; kingdom Metazoa; phylum Chordata; class Aves; order Gruiformes; family Rallidae; genus Porphyrio; species Porphyrio hochstetteri. The sequence continues at coordinate 131,323,553 of CM036906.1, read as the reverse complement.
TTCTGAAAAGAACTTGGGTTTTAAACGATGGGCCTCACAACCATGAAAGAAATGCAGAGATTCCAGGCTGAAAGCTCCTTTTGAACAGCCACATACAGCTTTTCTTTTCAAATCTATTTCGAATAAAGACACTTTGTACAGCGCACATATTGTTTGTGATTCTGTGTTTCTTGATGCATTATCAGCTCCGTAATAATCTCCAATTCATAGTGAGCACGATGGTACTACTTACAGACACAGAAGCTCAAGGATACAGATCCCACGCTGAACAGAATCATACTCTTTTGTCAGCTTTGGTAATTGCTTACGGGGAGATTCTGTACCTTTCTCCCATGGGGCAGCACACAGCAAACCAAACACTTCCCGCAAGCTCAGGATAGTGTTTCACCCACATCAATAAACATGGGAAATAACACACAGCAACTTAATAACCAGGATCTGTCTCTTGGACAAGAATTTTCCAACAAATTTAGTAAGACAACGTTAGGAATTTCTCTTAACTCTTTCATGCCAGGAGCTGGACATTTTTACTAGTGTCATCAGGACACTCTAGTTTATAGCAGTCCTAAGTAGTATCAAGGCTAACAGCTCCTTATGATCTGGAAAAAACCCACCTTTGAGACCTGGGCATTAGCACTGGGCATTTCATTAATAGGTTTGTTAGATGGTTTATGATCTAAGAATGCACCAAAGGGATGCTGCAGCAACCGGGTACAAGATACTGCTGCCAATATAAAAACAAACATCAGAAACAATTTGTGAAGAGCACACATTGCAAAAATGCACTTGGAGAAAGGACAACATTCTCTGTGTGCAATGAACTGGCTTTCTGATGGTCAGATGCATTTAGTTAGCTCTGCAGCTACTTAGTCCTACTGATGGGAAAACATATGGTCTCTGAAACAATAGCTGGTTTAATTTTGCTTAGAGCTATCTCAAACTTTCTTTAAGCCAAGCATAAGCCGTCTTAGCCAATAAAATAAATTCTTGTCTGTCTGTTTATTTGGTTGTTGTTTATAAAGGAACAATGTCAGAGGTATTAGATCTCATAACGTGTACCAGAAACAAGATTGCTGTATTTTTCTACCTGTTTTTTTTCTTCTTTCTTAGAATTCAGGCAAATCTCCTTTGACAACAGACATAGCACCCTGGACGTTCATGCAAAGAACATGATACTGTCTGTGGTTTGAGGGGAATGCTATGTACTGCATGCCACAAGTTGGAACTGGAAAAGGATGTTCAAGACTACAGTCTTCCCACTGTGTCCTCCTTCATTAATATTTAGTACGACATGTTTCAGCACAAATGCTGAACATACCCTTTCTAGTTTGCTCATTTCTAAAACCAGCTGTTTAAAATTAAGAGAGGCGTTTGGTTTTCTTCTGATATTTTCCATAGGTCTCACATGATGCTTCCTCAGAAGACAGCAACAGTCATCAAGAGCTTAATGCTTATTTTAAAACCAAATAAGCTTAGCTAATGTTCTGAAGGAGGGGTTTAGTTCTTTCTAAGTAACTCAAAACTCTGCAACTTTGCCATTTTTGCATCTCTATTACCAAGTTACCAAAAAAAAAAAAAAAAAGATAATTCCACCAATCGAATCACAAAGCAGCAACTGATCATTTCTCTGTCCTGTCACACGGAGACTCTTTCACTAGAAGATTTCCAAACCATGCAGCATTTCTGACAATTAAGCTGTATTTTAAGCCTGTACTTTCCCATGCATTTTTAAACTTTTTCCAGTTTACACTCACCAATTTTGAATTTGAGATAGTTCATGTAAAATCATAGAATCACAGCATGGTTAGGGCTGGAAGAGAACAAGTTCCAACCCCCTGCCATGGGCCGGGACAGCTCTCACTAGACCAGGCTGCTCAAGGCCCCATCCATCCTGGCCTTGAACACTCATCAATATATAAACTATGTAAGTATGGGTGAATGTAAATGTACCTTTTAGAAAGTCAAGCATGCATTCAGCCTTTCAAATTACCAAATATTTTCACTGTCAATTACATCAAAATAGGTCATCAGGGATAAAACACTGGAGGGATGCCTTGGAAAATGTTACTGTAATTCCAAACCACGGAGCTGTCCTTTAACCAGTATTGTTGACAGTGTTCATATTGATACTTCCAGTGAAAACCTTCATCAGAATTTTGCTGTTTGGGAACTTTAGATAGGACTATAAGAATTAAAAGAGTCCAAAACCAAACTCAGAATAATCAGTTTCCTGAAGAAACAGATATACACTGCCCTTCCATCCTCACAATGCACAACCCATTCAACATAACCGTTGACTTGATACTTTGAGCCCTTGCTGCATTTGTGGCAGAGCACAACTAGGCACCGAACAGGGAAAATAAAGATTGTGCAGATTTACAACATGCTCATTGGTAGTAGACTCTGCAAAAGGGAACTGAAAGCTAGAAACTGAAGAGGGGGAAATGTAGCTACTGTAACTTACTGCTGTGTTGAATAAAGCAGGAGATAGAGGCTCCTGAGACAGTGCTGCCAAAAGATATTAACTTGCAGCAGGCTCTATGTCTCCTGCTACTGGAGCCAAGGCAGGGATGACAGTAACTTGAAATTCCTCTTCAGTCTGCGTTTGCTGTACATTCATTCCTGAGAACAATGTATCTGTACTAAACACATAACTCAGCTTGGCGCAAGCAGACTTGTTTCTTTCAGCATATCTCAGTAGATGACAGCTCGTGAAACCATACTGTGTCATCCATCCTCCGTGGTCTTGGGTGAGATGATTCTCCTCAAAGAAGTACTGTTTTATTTTAACATCTGTTCCTTCACAGAGCTGGCAAAGGGTGAACGTTGTTGGACACAGGCTGCAAAGGTTCAGTGACTGTGGTACCTGCCCCAAACCCATGCAACATACCTGTGTCCTCCCATCTCTGCCCTAAACTCTTAAAAGAAATGCTGAATTTATCCACGTTGTTTAAGATTTATTCCCTAAAAATTGTTCTAGACCTGGGATAAACAGCTATGGAGCAGCCAGCTATGCTCACTTGACCCAAATACTTGCTAGACACTATCAAAAAAAGTCTGTACAACCGTCTCAAGAGCTTGTCCTAGAGAACAGGGGTTTTGAAAATCCAGTTGTAAAACGCTGACCATGTCTTGTGTCTGAATCTTTCGAGAGAAACTTCTATATTAATGGGTGAACAGAAGCAATGGGAAAATAAAGGTCTACAGAGATGGATGGCTGAACTTTGTATTTAACAACCATGTTAGCTGGATGAACACAGTTCAGTGTTCTTTGTAAAACACAAGAAAACAGTCCCTTATTTCTGATCATCTAGCACTAATGTGATTCAGAACTGGCACACAGGTTTAGCTCATCTCTGTCCTAAGCAATGAAAACAAAAAAGCAAAAGGTTTGGGATAACAGCAATGTTTTTAAATATTAAGAATTCAGTCTCAAACTGAGAAGACTTTACATTCAATTTGCAGGGAACGCTTTCTTTTATCTTTATATAAACCAAAGAGTGTTTCTTTAAAAATCCCAATGTTTCATCAAGCCATCTGTTACTTGTAGCCAAAATTACAATATGAAGAATTTACTCATATTTTCTTTTAGCACAGTATAAAATATTATCATATTTATTGTTATTTTTAAAATGATATTTTTCCCACCAGACAGAAGTGGGATCGTTAAAAACCCCAACTACATACTTTATAACATCTATTTTTATCTTGGTCAAGAGGATGACTCTAAAAAGCTGCTGGGGGGCAAAGGATTATAAAAGCACAACCAGACTCCTGGGAGAGTCCTGAAAATAGTTTCACAATGTTCATGGAAGATATACATCAACACCACTCTTACAGGGCTTAGTCAAAAGAACACAAGTTGAAAGAAGCTTAACCAGGAGCAGATGTTTCCCTTCACACCAGGCTGTTTCAAATACAGTATATTCTATTTTTTACCATCTCTTGTTATATACACACTTAGAAAATGTTAACAAAATGCACTTTAATAAATATTATCACAGCAGATCACAAACAGCTGAACCATTGATGTTGAGTTTCAACTTCTGCTTCACGACCAAATCTACTTCTGGGATCCAAATACTTAAAATAGGAGCTCTGTTTGCACTAAAAACATGCAGAAAACAAAGCAGTCAGCTAAGCACTAGCAATGGTTTTCATTACAATGTGCTAAAGAAATAAATGTTGTATTGTTCTTCTGCAAATACCCTGGAGAATGAAGGTTTTGGGATGGGATTTTTTTGGTTTATTTTAAGGATGGAAATGATTTTAGAAGAGGTTGAGATCGCATCTCGATAAGTAATCCCAGGTAATAAACAGTACTCTAGAGGGGTCACTTTCTAGCCACAGAAGTAAACTCAAACTGCTTATTCATTTGAAGAATGATCCTCTGAGAAATATTAAAGACTCCATTTTTCCCCTCTTCTATCTTTTACTGCCACCTGCTCTGACTTTATACCCTGCGGGAAATTTCTGAACAGGCCAGATAAAATACATCTACAGTCACGAGTAATGCTTGGGATTACAATAACCATCTAATGAACCCTGGCACCAGCAGAGCAATCAGAAACTTCACAGAAGAGATCCTTGTAAGACTGCAGCAACACAGTCAAGAAATCCACCAGCAGCTTAGTGCTCTTCAGAACACATAAGCTGCATCTCTTTGTTCCTTCAAGAAAATAAATCTTGATGCAAAGATTAAGAGATGAAGAGTAAGAAATGACAAACAAAAAGAAACAGGAATGTGAGAAATACTCAAACAGCTATAAAAAATTACAAGATTAGTCATTTTCACATTGATTTTTTTTCTCCAGGAAATTGCAACTTTTGCCTTTTCATTTGCTTGCCATACTGCTACAAACAGGAATAATTTATATATAAAAAAGTACACACTATTACAGACAGAATTATCCTATGACACATTTCTCACCTTACCCATCTTCTTGCCTTTTCATAGTTACATGCTTAGCAGAGTTTTAAAGCTCAGAGATTGATAGTTCAAAATAATTTAATACTGCTTTCACACACTACGAGTGCCTTGTTTTCATCACGTAAGACAAATGGCTCATTCTGATGTGAGTAAGTATGAAGGAAATAAGTGAATAGCCAAGTCTGGGCTGAAAAACCCCCTTGACCAGCAACATCTATGGAAAATATTTTAAAACCTCATGAGAATACATAGAATCATTCAGGGTTTATTTTAAAGTAGAAACAGAAGTCTTCCTAAACACACCAACCCTGCTTCAACCTAGCAACTTAGAAGAAGCTGAAGAATTAACTTCTCTTTTAACTGCAATATTAATCCAAAAATGTTTCACCAATTAGAGCCATAACACAGATGACTCTCCAGAAAACTAAGAGAGCAGTCATCTTGATAACATCTAAACTGCTACAGATGAATGCAGAGGGGAAAAAAACCCAAGAGAGCAGGAAAATAAATTTGATAAAAATGCTGGTATGGAGAAACATGGAGTGAGAGTGACCTGTGGTTGTCTGGGCTGTGTAGCAGTTCTTCACCAGATTGCTAAATCTCCTAGCCATCGCTCCCCTCCAAAGGAGTGAGGTCAAGTAACAGGCAGGAGCATCAAACCCTTCCGAGAAATGTCCTGCCTTTCAGTAGTACACTAAGTTCAACTACAGTTTAAACATGCTGGTAGTAATGTGTATTCATTTCCAGTGCACAAACTAACATTTAAAACATACCAACTCCTCGTGCCAGTTCTACTGCTGATAGCATTCTCTTTTTTAAAAGATGTTTAGAAAAATTCCAGTAAATACCAGTTGATACCATCCATATACTCCATAAAACTGGCAAGAGGGCTCAAATATGGTAGATCCTTTCATCACTGTAAGAGGTGAGCTCTCCATACAAGTGTTAAGTAGTTGTATGGCCTTTCTTTTCAGTTAGCCCAATTACCTACACAACTTGCCCTTGAATCAGGGAGAACTGGTGGTCACTGTTTAAGATGCCAACTCTAGAACAAGTACTTGGGTGGCAGCATCCTTGCAATGTGTTTTGTTGTCATATTCCTCCCACTCACTCACTCAGAGAGGTAACATCACTTCCTTGGCCCAGCAATGCTATTACTAGAAAATAAATGCCAACAAACTTACAGGCAAAGGCAGTTCATCTGCAGGAGTCAAGATTATTTGTAGGGTACTTTGGACTACAAAAGATGTTCAGACCATGTAAGGGAGTGACATGATACAGGCAACTTTTGAGCTAGTGCTGGTGATGCCATTTGCACGCTCACTGAAGTTCACCAAGACTATGAACAGAGGGAACAGCAGTGTGCAGACGTGACAAACACTGCCTCATATGGCAGATGTCCCTGCAATGCAAGTGTTACGTAGGTGTTTCAAGGTGGTAGTCATATTCCAAGCTGAAGTGGTCTGCTCTGAAAATGCAAACCCAATTACTCATCTGTACGACCTTAGGTTTGTTGGAAGAAATTGGCCTCACTTCTGAGTCAAGTAAGGACAGACCAGCAGGGAGAGGTCATCGACTAGTCCACAACACAAAAGGAAGATGCCTGCATTTGGATTTCAATTAAGCTGCAGCATTTTTAAACCACACTTTCCCGTGCTTATCAGACTTCCCTAGGGAAGGACAATGAGTCCACAGGGACAAGAAATATGAATTCCACAATGGGTCAAGCTTAAAAAAAAAAGTAACATACAAGGAATTCCTTCTGAGAGAGCATTATTAAGCAGGCGACCAAGGATACAAAGATATGCTTCCTAAATTTTAAAAAGTCAGAACTGGGAAGAAATGGTAAACTATCCTCCATCTCCCAACCTTTCACTAACACTGCAAAGATGCGAACACAGGACTAAGACCTCCTGCCTGGTACAGTTCTTAAGCATGTAACTCAGACTGATGTGGAAAACAAAGGTCATGAGAAAGATATCTGGCTTTCATATATGACTACATATCTAAAATAACTCTTCTTGGGATGTCAGCCTAGCTTCTTCCCTTACTTGTCTCAGAAGATCCAGGAGAACACTCTCAGAAGAAAAAAAAAGATAACAGGATACACAGAAATAAAGAGCAACTAAGGAAGTAATTAAAAGCTACCCTATTTTACATGAGACACAAGTCAAAGTATTACAAAATACTGTATCTTAGAAGTAACATCTTTGACTTGCAACAACTTCAGAATGATCTAAGGCACAGCAATCAGAAGTTCAGAAGTTAGCTTTGCTCATTAAAAAGCAGACGAGCACATCTTTAATCTCTGTTTTGCCTGAGAGTTAAAGACAGGAGTGCTAATACCAATTCAGCAGTAAAGGACATATACAACAATTAAGTTATTTCTTTCATTGCCCAGGAATTACATCACACAATCACAGGTTGGAAAAGCCTTTTAAGATCATTGAGTCCAATCACTCCTGTCCTATGTTAAACCATATCCCTAAGTACTCCCCATCTACCCTTTTTTTGAACACATCCAGGGAAGGTGACTCAACCCCCTCCCTGGGCAGCCTGTTCCAGGCCCCGACAATTCTTTCAGTAAATTTTTTTTTTCCTAACAACTAATCTAAACCTTCCCTGGTGCAGCTTTGTTCCATTTCCTCTTGTCCTATCACCTGTCACCTGGCTGAAGAGACCATCACCTATCTCTCTATAACCTCCCTCCAGATAGTTGTAGGCGGTGATAAGGTCTCCCCTCAGCCTCCTCTTCTCAAAGCTAAACATCCCCAGCTCCCTCAGCCACTCCTCGGAAGGTTTGCTCTCCAGCCCCCTCCCCAGCCTGGTTGCCCTTCTCCAGACGTGCTCCAGGACCTCAATGTCCTCCTTATGGTGAGGAGCCCAGAACTGGACACAGTACTCGAGGTGTGGCCTCACCAATGCCGAGTACAGGGGCACAATCACCTCCCTAGACCTACTGGCCACGCTGTTTTTGATAAAAGCCAAGATGCTATTGGCTTTCCTGGCCGCCTGGGCACACTGCTGGCTCATATTCAGTCGGTAATCAACCAACAGCCCCAGGTCCTTCTCTGCCTGACAGTTCTCCAGCCAGTCCCCCCCAAGCCTGTAGTGCTGCATGGGGTTGTTATGTCCCATGTGCAGCACTCTGCACTTGGTGTTATTAAACTTCGTCCCATTGGTCTCAGCCCATCGGTCCAGCCTGTTCAGGTCTCTTTGAAGAGCCTCCCTACTCTCAGGCAGATCAACACTTCCTCCCAACTTAGTGTCATCTGCAAACTTACTGAGGGAGCATTCAATCCCTTCATCCAGGTCACTGATAAAGATGTTGAACAAAACTGGACCCTGGACCGAGCCCTGGGGAACACCACTCATGACTGGCCTCCAGCTAGACTTTGTTCCATCACCACCACCCACTGGCCATCCAGCCAGTTTTTAACCCAGCAGAGGGTGAGCCTGTCCAAGCCAGCAGCAGCCAGTTTCTCAATCAGAATGCTGTGAGAAATGGTGCCAAAGACTTTACTGAAGCCCAAGTACACTACATCCACAGCCTTCCCCTCATCCATTAAGCAGGTCACCTTGTCATAGAAGGTGATCAGGTTACTTTGACAGGATCTACCTTCTGTAAGCCCCTGTTGGCTAGGCCTGATCCCCTGGCCATCATGCATGTGCTGCATGATAGCGCCCAAGATGACCCTTCTCCATGATCTAAGATTGTTTAAGCTCTTCAGGACATGTTAAGCTGCACTAGATCCATGCTGAAGTTAAAATACAAACAGAACACGGTGATGTCAACACAATTTTAAGGTACTGAAGACTGTATCCCATGCAACATGATGTCCCCAACACCTAACTGTCTCCTGCCTTTCATGGCTCTTACCATGATGACAAACCACAATGGTAGCAAAAATATACAATAGAGAATTGGGACAGAGTCCCAAAGGGCAGAAGGATCTCAGCAACAAAAGACACCTTTGACTGGAGAGTCATCTTTGGCATTTCTTAAATGTTTTGTAGTCAACATTGTACCGAGCCATTTTGTTTCAGTGCGCGAGAAGCATTCTCCAGGTGAAGTTACTTCCTTGTTTCTACTTCATTGCTCTTAAAACATTTATGTAGAGTTACAGAAGGAGGAAATAGGTATCACCTATTCTGTATGCCATTGTAAAGTTGTTTTGCCAGGAGCAAGCAGTTAGTCTTCAATATGACATAAGTTTTCAATGCAACAAGAAGTCATTTAGGAAAATAAGTTATTAAAATTGGATCCTTGTTCAAACTCCATGTAAAACATCGCTTGGCTCAGCAGCGCGTAATAAAAGCAAGAAAATTAATTTTCTCAGGGTAGATTGTTTTCTAATAAATCCACGGTTGGAGAAAATTTTGAGGTTTTTGTTTTGAAAATACTGCTTCTCTGTTTGGTATCTTCTTTTTTTAAATATGGTAATTTGCAATGCACAAAGATGATAAACCTGTGCTAAAAGCCTCTGGTATGAAAAGCTCTGTGACTGAGGATTTGCCTGTTCAATTACCACACTCTATTAACTTCAATTGTATTCCACAGTTTGAGAAGAATTATGGGGTTGTTCTTTTTTAAAAGTAAGCAATTGCCCTAACAGCAATTTGTTACTCCTTTCTTTGAAGAATGTCCTTTATTTTTAATTTATTTGGTTTGTAAACATCTGTTTTATATGCCCTTAAAAGCAACGGACATTCCTTTTCTTTTGCTCAGACAAATTAGTTAATATGACAATTAATTCCTACTCCCAAATAAGACCTGTTTCTTGAGCTAGATTTACATAAAAGTGTTGAGACTTTCACAATGTGTTTAATCAGATATAGACAGTGTCACAGCACACGCTTGACAGCAACAGCTTCAAAGAACTTCAAATTCCTCTACATCAAATAACATCTGAGGATGAGTGACACCCTCAGCCTACAAAGAAACAGTAAATATACGTTTCAGCTATTAAAATTTAAATGATTATATTTCAAAAAGGCATCTTCATAACCCCATAATCAAATGGCTTCTACCAACAGAAACGTTTCCATGTTTAGAAAAGCATTCTAAAAATCCTCAGAACTGGATATTTATGGAAATAAGATGACTCCTGGATTGTCAACTTGTTTTCATGTTAGCCATACTCTTTCTGAAGTTACAAATGCAAAGACATTTTTGTTGCAGTGATATAAGATTTTGCTACCGCTTGTGACAGATAAGCCTCTTTTTTCACTCCGACTCAAAGAACTGAAGAACAAAATCAAACATGTTGAAACTGATAGAGAAGAACTACACCAGTTTTGCCTAAGCGTGAATAGACTGAAAGAACTGAAGATGGTGTCAGAATAAGAGTGCAAAAACACAATGAACCCTGAAATGAAATCCGGACTCAAAACTTTTGAGTATCAGTACATGTCCAGAAAACTTCAGTTCTGACACCAAAATCTATAGATCTTTAAGTATAATGAAGATCAGAAAGTCATAGCTGCATTATTCTTAATCCAGCTTTTACAATTCATCGTAAAAAAGACTGAACATGAGCACAGTCTGTCACGCTGAGTCCCTGTCAAGCTCATACAGCCTGTGCTGAAATTTATCCTACAAATTTTTCTTAACTATTAGCATCACAAAATGTATTAAATCAAGGGGAGTGTGCCTATTCATGCTATTCTTACACCATGTGGCTCAGTAAATATAGTATGTAATGTTAGTTTTTATAACGTGCAATAGGACACAACAGATGCTGCAAAATTTGAAACATGCACAATGAATCTGTCTTCACTAAAATGGACACAACCTGCTAATTTCCAGTCTGGCAGAATATTACAGCATCAAAAATTATTTAAATTATTTTAAGGCGGCGGCAACAGATAAAGAATCGTAGGGTTCTTTTCAAATTCCTCAGTATATGTGAAAGCTTATTGAAAGCAACGCTATTCTGGATGACAGAGGTATTTAGGTGACCAGTACCATCTCCAACTGCTAACATAAAGTGAGAGTGAAACAGAACTTAAATAATCTGGAGGATTCCGGGAGTTAATAGGCTTTTTAGCTGCAGCACTATCCAACAGGATATTCAGACACTAAAATGGAAATTACATACATGTTTTCAACTTAAAATGTTTACACCATTATTGGACCGTCTTCTACTACATTGGTAACTTAGTTGATATCACCTGTAAGAGGTCACTCTCTTGTAATATTACAAATTATTTCTCATAATAATATGATAACATTTGTTTCTCTAAATAAGTATAATTGCCATTCAGACACACAAAATTACAAAACACCAAATCCTGGTGCAGTGTTTCAACTGCACATAATGTACTCCTACAGTCAGACTGACAGAACTAGAAGCAGTAATTATAGAGCAAATAAAAGCATAAAAGCAGGATGTGTTTCAGGTTTTGCCTTTTTTTTTTTACACTCACTTTCTTAACAAAATCAGGTATTTCCTTTTTGTCTGAAAGTTGGTTTAAAGAGGAGCAGCTCTCTATCTCCAAGACATATCCTTCACTTTGGACATCACCTTTGGGAGACCTAAAGAGAAAGACAGAAAAATTGAATCAGTTTCTGTTATTAATACTGGATGCCAAGACATCCCCTGTATAAATATTTCCCCTCGAGAGCTAGCTTTCAGACCAAACTTTGATTCCAGCACATTCACTCCATTGAGCTACATCATCTTACCCACTTGCTAGAGAAGGAAATCACACCAGTAACTGGGGATGATGGAATGCCTTGAGGACTTCCAAATTTCTTTACCTGTCCAAGAAACACTTTTCCAGTGTGGCCCCTATGGCCAACGTCAAGGAGATGTACAGGTGCATACGCAGAATATGCAGAAAGCAGGTTCCAACACAAGGGGCTGACAGATTCTCTAGGCCCCACAGGGCAGCTGGACATAGGCTGTGATTCACGGACCATCATTAAAGGAATCCCTTCGCTTATCTACCACAATTCTAAGTCAACATTTTAAAATCAGGGGCTAATCAAAGTAGTGTATCCTTCAGTCTTACCTTATGCTTCATTGTTGAGAAATATAAAGCTGTGTGTAAAATTCCTTGTCTTTCAGAAGACACCAACTCCTAAAATAATTCAAACCGTATGGCATCTGCCATCTACACTGCTGAACAGATCAGTGCTGTGGAAACATGTTACCGGTCAAAATATGCCAAGGGGAAGTTTGGGAGTTATCTTGAAGGATTGTGAGAACCAGCCCGTCAGCACGTGCTGCCAAGCAGTGCTCTGGGGAAGGCAGCCTTCATCTGCGCTGGACTCCCGCGAAAGGAAACTGATAAAGCTGATTAATAGAGGAAATCAAGAAAATCATTTGTTTTATCAGCTATTTAGGAGAACACGTGGACAAACATACAAAAATGAAAGCTAGGAGTAACAAAGCAGTTCTCTTAACATCCCATATGGAGAATCAAAAGATCTAGTTTGAAGTAACACAGTAAACCCAGCCAGTGGTCCCCTGATGCACAGGGAACCTGCGGGACAGGAGGAAAGGTGCAGAAGTTTGAGCCAAGCCTGCTGCAGCAGCAGCGAAACAATGAAACAAGGACCTTTTGAAGACTTCTTGTGCTTGCAACAGCAAGTCTGTGTAAAAGCCCTGTTCTGGGGACTAAGATTGTGTGACATGTAAAACACACTTCAGCTACAGATGGTCCCAGGGGCTTTCCCGAGCTGCTAACAGTTACAGGGAGCCATGAGATGCGTAGGCTGCTGACTCCAAACTGGCAGTGTGTTTCCTAGGCAATACTGCAGAAATTTTCTGAAGCATCACATGACATTATGTTTTGTACTTGATCCTCCCACCTTCATGCATGATATACTCTTAATTCTCTTCTCAAATCTCATTTATACATGGGACAGGCAGAACAAGACTATGGTTTGGAAACACTGAAGCCCTTCCCCTACTTGTTTTATCGCTCCTTTTTAGGTTCTTCTCATCACTTGCAGTCCCATTCTGTTCTTGACTCCAGATAAAAATGTTAATAAACCAATGGCGTGCATGGAAACTCTCCAAACATCTTTACAGGACTGACAGAAATCATTATTGGAGGACTAAAATTGTTCTACCACTACTTCTCTGTAACAGGCATACAGAAATTCATTTCAGCAGAAAGAGAAAATTTGTCAAGGAAAGAAAAAGAAAGTTTTGTGAAGGGCAACACATGAACTGCAGAGAACTGGTTTTGCTCTTCTAAAGTCATAAACTAATCTATTCTGTGCAGATTTTCTGCCACAGATAAACTCAATGAATTCAAGAACATAAAAATAAACTTAAGAAAGTCTCCCTGCTAGAATACATACTGTTATACCTCTATCTTTTTCTAAAATCTGAATATGAAATGTAGTACTGATATTATCTAGCAATTTTCAAGAGCAAGGTGAGTATGAGCTAGGTCTCTCAAAAATACCACTTGACATTGCAATGCTAAGTCCATACAACACCAAACACAGCAATCACAAATCTCTAGGGCTTTAGTGGTTATGTAGTAACAAACCAGAAGTGGGTTACTATGAACGGGCAGCAAGCAACTAAGGCCTTTTTAGACAACCAATCCCATTTTTGGGGGTACAACACCAAGCCTCTAGAAACACGGGGACCAAACACTTCCATCACTGAGGCATCTCACTGCACTCACCACAGCCCCCTTCCAGCCTGGCTGAGGAAGCCATTCCCCTGGCCTGGAGGGTGTGAAATAATACAGCTCAAATCCAAAGTTAAGATATCAAATCCCCAAAATTAGGTATGTGCCACACTACCCAGGCTTCTTTACATGCGTAGGACACCAAGCATATGACCAGATATAAGGAAGAAATTTTTTACGATGAAGGTGAAGAAACACTGGAACAGGTTGCTCAGGGAGGTGGTAGATGCCCCATCCCTGACCTTGACCACTCAAGGTCAAGCTAGATGGGGCTCTGAGCAACCCGATCTAGTTGAAGATGTCCCTGCCCATTGCAAGAGGGGGGTGGATTAGATGACCTTTAAAGATCCCTTCCAACCCAAACTATTCTGTGGTTCTATGGTTTAACAGACTCAGAACAGGACAAACCCAGAGGTAACCTTGTGCCCACTCTTTCACCAATCCCTGCTGAGGTCTCCACACAAATCTAGCACCTCTGTAAAGACTTCATGTGACAAACATAAAGCCTTGCTAACACAAATATATTGAGAAACGGTGTGTTTTCATGTTTGAAGTCACTGTCTGTAAAACCAAAGTCTTTTCAACCTCGTATATTGGTGAGGTTTATGGGCATGTATAAAGAGAGAAGTCTGCCCTTGAACCTCTTCCTCCTAATTCCTCTCCTCCCCCTCAACAACTCCCTGGACTCTGATCTTCTGCAAGTTTTGGAGTACTTGAAAAGAGTACGAGTTATTTGACATACACGTTACGTCCATAAAAATATAGTGATTCTTACTGCAGCTGCTTAAAATAACCTGTTTGTTTTTCCTCCTTTAACAAGCACTTACTTTGAAATACACTTGCTGCTTGTAAACAGGAGACAGTGAATTCTTCCTCTAAGAGTCTTGGAGCTACCTCTGCACTAAGGCTCATGAAAGAAATTTCATCAAATACCATTGCACTCTGTTAGGAACATTGTTTTACAGAACACACATAACAGATCTTACTAAAGGCCATAAAATCTTTAGTTAATATCTTCCAACAGAAGTACTCTGTATTACCAAAAAGCGTTCTTCCATGCTTTCAAGTAAAGTATGTCCACATATGTTAAAGGCAAGTCTTTAGCTATACTGGTAGCTTTCAGCTTTTTAGGCAACTTTTAAGAGCCTATTATTTCAAAACCATACACATTATACAAAAGCCAGAGCTTTCTACATTAAACTAATAAATAGCTGCAGATTTCACAAAATAATTTTCTGAGAAAATTCATGTGGGCAAGAAATTCTTTCCAGCCTCTCTACAATAAACTGCATTTCATAAATATCATTAAAGTCTCCTATTAACTCTTTGAATGGATCACTGGAAGTTCAATCTCAACATAAGGAAAAACTTCTTTACTCAGAGGGTGACACAGCACTGGAATGGGCTGCCCAGAAAGATGCAGAGTCTGCTTCTCTGGAGACATTCAAAACCTGCTTTGACTCAACCCTGTGCAACCTGCCCTAGGTGATCCTGCTTTATCAGGGGGGTTGGATGACATGATCTCCAGAGGTCCCTTCCAACCCTGACCGTTCTGTGAATCTGTGGATATTGTTACTGTATACAGGTACAGAAAAATTCTATACTAAACAGAAATTATTGTGTTTTTAGTTTTATTCATTTAGTGGAACACTAAACATTTAGGACCACTTTCATTAGAGGCTATGAATTAAGACCCACAAAATACACACATCCATCAAGATCACAGATGTCAGAGGAAAAATCAAAAGCAGAGCTCAGGTACCCTTACTTCAGCCTTGTCCCTGCACTTGCATTCCCCTGTTATCTTCTGAAGAAAGACTGATGTCAGTTATTTCAAAAATAACCCAATAATACATGCTCTTGAGTCTCTTATCAGGTTTATAGCACAGGAAGGCACTGGGAATCTAATATATAAAATATCTTAAAATTAAAGTAAAACTATTTTTAAATGAATGGTTTTATGTAAAGATAATTTCTACTTTCCCATTATAAAGTATTTCTCAGCAGAAAGCAAAAGAGAAATATAGAGATCGGTTTAGTCCAAAAAAAAAATGTGCAAGGCCAGACAGTTTAAAAGATCTCCCTTTTCTTCTGGATGGACAATTTCTTCCTCTTCTCTTTCTAGGTTGGAAAACTAAATCTTCCTCCCTTCTTTCCCTGCATTATAAATGGCCCAGCCCTGAAAGAAGCAAACTAGATACAGTAAGACTGTACCCTTCTCAGAAGCCAAGATAAATGGGAGAAGCTGGTACACCCCCACTCATGACTACACCCTGTACTCACTATAAGACATTTTGTGGTTACTTGTGAGGGAACAGAAGCACCAGTGTGAACAACTCCATCCCTTCACCTGTAGTGGGGCAGGACAGTCTCCTGCCCATCACCCCAGGAGAGGATAACCACTGGTTAAACACAGAGACTGACCAAAAATTTCAATGTATCTTAAACACCCCGGGCTTTCATTTGGTTTTGGTCCTTTGTTATATATCTCATTGTTTATCAATTTTCCCAAAGGAGGATTTTTCTGTCACTGCAGGTACCCAGTGACCACCATCAACAAACTTAACCAGGGAGTGGCAAAGAGCTGAGAAGGAATTGCAGTCTAAGTGGTGCTTTGCCAAGGGCCAGTGTTTGCAACCTGCCAGGGGTAGAGGGTATCCTCAAGCAATGCTGGTATGTTAAAGGCTAAAGACCATGGTCTTAAGAAGAGTGGCATCTTGTATCCTAAACAGCACCTCCGGTGCCACTAAATAAGAAAATACATAGAATAAATAAGATTTCCACTTATAATCAGAAGTTCACTGGCCAAAAATATTTTATGATGGTTGTTTCAGTAGGCTGTCATTTCCTGTACAGCTGTTTGCAGTTAAGCACCATTTCATGGTAGATAAACCATTACCAGCTGCAGAGCACCAGTAACTTACACAGTAACTATTAAAGCTGACAACTCGGTGTCTGTTACAAACTGGATTTCCAATCCTTTCCAGATACAAGAATAAAATGAGGGGCCTAACATTTGGTCCCAATCTTCCTGAAGTTCTCCAGGCCCATGAATTTGGAAAGCTGAAAGTACACTTGTAAGCGGTGCAGACACACCAGAATGACTATTTGATTAAGATGATGCTGGGAATACAAGTGTAGCACTGAGATTTTTCCACTACATAGGAATATCCCTCCAATTCAAAATGTAACTCTATTTTCATGACAAACTGACCTACATTACAAAAAACCATAAAACCCCATCAGAGTGATTAACATGAGCAGTTGGCATCTGTACCACTCCAGGTAAAAAAAAAATCTAGCAAAACTAGAATATCAGAGAAGCAAGAAGGCAGCAAGTAAAATCTCACAGGTTTTAGGATGACCCACCCAACAAACACACAATTTTTTACAAAAATAAAAGCAGGAATTTTGTATCATTACGACCCCAACTCTAATCCACGTGACACAGTTTTATCTTTATTACCTAAACATTTTCTGTAGAAGGGATTTTCTTATATAGGAAACCTTATCACTGGAACATATATTATTTGTTAGTAAAATGTATAAACTCTTTTTAATGACAGCATATAGAGTTTCTTGAGAAAATTCAGGCACGTATGGATACACAGCCATCTTTAATGTCGAGTGTTTATAAGACAGATGAAAGAACGTTTATTTTGGGTCAATGTCAAAAGTTGTTGTGAGGAAACATGTATTTCTTTGAACTTGAATCAAATACCGACCTTTAAAAACCTCAAACCATTGTCCCTTGAGTTAAAGGAAGGTATCTGTTGACTCTTGGGCATGGAATAAATATTATTTTTTCAGCAAGCTGAAGTCAGCCTGCTGAGAGCAACAACACACACAGCATTTGCACACAAAACGTGTTTGATCCTAATGCTCATGAAGGCAAGGTCAGGCAGTTGCCATCTTCAAGCTGAAATCCTTCATGAAAACTGAAGAGATGCACATACATGCACATATAACAGGCATTTACATTTAAATTAAAATTATATTGTACTAATGGAAAATATCCGCTCTCAAGAACTGAAGTGAGCACAGAAGCACTGCAGGAGATCATTGGTATTTTTTGTCAGACTGTATCATTGCAAAACTCCTTCAACTGAAGGCCCTGTATTTCTGCAAAGATCTTAGGTAGCTCATTTTAGGGCCCACGGAGAGGAGGGTTGAGAACAATCATGTGGATGCAGCAAGGGTAAATCATACTTGACCAACATGATTGCTTCTGATGTTGAAATGAGTGGGTTTGTGAGCAAGTTGAAGGACAGCAGTGGCTGTCACTGATAGGCAATTTTAGCAAGAGGTTTGGCACTGGCTCTCACACCATTCTTGTATGCAAGTTTCGGTGCTACAGTCTGGAAAACCAGATGAGTAAAAACAGTTCCCTGGTTAACTGTGAAGCCTTGTCTGCAGGCCAGTGACAAGTGGAGGCCGCACCCAGTGGTCTGCAACCTGAGACCTGTCATCTTTAACATCTTCATTGATGACACAGAGGAGGGGACAAGGTGTGGTTTTGTCAAGTTTTGCCCCAGGAAAGCTCAAGACCACTGTGCACGTTTTATACAGGGATGTGCCACTGAAGATCAAACGTGGCATGAAAAATTTTCACATGGAAAATGTAGAAATATCCACAGAAACTCAGACAGGCTTTTCAGGCAGAGGCACTCAGTCATGGCTCAGGGCTCTCTCCACTGAATTCTACACAAAGTCAGAGCAAGAACTCTCTGTTTCAAGTGCCTATCAAAGCGAACTAAAGAGAAGAAAAGCTTTTTGGGACTAGAAGGTGTCTCAAGCAGCTAAGAATCAGAAATTTGAATGGTCTTTAGTTCTGTCTGATGAAATGCTTTTAGAAACATTTTCCTTTGCCTTTGGAAGGCAAATGTGCAAATCCAGAAGACCAAACCAAGATTTCACAAAGCACAATGCTTCCACAGGCTGCTGCTTCTTCCCAACATAATTATGTCTCTTCATACTTCATCAGTTCCTTGGTATAACACAGTTTATCTTTCTGTCATGAGAAGGGCTGTTCACCACTATTAAAAAGGTAGTTTAGCATGACTGAAAAAAACAGTGAAAGAGTTGGTATTTCAGGTGTGAAAAATCAGTATTTCCCCTTCAGTCAATGTAACTAAGCAAGTATGACAACTGGAAATGCAAACATAGCATCAAAGAAACAACACAATGACAACTGTCTTGTTTAAAGTCATTTCAAGTCGAATGTTTAAGCCATTTCAATCTTTTGCCTTTACATCATGCTACTTATATTTTCTATAAATCCAGACTTTCTATAAATCAATTTTCTACATCCAGACCTTAATTGACACAGAGGATGCAAAGCCTTAGCTATATCTATATACTGGGTTCAAGTGACAAGGTTTTGGTAGTGAGGGGCTGCAGGGGTGGCTTCTGAGAGAAGCTACCAGAAGCTTCTCCCATGCCAAACAAAGCATGTCCATAGCCCCCATGTCCAACCTGAGTGACAGGGGACAGGGGTAGCTCCTCTGGGATAACATACTTTAGTAGGAAAAAAAGAACTACCAAGAGCAATTATAGCCAGAGAGAGGAGTGAGAATATGTGAAACAAACAGCATCAAGGTCAATGAAGAAGGAGGGAGAGTTACACCAGGCACTGGGGCAGACACTCCACTGCAGCCCCTAAAGATCTTGGTGAAATATGCTGCCCCCCTGCAGCCCATGGAGGGTGATGGTGGAACAGACATCCACCTGCAGCCCATGAAGGACCCCACACCAGAGCAGGTGGATGCACCCAAAGGAGGCTGTGACCCCATCAGAATACCACAATGGAGCAGGCTCCTAGCAGGACCTGTCAAGAGAGGAGCCCATACCAGAGCAGATATGCTGGCAGGAGTTGTGATCCTGTGGGGGACCCACACTGGGGCAGCCTGGTCCTAAAGGACTGAACCCTATGGAAGGGACCCACTGGAGCAGTTTGTTAAGAACCACCCATGGGAAGGACTCATGTTGGACAAGTTCATGGAGGATTATCTCCTGTAACAGGGACCCCACGCTAGAGCAGGGGAAGAGTGTGAGGAGTCCTCCTCCTGAGGAGGAGGAGATAGAGAAATTGGGAATAAAGATGAGCCCAAGAAGAAGGAGGGGTGGGGTTTTTTTTTCCTTTTCATTATCCTATTCTGATTTAATTGGTAAAAAGTTAAACTAATTTTCCCCAGTAGAGTCTGTTTTGCCTGTGCTGGTAATTGCTGAAAGATCTCTCCCTGTCCTTATGTTGACCCATGAACCTTTCATTATATTTTCTATGCTTTGTCCAGCTGAGGAGGGGAGTGATAGAATAGGTGGGCACCTGGCCTCCTGCCTGGGTCAACTCACCACAGTCTCTGATCAGAAGATGACATTAATTAAAATCAGTCACTTGGAATTAATGCTGCATACCAGGGGAAAAACAAAAAAGAAAATAAAAAAGAAAACAGACACCTGCAAAAATCCTGGTTTACTATTACATTTTTGAGCTCAGTCTGTTAAATTCCTTTGCAGATAAACAGAATTATTGTGTCCCAGTGATGAAAGTTTGTATTTTATCAGGATTCACGGGTATAGGAAAGTGACAGAAATAGCATCATCTCATCAAGTGAATTACTAGAACACCTGACACCATTATTTTACAGAAAGGGAAAACAGCTGCAAAATTGTTAAACATAGAAGTCCACTCCAAAATTTTTCTCTTGAATTATACTACTTAGTCTATCTCTACACCACAAGGTTTTCCCTGCTTTACTGATTGGAGGCAAACCCTGTAGAAGGGTACATCCTAAAATAGATGGAACAACGAAGAGAAAGACCTCTCTGGAATTCAATTTATATCCTCTGCTCCACTCTACTGTGGTGAAATGAAGCACCTGCAAACGCATCAAAACTACTGTAGGCAGAGAGTTTTTATAAGCCTGGGCCATGTATCGTTACTAGTAGAAGAGAATGGAGCTTGTTTTCTGGTGTGCAGTATTTAGAAAGGGAAATTAACACCCCTTCATTGACATTGAAATTTGAAACTTTAAGATGCCAGACAGGGGTGTCACACTGCTGGGAGCTGGGAATAAATTAAAGCAGCTTTGTCCTATGGTTTTGTTATGATTTTGTTTAGGGGCTGACTCTGAAGGCAACAGGTTATCTGCAACAACCACAAGCTGTCGGAAACAGTAACATGCATAAGACACCTAAACAGAGATGGTTACATTAAAAACTAGTGAGTACAGAAATACAAGGGCAAAGAAAGAAAGGCTGTTACACACACAAAGAACTAGCCATCTCTGTTCCTTGGCAGAACGCAAGCAAGCGACATGCAGGCTACTCTTTTTATCTTGGTTAGCCAGAGCCACCCTTCCCCTGCCTCTTCCACCAGGAGAGATACCCTGTCACATGTTCACGCTTTCCAGGGTACCAACCACCGTACATCCCTTCTCCAGAGATTCTTCTCTTCCAAGTGTAAATCAGTGTGAATCAACTTTCCTCAAGTGTGAATCAATGCGAACCAGCAGGCCAGGCTACACTTCACACCTGGAGCCTTCCCCACATTCAGCAAAAAACCCTGTAAAAACCTGGCCTTCAAGATTTTTCTTTGCATATTTTTTACGAGATGCCTTCTCCGAGAAACACAAGTATCTTAGAGCTCAGCACAGGCAGTAAAAGAGTCAACTGCTTTTTAATTAAGTAGTCCACTGAAAATCAGAGAAAGAGAGAGACACACAGTATTCACGGGAACATTAAAATTATTATTCCTTTATCTGACTCTATCCACCTTCCAAACCATTTTCAATCAACTGGCTAGTGTGCACAACGTGATTAGGTGCTACAGAAACACTTAAATTTATTATTTAGTTAGAGCAATGAGCATCCATCAGCTACTTGGTAGACTATCTTGAAGCCCTATGATTTTCTTTAACTGAATACGACACTTTTTGCAGTGCAATCAATTGTATTGATTTTAAAAAAATAAAACTTGTCCTTACTTTCACATTCTCCCTAACATTTCCAAGGGGCAAACCTTGCTTCTCAACATTTACAGTTTCCATATATGTGAAGAATGTGTTTCCTCAAATGTCCTAGAGCAGGAATGACCGCTACTTCCTTACCAGAAGTGATTAGATAACTAAAATAACAAAGCCATGGAGATACCAGCACAGTTTAAACACAAAACTATCATAGTCACTTTTTTAAAAAGTCACCTTAAACGTACAATGACACTGCAAATTCACACTGTAGGACTCAATGATCTATATGGTTCCTTTCCAACTCAGTATATTGTATTATTCTATGATTTTAGAACTCCAGAACAATGGCAAAATAGGAGAAATAACACTAATAGGTACTTTTCTGTGAGTTTCAATGCACATGTCTAAGCACTATCCTTACCATTTTGTTCTTGAACAAATTAAGGCACTGCCAATCTCAAGAACAGCAAGAGTGTGTAGTTCCTGACACACATCACTAGCTGCAGCTAGTCTAGCCTCCTCCTACCTTTGGAGATCCAACACTGTAAAACAAAGCCCTCAAAACTGGGTCAACAGCATTCATTTTAAAACACAAGACTGGCACAGAAATATGCAACACTGATTAAAGACGGGCTCAAGTGTTCAGCTTTGTCCCTGCATACACAGCATTGCCGTTACTGCATCCAAAAGGCACTAAAACAACAATTTCATTTCTGTTCCAGTCAGGTAACAAAAATAGCAAGGTGAAAATCTGAACTCGGTATCTGCCAGACAACTGACAAGAGAAAGTGTGTAGTGTTGGAGCCATCTGTGGTGAAACACCTGCAGAAAGAAAGGAGCTATAGCCTCAGGTATTTTATAGAACACACCTGGGATGCCCAGACCAAGGTACAGAGCTTTTCACAACTCCTTGGTTCCCTGTGAATGACTGGCACCACCCTTAGAGAAAACAGCAGGGGGTTACTTTGTACTTTGGAGCATAAATGATGTTACTAACGATCCTACATCTGTAGTTGGACTACTTATACTCCTAAAATCTTATGACAGATCAACAAATGTTGATCACCTGATCAAGAAATATCTTAAGGAGATCTTAACTTCTACCCAAGAGTTCAACTGTTTTATGTAGAGACCTGATAGTCATGAGTGAAAAAAGTATCATTTATTCTTTAGCAGCAGTGTTAATGAGAAAGGTTAATTTAAAAAGTTAACAGCATGTCTTTCTTTCCCTGCTGTCACATATTTTTTTCTCACCAGCTGTTAGAGGAAGGGGATTAAACTCACAGCTCAAACGTAGCTGGTCTCTACAGAGGCCACAATCATCTGAAATCTGTGCAACACCCATCTGTTCATTGCATTTGGCAATGCAAACATTCGTTGCACCCACACACCTATGGAAGCAGCTTCTCCCTTACTCTCAGCCAACCTCAGGAACATTTAAACTACATGAAACACCAAACTGAAGTCATTTCCCTTTCTGGCATTTGTCTGGTTTTTCCCCACTGCACAAAGTCTCTTCCACTTCCCTAGGCAGTCAGAAATGACAGATAAGGAAATGCAAAGAAATGGAGTGTGAATGTAAAAGCAAGCATAATTGGTTCAAGACCCTCCACCGTCTTCAATTTTGTACAGTCATTTACAGCTGTCTAAAGCGTGTGAAACACTGGCACCCAAGTGAGTGAGCAGGCAATTAAGATTTTGTACTCTTTTACAATCATTCTGCACAGATGTAAACTACTGGATACAGTACGAGTCAGCAAGGACACACTGAGCGCTCTGGCTTGAAGACCATATCGTTCTGCCAAGATGGATACTGCCTTTCCCTGATGTGTCTTCACAGTTCAGAACCAGAAGATGCTGAACCCCTGGACCCTAACCCAGCAGAAGAGCTTAAGCACGCACTTAAGAAGTGTGTAAATACTTAGATTATTTGCAAGCAGGGTATTTGGTAGGCAAGGACAGCAATGCTCCAAAACCAGGCAAGCTTAGCCCAGTATTACTCAAGAGGTCCACTGTTTAACCAAGCATTTTATGTTTTGACCATAAACTGGAAACCCTTTAAACAACAACATCAGGCAAGCCAGCATGACATTCTGTATTAGTAAAACTAAAAGCAAGTCAAGGTAAACGAAGAGATATTTTAGAAGCTAAAATGGTCTACATATAATAAGGCCTACATATATCTGCCCTGTCCGTAATTGCCACTGACTGACTACCAGCAAAATGAATGGTGGTTTTACTTTAGTTATAAAGAGGTGTCTAAAACAGTTACATCCTTTCCTTAAGGCATCCACACAAAGAGAGGGACTAGGATTAGTAAATGGAGGTTTGATTGTCCCCCAGCCTTCACTATAGGTCACTGTAAGAAGCAGGAACGCATTCATGTGGGAAGACTGCACAGAATGGCTGCCACAACACAGGCAGCTGCAGTTTTAGGTGGTTGGATAATGTTCAGTTATGTTTCAAATCATTAGCTAAAAACCATAAATATCAGTTTCATTTTCTTCTGGGCATGAAAAGCAGCAAATCTGATTTATTTTTTTATCTCAGATTAGAAGAACAGCATTCCTGTTTGTTTGTTCATCTTCAGGCTCTGATTATGTAAAATATTCTTAATATGTTTTAAGAGCCTGAACAAAGCAGGAAGTCATCTTTTTACTTAAGGAGTTTGCACAGACTAAAAAGTTAAAACAACTTGTTTTATTTAGAGGAAAGTAGGGCCTCAAGTCTACACACAAATTTAAGCAGCATGCATTGATACTGCAGTTCTCAAATTAAATGCATTAACTCTCACCAACTGAACACAAAATATGCCTTTCTTAAGTAAACAGTTTTTAATTTAACCTAATAAATTCTTATCTCTTACAACGGCCATCCTCACAAATTGTCAGGCACAGGGCTTGTTTCTTTGCCTCTCATGACAACGCATCCCAAAATACAGAGCATATTTCAACTTGTTATTCTCTGAGTTGTCTGCCAAACTGCAGATGAATTGTAAACACGAAGAACATGTTAAGCCTATTCAAGCCCACAAAAAAAAAAGAAATTAAAAAAAAAAAAATCAAGTCTTGCACAGTAAACTCTGCTATAATTTCCTGATGTAGGTCAAAACTCAGCAGGAAATCACATTGTCTATTTTTATCCCAGTTCACTGGAAGTGCTTTACCTTTCTGTTTTCTTGATAAGCACAGCCCTGAAGATTTGTTCCTGGGGAGTTTTCTCTTTTTCATCAGTTGGTTGCACGAAAGGGTGGACAGCAGCCAAGACGAAGCCCTGCTGGTACAATTCTTGCAGCTGAGCTGGAAGATCACGCAAAGAGGAGAGCTTGATTGCAGATGATCCTGGCAGCTCAGCTGGAAACAAAAAGAAATTGGTCAATAATCGTACACTGGACAATCATGTTTTTTAAAATCCAGGCTCTTCAGAGTCAAGCAAGCTTCACACTGATTTACAATATTAACACAAAAATTGACCTTTCCTGAGGCCCATCTTGTATTTCACATTTTAAGCAGGCTGTCTTGGCAAAGGACCTGTATCACAGAAGAGACTGGTGCAATTAAACAAGAAGTCAGACACATTAAAATGCCAAATTCACTACATCGTCTGGGAGATATTTAATGAAAACAAGGCAGTTGGTCAAAAGATATTTTTAGTTTTAGTAGGTCATCAAAGTAACCCAAGTTGAGGGGAGCAAGCCATGAGTCAAAGATAAAACAAGAGAAAGGAGATCAATAAAGGCAGAATATGTCAAATTCAAAAGCAACAAACAGAAGCATTCGCCTGCACAGAAGCTGTATTATCAGACTAACAGGTGACTGATGCAAAAAGCTGTTGAGAGCAAATATCTACCAATATGTCTAAGGAGTGCACTTGTTACTTTTTTGGGTGCATTGGTAACAAGAACACTAAGAGTGGTGCATACCTGTTGTGATGAGACACTAAACCTTTTACCTCAGGGTCCAAATGAATCTATACATACTAGAGATGAGGATGAGACCTAGTGAGTAAAAATAATCCTTCACCAATCTGATTACTGTGGGGTTTTATACCTTCCTGTGAAGCATCTGATGCTGACTCCTGTCAGACACTTGCTGTACATGCAGATATTGCAGTCGGCACAGCAACTGCCCTTATTTCCTACGAGTCTTGTGGGTTTCAGAAGAAAATCCCATAAATCACCTAAAACAACCTTCTATTCTCTTTCTCTCTACGTCAGTAATTCTTCCAGTGTTTTTCATATCTTATGTGAAAAGACATCTTTCTTTCCTGACCTTTGCCTCTTCATTTCCATCTCTCCTGGGATATATTTATTATTCCATCCCTAACCATGCTAGAGCATATAGGGTGGTGAGATGCTGGCTGGTTTCCCCTCCCACTGAAACCAATAGAGAAGCCACGCCACAAGAAACACGATGGTTCCCAGCACCTTGCAGGTCTTCATTTAAAAAAATACAAAAAACCAAACCCAAAAAACCAACAACAAAAGCACTGGAGAACAGTTTGTATGAGAGACACCAACTATGCAAAATAAGGTTTCATTGTACTGCTTTTTTCATCAAACTGTGTGGCTACCCTTTATGAATAATGAAAGAGGTTATCAAAAAACTAATAAATATTCAAAACCAATAATAAAGAGGAATAATTTAAATAATAATAGAATAGCTAGGCTTGGTATGCTTTTTCTTCATATAAGACCACGCTCCAGAAGAGGATAATGGAACTTTTTGACCAAGAACTGTAAGATGCAGAATTCATATTATTTTCACAAATAAAAATCAGAAATCCAAGCAACGTGTACACTGACAGACAATGGTGGTCTACCTTCCTCAACAGCATATAAATCACTTCAGAATCATAAAAAGAGATGCCCTAAGGAATAATGCATAATAAATAATAAAACCAGTAGTTATTTGCTGGACCCTACTGGGGACCAAATTGAGGAAAGAGACGCAGATGTTAGAACTAGTTTTTCCCTCTTGTGACTGAGACTACAATGGTTTTAGGCTACACAGCAAATAGTTTAATTAAGATCATTTGAAAGCTGGAATACCTTTTTAAATTAGGGTTTTACTTGAATACAGTGGAATGACTAAACACTATTCAGTGACGTTAATTCTAGTAATGGTGCTCCAATTTTTAACAATCATCTATGAAAACTAATGCTTGCCTTTCATGTGAATCTGGCATCTGGATTCTTCTGAGGGTGCCTTGGTAAAGCTACTGGAAGGTTAGTCATTAATGTGGGAGAGCAACAGCTTCCTCCTTAAAGCTAAACATGAGGGGAAAGCATGAAAACACATGTAGCTGGAGTCTTGGGATGTACACTTAATGATTAAAAAAGAAAGATAATCGAAAATTGAGCTGGGAGGGACCATTCAGCTACTTCATCCCATTACCTAGAGGCAGGATCAGTTCTAGTTTCGCTATTTCTCACAATTTTTCTGATTTATATTTAAAAAACCTTTAATAACGAATATTCCACAAGCCCCTGAAGTCATCTTTCTGTACTACTCTATTCATACTACTCAAAACCTTTTCCTAACACCTGGCCTAAATTTCCCCCTCTGAAATTCAAGATTGCTATTTCTTCACTAGAATATCTCTTCTGCATCAGCATTTTACACAGCTCTTAATACACCTCATGCCTTAATCTTACCCTCTGTAGTCTACATAAACTCACTCCTTTCAGTGTTTCACATTTCCTTTTGTTTTCTAGATTTCTAAATAATTTTTGCTGCTTCTCTTCAATTGGTCCACATCCTTCTTTAAGTACAGTACCTGAGCCTCACCACAGCCATCCAGCAAAAGGCTTATCACTGCTTTATAGAATGGAAAATCTCCTTCATGTTTATTATACATCCCACATCAGTTTACATCATTTGGAGGAAGAAAGTTAAACTCTTTCCCTCCCAACTACCAGTGCCCAAATGTCCCTGCTCTTACTGAATTTGAGGTTTGCAAGGGCCATTCTAGATTCTGCACTGTGAACAGCACTTCTCAGATCCTCAGACCTCAATAAACATACTCAGCAGTCTAGTGCTAGAATAGCTCATGAAAATGGTGAATTTTAACAGACTCTGGACAGAAACACTGCAAGCCATACAGTCAATAGACCTTTTTGGGTTGAAGCTAATTTCTCCTTGAACTAGAGATCCTTCAAGAAGAAAAGACAGCTCCTGTTACACAACTGACACTCACAAGGTCTACACAAGCTTCCTGGGTCTACAGACCCGTGCTGCGCACTCATGTTACTCTCACACAGACTTGTCCATGAGATGCAAATCCCTCCCCAGAAACCCCTGCCACTCATCATCCTATGGATATTTTACAAGTAAGGTATTGGTTTCAGTATCTTTCTGGGCATTATGGTAGGCAAACAATCACAGAGTTCTCTTTAAAAGGAGGTTGAAAGAGAACATCACACCTTCCTGGATATATTGGTCATTCAACAGTCTTCACACTTAAACGACAAGCTTTCAATTACTTTCTTATTTTTAAGGTAGGCACCTGTAGGTTCAACCTACTTGAAAATGCCCTGATTTGTGAAACCAGTTGTTGAACCAGTGTTTCCTGATGGTACCTTAGAAAAGCATTAACATTTCAGAAAACCTTACACAGCACAGTAAAATCAATTACCACTGTTGTTTTAGTTGAAGAGAACTCTATCCATGCCATTTTCAAAAGAAAAAGGAAAACCAAAATTGTTGCTTACCTTACACAGGGACTTGTGTATGGTGAAAGAGCAAATGAAAAACGAAATAAAGTCTTGCACAATCCAGTGCTTATTGTAAGTCTCTATAAAAGATAAAGCTGAATTCATCTAGCAGCCTCCATGTTGCTCTTGAAATGCAGTTAGTTCTAAGTTTTACATTCTGCTCCATGTTTCCTTATTTATTGTTGCACTTCACAACCTCACCTCAAGAGATTCCTTTGTTTATTCTGTCTACAT
This sequence comes from Porphyrio hochstetteri, assembly GCA_020800305.1. Taxonomy (NCBI): domain Eukaryota; kingdom Metazoa; phylum Chordata; class Aves; order Gruiformes; family Rallidae; genus Porphyrio; species Porphyrio hochstetteri. The sequence continues at coordinate 131,295,049 of CM036906.1, read as the reverse complement.
CTAGATGACTGTGTAAGAAACTTGTAAATGACAGATCCTGTGTTTTTCAATTTTGCTTAGGCTGAAAGTGGAAATAGAAGTGCTGGCTGCTTTTGGAACTGATTTCCTGGCAAATTAGTTTGTTGCCTGACTGATAATTGAAGCTGAAAACACTTTCCAGCAATGCTCATACAGATACAGAATATTACAGCTTAGAGATCATTCAAAACAAAAAGAAAGTTTATATTACACAACTGATATCCATAAGGTGACTTTCCTGGGTTTAGGATTTGTGTATTCTTTGCTGCTAATGGAAAAACCTGACCCAACACTCACCCTGTCCCAGTTTTGCCACAGAAAAATCAATAAAAGGATTGAGTTGACACAAAAATCTACAGGTTGAGTCATATGCATTTGAAAGGAGTTGCCTCTGCAGCTCCAAAAAGCAATTTATGTGAAGCAGAGGAAGGTGGTGCAGTCTGCCACAGGGATCCTGAGGGACAGAGAGCAGGCTGAGAAACATGGTTGAGGAGACAGATACCAAGAACTGGTTCTTCCTGTGTTAAGGAGTTACAATCTCCCTCCCAGTGAATCATCCAGGGTTGCTACCACAGAGACCAAACAGCCACTGATCAGCTTCAAACTACAGCATCTCATATGACCTCTGACAGTAGTGCTATGGCCCATGCTCAAATGGTAGATGTATCCTGATCAAATATGAAGAGAAAAGTTACACCGTCTTTTTTCCTGTATTAAAACAAAACATTTGGCTACCTCTGAGATGCTATAACTCAACACTTAAATAAGAAAGGTTTATTATGCTTTACAAAATAAAGCATGGATTCATCTATTAGCCCATGCTTAAAGACAACAATCAACCCCAGTACATCTTTATATAATATATATACACTCAACAGAATTGGACACTTTTAACTCTATTTTATTTGATAAGAAGCAATTTTACCTTCCTGCTAGTTACATTTATGACAAAAGTAAACCAAACTCTATTGGTTTTTAATTTCTTTCTACTTGAATGATAGCTTTGCTTCAGGTGCGTGGGGGGGAAATGTGGAAGTTAAATGCCAAAATAGCATTTATTTAATTTCTCCTTACTGAAATGGTCAAATTTGGGGTCAAATTTAGGTCAGTGTCTCAGTGCTTATCCTTAATACTTTATTTAAAAAGACAAGCATACAGTTCCACTCTAAATTTCTATTACCCTGTGTCAGGTGTTTAGTTAGCTCGCTTACTCCAATAAAACAAATTAAATGTTGGGATTTCTTGGTCTTCATTTTTTAACATGTTTTTCTGATTAAGTTTTCCAGTCGCAGCTGTTACAGACTGATGGAGCCCCTACTGAACAGTTCACATTACACATGAAAACGTTCCACAAAAAATACTGGATTCCTTTTAAACGAGTTTCCATTTCCTTTTAAAGTTCTCGTGTTCATCTGCATTTTCAAAGTAAGCTTTTCATAATAAATTAAGGAACATAAGTAAGCCTTTTTCCTTTGCATTAGAACAATCAAAGATCACATTGGTATGTACATAGACCATACGTGCTGAATATACCAAGTACAGAAAAGAAGCACTTTGCACCAATATGTGCCCAAAATGTGGCATTTACCGGGGTCTGAAACAAAAATAAGGAAGAACACAAACTCACTGGTCCCAGACTATTAAGCAATGCAGCAACTCAGTTTCCCTGAAGACACAAGCACAATACTCCTGCTCGATCAGGGTTAACACACATCAGCAGGCTCAGACCCTTCAAGAAATACAGTTGTAACTGGTTTATTTTTCAAAGTGCACGATGAGGCTGTTCCCAAGCCCACAGTCATTCCTGTGAGCCATTCCTATTCAAGCCAGGGAGCTGCAGAGTCGCTTGTGATCCTCCTTGTACCATCTCCTTCCAGCACCACAAACCTCACAGAGCTACAGCTGCTCCAGGTGACTCACAGGAAGGATGATGTCCTTGCTTCTCCTCCTCAGGAGAGATCAGGGCTTATGGAGCCCTCCTCAGAAGAGGGAGGCAGCCAACAGAAGGGCCACAAGGGCAACCACAGCACAGATGGTCCCTCTCCCCACTGTGGGCTCAAAGGCAGGTAGTCAGGGAGACTACCTGGGATGTGCCTGTGAGCCAGAAAGAAGCAAACATTCAGGCACACTACACACTTAGTTACTCCCACTCGCTACTTCTACACAGCTCCTTACTAACGATGGATTTTTTTGCTAATGTCCTTCATCCTAAAACCCCTCCACATTCCACAGATTGTGTAGGAGCACCTCAGCTGTTAGTATCTACAGCCCTTAGCAGTTCTAGCAACAAGCATGTAGGAGGAAAACCCGGTACAAGCAAAATTATTGCCATATGGTAATACAGTCATTACCCCAACACCATCCACAGGCGTCCTGCGGGGCTCTACAACAGATCTGGCTATTTACCTCCTGCCTTTAGTGACCGCCTCGTGGAAAAGGGCATTAGCTCACTCTGTTGTGCCTCACGCATCCCACCCAATGTGGTCCTAATTGCATGTCTGCTGGCTGGAAACTAAATAGCAACAACGAATGGAGACAATCATGGGGAAAGAGAGTGTATTGCTGAGCACATGTGTGAGCAGACACATAAATCTGGCCTGAGACCACAAAATTTCCCATGCTTTCACACAGGGCACTTCCCCAGCATGCTTATGACTGTTTATAGCAGCCCCGATCATTTTCTAGGATACCAAAGCAAGCACACTTCCTCTATTTAGCATGAGGGTTGCTGTTTCTTAACTTAATATTAATTCCTTACCAGCAACCTTAATTTAATTTAAAGAAATCAAATCTACAGCAGACAAAGTTCTTGTTGAACAAGAAACATTTTCTTTGCATTATGGCCAGTAAAAAAAAAATTTAACTAGAAAGTTTGCCACCAGAAGATGCAGTTGCACTTATGTTAAAACATTTTGTAGGAACATCACCCAAATTAACAACTTTGCAGCATATGACAAAGTTAGAAAGTTTAAAATAGAAGTAATGTATTAATGTTTGAGGTGATCAGAGTGGTTCAGCAAGTGTGCTTTTCTAGTGCTTCTGTGAATTGCCACTCCAACTGAACTTTTTGCAATCACCTGCGTTACTGGGACTGTGATTTCTTGTTGGAAGCTACAATTGCAGTAACAGAAGGTGCAAACTCATGACAATTAGGATACAGGGGCAAACAAACCAGTGTTGCACCAAGCAGCTAGTTTCTTCAAGATGAACATTCGATTAAGGATTAACCAGTCAAGTCTCTTTCTGGTTTGCCTAAATGCTTGAGTTTATCTGTGCAGACTTGGGGGGCTGAATGGTAGTACAACTCCTTGCAGAGAAACAGGTAAACATCAAAAATTCACCTGGAGGAAGGTGCAGGGTAAAAATGTACTGTGAAGTGTTGGCTTTCACCTAATGATACATCACAGACTGGAAAAGATCTGCTTTCTGTAATATAACTAAGAAAGTTTAAAAGCACTTTTGACTGACTTATTTAGCAGTCGGTTTTGAACAGCTGAAGGAATCCAGATTGTCATCCTTTCCAACTATTAAGGCTTGGTAAGGCAAATTTGTTACTCTGCAGGGCAGAAAGCACGCTGTTACTTGAATATTAACAGGCACTTATTGACTGATCCTGGGAGAATAGGGTTATTTCCATTGGTGTCAATCTCAAAAAAAGATTACAGCATCTATTGCAAATTTTCATTCATTGTTATAAACCCTAAGGAACTCTGTTTTTCGCAGCACAGACTGTTTGCATGGCAAAACAACCCAGTCATGGTACTCTCATGTAACTATTCTCTCCTCATTCAACCTACATACAGTTTCTTATCACAGAATCACAGGGGTTGGAAGGGACCTCGAGAGACCATCCAGTCCAACCCCCCTGCCAAAGCAGGTTCCCTAGGACAGGTTGCACAGGTCTGTGTCCAGACAGGTCTTTAATATCTCCAGAGAAGGAGACTCCACAACCCCCCTGGGCAGCCTGTCCCAGGGCTCTGTCACCCTTACCATGAAAATGTTATTCCACATACTGATGCAGAACTTCCTCTGTTCCAACTTGAGGCCACTGCCCCTTGTCCTATCTCCACAGACAACTGAAAAGGGGCTGGCCAATTCCCCCTGCATCCCATACTTAAGATATTTATAAACATTAATAAGGTCCCCCCTTAGTCTTCTTTTCTCAAGGCTGAACAGTCCCAGCTCACTCAGCCTTTCCTCATAGGGGAGATGCTCCTAACAACAACAACAAAAAGCTATCAGAGAATCAGGAATTCCAAAATAATTGTTTCTGAACCAAAACCACCCAAACAAACACTACAGCACAACTAACCCAGCAGAAAATACATGCTGCACCTGACACTACTGCATAGTTTTAATTAACCTAAACACACTAATACTAGAATTTAATGAGTTAAAAACCTCAATTTTTTTGGCATAACAACTATACAAGCTGTATTATAGTCTCCTTTCTTTTCTAACAGAGCTTGAGCTTCCATGAGGTGCATATAGAGGGTTCAGGTACATTGCTGTTCAGGCCATTGGCTGAAGCAAGACACTGGATGTTAATACACCATGTTGCTTTTTTGGTTATGCTAAATGAAGTTCTCAGTGGTTTCTCTTTCAGTCTTCAAGGCAATACAGTAAATGTCCCCACTGAGGAAAGTTAGAATGAATATGCAAGAGAAATCAGGACTTTAAGTGAAGAATAACTATTCAAACAAGCTCCTGGTGTTTACTTCCTAGTGAAAAAGTAATAATGGGACTTAAAAAATATTCAAAAGCAAAGCACTGTGCCATAAGATGGTAGAGAAGGGAAAAAAACCACATAAAGACTGTGAAACTACATATATACCCTTTGAAAGTATCTATGTATATAAACACGTGTGTATACATATGCATGCACACATATGTTTGTGCATATACCTACCTGCACAGACACTGACATACTTTTTCTTCCTTTAGGGAACAGTAGACATGTGCTTTTGTCAAACCAAGGAAGTACTAAGATAACTCACTGTGAAATGTGATTAGATGACTTCACCTAATCAATCGTGTTGTCTAATCTCATTGCATCTAAGTGTTATCTTTGTTGAGACATAGTTTCATTCCTGTATCTTGCAAGATAAATATATGAAGAAACAGGTATGTCTGCCACAACCACGATGTGATCACACACAGGGCGGTTTTATTTTTGACCTTTCAGTAAAAAGGAAATACCCAGGCTGTCACCTCCACTAAGTTTAAAAACAACCTTGAAACAGATTAGCTACCTAAATAAATCAACAAGCACTTCTTAAATGACTCACAGTTACTTATTTTAGCTTGTGGGCAGAATTATGAAAAATGACCAGAATTAAAGCTACCTACTAGATGCAAGAAGGCTTAATGACTGTGCAAAAAGCAAAATGAAAGAAGATGAAAAGGGGAGGGACTTCTTAGTTAAACTGTGGACAGAAGTAAGAACCAAATCCTATCCCTTCCATACCGGGGCAGCTCTGAAATTATTCTTTTTTCATCTATCTCGCCCTCCTGCTTGGTTCTAATTACCAAACTGACGCCGAGGAAACACAGAGACAACAAAGACAGATAATTTACATTATACAAATCCAAAAACACCGCTCCAATTATTTCTAGCCAAAAGGAGGAAGTATTCAAAGTTGCAGTGTCTTATTCATACACGCTTGCTATCTGTACAAGCACCAAAAGGAAAATATTACAGTGAATTACAGAGGAGAGAAGGGGTTAATTCTGAACTACAGGAAGGGCCAGCATGTTAATTCACATCTATTTCCAACCCCCCAAAAATTACTCCTTCCCTAACCTTTAGACACCAAGTTAATCTCCTGATGGCAATCCTTAAACTGTTAAAATGAAAGGCATTCAGGCAACTTCAGCAGTGAAATAGGACATCCATCCCTTCCACCAGTGGTCCAGAAAGTTATGTCCTCTCACACCAAGTAGCCAGTAACCAAATACTCTAAAAGGGAGGGAAGGAGGAGCTACCCAGGGAGAGGAGAAAAAAAATATAAATAGTTGATTTCTTGAAGAGATCTGCTGGTACCTTAGAAGCTGGTGACTTCTAAAAATTTGGAGGGCCGTTTTTGACCGCATTGACCTCTCTGGGTGTTGCCATTTTTCTTAGTAGCAATACTAACAGACACTATCAAGTTTCACAGCTAACCCCAGAAAAGCAGAATCTTTTTGCTTTCTCCCTTCCATACTTTTTTAAAATATATATATGCATACATATATATATGTCTCTTCTTCCCGGTATTACCTCCTCCTTTTCCCTTTCCCCTCCCCCCGTTTTATGCTGCACTTTGATGTGCTTTCCATATTTTTGGAAAATTTTCACTGGATTCTTTGCAAATTTTGCAGTAAGCAGAATTGGACCACAGTAAAAGAACTGTAAAAAGCATAGATGATTTCCTCAGAAGAGCACAAAACCTGCCTATGTTAGGAAGTTCCAAATCATGCAGAATTTCTGCATTTTATGGTATACTTTGCTAGATGAGAAAAACCTCCTCTGATTTGGCTTCCCAAATCACTATATCCTATTACCAATAAGATGCTGCACACGCTGACTCTTCCAGGAGTTAAAATGCAGAAGGGGTCATATAATCAATCTCTGTATTTCTATCCAAACCAACCAAGAACAACCTTGAGATTACTGGTTTTAATCTTAATCAAGCACAGATCAAAGTAGGTTGCATGCATTATACTAGGATTTTTTTTTCCATATTCACAAGATAGTTAATAACTGTAAATCTGATTGAAGTCTAGTTTCCAAATTGAAAAATGACAAGAGGATTTCAAAACATTTAAGAAAAGGGGAGGAGAAAGAAGTCAACAGCAGAAACTGTAGCTGAATACATGCTCTATGATCTGATGTACTTTTTTCCATGAAAATTGTGATTAAAATCAAAGACTTGGCGCAACTCAGACAAACAGGAAGATAAAGCTGCCATCAAAGTATTACAATAAAGGATTCCCCCCACTCCTATTCACAAGATAATTGCTGCCTAAGTACAAGCCAGGAGAAATAACTGGAAATTAGATAGAACATTTAAAAGTTTGCACTTTATATAAATTCAGCCTTTGACACAGAGATCTAAATTCACTGACATATCCAATAACCTCAGAAAGAAAGGTTTGGATTTATCAAGATCACTCTTATTCCCCAAGCCAACCTGTGCAACAGAGAACTGATAGTCTCCAGGGAAACCAAAATCCTCTTGGCAGGTCGTGCCTGTATGTATTTTATACGTAGCACTTTGCAGTTCATACACCAAAAAGGAGAGATAGTTTTATAACTGCTTGAATGGTACCTGATGGTTTCTGTTTCTCTTCACATCTCCAGTGTTTCACATGCATTTTCCCCTTCTGCTGTAGTAGGTGTTCCCAGACTTGTAAAATCTTGCTTAGGATGATACTGTGTGCCAAGTTTGTTTGACTTTTTTTTAATAGATAGAAATGGATTTTTTCCAATCCTATCACTAAAGTCCATATATTACCCTATTTCAGAGGTTCTCATTTCTTAACTGCCTCAGCCACTAACATTCCTTTTCTTCAAAAGGCAGCAGTACATCCTAAGCACTTAATATTTTAAATTAGAATAAAGTATCACAGTGACTTTCCTCTTTTTATCTTTTTGCTGGCTCAAAATATTTTACTTTCTAGATAAAGAGAAGACATTTCCAAATTATGCATGCTTTTCATTTGGAATGTAACATGAAGTGTAACTTCTCAGTGTTCTTTCAGTGTTCTTTTAAGCCAAATTCCCTTATTTGGGAAATCCTATAATTTTTCATAAATGTCTGTTAAATTGTTTTCAGCTTTACTGGCAAAACTAAATAAATCTTAAAGCAGCCAAAAAAAGGAACATGCATTGTATAACTAAGCAAGCCATGTTACTTGAAGGTATAGTCTCTCAAAATTTTGGCCCCAGGTTTGGTTATGTTTGAAAAAGGAAAGCTGGGTAAGATAATGCTACATGATCAAATTCAATATAAACAGGAGATACTCAGGGGCAGGTATATTAAATTCAGAAGAAAGGGATTTTTTTTTTTAAGTCATATCACCCTGTAGTGATCCTAAAACAAACACTTCCATTGGAACCTATACAAGGCCCAGAACACACAACAGCTGCTGGATTATAAGCAGAAACAAAACTGATCCATCTAACTCCATCAACCTTCCAGGAAAATCTTAAAAAAGGAATAACCACGTCCTGGGTTGCATCACAAGAAATGTGGCCAGCAGATCAAGAGAGGTGATTCTCTCCGTCTACTCTGCTCTAGTGAGACCCCCACCTGGAGTACTGCGTCCAGTTCTGGAGTCCTCAACACAGGAAGGACATGGACTTCTTGGAGTAGGTCCAGAGGAGGGCCACAAGGATTATCAGAGGGCCGGAGCACCTCTCTTACAAAGACAGGCTGAGAGAGTTGGGCTTGTTCATCCTCGAGAAGGCTCAGGGGAGACCTTATAGCAGCCTTCCAGTACCTGAAGGAAAGCTGGGGAAGGCCTGTTTGTAGGGGCATGTAGTGACAGGACGAAAGGCAATGGTTTTGAAGTAGAGCAGGGTAGGTTTAGACTAGACATTATAAAGTTCTTTGCTATGAGGGTGGTAAGACACTGGAACAAGTTGTCCAGAGTGGTGGTTGAGGCCTCATCCCTGAAGGCATTCAAGGTCAGGCTTGATGGGGCTCTGAGCAACCTGATCTAAGTAAAAGGTGCAGGGGGGTTGGACTAGATAACCTTTTAAAGGTCCCTTCCAGCCTAACACATTCTACAAGTCCCCAGAGCATCAAGGAAAGCAACCCAGTTGAAACCAAAGTTTTTCTGATACTTGCAGCAAAAGAGGCTCAAAGAGGAAGATCTTGTGATCCAAATTATCACTGTTTAAAATTGTCACAGGAAACCCTTTCCTCAATGCCATATTTTATGTGCAGAGATTTGCATGAGAATGTAATGTAATTCCTATCAAACCATTTCCCCAATGGTTTCTGATTAATCTGGCATGTAGAAAAGCCATGTGCTACCCCCATCTCTAATTTTATAATCACCATATAAATTAAAATTATGTAAGATACAAAGCTAGAACGACCAAATGGATGTTACTTTGCAACAAATTAGGAAATTACATCCTTTAGAAATGAGGTAAGGGAGAGTTAGAACTATGCCAAACAGACCCTACTTTACGGTCAATGCATTACTGGATTTACCATCTCTACTGGTACACAAAGGTGGTTAAAGATTTGATTAAAATCAGTATTAGATAAAACACTTTTGCTGACTGTTTGCTATCTGTATCACTACTTATACAGTGGTATTATACAAATTCCTGTTCAGGTTTTTTTTCTATTAGCATAGCTAATGAAAAGTGATTCCCACTGATGAGGCTTTTGTTCTGCCACAGCTTCAGATTTCCCTTCTCTTTCCTTCCCACCCCTTGAATTCCTTCAAACTGATGAGAAACAGCAATTCTGCAGCTACTTTGGAGCAAGGCACTGGCTCACGGGCCAGCAAGCTGTCACTGAGAGCACCCATGGCTTAGGTCTCCTCACCTTTCCCCGATCAACACAAGTCTCTGTTCTACCCAACTGCCAGCTTCCATAAAATTAGGAGCAGCCTAACTGTCTTTTGAAATTTCTAGCAAATTGGTTTTAAATTGTTCACTTGTAATGATTTGGAGGAATGAGACAGACAGACTGTGAGCCTTTTAAACTCTCGTTTCCCTAGGAAACTGGTTCAGACACAAAACAGAAAAACCCATCACACTACCACCTCCAAACCCTCTGAAAAAAAAGAAAAAGACCCTTCAGAATTAAAGACCTGAAAAGAAAATCCTGGAAAAGGTACTATGGGATATTGCCTTTCGTAACACCTCTGACAGTGTACTTAACAGCAATAAGGCTTTCACAGAATATTGAGAACTACCAGCAAGCAATAGTTTCACCACTGGCACCTAAAAGTAGTATGTCACTGCCAAACACACCACACATCACTTCAACTTGGCAAGAATACTTGATAGAAAGCCAGGGAGTAGTGGAAAAGGCTGTTAAAAGTTAACAAAGCACTTCCCAAAAGTACTGCTTTGTTTTTTTAAGCAAGTCTGCTAGAGCATGGGTGATGGATTTACTGAAGAAAAAAGTTTTTCTTGGCAAAAAACCCTGCTTTTTTCTTTTTTTTGCTTAGAGCAAATTTTCCTGTCGCTCTCCAGAATGTCAACTCCTACTCCCTCATTTCAGAAAAACGTAGCCAGTTTCTGTTTTCAAATGAAGAATTCCCACACAGTAATACTGATAGCATGCAAATCTATTGCTTAATATGGGTCATGGGAAAATGGCCACAAATTCAAACATCATTAGAACGGAATGACCATAGTCAAATTATTATAATATTTTTATTTTGCAAGAAAATTAGGGGGTTTGCCATTTTTTTCCAAAAGAATAGCAGAATATTTCTCCAAATGTTTGTGAGAAGGCATCATTCTACCTTTATTTCTCCGTGTAGCTCTGTGAGAAATAATGCTGCATCTAAAACATTTATTTGGAGATGAAAAGGTAAGAAGCAGAGACAACTTACTTTCAAAGCTGCCAAAGAATAAGTTAATGAAGTTATTATAATATAATCCCAAAGTAGTAAGTATATGCAATAAAGATATAACAGATGTCCTGTCCAACAGGGACAGAATTCTTTAATGGTACGAAGGTGGTAATTAAAACACATTATGCAGACAATCACAAGATCTAAGCCTTTCCTTACCCCCTGGATAGGATCCTTTTTAGGTTAGTGACATCAAAAAATTCAGTTTCACAAATGCACATTCCTACTGATTAAATAATAAAATACAGAAGCAAATGAACAGGTTAGTTCCTAGTTCCTTTTACAAGTAATACACAATGAACTTTATAGGTGGCACAGTGGGTATGACGATGCATGTTCACAGCCAGTTTACAACAGAACTGTTCACCATGATTCTAGTCAGCCATGGTTAGCACACACAAACCCGTAGAAGTGTGCAAAGCACAGTGCCTCTATGCCTTGGCTAATGCTGTTTTTTTCACTGTTCCTATTAAAGCAACCCCAAGAGAGGTCACAAGTAGCCTCATGTGGCTCTAACTTCTAATCATATGACAGCCCACGCTCAAGCCACTTTCGCTTCTCTCCATGACCAAGCATATTCTGCAAAACAGAGATCAGTTCTAAGTCCTTTCAGGTCAGGGCCAGAACTGCTACTGGCTAATAATGAAATATCATTGATAAAATAGGCTGAGTTTCCACCAGTGGTTCTGCAAGGGTTCCCTGGAAGTGTCTGTTGATAAGCAGCAGACCAAATTACTCCAAAAATTTACTACAATAAGAAAAAACCCAGCCACTAAACAAACAACAAAGCCGACAAGTAGCACAAGAGTGCAGCTTGACAACAAGGTCTTACAATTATAAAGTATTTTATTCAGTGAACATGTGGTGAAGAACAATGAAAATAATCCCACAGAATATGTACAATTTTATCTATTTGATCATTTGAAAGGCTTCATCAAGGCATTCAACCCAGCTGGAAAAATCGGGGAGAAGAGCTGCAGAGAAAGACAGATGCTGCATCTGAGCAAAGCATTCCTTAGTAAATAAGCAGCAAAAAACAAAACAAAACAAAAAAGCAATTCTGACACAGTTCCAAACTTTATGAGACAATAACTTAACAAAAGACCATTTATTCTGTCACTCTCTTTTCATTCTTTTGTTTTATGATTTGAGATAAAAGTAGATGCTAATTTTTTTTTTTGCTTACTAATAATCTGTACAATAATTACTAGTGAATTAACCCATGCAATTTAGCACTATTTGTCAATTCTTCTATCAGTTGTTATTAAGAAATTCAGGAAACGATTGTTCAAACAGAAGAACACCAATAGAGGGCTTAGCAACCAAGGAACTACCGCAGTAGACTGCTGCTTATTTGTATTTCACCAGTAACCACGTCTTGTCTTACCTCTAACGTTCTCAAATCCCAACTATTTATCTGTAAACCTCATACCTCATTCTCTTTCAGATTTAAGACCTTTTATCAATTGATTTGGAAACACATGGCATCTTTAGGACTTCTCACGTCCTTGATGTCTTTAATTTTTTATGTGCCACATAGTATGTGAAAGCCTCTGTGTTACCAGACTGAGATGAACTCTTTCAACCAATGGCTGTTTAACAGAGACAGGCAGTATTTTTGCAGTTCTTAACTCACCTGATGACTGTCAAGCTTGTCTTCTGTGCATTGATCAAGAGCTGCAGCTCACAGCAAACGCTTAATGATATTCACTTCCCCTTGAAAAGACTGTTTCTTTCAAGAAGAATCTGTAGCTAATCAGTGCAAGTCTCAAGTTGAGAGGGTGATTATTTGGGGGGCAAAGAATGAAAGGAAAAGAACAGAGTTCTTTATAATTTCAACAAAACAGAGTTCTGTTTATATGAAATAAGCAAGGTTTGCAGAAATGAGTTGGCCAGAAAGCTTTCAATTTGTTGTTCCTGCACAAGATCTTATCACCATGCATATGGGTTACCATTTACCAGTAAGAGCCATACAGTTACCTTCAGCAACTGAGCAAGCATCAGACTCAGCTGAATTTTCTCATATGCCATGTGATATCTAGGAAACCCCCCCACGCTGCTGCCAATCCTCAGATTATCATATAGCACAGTATGTCATAAGTATCAAATAATTTCCAAAAGCATGACCCCACGCAAACCAAGAGTTTGCTAGATATGGAGGTTAAACCACAGAAAGAAAGTTGCAATTTCATGCAGTACTTATGTCACCTGGACTCCATTTAAGTCCAGGATATCACACATTTGTATGACTGCAGTAAGACGAAACCAAGTGACTGAGACTTGTGTTTAAGACACAGATCAAAAATATGCAACACATGCCAGCGTTTTGCCAAGATACCCGAAAGAGTGCCAAAGGAGCTAGCTCAGCAAATGCTACGAACTTCTTGTCCTCTGTGTGAGCCATGAACATTTTCCAGACTGCCTCAGCATTTAGAGAGATGGACACAATCTGGAGGTCCAGATCAATCAGCAGCAGCTTTGTGTTATCTTATGGCTGTAAGACAACAGCGCTCAAACAGTATTTCAACCAAGCAACCACATTCGGGAGTTCTGAAATTACTGCAGACTGGTCACGAACCTCCAAGAAGGTGTCAGAAGCACCTGGAATGCAGCATTAAACTGGGACCTAATGCAGAAAGGTGCATTAGACTAAGCCAAATTTGAGATCTTGCTTGGCAGTGCATTCAGATCTTGTGCTGACAGAACACTTATTGGCCTACCTACCACTTATGCCTGTAGGTATGTGCACCTACAAGCACAACAAAACACACTGCAGGTATGTTGTACCTACAGGCACAACAAAACAGAAACAAAGGTCTTCGGTAGATAATCAGTATCACAAGCACAGGATCAATGCCTCTCTCTATACAAAGTCAAGGTAAAGAAAATGCAGGCCAGGGATTCACACACCAAACCTGTGTAAACGCCACTGAAAGACTAACCTGAAGAACCATTATCACTTGAGACACAATCATTAAGGTTTGCAAACTGCATTATTTTGCTGAGTACAATATTCATAACCTTAATTTAAATTGCAGTCACAATTATCCTTGTTGCTAAAGCAACAATTTACCTATTTACAGAACTGGGCAAAGAAAATGAGAAATTGTGCAGTTTCCATGCACAATAGATATGACATATTTAGACTAACTAAATGCTCTCAAGTTATTCTTCACACAAAATTTAAATCAAATGTTTATCTTTCCTAGTAATGATAGCATTTTAAGGTTTAAAGTAACCTTTCCCTGTTCAGTACTGAAATAAGTCTACCACACTCAGGGGAGGTTTTTCATGTCACCTTCAGATTCAAGAAACAAAACAAGTTGTTATAAAAGACCCAAAAGGGGTCTGAACCCAGAAGTGGAAGTTGTCTTCTTCAGTACAAGACTATGTGCTTTTCTGTGCACGATACCATGAGATTTATTCAGCAGAACTCAGCAGCAAATCTTGTCAGAACAACAGCCACAGCCCCTCCTGGGCTTCACTGATAGCAACACAACAGAAAAGTACTTTTCTGACTTACAAAACACTGAAAACTCATGCAATGCTGTGTCTTCTCTTCCTACGTAGCAAGTCAAATGATATCTGTCCCTTCATTTTTACTGTCACCCATCACCCTCAAGGTTTTTCCAGTTTGTGTGTTCAGCTCCTCCTGACCCTTGATATGCTTTCCCTATTTTACCCCCTATTTCTCTTGATGTCCCCTTTCTGAAGGCCTTTTCCCCTCTTCCCACCATGCATGAGCACCCACATCTATTCTGACAACAAAGCGAGCAGAGCATATGAAGCGTCACACTAACACAGCCCTTAGACTTCCAGACACAGAGATGCTGCTGTGAAACTCATTCCCTGTGCAAACACAGTGGCAGACATCACAACAATGGCAATATTTGGGGCCTCCATGTGCATGGCCTACAATAGCACGGGTCCAGAGCAAGAGTCATCAAAGGCCATCAGGGCAGTGCCCTTCCCTTCCTTTCTGCACTCATGAAGTCACCTGGTCACAAAGCCCCTTAGAGGAGCTGCAGCAGCAACATCATCCTGCGTGCTGCAACTCCTCTCAGCTGCGTGTGATGGTCTGCAGAAAGCTCAAAGCATGGATGAGTCACACTGTATTAGGGGGCTTGGGGGAGTTTCACTGGAAGGATGTTGGGTACAGGCTTGCTTTTTCTACCCTTTTCAGCATGCAGCCTACAGACAGGGTGCTTACCTCTCATGTTCTCCCCATGACTGAGGTGCAGTGCCAGATGTTGGTCTCTGCTGTTTAGTTTCTGTTCCAGTTAATACTTTGGACATGCCAGTCACTTTTTCCCTATCTTTGTCCCTGCCCCAGATGTTCCAGATCTCACCCTCCCTCCCTCCTTTGCTTCTGACTTTCTTACAACTTTTGGGCCATGCTGGTCTTTGTGACTAAAGCTGGCAAAGGCATTACTTGAACTCTTTTGCTGTTCCGTTGCTGTTTAGCTGCAGCTGTGCCTTCCAATCCACTTCAGCCGAGAAGCCTAAAGCGCCCACATTTTCTGGGGTGCAGCAGCAGGAGCTGTGGCAGGGAGCCTGAGCTAGGGATGTTACAGCTCATCACAAGGCTGACAGACATCTTGATTGCTGCATTTTTTGTGGGAAAGAGTGTGGAGGCAGTTTCTAGGATTGAAGGATTCTGGCTATGAAGACCCTTTGGAGCTTCATATGAGCTGACATGTCAGCTGAGTGTTGACAGCCTATCAAGTAGCTGACAGGGCATGGTCCTGCTCTGAACGGAGTGCTACAGCCAAAAGCCTAGGAACAGGACTGGCAGACCATTTCTTGTGCAAGTTAAAAGGAACGCAGGGAAGGAACAGATGCTTCCCCACAAGAGACGCATGTTTCCTTGTTGAGGATAGGGGAGAACTGATCTCCATACTGCAGGACTTTATGAGACTGTACTACCACCCTTCCACATCCTTCAAAATCTCCCCTCTCCAAGCCAGGGAAGCAGAAGGACAGACTTTATCACTCCTCCCTTTGTCAGTTCTGCTTCCTTTGTCACTTCTCAGAAGAACAGGGCACAAGATTCACCCTCGACCTTCCCTTTTCCTGCATGGTTTGCTGCTGCTGCTTTTCAGCCATGCTATTCCTTAGCAAGCAGCTTGGTCCTAAGTCTGTCAGGTTTCCCGAGGGCCACGGAGTCAGCAGACAAAGGCATCTGCCAACAGGAAGAAAACATCAAAATGGGCACTGAGAGTCATGGAAGAAACAACGTAACTATGCCCACCTAAATGGGATTAACCATCAAAAGTAAAACAATGAATCTCCTCACTTCCCTGCAAGGGCAGCGTAGGGAACAGGATTTGGAAGATGGCATTGCAGACCTTGATCGTGACTTTGCCCACTACAAATTTTGCCCTCCCTCCCCAGACTGGTTAGCCACTGACCAACAGGTACTGCAATCATGGGACTCCACAGTGCAACTGCCAAACCTGTGAGAGCATTTCTGGACTCCCAAAATTTCATTCAGTGATGGCAAAGTCATACTTGTATGCTGCTTGTAGCAGCACCAAATTCCAACCTATGATGCTATCAGCAGTGCAGACAGCCAGCCATTAGGTCTACTAGTCCAACCCTGTGTCCCACACCACAGCACCCCCCAGTGATCCAGGGCAGAGCACACAGAAGGGTGAAAATTCAAGAAAGTAAAGCACAATCCACATCTTCCTCAGACAAAAGCAGGGAGGAAGCAGGAGGGAGTCAGCTCGCCTGGGGAGTGCTCACACAGTAGCTGCCACCGCTAGAAGAGGATGCTTCTCTTTCCATCCTCAATTCCACTTTTGTTTGGCCAGCAGCAAAAAAGTCAAGAGAAGTCATCAGGCAGTAAGTGCAATGGTAGCACGTATGAAAAAGCAGGAACAGAAAACAAACCAGGAACAGAAGTAGGAACTAAAATGAGATTTGTTTCTGCACGTGAAATCTCTTGACAAGCATCACTAGCAGAGACCACAACAAGCTACGGCCATCTGCACAAGACAGACATTAGGACAAAACTGCACCTCTTGAAGTGGCTCCCAGAAGGGACTGCAAGTCAGAAAGCAAACGTTTATCAGACACCTTTCCTTCAGGTTACTTTGAGCTGCCACATTGCAGTGGGATGCCTGTGGAAGAACACTAACACTTGTTATGCATTTAACACATTTTAACACTAAGCAGATTACTACAGACATGACTCCTAATCACTCCTCTCCCATAATTAAACCATGAGGCATTGATTATTCAAAGTTACAAGTCACTCTGTGATTGCCTGTTCCAGTTAAACACAGGGGAAGTTTTGCTTCTAAGAAAACAGGATTGGGCCCCTGTGGCTTGAAGAATTTCAGCATTCCACCAGAAATGCCTACCTACCAGCCCTGCAGACCGCCAAGCCTGGCTCCTCAGCTCTCAAAGAGCATCAAGAGGATGAAAACCACATGAAGATTGGAAAAACGTGAAAAGCCACAGGCAAAAAGAGAAGAGACAGGGCCACTCAGAAAGATCATGTGTAATTCTCAAGTTGCTGACAGAAAGAAGTAATTTACTGGAAGTTCAAAGTTCTTTAGACAGATCTGTAACTATTTTTCCATGATGCCAGTGAATTACAACGTTCATGCATGTGTGATGTATGGTATGCATCTCTCAAGAATTCAGTAACTACAATAAGCAGCAGCTTCAGCTAACACAGCAGATGAAATACATGACTGCATGATTAGAACGGAGTACATCGCTCTGAGAATGGGAACCCACTGGGAAAGTCAGCACACACATCACCACTGCAGCACTCGAACACACAATTAGAAAACATCCCGCAGATGTTCCTTCCCCTTCTAGGCCATTTTTCATTTGCACAAACACACTGCCCAGCTACCTAAGCAGAATCCATGCAGAAAAAGTGGCTATTACATTGCCAGATGCATTTGGGGCAAGATCCCAGAAAAGCATCTAAAAAAAACTATGCTTCCAATGACAAGTTGAAAATACCACTCCAAAACACACCATACCATCTAACAAATCTGAAATTTCTAATACACATACCAAATTCTATCTAGGCTTTCATCTAGCCTATAAGGTATTACTCTGTTAACACAGAGTAGCAGCACCACAGTTCAGGTGGATCTTGAGGAGACTGGCAATACCAGCAATCTTCTTTTTTTTCCATTTCAAAGTATGTAAAAGGTAAAGGCCATCAGCAGGTATAGAACTGTTCAGATATCAGCTAGGAAATGTAATTCATCGTACTGACTAGCTTCTTGCTTTACATCCAGCAAAAAGGGTGTTTTGAAGGCCAAGCTCTAGCTGCTAGAGCACTGGAGTGCCCATAACCTATTCCCAGTTCTGTCACAGTCATGGTATGACTTTAGATAAAGCCGTTCGTCCTTTCTGTTGTACATAAGGCAAAATATAGAAGATTCAATGTTCATATCCTCATGAATTACCCCCTGGATAATATAAGTGCATATACAATTCATACGTACATGTACGTATTACAGACATGTTATTGATGTATAGAGACAGACACATACAGAAGAGAGGCTATGTACATATAGTCTGCTATAATTAGGATCTATATAATTATGGAAAGCAAAGCTTGTATTTAGAAGCTAAAATATGTCTAACAGATTTTACTCAAGCTATGCATCCTTATTAAAAAGCCAGCCATGGTAAGGAAGTTCAAATTATCCCTAACAATTCTTTAAAGCAATTACATTTATGATGCAATTTATTGCATTTATTAAAACTACAAACATATGGAATGCTCCTTTTATGTCAAATTGTAAGCTTCCCAAGACACACAAGTAAGTTTTATAAACTGTTACAGCATCAACATTTAATTTCGCTGTGACTTAACAGTGGCGAGTCCCGAAGGGTTACATATTACTACAGACTGTAGTTCACTTGGAAAAAAATACCAAGAGAAGCCAAAAATTTAATTTCTTCATGTCTACATTACTGGAGAGGACTGAAGCCCAGATCCAGCAAACCCCTTATGCCAATCCTTTTTATCATGTGCATATTTTCAAGTGCATATGATCTAAGTTGAATAGGATATGTACGTGGACAAAGCTCAAGTGAAGGGGAAGCACCATCAGAGTCTGTGCTACGCAGAAGTAATCCATGGCTGCTTCTGCTCATCATCTGACTGCTGTGAACCTGTTACATACCAATGTAATAAAGAGAAGGCTGCAGGGGGACCTCATTGCAGCCTTCCAGTGCCTGAAGGGAGCATACAAACAGGAGGGGAATCAACTTTTTAAAAGGGTAGACAATGGCAGGACAAGGGGGAATGGATTAAAGCTAAAGGAAGGAAGGTTTAAATTAGATATTAGGGGGAAGTTTTTTACAGAGTGGTGAGGCTCTGGAACAGGCTGCCCAGAGAGGTGGTGGATGCCCCGTCCCTGGAGGTGTTCAAGGCCAGGTTGGATGGGGCCCTGGGCAACCTTGTGTAGATCCAGGCCTAGAGGCGAGCAGGGGGGAACTCTATGATCCTTAGGGTCCCTTCTAACCCATGCCATTCTATGATTCTATGATTCTAATCTCCACAGAAGCAATGCTTCACTCTGTTGTACATGATCTATATCTATACAGTCTGGCTCCAGCATCAAATCACTGTAATAACCTAACAATACTTTGCTTTGCTAATTTTATTTCATCACTCCTGAGGACAAAATGGCGGTACCAGACCAGGTCAACTGAAAATACAAAACTTGAATGCTAATTTCATTTATGTTCTTTGGCTTACAGAAATGAAAACAGGAAATTAAGTAAGTTCACCAATGGGGAAAGCATTGTTTTTAATAGTCCTAAAATCAAATAATAACGCCTGCAAA
This sequence comes from Porphyrio hochstetteri, assembly GCA_020800305.1. NCBI lineage: Eukaryota > Metazoa > Chordata > Aves > Gruiformes > Rallidae > Porphyrio > Porphyrio hochstetteri. The sequence goes on along the minus strand of CM036906.1, from coordinate 131,275,610 downwards.
TGCAGGGTTGCTAGGGTTGTTCTTTTTGCAGGCATACAGCCACTTAACACAGAGAAGTGGGGGGGGGTTATGGTTTTGATTTTTTTTTTTTTTTTTTTTTTATAAAGTGAATGGTGAAGGAAAACAGCAAGTCGAAGCCAGGCACAAGTAACTGCTTAATGCAATATAAAAATTACCAATAGGAAGAGACAGTAAACACTGAAGTCAAAACCAAATATTATTTCTATAGCAAACAGAATTTCCTGATAAAAGATGCATACATAGTCTATAGGAAAAATGCCTTCTCTTTCCTCCACTCACACACTTTGCAGTGCATGAAGCTTCCAAGTTCCAATCCAATTTCCTTCCCCCCTCTGAGCTGAAAGCTGAGGTGTTTTTATTAATTTAAGCCTACACACAACTGAAACAATTCCAAATTTAGAATACGTCCATACTGAAATGCTTCTTTACCTATTGAATCTAATATAATAACATCTTTTATAAAGTCTTAATACATTATTTGTGTCTTTATTAGAAAAAAAAGCAATAAAAATAAACCAAAAGCCCAGTCATAGCAGTTGTAGTAAGACCATACCGAATGGGTTTTGAGCAGTATAACTGGTTCCAAAACACTATTGCATAGTATCCAGCAGCCTGTCAGAACTTGAAAGACACATAGCACTTTCAAATTTCATATATATATAGATGCATGCACATAAAAATATATATACACACACATACATATAAAAAAGTCTCAAATCAGAAGGTTTTATGTGTGTAGTAAATTTGTTATACTAGGAACACTGTCCTGACGTGTCCTTAGACACAATGCTTAAGCAAAAGATAGTGGAAGTGTTGAGATATAACTAATAACCTTATTTGTAAACTCAATTTCTTAATTTTGATTTTTTTTCTTTTTTTACTAAAGAGACAGATTTTTCACAATAAGGATAAAAACCATATGCCCTTGTATTCACATTATAACTAAAGAACTTCTTTGCAACATGTGAAGTATTGCTATTTTTCATTCCATCAGTCAAACATCTGGATTTTAGTGGTTTTATAGCACAAATGGCTTGTTCGGAGTATAGCCTTTCCCCATTTAAAAAAATTTATACCCCCATTTCATTCTCATCACATGGCCAGCATATGTTTCATGCCAACTTTATTCAAGGGCAAAACCTGTCGTAACTCATCAGGCCAATGAATTACTATAGGAATGTAAGCAAAGAAAAAAAAAAAAAAAAAGCCAAAACCAACCCCAAGCCAATGAAGTCAGTAAAAAAAACCCCAAACCAACCCCCCAAAACCCCCCCCCCCCCCCCCAAAAATACCCTTTCCATGCTAGTCTGAGAAGGGAAGTGAGTATTTTCTCAGAAGGTTTGTTTCAGGTCATCAAAACTGAGAATCAGTGGAAGGAAAGAAATAAAGGATGAAAAATAAGAGCTCGGTTTCAGTATGACCTATGTGAAGTTTTTCAAAATAAGATCAGAAAAAGTGGGGAAGGAATGCAGATTATTGAAATATTTCTCTTTCAAATGAAATTACAAAACAAACTAGCTTGCCCCACAGAGTCATCGTTGAAAACCTGGTTGCTTTAAATTAAGGCTACTCAATATCAGCACATGTCCTCCTCAGGTTCACAGACCATTTAACCCTTCTTTCCAATAAAACTTGGGAGATAAGAGAAGTACAAGACAACCATTATTCGGCTCCTTTTATTTATACAGAGAAGGATGCAAAATAAATACAATTTTTTTGGTACTTTCAGGCTCTGTGTGTGTGTGTGTAAATGATACAATCTTTTTGGTTTTCCAGTACAGGCCTTACCTATATATACACACACAGACCTTAATTTGTCTTTTCTGGCTTTGTAGCAAAAGGTTTGCTGCCTTTTACTGTCCTCATTGGACAATCATTGCCACTTAGCCTTAGCACTGTCTCAAAGTCAGCGAGAAAGGAAGTGAGGATTAGCCAGAAGAGAGCTAGAAGAACATTCAAACTGCAGATAAAGCCATGGAGACTAAATTGTTAAAGCGTGCACCTTCCCCAAGGCTTTACCCATGACATGACACCACTGGGAGTGCTGGATCTCTGAGACAGAATGACTTGGCGCAGCCACGGAAGAAGTGACAGGGGGTACAAACATGACAGAACAAACTAGCTCAAGATGGAGATGACACTGGACTGGACTGTACAGTGACAGATGAAACAGTGCCAGATGAAGCTCACCCAGTGAAGGAATAAGGCTTTTAAGACGACAGTGAAGTAGGTAGAGTTGAGGAACTAGATGAGCATACCAGCATACCAGGAATGCAGTCAGGGCTCACTGCTGCCAACACAAGGAAGATCCTGCTCTTTCTCTGCCCTTTTGCTGACCCAGCAATGGGCCATCCAATTTACGAACCTACTAATGTTTTCTTGACAAGTAAAAATACACAATGATTTTATCAATTTAATTCTGGAGAAATGTGGGTGTGATGTCACATGAGGAAGAGCAACAGCCCACAAGCTTTGGACAGTACAGATGACAAAAGAATAGAGCACAGGATGACACCATGAAGGGACAACACTGGAGACAGGCTGTGATTTCTTGGACAAGGCCACCATAGCAGGAAGAAGAAAAGCAAGGCTTATAAACAGTCATTATAATATCTCCCCACATGTAGCTGCAGAAAATTCATGTCCACCTAGCAGCCCATGAAACCGCAGTTAAAGTGTACAGTGCATTCTGGAAGTGAACTCTGATTATCTGGATATCAGATTTGAGAATACAAGCAGTTCCAAATTGGAAATGTGACCAGCATCCACATTTACATCTAAAGTCAACAAGAGCTGCCTTTGGGACACATGAAGAAACGCTAAGGATGTGGAGAACTTCCAGCAATAACCTGTATATTAGCTCACACTTGCAACATGGAGATTATCATATCTTTCTCACCTTTAAGATTAAGCACTTGTGAGAGATACAGTTACCAGAGCAATAAACGTTATAGAAAAGCCCCAGAGAAAAATGAGGAGCTGTCTTCAGAGCCAGGCTCACTAGTGCTGTAAACAAGGCCTAGAATAAGGATACAATAAAATACTCTGCAGCCACACATAATTTAGCATGGCTTATTCTAAAAACCTAGTAAGTAGAAAACTGATGGAAAAAATTATGTCAGGATATATATACACACTGAAAGGGCTAAAGTGGATTCACAGAAGACAGACTTCACAATCCAAATGTTCTTTTTACACAGCTGTGAGGATTTCATTTTTAGAAGCCCCTGCATCCACGCATAGGTGAGACACTCAGCATTAACTCTGGTTATCCACAAGGTTTTTTCTGAGCAAAAATATAAACGAACCAGTGATGCTGATACCACTGAGGAAAACCTGGAAAGCTGTAACACTGCGCAGTGGGGTGTGAGCCTTTGCACAGCCAATGACACGGACAGGGAGAGATTTGGGTAACCACAAATTGTTGCCATACCAATCTGGAGAACACACAGTCCTGGGTGATACTAAGGAAAAAAGGTAGGAACAACAGCTCTATCCCCTCATCTGCTTATCCACTGGCATCTTCAGAGACCGGTGTGATGGTGGACACAACATGCCAAAGCAGAACTCAATGGGAGCTGGGTAGCTTACATTTTTTTTGGTGAGCCAGAGAGTTTGATAAAAGTACTTCTACTCACAGTCTCTTTAAAACCAGGTCTCCTAAGATTACAATGAAACATTCTATGGTGAGTAAGAAAAACATACTAATATGTTTTACAACAAAGCTATCCATTTAATCAGACTAGGAAAATCTGGGTTACATTTTTTGCTCTGTGCCAGACATCCTCTCTGTGCCTGAGGCAAGTCACAATGCTATTGTATGCTATTCTTCCTCCACACAGTGACAAAGATGAGACATCATGATGTATCAGGAGAACAGGCATGCTAAAGCTTATGAGGCAATCAGATACAACAGCGATAGGCATCCCGCAGAAACGCATCCTCAGTATTAATTCATTTTCACTGATGAAACAATGGGCAGTACATCTCAGTAGAAGCTGTCAAACTAGCAAAGGACACGAACAGTTCACTTTGAAATAAAACTACAGAAATACAGAAACAACTGCAATAGAAAAACGGGGCGGGGGGGGGGAAATCCTTCCCCATTTGTTTGGTGCTCTTAATAGCCGCAGTGCATCCCAATTAGTGTAACCAAAAACATAAGAACCCACGAGTACAGACAATGAGCACTACAAGAAGTCTGCAAAGACAAAATTTCTCAGCTCCCCCATTGCCTACAAAAGCACACTCCCATCCAGCCGCGCCTTCCAAACCTCCACCTTTTTCCAAACTTGCAGCAAGTCTTAAAAACCAACAAATACACGTTACTCTGGGCTAAACATACTGCACTGCAGGAGAGGTGTCGCATCAAGCGACATACCAGCAGCTCTTTGTCTCACACAGTGAGAGACAAAGTACACTTTGGCTTTTCCTTTGACCTGACTTGCAAAACAAGAGAAGCAGGGCAAAAGCACAGAGGCTCTACCTGGCACCCTGCCAGCTAGCTGTAACAGATTTTGGTGCTGTGTTGTTTTATATATAGCAAGAAGCAGGTCTCAGCCTTCTGCTCAAGCTTCAGATTTCCAAATGGTGTGAGGAGTAATTGCTTGTAGAACAGGCTAATTTTGAAGTGAAAGGGGGCACAGGCAATGGTGTGAGCAATACTGGCAGAGACGCCTGATGTCAATCAGGAAGGAAAGGAATGGAGTATCTGTGGATTGTCATGTGAATTAAACCAAGACTATTTCACACAGGAAAAAAACCCAAAAAACAACCAGGGTAAAAACTGTGAGAGACTAGACTTTCACCTGATTGATGTAACTTTCACCTCTTGGACCTTTCACCTCTTCAGGGTCTCACACTATCCTGTTTCTACCCAACATGGGTGCACCTATAAGTATTTGTAACCACCTAAGAGTTACTGAAGTTAAGTTAGCAAAACTGAAAACACTAACTTTAACCTTTCAAAATACTCCTGGGGAGCAGGCAGGGAGAAAGAAAAAAGAGCAGTCAATATTTAACCTGGGAGATCTGAATTGCTTTACCAAATGAAACCTGGATAAAATGCAAATTAAGGAAACAAAAATCCATATTAATGCAAGACAAAGGGAAAAAATGGGGAAAAGGGTAAAGAACTAAAAATCTGAGAACTTACAACTAGCTCTAAGGTTAAAAACTGATGGGAAATTCTCATTGAGATCTCTGCATGTCAGCATTATGACTGAAGAGAAGGCATTTACTTAAAGAAACTGAAGAAGTTTAAAAAACTTAACTATTACACTATTCAAAACTCATTATGGAGCAATTAACATGTTAACTGAAATAGGGGGGGATAAAACCCTAAAGACAAATATTGTGTACTTACTATCATTTAGTGTTGTGAAGTCCAGGAATCGATATTCATAGCAAACATCTATCTTGGTTTCTACCTGGGGCCTCTTCAAAGTTGAATAGATATTACCAGGTCGTTTTTCATCATGTTTCTCTAGTTTGTTCAATCCACAACCCATTTCAGCAGCTCCTGATACAAAAAGGCAGGGAAAAGAAAAAGGGAAAATGCATAAGCACCATTCATTTTGTTGTTTTCTTCTTTCTGGTTTCATGCAACACAATAGCACATTATGGTGATTTTCAGTTTTTAAATACAAGCTACCTACAAACTATATGAAAATGTATAATTAAATAAATGCTCAGATAGTAACTGAAGTATGTACCACATATCAAGTCTCAGGCATGCTATTATTTTATTGGAAAATTGACAGTTTAATGCATGTATTTTGCATCTTTCATACGTATTCAGTAGTATACTCTGGAAGACACATATTCCATTATAAAAAGTTGCTGAAAATGCAAAATAACTTTCTAATATAAAGGTTGACAACTTAATAACAATTTCTGCATATGGAGTTATTATGAGAGCAGATAGTATTGTCTTTTACACAGATCTTTGCAACATTCAAATTAATATAATATAATTCAATGGAAGATGCAGGTTTGCAGAGAAATACCAGCGTTTAGAATACTTCACTTCCTTCCACCTCATTTTTAGGTAAACCACAGGAAATAATGGCACTTTACAGATATCTTCAAACCAGAAGAGCTACATGGACTAGATAAATCTGGTTCTCTTTAATAAGCTGCCAGTCCACAACATTATAAATGATTACTCTTGATGACCATTTCTGCTACACATTAAATGTTTTTCGATACCCCACGTGTTATGGCTCATCTCAGTATGAAAGAATGGAAAAATTGCTTGATGAAAATAATCATATGATCCAAATCCTCTCACTCTTCTTCAACAATTCTTGTCAGGCAGACAACCAGCACCAAGTATGAGAAGATAAAGGCACACTAAGCTAGGTACCTCAGTTTTTTCACTACAACCCAACCAGCACCCTGCCTCCACCTACATGGAGAAACTCAGGCTTTGTGGACAGGGAAGGACATGCAGAATAAACACCCAGGGAAAAAGAGGACATCCCACAGGTCAGCCTTGGCACTTTGAGGCATGGCATCCATTCAGTGTAAATGCGCTACACGAAGCATCACAAAGATCAGTCTTCAGACTCCCTGCAAGCCCCAACGGACAGCAACAAGCACCTGGAAAACTTCAGCCACAGACTAGGGCTGCCTTGAGAATATAGAATCATAGAATCATCCTCAAGGTTGGAAAAGACCGTCAAGATCACCAAGTCCAACTGTTAGCCCTGCACCCTGCAACCTCTAAACCATCTACTGAAGTACCACATCTGCCCATTATTTGAACGGCTCCAGGGACAGTGATTCCATCACCTCCCTGGGCAGCCTGTTTCAAATGTGTCACCACTCTTCCAGTGAGGAATTTTTTCCTAATATCCAATCTGAACCTCCCCTGGCTCAACTTGAACCCATTCTTGTCCTGTCAATAGTTATTAGCGAGAAGAGGCCAATTAATAAATGTAAAGCAGAGAATGAAAAACTAGTTTCAGGTTCCCTGTAACCAAAGATGTCCTTGCAAGCTTATGCCACAGCCCCATCCCCCAAACAGTGAGAAAGTCACATTTCCAGCCCCAACACATTTGGAATCTACTTGTAAAAGTTTATTTACACTTATATTGTGCTTTAAGTGTTACTATTTTTGCCCCTCCCTCATATTTCCTTGTGAAATCATTTTTATGAATAGTTACCAAATACCAACAAGGGCTTTTTCAAGTACATCAGCAGCAAAAGGAAAACTAGGGAAAATGTGGGCCCACTGCTGACTGAGGTGGGTGCCCTGGTGACAAGATACAGAGGCGGCAGAGATAATGAATGCTGCTTTTGCTTCAGTCTTCACTGCTAAGGCTGGCCCTCAGGAATCCCTTGACTTCAGTACGGCTTTTGACAGTCTCATAACATCCTCACAGGCAAGCTTAGAAAGTGTGGGTTAGTTGAATGGACAGTGAGGTGGATTGAGAACCAGCTGAATGGCAGAGCTCAGAGGGTTGTGACAAGCAGCAGAGCCTAGTTAGAAGACTGTAGCTAGTTGTGTGCCACAGTACTGGGTCTGGTCTTCTTCAACATAACATCAACGGCCTGGATGAGGGGATGGAGTGTACCCTCAGCATGCTTACTGACAATACAAAATTGGGACAAGATCCTCAGGACCTTTTTCTGTTCCCAAAATGTTACTTTTTTTTTTGTAATGACAACTACTACCATTAAGTAAAAAAAAAAAAATAAGTATTATCCTTTCATATATACAGCAGCTTCTTTCTTTGCCTGTGCAATACAAATAGCTTAAGTCTAAACTTATGGATCATAATGGGACACATCTAGCAGTATAGTTGTGCTTACCTTATCATAGAGTGAGGAACTAAGATAGCAGTAAGTGTTAGCCTGTGTATAAATTTGTCTCAGTCATGGCCCAAGTAATTCTTACATATCATAAGGACACAACGTGGTGTTTCGTAAGGGAAAAAAAAAATATCTATTTCAGAGGTTATTAAACAGCAGTGCCTGCAACCTTTAGTTATACAAAGAATCTGACTCCTCAGACAGTGGTGGCTGCATAAAGAGTCCTTAGGGACTCAGTATTGCACATCATGGAGAGTTTTGTACTCTTTCCTAAATTGGGGTCAAAGTGCTAGAAAATAGAAGCTTGCTCTTCCAGCCTCAGCCACAGCCACTCTCCTCTGTTTCTCCAGCAAACATTTCCTTGGTCCTTTGGAGAAAACCAGCCAACCCTCATGGCCCAGTAGTAGTGATCTCTGCAAACAGTGTCAACTCACAGGCCATTCAGCTTGGAGATACTTGCCCACACGGGACTGGTCTGAAAACACACTTTTTTTTTTGCATTAATTAACTGAGTGGCCCCTTACCAGAAGACTGATTTTCACCTTCCTGCTGCTTGGCTAAAACTTCAATTAGTATCCTTGTGGATAAATACTTTCTTATTACTTCTCTAGACAATTATATTTATGTTACTAAAGTGCAGGAAAAATTATGTTTACACTGGAATAAAAATGAGGTATTAGTAGAAAAAGTAAGTTTCACAACATCAGTCTTTTCCACAGTAATTAAAACACAATTACTGCAGCATAGAAAATAAATCTTAAGAAATAAAGTTCCTATTTTAAAACAGCAGTTTAAGTATTAAAAAACCCCATCTGGTGATGTAAGAACACTTAAAAGTTTTCTCAAAGATCCTGGTGGTGTGTGTATGACAAGTAAATGCTGAATCACCTATTTCTGTTCAATGTTATCCCACAAACTTCCTACTGGGACAGCTTACTTTATAACCTTCCAAGGACTTTTTAACATTAGCTACTACCCTCTTCCTTTCCTTTCCTTTGCAGCAAAGTTTGTGCTGTTGAGAGTCTTTCCATCCTCACTTGAAAAAACATCTTTCTTTTCAGTTATAAGTCTAGTTGTCAACAGGACATTATTCTCCTTCTTAATCTTCTACATTGAAGTTCCCAAAGTGTGTTGTAAGAAATGTTCATCACCAATGTATTTAAAAGAATCTAAACCCACTTTAATCCCCTTTTTCCACAGGTTTATAGTTTTGCTATAAGGGTTGCTTAAAGTTATTGTACTACATATATGTATCCTGGCTTTCTGCATCCACATGTGAATTCTACTTTTTTATTCAGTCTTAAGACAAAAAGAATAGCATTACTATTCACCTTTTAGGAAAATTTGCAAAAACACTGCAAATTTTTCAATTTTTTTTTTTGCTCTGCAGAAGGTTCCAAGATAAACTTTTTCATTAATGTAAAAATTAATTATCAACTCATTAGTTCCATACAAGAAGTACCTTGAGTGAGAGAAAAAGTAACATCTGAAGAATAATATCAACAATTAAAATTAAGATTTAGCTATGGGCTCTTAGAGCTACACATGCTGGAAAAAACAATTCTGTCTACAAACTTGCTTAGATTGCCAATTGATCTTAAATGTGCTCTATGATCTTGATAATCTCTAAAATTTTTCTTGTGTGCAGCCATGTGACAATAAAACTAGAACTGAAACCCAGATCTAACAACAGATTTTTTTTAGTCTATATCTCATGATAATTTTGCAGAACATGAAAAATGGAAGCTGTGATGAGCTGCAGAACAGCAGCAAAGCCTACAGTCACAGTCAACTAATCCTAAATCTGTCTTGTCCAAGACAGCAAAGGTCCCCGCTGGTTAGGAAACCAGCAGCTTTCTTCTGTAAACCAATTTCAAAAATTTAACCCATGTTTTGTATTTGCCAAGCAAACACACAACTTGCAAGCCACAGAATAAGCCTCTTGCTGCTGCTACCACCTCCCCATTATTGGCCTTCATCCTAGAGGAGCTCTGGAGAGTGTCTGGAGGAACAGGACAGAAACCCTCCTCAGCATAGGAAATCATCCCTTTAACAGTCCTGCCAATGCAAGTCTTATCGAAACTGGTACCATCCTTGGCCATGAAAACCAGAACAATGACAACAAATGGTACACACCAAGAGAAAAGAAAGAGTATTTTCATTTTTAAGTACCTCTGTGATCCATGAAAGCAAGTGTATCTTGAATAAAATATATAGGAATTTTTATAGCTCTTTTCGAGATCTAAGTTTTCAACTCATCATCTCCCAACTTAAGCTTTATTAAAATACTCTCTGCAGCTTGGGATTTCCTTCTCACCTTACTAGCTTGTATTAAAAATAGATGAAATACAAGTTCAGAATTAGGAAAGAACAACAAACATAAGAGTATCATGTAGCTAACAAGGGCCTAAGATTCCTTTTCAGTAGGAAGAGGGAACCAAAAAAAAAAAAAACCCAAAACAAAACAAACATAAACAAACCCACCCCAAACTGGCTTTTACCTGATTGTTTTGTTTGGGGCTTTTTGGGGAAAAAAAGTGCTAATTTTCTGATGTATTGCCCCCTACTTTTATCAGAACTCCATAACAACTTATCTCCACAGAATAATAATCAAAATTACACTGAAACTTAACAGAAACACGTGGTTAATGGAGGCTTGATTGGGTTACCAAACTAAGTAACTTAAGGGATGTTTATCAACTAAGTATATTTTGGCTCAACAGTTTATTTCAACTGTAGAGATACTAGAGAAAGTACTGAGCCAGTGACTGATTTGAAAAGACTTCCTAAGCAATTATGTGAAGTGCACATAGCATTGGCTGAACTGCTAAGCATTAGACTAAATATTCAAATATTGTCTAATACACATATAAGTGCAGTACACTATCACCTGAAATAGAAACAAGGTAATTTTAATATTTATAAGAGCATCCAAAGAAAACGTGCTCTACAGGCAGATTACACTACTGTCAGCTTGTTTTTAAGCGCAATTAGCAAGAAGAAGCTTGCTTGCATTAACACATTTAAAATGTTTATTACCCAGAACTAGTGACCTCATTTTGTGAGCTTTATCATGAATTAATTTCTGTTTTTAAATATGTATCATGAGTTACCATTAAAGTTCCTTTCACAGAATTATGGGATGTGGTGCTCTTACTGACGAGTGCAGCAGTGAAACATGGTACCTGCGACCTATTAATAGGTCTTCTCTGTTGATTTTGGACAAGTCCTTTCATCTTGGTTCTTCTTTCCATGAGTTACTTCACAGGGATGCTAGAAGGATTTTACAAGTAATTACAGGACTCCACATTTGTTGTGCAGTAATGAGACACACTTATTTTCTTAAACAAACCTTCACTCCTGCAATCCTGACCTTTCCATTTTCCAAATAACAAGCACTTCATGCTCAGTTCAGTTCACTTGCTGGCATGTGGTCACTCAATTCTTGCATCCTTCCCAGTCTACAAAGCATCAGAGTGTTTAGTCCCCTGCTCAGCTCTAAACAAACCCTGAGAGAGCCTTCAAATTATGGTTGAGTCCCTTTCCTAGCACAGTTGAAGCGATGAAGCAGAGAAGCAATAACAAGGCAAAAAAACATCACGCAGAGATGCATAACCAAAGCAGAGCATTAAAAACACCAGACCTGACAAATTGGGTGTACAGGTAAACAAAGAAGAGCAGTATGCTTGGATGATTCTTTATAGGTTCCCAGCATAGAGCTGTGCTCCTGACATAAACCCATTTTTCGCACCCTGGCTTACCACAGCATAGGCTTTTTGTGAGATTACACTATTGAGAGGTAAATTCCTTAACAAGAGATACCTATTTGGTCTTTATTCAAGAGGATTACCACACAGGTAACTACCTAAGCATACATTCAATAAATACCACAATTGTTCTTATTCTTGGGGAGGGATTAATTGTGAAAGTAACTAGCATTCACCCAGAAATTGGAAAGATTTTGGAGAGACTTATCTGAACAGTTACCATACATCAGTCCTACCTATTGCTGGATGTCACAGCTGACCATTTCTTTTTTCACCACATAGTTCCCAATTTGCCTAGTCCTATCAGGATTTTAGAGTTGAGGCTGATAACTAAATTTCATCTTATAGAAAGGTTGGTGAAAGAATAATCCCAGATTTATTCTTTATGATTGATTTGATTTAAATTAAGCGGCAGAGCAACCCAAGTAAATCTGCAATTAAGGTTTTCAATTTCAAAAGGCAAATCTCAAAAACTAAAGGAACTCATTAGTGAGATGAACAGGAATGAAAAGTTGGAGGATGTGAGCGCAGGGGAGGTCTGGAACATGTTTAAACTGCAATATGACTATCTGCAGAATTTGTAACCCAAGGAAGTGACAAGAGAATTCATAAGAAGGTTTCCAGACCCAGCGAGATGAATTACCTAATAAAGGAGGAAAGGTAGAATAAGCAGAGAGCTTTCAATGACAGAGAAAAAACGCTCAGCAGAGGAAACTATGGTCTCAGAGATCAAGAAACACCAGCATAAAGTGAAATGTGCCAGAAGTCAAGCCCAGTTAGAGAGGCCAAAGATTTCACAACTAAACAGAAGCAGAACGCAAATCAGGAGCACTAATTTGGACTCGCACCAAGAACTCTCTAGAAGACATGTCATGACGAACTGCAGATCCAATCACTAGAATTAAAATAAAAAAATATTACACCCAGTTTGCTACCATCTCCCTGGGAGACAAGAAAACGTGCTGCCTACACAAAGAAAAGGAGAAAAACATAATTTGGCCAATTAAGACAATTGCTAGTCTAGACTCAAGAGTTTGCTGAGCTTTAGGAAGAAAACAAGTAATACATGGATGAATATTATATGGATACAGTAAAGTCAGAACAGACTGCCCTGACAGGTCTTTTTCACAAGTCAGAAAGAAAGCCCAGCCCAAGCATGCAGCGCATCAAATAACACACCACAGTGATAATGTGATTTCAGTAAAATACTATTGGGCACTATTGGTTTTATTGCAGTGTTCACACCACTAGTCTTGGGCTCAACTCCACTGCCCTGCATAACACACGTACTTTCCTCTGCAGGGCCCCTGGGCCTGCAGGCTCCCTGCCCATAACCAGAGCCTGCCATCAGCTTCACCTGACCAGGGAAACAAAGGCGTTTTGCACATATGTGCACATGAGCAAGAGGGTGGAAGGAAGAATAGCAAGTGGGATCAGAGATAACTGGTGGAGGAGTAAGGTGAGCATTGTGCTGGTGTTGGGGAGCAATCTGAGGAACAACAGGTTGGTGAGAGCCCCTTGCTCCTTATCCAACCCACATCACCTTGTAATGCTCATTCAAAAGATTTAATACTCAGGAATACTATCATGCTGTCTTTCAGTACAGCAAAAGATTCAGATAGTATCACACATTTATACAAAATACTCTTAGGCAGGGTATTTCTGGACAAGATCAAGAAGTTTTAATATCACTGGACAAAGTAACAGCAAATTTTCTCCTGAAATACCATGGCTGCAAATGTCCAAACAAGATGTCTTCACATGAAGAAAGAAGACTACTGAGATGCTAAAGTGGACTGGAGAACTACTCCCAAGAACTTAAAGGGAAACTGTAGGAGCTAACGTTTCTTGGCTAGCATATTTAAGACTGAATGGAGCTAACAAAAGCATATACAGGAACATTAGATAGGAATCCAACTTTCCTTTAAAGTTAATCCCACACCACTCTGAGCCCACAAAAGAGAGACATCAAAACCAGATGCATATTGCAATGTAGTCACAGTAGCTTCAAGGACAGTGAGTAAAACCATAGTAAACACAGAGCTAGACAGACTCCACGGTCCTATGCTTACTGTCTTTCGCTAGTTTGCCATGGAGTAAAACCCTGACCAATGATTTTGGGGTAAAGGGTAAAACTGGGCCACTGGGGCCAACTGTGAACCTATGTGATCTCACATGAAGTTGAGGGATGGAATAATAGTAATGTGATTTTTTTTTAATTATTTTAAAAATAAAATGCAGATTTCAGTGGTTTTTATTCTTCAAAAGGCCATAGCTTCAACTTTTCAATTTTTCCACCACAGATTCTAAGGCCACTTCATTATACCCAATATGGTATCTGCATTTCTTAGTACCACAGCTCAGAACTCCCCTAGGTATTTAATCACAGCTGTATATACTCATTTCACGCTACATTCTCGCCCTCAGACCAGGGGAATGCCAACGTTCAAACAGTGGAAAGCCCCTTGCCTAATGTAACTAACTTAACCTCAAGTTAGATTCCTGAAATAACCCTTCATTCCGAGACTATTTTTTACTTAGAAAAATCAGAAATTAAATACACAATGGGACTACTCGTATTGTGAAAAGGAAGGTTATTGCCAGTAACTTGTTATTCAATACCAGAAGCTGAAATGGACTGGGTTCATTAAAAATAAAACATAAAAGCAGATGTACAAAAAGATTTCCCCTTCTAAACTGGAAATCAGCTGTGTCTTGACAGTGTAAGTTATCCTCCTATTTAGTTTTACAGAAATAAAAAGTGGTATATAATCACACTGTAGCTTCCAAACTTTGGCTGAAAACACCAAAGAGCAATTTGTCAAATGCAGTTCCTTTTCTATTTTACACCCAATAACCACTTTAGCAGAACAGCCACCCCCCCGCGAAGACCATAAGACTACTCCAGCACTGCTCCCTGTCCTGCCACCCATCAGCCTTTGGCTCAGCTTGTTCTCCTGGTCGGAGCTGGCAGCGCCCTGGAACGAAGCACACTCAACCGTAATGGAGAACAAATGTTTCCCATTAATTATCTGACCAAGTTGGAAGTATCACAGAAGAGCTCTTAAAGTCCATCTAACTAAATTCCTCTTTTCCAGCAATGCACTGGCTGTGAGCACTAGTTGCTCTGGCAAGAGTTTAGATAAACAAGAGAGATGCATTTCATAGTCGGATATACAACTGCTGACCCATGGGTGTGCTACCTCTCCTCATATTGTAACAAAATTGTGCTTAAACAGTACCGCAGGCTTAAAGAGGCAATACGCAGCCCAGCCTTTAGAAATAACAACAGTAAAATCAGCAGCCCCAGCTAGCCGCACGATGGCACGTCGCTGTACCGCCGCTTCCAGGTGCCCGGCATGTGACAAGCGGCGCCGGGCTGGGCGCGTAGGCAGGCGGGCAGGCACCCACCCCGGCTGCTCCCCGAGCTCTCCCCTCCTTCCCCGGCTCTGCCTCACCGCGGCGTTGGCTGGACGCGAATAACCGCGCTGGCTGGAAGCGATTTGCAGCGACGCCGCCTCCCGTTCCCGCAAGCGCCTCAGCGGAGCCCGGGGGGTCTCCTCACCGTCTGACAGGACGGCGCCGCCCGCTGGCCCCGCAGCCTTCCCCGGCCTAACGGCAAGCGCGGGCGAAGCGACGAGCTCTGCACCGGCCCCTCGGCAAACGGCAGGACCGGAGCGGGCGGGACCGCCGCCCCCTTCGGAGCAGCGGTTACCAACGCTGCACAAACCGAAATCCGCTCGGGGAGAGGGCGGGAGGGACTGCCTCCTCCTCCGCTCCCGTGAAAGCCTCGAGCAGCCCCTCCAGAGCCGGGCACGCCGGTCAGCCCAGCCCCGCTCCGAACTTCAGGAGCCAGAGAATCAAGACGAGTAGGAGCTCCGGCACCGCTTTCCCCGCTACTCCCCGCGCTGACCCTGCCCAGCAGCAACCCCTCGCCCGGCCCCAACCCTCCCTCCCGCCCCCCGCCAAGTTTGCCCGCCCGGTCGGGCGGGCACGCGGCTGTACCTGGGACAGGCAAGCGGGCGAAGCGCAGCCCGGCGGTCCTGAAGGATGCCCGGCGGGCGGAGACGGCCGGCCCTACTGACAGTGCTTCCTCCTCCTCCCGCTGCCGCCCGTGCCCGCCCGCCGCGCTTCAGGGCAGCTCCCCCCTCGGCTCCGCGACAGGGAGGTGCCGGGGCAGCGCCGCGCCACCACACGGCCCGCTGCCCGGCAGAAAGTTTGTGCCGCGCAGCCCCGGGGGCGGTGGCACGGCGCGGGGAGGCGCCTCCGCGGGGCCGCGCTGGGGAGCTCCGCTCCGCGCCCGGCCAGGGGCCGCTGCCACTTCCTCTTCCTCCGAGCTGCGGAGCCGAGCCCCGCGCCCAGCGCGATCCGCGGCGAGGCAAGGACGGGGCAGCGGCACTTCCCGCCTACAACACCGAGACAGCCCGAAAGGGAATTGCTCCACCCGCTGGCCAGGGCTGAAAGCCCCTCACGCACTGCCCGCCTCAGCCCCACCCCGCGCACGCCCCCGACCCCGACGCTCCGCTGCGGTGAAGCTTTTCTCCCTTTCCCGCCGCCTCAGGCCGAGTAGTCGTTTGCCTCAGCGCTTTCAGTCAGCCCCACTGCCTCGAGCCAGACCTGGGCTCACCACAGTGGAACCGCCCCCCTTATACCTAGAGCCTGAGCCTGCCCTTTCACAGAATCACAGAATTGTAGGGGTTGGAAGGGACCTCGAGAGATCATTGGGTCCAACCCCCCTGCCAAAGCAGGCTCCCTAACACATATTGCACAGATAGGCGTCCAGACGAGTCTTGAGTATCTCCAGAGAAGGAGACTCCACCACCTCCCTGGGCAGCCTGTCCCAGGGCTCTGTCACCCTCACTGTGTAAAAGTTCTTCCGCATGTTGGTGCGGAACTTCCTGTGCTCCAGTTTACAGCCATTGCCCCTTGTCCTATCTCCACAGACTACTGGAAAGGGGTTGGCCAATTCCCCCTGCATCCCATACTTAAGATATTTATAAACATTAATTAAATGTACCTGTTCTCAAATCCTCCCTCAGATGGTGGCAAACCCTTCCTTGAGCTGCCTCAGCCTCTCCTTGCAGGATACATAATCTAGCCCTGGCCTTGGTGTGTCTCCACTGAGCTTGTTCCAGCTGGGCAACAACTTTGACGTCACAGGATTGGGGATGGGATGAGGGGAATGACACACCTTGACACAGTCTGTGGTCTAAGAGAGCCCTAACGAGTGCCCAATGGAAGAGGGTGATCGCTTTTTCCAAGCTAGTGGCATGCTGTTAACATTGGTAGGCAGCAAGCAGACTATAACCAATGCTCCTAGAACCTTTGCAAGAGAGCTGCTGCTCAGACAAAAAGTCCTCCGACTGGATCTGTGCAAAGCACCCTCCCTTCCTGGAGGGAAGATGCTTGTCCTTGCTAAATTTCAAAGAGTTCATGCTGGCCTGTTCCTCAGGCCTGCCCAGGTTCTTCTGGACAGCAGCTCAGCCCCGAAGTTTGTCCACTCCAGCCCTGAATGGTGTCATGCGCAAACATGGCACCATTAGATTCAGTCATCTCCTCCAGGTCCTTGAAAAACGTGTTGAATAGAGCAGGCCCCCATTTGCTACTGCCCTCAAGGCCAGGCACAAACCCTTAAACAGCAATTGTCTGAGCCCAACCATGCAATGAGCTTTTTACCTATCTAGCTGTCCACCCACCCAGGCTACAGATCCTAAGCACGTACAAAAACAGTATGGGAGCCAGTGCCAAGCACCTTACTAAAGTTGCCATGGTATCCACTACTATCCCCATGCCTACAAATGCAGCCATTTTATCACAGAACACAAACAGCTGGCAAAGCATGATGGCACCCTGTCTATACCCATGAAATACACAGAAGCAAGTCTGATCCAAGGGGAGTCAATAATTTTCCCAGGGACTTAGTTCTTCATGGTTCCTCAATTCTCCTGGCCTTTTCTGAAAATGGGTGCAACATTTGCCTAGTTGCTGTCGACCCTCCTTGGCCCACTCTAGAAAGTGCAGAGAGTGGCTGCTCTCAAGGCATCAACCAGCTCTTCCCAGCACCCTCAGACACAGCCCAGCTGGTCAAGTTCTCAGAAAGAATCCATGTCTTGATCCTCACCCATTGTCTGTAGCTCTTCATTTGCTTGAACCTTGCTTCTAAGCACACAGGTCAGGAAGGATGAAGCAAAAGGAGCTCCATGTACATAGTCCTTACCTGTGCTCACATGCAACAACAGGCCTACATGTTCATTGATCAGTCTCTTATCGTTAACATAGCTTTTGAGCGTAAAATGAGCTTCCACTAGCCCTGGTATGGGTCAACAACATCCATACATGCCTTGGCAATGTTTCTAATAACTCCATCGCCATGATGTGTTCTTGCTTCCACCATGACAGCTTTGCAAGGAAGTTCAGTCAGGTGTTCATGGTTTAGCCTAGCTGGTGTCCCGATTCATCAATTTGTTCCCTGCCCAGGGAAAAGGTTCCCCTTGAAGACCTGCCAGCTTTCTTATGCTCCCTTCACCTATAAGAGCTCCCTCCCATGTGTCCTGGTTTCAGCTATGATGGAGTTAATTATTTTTAGCAGTGGATGGAATGCCATGTTTGGGTGTTAGGATGAGAACAGTGCTGATAGCACCCTGATGTTTCTAGTTGTTGCCGGGCAATCAAGGACCTTTCTCAGCTCTGCATACTTCCTTACTAGTGAGAAAGGAGGGGACGTAGCCAGGACAGGTGACCCGAACTGGCCAAAGAGAATATTCCATGCCAGTTACGTCATGCTCAGTATAAAGGGGGACTGGGGGGAAGAGGAGGAGACAACACCAGGACGGGCAGTTTCCGGGTTCGGGGACGGCTCTAAGCTGTGCGGCCTGGGTTCTGTGGTTTGGTGAGAAACTGCATTGTGTATCACCAGTTTCATCTATTTTGTACTTTAAACTTCTGTTATTGTTATATCTAGTTTTCTGTTATTGTTTAGTAAACTATCCTTATCCCAACCTGCGTGGTTCTGGTTTATAGGTTGTGGTTTCTTTTCCTCCTTCTTCCTTCCCTTTTTCCCCTCCCCCAACTTTCCCTCCCCCTTCCTTTTAAAAGTACAAGCGACTGTGTGGGGTGCGGCCCTCGGCCGGGGCAAAACCACGACACCATGGCATTCCATTTATCAGTTCCCCAGTGAAGCCAAAGTTTGCTCTCTGAAGGCCAAGGATTTGCCTTCCTCACTCCCTTCAGGACCTTCAGCTCCACTCTATGATCATGATGACAGACAGGGTTATTATCACGTTCCTAAACAATTCTTCTTTGTTAGCAGACATCTATTTGTTTAACACCCCTGGCTGGCCCATCCAATACTTCTACCAAGAAAACTTCCTGAAATCTGCTGGCTTGCTTGCATTCCATGATGCTACCCTTCCAGCTCTTAGGGACATTAACTCCTCTCAAAGAATCAAGATGTGTTACCCACAGATGTCATTGAGTTCGTAATAAAATCAACCTTCATCATGAGCAGCCGGTCTGTAATCCACCAACACGTCATCCTCAGTAGCCCTTTGATCCTTACTGTTCTCAACCAGCCTGTCATCCATCCAAGGGCCCCGTACATTCCAGTTGCAATTCTGAGAGGGGGAAATCCTCCACCCCCATCTTCCCTATATCTCCAGAAAAATGTGTATCCATCCCAAATGTTGTGTTTGTGAACCAAATCTGGAACTTTCCTTGTTACCTTTAGTTTACCTCCTCGTATCAGGCCAGAAACCTGCGTAGCAACTCCTAAACCAGCCTTGATTAATACTGAAACTGCTTGAAGCCCTTGTGCCCAGCAGACACAACTACATTTGCTACTTCGTCCAGTTAATCTCCCCCTACTGTATTAGGTACATAGATTTTTTAACATAATTTTTTCTATCAGCAAACACGAGATCAGCACCTTAGCTCCTTCCTACCTGCTGAATATTTCTGTATTGAAGGCTCACATTGATGGATGAAATCTATTTGAAAGTACCCTCCTCCACTTTTCCCTCAAGTACCATCAGGGAATATGAAAATTCCCCCAGAGTGACCTCTTGTCTGCATTGAAGTCCTTTTAAAGCACAACTATCAGCATTAGCTAGTAGTCAGTAACCAGAAGCGTAACATCAAAACATTGGAAGTGAGGAAATGGAATGACTTCTTTACCAGTATTAAACTGCAAAGCAAACACTAGCAGGGCAGTGTGCGTGGTGACTTTGCCCATCTCTTTTTTTTTTTCTATTTCCTTTTGTGTGTTTCTGGCTTTTTTCCCCATCACTCCTTTTATTTCCACAATTTTTCCTCTTTCCTTGTCCTTCATCAGTTTTCCTCCACTCATTAGTTCCTCTGGCTTTCCGACTGTGTGAGAAAGCAGCATGCAGTCACATCAGGGTGCCATGTAATTGAGCTGTTTTTCTGATACTACTGTTAAAGCATATGGGGAAGGATTGCTAAGTGTGTAGGGAAGAAGTGAAAGTGCAGCTTTCCATGTATTGTAAACACATCAGGTCATAGAAGGCTCCAGAAGGAGCATCCTGGGGATCCAGACCTTGCCAACACCATAGGATTTGCAGATCTCCAGCTCTGGGATTGAACTGAAAGAAGTCTGACAACATTAAAAGACTTTTGCTGGTGCAAAGTCTTCTTGGATACAGAAAGGGGCATTAACACTAAGAAAACAACACTCCTGGATGACCAGAAGGTTCCTATGAAGTAGCACTACTGTGCAGATGAAAAGTGTTTCAAATTAATGTTTACAATAGGCCACATAGAACAGATGCTGTACATCTAAACTATTGCTTCTAGACTACTGCGGTGAGAAATTCCAGAATTCCACTCTGGCTCACTAGTGTTCATATATTCTTTAAATTAAAAAACAAAACAAAACCAGACTGTTCCTGTATGTTGAGATTGTTTGCCTCTTTCAGAACCTTTTTGGTACAGATTTGATAATTTAAGATTTAGAAGTTATTCCAACTTGAACAGGTATTCCATGTGGTATTCTAAGAAAAGGCAACATTCTTCCTAAGAGAAATCTGACAAACTTGGAAAAAACCCTAAATGAGCATCCTAGACATTTCAGAGTTTATATATATATATAAAATATATATATATAAAAATATATATAAAAATATATATATATATATAAAGTGTGGGTATACACACACCCCTCCCTGAACAATAAACTACTGCAAAACACAAGTGACTTGGTAATTAAATAGTAAAATACTGCTCTACTAACGATGGAACTATAAAAAACTGAAGGACCTTATTGCTTTAATGAACAGGAAGATGCTGCCCCTAGACACTCCATTAGGGAAAATTAGTTTATCTTAGGAGTTTAAATGTACTTTGATACATTTTCTTCCTGTTTCCAGGCAGTATAATCTCTCTCATAAATCCCTGCATTTAGCAGTGCAGAGCTCTACAACCTCCTGTATCACAAGCAGGAGTGATCATGTTTTCCATTTGCACTTTGTAGTGCTGGGTGCAGCTGGGTAAGGCAAGTTCAAAGGAGGTGTAAATTGCTACTGGTCAGGCACTGAAATCTGCTTTGCCAAATATCTGTACTTATTTTGGCATAAGCAGAGAAGATGACACGTTGTGAAAAGCAGCAAGAAATCACGAGCACAGCATTCTTCTCTCTCGTGCAAGGTGGTTTTAGTAATGAGACTAGATAATACCTTGCTTGGTTACTCCAAGACTTGTACAATTGGAAAGATCCACATAGGTGTAAGCCATTTTTTGTAAGAAACTCAGTATAATGCCAGTTACTATATTTTTTCACTACAAAGTTAGACTCCAAGCATTCAAGTGAAGCACACCCTCTTTTCCTAGTTTCCACATTAGTATGAAAAAATATTTAAGCTAATTTAGAACAAGATTTGTTTCTTCTTTGTCAAAAAGTAAGCGACACCTGCAACATCACATTGAACAGGATTCAGGAAAACTTAACCCACTTCTGATTAACCTTAAGTTAAGCAGAAAGATACAAACCTCAGTAAAGACAATTCTTTTTTTAATCACCTACCACTCTGCAAAAGTATACTTAGACTTTTATTAACAAGACAAAAATATTAGAAGTCAAACTTATAAAAACTAGGTTCCATTTGAGACAGACAAGTCATTTAGTGTACCATGCTTATGTCATCAGTTGTTACTTAGAACTAAGCCATAGCTTCCCAGAAATAAAGAGGAAAAAATACCTCAAAATCTCAGAAAGATTCAAGACAGAACAGAAAGTTTTGGAGAAGTCAGATCTATACAGATGCTAAAGAGAGGATTGTGCCAGTCCCTATTGCTCGTGGTGGCATAACCCCTTCTGCCCCAGCAGCAGGACACAGTCTGACCTTTGCTTGGGAGCAGCAGCTTGTTTTGCTTCTTCAGGGTTTCAGAACAGGAGTTCTGCTCCAGCAGTTAATTCAGACCAGTTCACAATTTTAACCCAATTAGTGATTAAAACTAGCACATACTCTAGTTCCAAAGTGTGGTGGTTCCACCCTGGCTGGAGGCCAGATGCCCACCAAGGTCACTCTATCACTCCCCTTTTCAGCTGGACAGGGGAGAAAACATGTATCGCAAGGCTTAGGAGTCAAGATAAGGCCAGGAAGAGATCATTCCACAATTAAGAGTCATGGGCAAAACAGACTCAACATGGACTAAAAAGAAAAAAAAGCATCTAATTCATTACACTACACACACACAATGAAACCAGAGTAGGATAATGAGAAGTGCAATCAGATCTTAAAACACTTCTTCCCACCCCTTCCTTCTCTGCAGACTTAACTATTCCTGATTTCTCTCCCTTCGCCCCCGACCAGGGTGGCATGGGGCAGGGAGGAATGGGGGTTTCTCTAAGTTCCTCATGAGTTGTTTTCCTTCTTAGCTGGGGGGTAGGGGTGGGAGGGGCATTCTTCACACCCTTCCCCTGCTCCAGCGTGGTGTCCCACCCATGGGAGAGTCCTCCACAAATTTCTCCAACATGAGTCCTTTCCCATGGGGCTTCAGGTCTTCCCCAGCTGCCCCAGCGTGGGTCACTGCTGTGGGTTGCAGTCATAGAATCATAGAATGTCTCTCAGTCTTGCAGGCCCAGACTGCTCCAGCCTGGTCCTCCACAGAGTCACAAGCCCCCCACCCCCAGCAAACCACCTCCAGCATGGGCCTCTCTCTCCACAGGCTGCAGATCTTGCCAGGAGCTTGCTCCAACACAGGTCACAGCATCTTCCATATGTTTCCATCCACACCAGTGAGGACACTCTCCATGGGCTGCAGGTGGTGGCTCTGCTCCCCATCCTCTTCCATGGGGTGCAGGAGGACCCCCACTCCACCATGGGTTTCGCCACGGGCTTCAGAGGCATCTTCCTCTCTTGCACCTGGGGCACTTCCTCCACCCCCCTTCTTCACTGACCTTGGTGTCTGCACAGATCCTTACATTTTCTCACTCCTTTTTCTGGTGGCAAAAAGCATCTGCTTGAATTTTTTTCCTCTTAAATGTGATTCCCAGAGGCTTTGTGACCATTGCTGATGGACTTGGCCTTGGTCAGCAGAGGGTCTGGCCTTGAACCAGCTGGTGTTTACTCTGTCAGGCCTAGGGAAGCTTCTAGCTGCTTCTTGCAGAAGCCACCCCTGCAGTCCCCCCACCCCCCGCCTACATCAGAACCCTGCCATGCAAAACCACAACACAAAGATAAGAGTAGCTTTAACATGAGGCCTACAACTACGTCATCTTAGTGGCACAGGACTGTTTTTTAAATTTTCTAATAAAGTGCTTCTGTTGCCCATCTGTAGGCACCCACTAGGGAGCCACAGAGCTAGGTATAATTAGGGATCAATTTTCCAGCTTAGAAGCTCTTTTTGAAAGCTGGTTTTATCACCTTGAAACTTATGGCCATAGATTTCTCAAGACTACACATGTGTTGTGTAAGATTATGTGAGGGTAATTTTTACTTGATCAGCATCTGATAGGATATACCTCTGTAAAAGAAAAGATGTAGCTGCATAATTCTTGATAATCTATTTCATTATTCCCTATTTATTTTATCTTTCTTGAGCATTTTAATTACACATTTATCAAAATTATTAATGAAATAAGAATGTGAGATCTGTATAATTGTTGTTAAATCCAAACTGGAGGAGAATCTTCAGAAACAGGAGAGAGATGACCTCAAATGTCTGCACAGAAACCACTGTTGGCCAGACAGCAAGACTGATTGCTACCTCAGGTTGGCACCAAAGCAGCTTTTGCTTTGGGTGATCTACATAGTGGCCAAATTTTCTCTGTCAGAAAGGCCAATCTAACCAAGGATTAAAGAAGCTATGAACTGTTTCAGGCAGCATCCCCCTCTTGCATATCTTCTTGGAAATAAATTTTTTTTTAAATTAAAATGGATATTTATTTCTCTAAGGTGCT
The DNA here is from genome assembly GCA_020800305.1 of Porphyrio hochstetteri. NCBI lineage: Eukaryota > Metazoa > Chordata > Aves > Gruiformes > Rallidae > Porphyrio > Porphyrio hochstetteri. The sequence goes on along the minus strand of CM036906.1, from coordinate 131,251,589 downwards.
TCAAAGACCTGCAAGTGAAAACCTTATATAAAAGGTCAGCTAGTAATAAGACAGTGCAGAAGACTACGACTTAAGGTTAACAAGAAACACTACATTTCTGAAGGAGCTGGAATACCTGCGGTTTCTTTTCTTTGGATATCCAGGCAAAACACTACTCACTACCAGCAGTAAGAAGTTAGATATCTATTCATACATATTTGTTTCTTAATCATTGCAGCAGTTTAGAGCACTATAACTAAAAAAAAAGTATTTTTCAATTTCGCAATTGCATTAAGCTAATTCACTTACAAGGGAAAGCAATTCTCAGAACTTCTGATGCTTTAGTTTTCCACCTACCAGATAGCTGGTGCCCAGCTCTACCAGTGAGATGAACAAAGATTCTCATTTGAATAAATTTCACTAATATGAATAAGGACTAGACAACCAGGCACTTTAAATTATGCAAAAACAATATTACCTTTTCAGTAGATGTGTAAGTAAGGTACACCCCAGAAAAACTATTCCACAGCCTTGCAGCAGCCCAGCTGTTCCAATGGCACAAACAGTGACTAGACTGGGGGAAAGACTAGAAAGACTAGAATGGGTCACTGCATCCTAAGGTGACCCATTGAGTCACTTGAGTCTAGCCCACTTCGTTGTCAGATGAGTTTGCTTCATTTCTATCTGAATAACCACTACAGAAATACAATTCCAGGAAATTCAGTACTTGGTAGTTTCCTAACCTACAGAAAAAAATATTTCTGGGTAGTAGAAGTAGAAAAGCAACAGCAGCTTGGTATAGGAACTTACAGATTCTACTGTGTCATCCAAGTAGATCCAGTTAAGTCACAAGCAGTACCACAATCTAAGACCTTCTAGTTCAAATTTGCACATGGCACCACAGCTAAAGATGCACAGCCCAATCCTCCAATAATTAGGGATTCACCTGCTCAGCAGAAATAGTAAGTACAGATTCCTGATCTGCAGGTGAAAACTAACTTACCCCTACCAGGCTTATGGAAATCATTACAGAACATGGCCAGCTAAACTTGTGCATACACAGTAGAAGCATCTCCCAGGTAGTTTGAAAACCTCAATGACAACAAAATCCCCCAAAAATCACTGAAGTGGCACAACACTTCATGAATGAGAAAGCTGTAATGAATTAATCCTCTTCCAGGAAAAAATAGGATGGTACACAAGTTGCACATGAAGTGTGTATTCTGAGTGTATTAGTAGGTTTATACACAAAAAGTATCACCTTGGCCTGAACTACTGACATCTTAAATTATCTTTGAGCTACCCAGACCTAAAAGTCTTCAAAGAGTGCTTTACCCTCTATGGTAAAACATGCAAGACCCTTTTCAGATATCTTTGTTGTGTAGTGGGATCAGGCATAGCTACAACAGGGGAGGTTTAGGTTGGATATTAGGCAGAGGTTCTTTACTGAGAGGGTGGTCAGGCACTGGAACAGGCTCCCCAGGGAAGACATCACACCACCGAGCTTGTCTGAGCTCAGGAAGTATCTGGACCATGCACTTGGTCCCATGCTCTGACTTGGCTGGTCCTGCGTGGAGCCAGGAGTTGGACTTGATCCTTATGGGGTCATTATACTCAAGAATGAGTGTTGAAAAAAGCACCCTCCATACTAGATCTAACTAGAAGCATCTAACTAGTTCAAGATAGGACTAGCTTTCTCCAAAGAGACTCAGTTAAAGAGAAAAGCATGAGTAGAGGAGCTACACATCCATTTCAGATTTAAAAAACTATAAAACTATAGTGGTCTAGACAATTCTGTTATGGAAGTAATTTCACCCCACAGAATGACACCAGAGGCAGAAAGCCAACAGTGTTGAAGAGAAGCTGCTTGAACACAAGTATCACAAAAATCAAGTTTTCAAACTTAAGTTTCCTAGCAGGTCAAAAAACTTGAAGTTTAACTCTCCGCTTTACTTAATTCAGAGCGAAGTAGAATGAACTTTGCTCTTGAATAAGAAAGAGATCATGTGTGTTTCCCACTTTCCCAGCCCAGTGCTGCTGGCACGGGGCACTTAAAGGAGACATTTCAGCCAACAATCCTTTTGACTCCTCCTCTGCTTAAACTAAGACAGAATTCTGTCTCCAATTAGGTTTGAGATTTCTGCTTTCCAAGTTGAAAAGCATTCTTTCCAAAACAATTAACAGTACTGTAATTCTGTTTCATCCTTAGCTTGTACATATGTGAGGGAACAGACAAGGAAACATGAATTTTATAGTTTCTGAAGCTGCATATTACAAACCAAACAGGCTGGTTCAAGATAATACATCATCTGCTGCCAAAACACAGACCCCTGCCACTTGGATTAAGAGACCACTCTAGTAGCTGTCAAAAGGATCTGTCACCAAGATCTCAAAGCTTCAGGACACAGTCAGAGTCATCATAAGCTATGTGCATCCCCTCCAGCTGTTGCAAGAATCTTATTCAGGCAGTACTTAATCATATACAACAGAACTTCCCTAATTTATCTTGTCTGGACACAACCTGTGGCCTGAGGAGCTGCTTCCAATTCTGCTTAGAGGGGAGTTTCGGCTGGTTAGGCAGCATGCATACCACACTTGAAATTACCATATTCACAGCAAATACTTTATACTCTTGGAGCATTCTAGGTATCAATACATAGTATTATCTACTATTGCCTTTCTAGGCGGTTCCATCACAGGGTTGATTTTTTTTTTTTTTAATACAGAATTTGAGCTATTTTCAGAACACCCAAATATGGCAGAAAATCTGTTAAAAAAATCCTAATGGTCTACGAAAGAAGTTTGTTTCATGGCTTGATTTTTAAGTAATAGCCTGGTTAGAGTTAATGGACTGTTCATTAGGCTAAAGCCTAAGTCAGTAAAGGCAGAGATGAAAAGATATTGGACTCATACAGCAGATGATAATTCATTTCTGCGTCCTATGACACCGTGGCAGAATAACGTGGCCTGCTTTGCTACTCCATTCAGTATATACCAAAAGGAAGCATCAAAGACAACCTCTAGCTCAGAAATCCAGAGGCACAAGCTGCTTACTATGTTCTTGCCTTTTTACTCTCCGTTTACAGACAGGTTTCAATAACAGCCTACAATAATAAACGAGACAAACCTTGACCTGGACAAGCATAGAATGTCTTTACAAAGACTGTTTAAGTGTCACCACCAAATGTAGAAACCCAGCAAAGTAATACTCTATTATATTGTATTCCCCTCTTCAGTAGTACTTTGATAATAACAAGATAAGTAGATATGTAAGTGACCCCTAACTCTTTTTTTTAAGTCTGTTTGCTGTTGGCTTCATGACATCCCATCGTAGTGTCATCTTCATTGGAAAATGTCACCCAAGAAAGCAAACATTTCAGAGAGATCACAATCCTCCAGGGAAGCAGATGCAGCAACTGCAGTTATCCACAGTTTCTGCTCCCCCTCCTCCAACCAGCCTGGAGGGATCTGGTCCTAGGAAGCACTGAAAACAGCACGCAACACTAAGCACTGGTAGCAAAGGTAGCCACACAGCCGAGTTCCCCTCATTGCCAATTACTGTGGTCCATTTATAAGAACAGAGAGATACAGAATGAGCATCTAGTTTGAAGAAGCGGTCTGTGTTCTTAGTCATTTCAACCCTACTGCTGTAGAAAAGGGAACAGAGAGGGCAGCTAAATGAGTGCATTCAGAACATACCCACAGGCTTTTTACTATTTTGTTTCCCAAGTTCTTGGAACTTGTAGGATAAACCAGGCTCACCCGAAGCACCAACCTCTTTTCCAAATTAAACCCCACTGAAACACCATCATGTGATTTGCAAGCACTGTACAAGCGGAGAGAGACCTGGAGGGAGTTAGGAATCAGGAATTGTTCAGGTGGGGAATACACCGGTGGTTTAAACTTCCCGGCCATGCTTCCCTGCGGAGCGCCCAGCTCTGTCCTGACAACGCACTTAGAACCAGTTGCCAATCGAGCAGCAAACCCGGCCTTTCCTCCAAACCCTTCACGCACCAGAGCGGAACCTTTGGGGAATCTACAAGGTGTTTTTAACTGCATTTCTTACAGCTGCATTTTTAAACCCAGAAACTTAATTATCCTGCAGCAAGCAGCGGTCCAGCCTGCGAAGGCCAGCTTCTGCTGTGGCAGAGACAGGAGGCAGCGAGACAAGTGGGGGTTTTAAAACACACTGTTTGGGAGGGTTTTGTTATCTTAACGCCCCACCTGCTGGCTGATGGCTAAATTACATTGTGACAGTTATCAAAGAAGTCACATACCTATTATTCTGTCACCGGTAGGTAGCTATAGGCTGCCATGGCAACCGGTATAAGTCTGCGCAGAAGATGGACCGCACAGCTGGGTCCACCGCAGCGTGAACGTACAGAAATGGAGCCTGGATGGTTCTAAAACAGACGTTAATCAAAGACGTTTAATATCCATCCCGACTGATCACGCTGAAGCATTACAAAGCGTAGCAGGACAAGAAACACTGTAAACCCAGCGAACTCCTCATGGATCTTTTGCTTGTGAGGATTCCTGCACCCTTAGCTGGGCTCGGCTCACACACCATGCTGGGCCATGTTATGGTCACATAAGAGTTTCTAAAAAATGGATCAAAGCAGCTAGAAGAGGCAGAAGTTGAGGCTTACAACATAAAACAGATTTCAGCCTCATTTGAGAATGCTGCTTTCAAGAACAGCTTTAAAGCTTGGCGTGTTTTAAAGAATGAGCAGAGCCTACTGCTCATTTGATAACCAAACATCACTGGGACAAGGGAGCTCTGCTTGCACCTAGTGCTGGTGTGAGTTTAGGACCCACTCATTAATTTGAAAAAGGACATGTAGGGGACCTTTCAGAAGCAGGTGTGCCTGCCTGTCATGGCCATCACCCCACGCTCAAGGAGTCCATAGACACTTGCTCAGCTCTGTTGGGACATGAAATGTTTCTGCAGTGGCCCTGAATTTACACAGGAACCTAGAAAGTGACCTTTTCCCAGATGTACAAGGATTTGCCAAAGTGCTAACTCCAGGATTATCTTGTATTTCATACAATCATAGAATGGCATGGGTTGGAAGGGACCCCAAGGATCATAGAGTTCCAACCCCCCTGACACAGGCAGGGTCACCAACCTCCAGGCCTGGATCTACACTAGGTTGCCCAGAGCCCCATCCAACCTGGCCTTGAACACTTCCAGGGATGGGGCATCCACCACTTCTCTGGGCAGCCTGTTCCAGCACCTCACCACACTCTCTGTAAAAACCTTCCCCCTAATATCTAATTTAAACCTTCCCTCCTTCAGCTGTTATCAAAAGCTGCACAAACACAGCAAGAGAAATCAAAAATTCATACCCAGTCTTCATTCACCACAGTGAATGTTCAGTACTGCCTCAGTGTTAGAAAGCATGCTCTGGTGGGAACTGGCACACAGCTCAGCAGCTGCTCATTTTCTAGCTGTGTGGTGTGGTTGACAGCTGCTGGAGGGAGGGATGGTATCCACAGGGACCTTGCCGTGGTTGAACTAGGCCCATGTGAACACCATGAAGTTCGACAAAGCCAAGTGCAAGGTCCTGCATGTGGGTCAGCACAATCACAAGTACAAATACAACCTGGGCAGAGAATACACCCAGAGCAGCCCGGAGGACGACTTGGGAGCATTGATGTAAAGCTCAATCATGAGTCAGCAATGCATGCTCGCAGCCCAGAAAGGCAACTGTATGCTGGGCTACATCAAAACCAGCATGACATGAAGTTGAGAGAAGTGATTCTGCCCCTCCGTTCTGCTCTTATGACACTCACCTGAAGTACTGCAGCCAGCTCTGGGGTCGGCAGTACAAGGCAGATACTGAGCTGTTGGAGCAAGTCCAGAGGAGGGCCGCAAAGATGATCAGAGCGCTGGAACACCACTGCTATGCAAAAAAGCAGAAAGAGCTGGGCTCCAGAGGGACCTTGTTGCAGCCTCTGAGTACCCAAGGGGCCTACAGGAGAGATGGAGAGGGGCTCTTTATCAGCGAATGAAGTTGTAGGACAAGGGGCAATGGGTTTAAACTAAAAGAGAGGATTAGGTACGAAGAAGAAATTCTTCACTGTGAGGGTGGTGAGGCACTGGCACAGGTTGCCCTGAGAAGTTGTGGCTGCCACCTCCATGGAAGTGTTCATGGCCAGGTTGGATGGGGCTTGGGCACCCTTGTCTAGTGGAGGATGTCCCTGCCCATGGCAGGGAGTTGGAACTAGATGATCTTTGAGGTCCGTTTCAACCCAAACCATTCTATGATTCTATGGTTCTAGTATCCTTGTGTTCCAAAGTGCTGTGCACTTTGCCAAGTCTCCAGAAACTACAGCAAAACAAAGCTCATCAGCCCAGACATCACACTCTACTAACAGGCAATACAGCACTGAAACACCATTTCTGAAACTCCACCACTACTGATCTTTACTTTGAAAAAAAAAACCCTCTTTAAAACCTGTTAACAGAATCGCACTTTTAATTAATAAAGCTACCACAGAGTGCCTAAGAAAACAATTGATTTCTCTCTAGCTGTCTCAAGTCAGGGAACAACCACTGCAATGGTAAGACAAGCACAATCAACAAGGTCAGTTATATGAAAGTTACAGTGACATTCAAATAGCCAAGATGACAGTTATTTCCCTGCCAAAACCTGATGAAGTCCAGATAAGACAGGAAGTCTCTTATCAATAAAGATCTGCTGTTGCAACGTTTTTCCTTAGAAGATATTCAGCAAGTAAGTTGTTAAAACTGTGTACAGTACAAAGATCTCTAGTCTAGTCCAAGGAGCATCACTAGCACTAAGCAAGCAACCTCTGTTAGCCCCCCTAACCGTGCTGTATTGGTAACTTTCATCTGTACAAATGCAACACCTAACAAAGAGGAAAAAGCTTTTATTTCCCCCCTCTGGTACTGCTAGCGATCTTTTCTGCTTTTTTGCTCAAAAATAAAAATTAACAGCCTTAAGGGACAGAAAACCAAGTCTTATTCCCCTTAAGACTTGTCCCATGATGGTTGTTTTCATCTTAACTGCTGTTTAACACCTCTAATGACGCCTTTCTGCAGTGCTGAATGCGAGAGCCCTCTAATGGCTACAGCGGGAACACCATCTGCAGCAGGGCAGCGCTCCGTGCAACGGGGGCTTGTCCTACAAATCCTGACGAGCCCGAAGGGAACTTTCTCCCAGTAATTAACGTTACTGCCTTCAGATTTCCACCCTATTGGGTGTGTAAGAAAGGAAAGTAATTTAAGGATATGTCACAAAACTTCTCAGGAAGAAAAAATCAGGAGGGACAAAACCCAACTAGATCTTAACCTGGCTACTACTACAGAGGGCAATAAAGTGTTTCTATATATATTAATTAAAAAAGAGGGCTAAGGAGCATCTCCATCCTTTATTGGAAGCAAGGGGAAACAGTGACAAAGGAAAAGGCTGAGGTACTAACTGCTGAAGACTGAGGCAAAGAAGACATTAAAACCAGTTGTTCTAAGGCTACTCAGGCCCCTGAGCTGGAAGACAGGGTTGGGGAACAGAATGAAGCCCCCATAACCTAAGAGGAAATGGTTCGCAACCTGCTACACCACTGGACAGGACAGATCTATAGGGCTGGATGGGATCCACCTAAGGGTGATGAGGCACCTGGTAGAAGTGCTTACTAAGGCACTTTCCATCATTTACCAGCAGTCCTGCCTAACTAGGGAGGTCCTGGCTGACTAGAGGTTAGCCAACATGATGCCCATCCCCAAGAGCCAGATGGAAGATGGGGGGGAACTACAGGCCCATCAGTCTAGCCCCAGTGCCAGGGAAGGTTATGGAAGAGACCATCTCAAGTGCATCACAGCACATCCAGGACAAGCTGGTGATCAGGCCCAGTCAGCACAGGTTTATGCAAGGCATCTTTCTCAACCAGTCTGATCTATGACAAGGACACCCGCTTAGCAGATAAGGGTAAGGCTGTAGATGTTGTCTACCTAGACTTTAGCAAAGACTTTGACACCATTTCCCACAGCATTTTCCTGGAGAAACGGGCCAATTGTGTCTTGGAAGGGCACATGCTTGGCTACGTAAAAACCTGGCTGCATGGCTGTGCCCAGAGAGTTGTGGCAAATGGAGTCAAATCCAGCTGGTGGCTGGTCAGTACTGGGGCCAGTTCTATTTAGAAGAGGGGACTGAGTGGTGGTTTTAGCCCTAAATTCTCTAGGAAGACTTTATAGGAAGTTTAAGACCTTAAACACTCATGCAAGGTGTACTAAGGAACCAGCATAGAAGTGGAAAAAACACTTGGGTCAACTCTGTTCTAGCTGGGAAAGATACCAGGCAAAGTGTTAACTCCTGCAAGTTTAATACAGGAGGCATAGGGAGGGCAGACTTCCCTTCAGTAGGATAGCAGAACAAAGCAAGCAGCCTTCCTCTATAGTTCAAACTTTGTATACTCAGCTAGTGCCTTCTTTCTTAGACGAGTTACAGTGAGAGGGTGTTGTTCTACACCCCCTATCAAGAAAGTTTGGATGTTCACACCAAACTTCAGCACAGGAATGTAAAAGTACAAATTAAGAATCCCTCTAGGCTGCAAAGCTACTGACTGAAGCTTTTCCTTCAGTCGCACATTTCTTCTGAAGCAGCCCTAATATTTACTTCATTATAGCTTGGATCATCTGCATTTTTTTTTCTTACTTTCCCAGCTACATTAGAAGTTGCAGACATAAAGCTTTTAAATTATATAACATCTATCCTAAAATGCTTGTCTACCAAGTCATTCCTGCAAGGAATACACTATATACCTGATAAGAGACTTTAAAAGTCTGTTCCATTAAGGCACATAACAGAAAGCCCACTGAAAAGTAATTAAAGGAAAATCTTCTCTGTAGCATCCAAGGATCAGCTCACCTTCACATAAGACAGAATTTGGCACTTAGGTTTTACACACAAATACCTAGAAGGAAAAAAGTATTTCCATTTTGATAGGAAATGCCAGGCAATCATTCCAACAGAGATCCAACAATACCATCTGACTCGCTGTCTCATTCCAAGAATAATTCTGACAGGTGGCAAAGCCTGAAAGAGCACAAAAAGGCCCCAGCAGCTCAGCAGAACGCTTCAGGAACCAGAGAAACAAGCAAGTGTCATAGCTCTGCCACACCAAGTAAGTGCAAGTGTTCTGGGTTTGTCTTAGACAAGACAAACAATGGGTCAACAAAACCCCACCTTGCTATTCAAGGAGACTTGCATGCTTTGGGGTCCCACACAGAATAGCTGTGCTCTGTGCAAGCAAATGCAGACCCAGCAGAGCTCACTACTGTTCACAGTTAACACAGTCCACTTCATTTGCTAATACAAGAGGTACAAATTTGCAAGCAGCTCCAATTCTGCACCTATTTTGGAAATGCCTTCAGCTACAGCCATATTAAGCAGATGTTTCAGCTTTCTGAATGCAACACAAAAAAAAGATTTACCTACTGTTTTTGTGTTATGCTTATAGGGTACTTCAGGAGAACGTTAAAAACACATGTTCTTAGTTATAACTTGTTACTTTTACTGGCATATGCCACAAAATGTAGAATTCCCAGATGGGAATAGAAAAAAATTAGTTTCCTGGGGGTGAAAAGTGGCTAACAAAACCAGCACAACATGATCTAATGGAAGAGAAAATAAATGGCACTCATAAGGCCTGGGCTATGCATTTCCCTGTGATAAGCCTCAGCATGCTTGGAAGAGCAGTTCATATCTAGCACCCCCATTTCAAACATACTGAACAATCAACTTGCTCACCAGATGGTCCTGTGGGTAACACTTGGTCAAATAAACCTAAAATATGCACTGTATGTAGGTATCTTCTGGTTTATCTCTTCTTTTGGAGTCGAGACTCTTCAATGAGAGCCACACATAGGCACTTTCTTTTCTTATAGCTACAGCTTAAAGTCTCAAGTACATTCCAGGGCAATCAAGCCAACTAGATTAAGCCAACATGAAATCTGCATTTGCAGAGAAACAATTACCTTTATCAATAAACTGACATCACAGCTTTAACCACCCAAGCAGACTTTTTAGGTACTCCTAAGTCGAAATTAAAAGGGTCCTGATGCTCAGAAAACTTGTATTTATGCTTTTTTAAGAAAAAAAAAAAAAACCAAAAAACCACCAAACAGCTGTGTAAGCAAACCTCCTCAAAGAAGCTAACACACAAGTATAATCAGAAGCAATATCTTTAAAACAGTAGCCTATTTGTCATGTTTTTCTCAGACATCAGGGGAACACTTACCAGTATTTCAGCAACATGAACAATGAGCAGGGAAAAGGTTCAACAGTTTTGCTTTTTCAGGTCAATTGATGCTATCAGTAGAGTTCTGGATAAAGTGGCTCCAAACCTTACAGTCACATTGAGTCATGTATTCCCCCCCATTAATAAAATCCCATCCAGAACACTCCAGAGATGCAGGCTCTGGACATTTGTCATGCTGCAGCATTGTTCCCTTATCCAGGGCTGTAGCAACTCAGCTCCCTTGTGTACAATGCACCAACACCTACTTCCGGGTAAGCCTCTTCCTAGCCATTACTACTTCCCAACCTGCCAGACCATTTGAAGCAGAACTGGTAACCCTATTCAAACTGGTGCATACATTTTCAGCAAGAGGGGCACCCTTTCTTTTTTTATCTGAAGAGATGAACTTGCTGGAGTAGAGGAGAGAAGATTACTAGGACCCAATATATACATATTGGGCAATATATCTCAGTTCTATTCTTTCAAAACTGCAGCTAGTGACTGCTACAAAAAGCACCTTGTTACTACAAATTTGTAGGAACTGAAATTCTCATTAGAACAATAAATCTTTAATAGCTTCAGTAGATTCAACAAATCTTTATTATGCTGTATATCTTTCTCAAGGTAGCTTGAAATTTAAAGTTTATTAGCACAGCTTTCCAAACTTCTAGTGACAAGTCAAAATAAAAGTTTGTTTCAAAATGCATGACTAAAATCTATGTAGTTTTTAAAATAGGGTTACAGATATTCTTTGATTAACAGTTTGCATCACAGAAGAGGCATGTTTTAAATGCAGTTCTTTTCTCACAATTTTAACATACAGGCATTACTAAAACTTTTCTAGTAAAAAGGCATACTCTTGAGTAGCCAATACCGCTAATTACATTCTTGCATCTTAAGTTACACATAGGAATTTTAGGATTCTCTTAATTACTTCCCCAAAACAAACAGCGATGGCTCAAGACTGCAGGTACATAAACTGTTATTATTGACCATAACCACATTGATTAGGTAGTCTAAAGACAACCAGTACTCGCAGGGCTTCAGTTGTAACGCCAACTTGATGTCTTCTGTTCCATTGATTAAGAGCTCAGTTTTAAAATACAACCTCTTGGACAAATAACTGCTTCCATTTTTGAACTGCAAGAGGTAACTGGTGAGGATTAGTCACTTCAATTGTGGTTTAAGAAAAAGTAAGTTTAACATGCAAACTGTACCTTAAAGCTCAGAAGAAAATCCACATGCAAACAAAGAGTGTTTTTCCCATGTAAGTTTTTTTTTAAACATTCAGTTGGTTATCAGGTGAAGCATGCAAACAATTAATAAAACCTGGAAATTTGTCAACTCTTACAACTTTAAACTTCAAACTACTTAAAGACAACTGTATTTAAACAGGAAGAACAGAAACACAAACTTGAAGCAACTTTTGGCAAAGGTTATACTTCATATATTGAACTGAACTGTAGAAACATCAAGTTAATCAATTCAGATACTTGCAAGTCTTTGTTGATTAAACACTTTTGAGTACTGCTCTTCCTTTTCTGAAGTGATGTGCCCTCCTCTCCTGGAATGGGATAGAAGAAAAAATTTTCTAGATAATACTCATAATACAGCAACAGAAATTTCACGTCTAAGTACTTCTAGACATTCTGCACTCTAATGACTCCCCTCCGAGACTAATAACTACACCTTCTGTGTTCCTGTTTCAGAGCACACATGGCTATATCACATCTGCCCTTCTTATAAAAGGAAGCAAATTCTTAAATATATAGCAACGTGCAATTCTACAAGGACTGAACACATACAACAACAATACAATGGCCAGCTACCAACCCAGACTACAGTCCATGGTTTAAAATGCCAATGCTTTAGCTGAAGTACAATGAGCCACCATCCACAGTGGATACTTCACTGGTATAATATCTATAAGGGCTGAAACTCAACATCCCTCTACTCAAACCAGGGAGTAACTCACTGCCCTTTTGGCAATTTGTCACTGAGAAGCAATTAGCCAGTCTTATGCCCCAAGCGCCCATAAGAGGGCTGTTCAGCAACCTTTTTTTAATGCAGTCTTGATTAAATCCACTGAATCCAGTTTCAGCACTCCTCCAGCATCAAGCAACCAAGAGGCAGACCAAGAGCACATTTCAGAAAAAAAAAAAAAAAAAAAAAAAAAAAAAAAAATCAAATGCCATTCTAGATTTGAATCCCTTTACCCTTATAGGATCCTGTAGGTGAACAAACTGAGGTCAGCTGTGCTTTAGGGATTTAATATTGCTTTCACTACATACCTTAAAGTAGTCCTCCTGCGATACAAAGGTGTTCCTCATGCGGTTCTCAGGATTAAACAGACAGGATACTACTGTTTGTATGCTCCTGTCCACTGACTTCTGAAATGCAGTTAAAGGTGCATTTACAACAACACTGGTCTTTCTTAGTTAGCCCACTATTAGCAATGCGACTTTCCTCTCAACTGCCTTCAGTTTCCTGAGCAATTTTTCTTTCTTTTATAATCTTTTAATCTTGGTAACTCATTATCAGTCTTAGATGTTACAAGATAATTCTTATCAGTGACAAGCCAGTCCAGTTATGGAATAGGCTGACAGATGAAAAATGAAATCTCCTATAGAAAACTGAGTTCAGAGACAACTGCTGCCCAAACTGGAGTCACCTTCCACAAAAGGGAAAGGGAGTCAGGTGTTACTGTACCGATTGATTCACATGCCTGAAGCTTAAAATAAATTCACCTAAGATGGCAGGCAGTGCTACCTAACCTACTTTTAAGTACCTGCAGTTTCCCCCTGTAATTTTCAGGGGACTCAGTAAAACCTTGTTGCTTAAAAGCATTACTGTATTCAAATAGAACACACATTTTATGCAGCCCTCAGCACTACAGACAAGTACTAATAGTTTCAAGGAAACACACGAGGCTTTTGAAGTCATACACAGAAATCAAGACACAGCAGATTGAGCAACTGGGTAAAGCACCTCTGTTTCTAGGCAGTCAGGCTGGTCAGAGGCCCTCTTACCCAGGCCACATAACCCCCACATGCAAATCTGAGACCAAAATTTATGGCAAAGTTTTGAGCAAGCACCTACCTTTTGTGGACTGTTAGTAGATGACTGTGTGGGTTCTGGAACAGCACATTCTGTCTGTATAAATTCTGGATCCTCGGTGCAGTGATAGCTCACTGAAGTATAAGCCTGTATGGATTTTAAAAAAAAAAATTACAGTGTTTCAGTAACAACAGAAAACTCACATTGTGTTGTCATTAGTCTTCACCTATCTGTAAGGTATGTCAACTTTATCTTCACATTTCTGATGAAGTTTCTTGAGTGGGGGAAATCCTGTATCATGATATGTTAAACCAGTTCTACTTTTTCCACAAAGGATGGAAGTAGTCTTTTCTCCTCACTGTAATAATTTTTGTAAGTACCTTCTCAACCTACTTTCTCCATGTATGGTCAACATACTTGATGGTAAAACCCAATCACTGAGAATTCCAGACAGCCAGCAGGTAGCTTTAACTGAAGCACCAAAACGAAAGGGGAAGCAAAGCACCTACTACCCCTGTCCTTCCAAGAAGTTGTTTTCCTCTATACAGTTCCTTTTTTATTTGAAGCTGTCTTCATGCTAGCATATTACAGTTTTTCAAGATGTAAAAAGGTCTAGAGAAGCACAAGCAATTTGCAGCTTTTTTCTTTAAAAAAAACCGTAACAAACCTCTCCATTTCCTTATGCTTTCAGTGCAGTGTCACAATTGGCAACCAGGTGCAGAGTTTAATTACAACTGCAAAGAGGCTGATAAAGCAGTTACACTTCACAGAAACATCCTTCCAGACAGGACTGGCAGCTCTTGCAGTCAATTTTAGCACTAACTCAGCAGCAGGGTTACGCATTTTCACTTTTCAGGAGCAAAACATTCTCCCCTCCCCCAAGTAGCCTGATTTACTCAGACCTGACAGTAGCTTTTAGTTTCCTACAACATCATTCTTAAGGATGTTATTTGCAATTGTACACCACAACCACAAAGTGTACCACCTGACACTCCCAAAAACCCTTGAACACCAAAACTGTAACTTCAAGATGACTATATTGGGAGATACCGGAAACCTACAGCGTTGGCAAACTATTCCTCTCTGAGCACTGTCCCTACCCATCAATAGGTCTATCAGGTCTGACCTCGTCACTGCTGGGGCATTCCATTTATGAATACAAATTATGATTATCCACTGAACAAGTTATGCAAGTATAAAGTAGAAAACTTCATTCTTCATGTCTACTATCCCCTTGTGTGCCTGTCCTCTTTTTGGTCTGTAAAAAATAATACTTAAACTTGCTTAAGTGAGAGCTCTAAAGAAATTGCCTGCCCATGTAACAAAGCGTAGAATGTCTCATGAAAATTACCATGCACACATACTCCAAAAACTCTTTGGCTTCCTACCATCTCATTGTTAAGTGGTAAGCTGCAGCTGCACCATGTTCATGGCTGTTACTGAACAAAACTGGTTTCAAGCCAACAGGGTAATCAGTAGTTCAGTGACTTCTGCACTCTTCCAAGTCTGTTTTTGCCCTCACTGAATAAAAGGTAATTCTAACTGAAATACAGACATCCCAGGAAAAGAAAAAGACCGCTTCTCCACTGAAGATGGAAGATTAGTACATGACTGGAAGCAAGCAGGAATAAAAGCCTTCTAATATGAAGAGACAGTTGGCAGGTGCATGCAGGCAGCAATATATATTCACAAAGTCCCATTTTCTTTATTTTTCCCCAATTTACCTTCCACACATTCTACAGACATCTGTTGGGAATTAGCTTGAAGAAGCTTAAGTATTACAGCTTTCAAACTGTAATACTGAATAAACTGTACTCAATAAATACAAAATTATGCCCAAAGAGCACAAAAATGCTAAAGTTCAAATTCCAACACTGCTAAAGAAATAAACAGTATTTTTCTTTCCTCTTGTGGATGTCACTTGTGTCAAGTCACAGAAAGCAAGCAGTATCTTTAGAGACTACCAGCAGTATCTACAGTCTGTAGTAGCCTCAAGTCATTTTAAAAAGCTGCTGAAAGGAAGAAAAAAAGACTATCAGTGTTTACAAAGCAGAGTATTTTGAGGCTTCTTACAATTAAAAAACGTTTGGAACAATAACCAGTACTATCATACAAGCTCCAAGTCTGGATTATGCTTCAGGCCACCACTTCATGAAAACCCCAGTTCTCTTCATGCTAGAAACCTGGGCTTGTGTGACCAGACCATACAAGCAATGAATAGAACAGGTAGCTTTGGTCTGCCAGGCAGCTCTCAAGAGCTCATCACATCAGGATGAAGTCTCAAACACTTATGTACTCTAACAGCAGCTACAGATTTGTACAAACCATAATACATACAGATCCAATCAAGCAAACAACAGTTTGGATTTTTGCCAAGTACCAACCTGTCCAAAGTGTGCTAATTGAGAAGACAAAGTTCCAGAAGTTTAACTGTGTAGGACTTACCTGAGGCATAACATAATTTCTTTGCTCCCCAGCAAGCCACTGTGGTTGAACCTTAAACAAGAATTGGACAAGAAGCAATTCTGATTTATTTCTAACACAGGCAAGTTCACTGTTCTTAAAGTGCCACCATTTACAACATTTCAGGTCTGGATTTTTTATTCAACACTAGCTTACAGTATTCTGACCAGACAAGATAGCTTTTTTGTGTGTACATCACAGTGTTGAGCAAAAGATCAACCTTACCATAAATTCAACTACCTCCTTTCCTCTTCTCAGTCCAAGTTTAGAAGAAAAAAGTTTTGTAAAGATTAAGGAAATTAGGGGAATTACAGCAGCCACATTGAAAACATCCCAAACCTCTAGTTACTTACAGTAAACTACTTCTAGTTTAGTTAACAGGACACACATCCACATTTCACTTTTGAGTTCAAAAATCATTATCAGCTAGGATAGTGATTATCTAGAGCTCAAGAGCACACTTCCTCTTACTCATCCCTATTTACACAGCCTGATAAGACTGTTTTGAGTAAACATCAACTACCTGGACTAGAACATACACAATGGGATTTGCAGAAGCACAGAGAGATCAGACTCCAATTAACACTGTTCATTCCACTCATTAAAGTTTTGCAGGTGTCAAGCAGCCTTTGCTGCTGCTACTAAAAAATTACATACCTGATAGCTGTAGGTTGGCTGGTATCCTACAGGAACTTGCTGCTGTATCAGTAAAGTTGGTGAACCGTATGGATAAGCCTGCAAAAAGATTTTAGAAAAAAATACAGTTTGAAGCAAGACAGAAGTACAGTATTTGTAAAGGCACTTACAAAACCAGGAGCACATTTTTACAAATATGTAGGCACACTGTTACTTCAATTCCTTTTTCAGATTAGCTTCATTATTTTAAAGCAACCCTTATAGATTTCCCATGGGACTTCAGGCTAACAGAAAGTGGGATTCTTACATATTACATATCTAAAAAAAATAAAATCACACATCTGTAGTTAATCTTAAGTCATTTTAGAAGTAAAACTCATGCCATAAACTTTCTAAAATGGACCTAAACAGACCACAATCATGAGACAGACTGCATACAGCCTGAACATCAATTTCTGGAGCCAAAAGCAAGGAAAGCATTAAAATTCAGACTATTTCCCAGCATTTCTCACTGAAACTATTTTGACACAATGTTAACCTGAAACCTTCTCAAGCTCCTTTAGAGAACATTCAAAAGCACCTTGCAGCATTGAAGAGAATCAGTTCCTCCTACACTATTGCACTCTCCCAATAAACAAAAGAAGCAGCAAGAGTACTACTATGAAGCAGTCTGCCTTAGGAAAAAAAAAAAAACAAACAGTACTTCTGTGAGTCAGTGCCATTTGCTCATCTTTGTTTGTTAAAGAATATACAAAACATTATCAATTCTTAATCAGTACTTGTTGCATTGCAGTGTCGTATTTCCCATGGCCTGGAAAGCCTTCTAGTCACAGTATAGGACTCCTACAAGGCCAGAAGTACTCTGCCTATACCTCAGGAAGAATGCTTATTTGGAGTACCAATAAGGCAGCGTACCTGGTCCCAGCTATTAATAGCAGATGCTGTTAAAAGTGTTCTTAAAGACACAACAGCAGTTCAGAAACAAGAATTTATTTGGCTACGAGGGCACAAAGGGACCACAGCCAAGGTTTCATTGCCGTAATTATTTTTAAAAATACCTTTTTAAAATCTGTGGTTTATTCTGATGAAAAGCAGCAGTATATTAACTATCCAGATGCATTCAATTTGTAAAGCACAAATCACATCTTGAGACAAATAAGAAAATCACTGAAGAACTATTATGTAACTAACTGCAACAGTTTTTTCATTCTCAAAAAAGTATCTCCCCATCTTTTGTTTTATAAAGACATCACATAACTAAATACATTTTTCAAGACTGTTAGCTTTCCTGTAAAGTTAAACACTTCTTATTGAGGAAGACAGTATGAAAACAAGCAGGTAAGGTAAGATTGGAATCTCCATATTTCTGTAGTTGTGCTTGCACCTTCAAAAGCATTTAGTTATGATTCAAAATCAGTAGCATGAACAGCCTTACCTGAACATACTGTGTTACAGGGCTCATTACAGCTGGAGGCTGCATGTACGCCTCTGTACTTTGATTACCCCATACACTGTGGAACTGTGGTGCAGGAGGATTGAAGACTAATGGCCTGGGATGCACATAAGAACCTTGTTTTAAAGCAAAGAAAAATGTATTTCATTAGTAATCCAAATCCAAGCTGCAAAAGCTCTAAGTGCTGTAACTCAAATTTAACTGAGCATTAACTGTACTATATAATGTTACCAGCTTCAACCTTTCTATCAAAACTCTACATCACACAAGTAGTGAAGTCACAGAATTCAGAACTGAAGCTTAACTGTAATATCTAATTGCACCAGATAAAAAGGATTTACAAAGATATTCATGTGTAATTAAGGAAAAAACAGATTTGTAATACACATTTGTAATATGAACAAAAATGTGCTTGTACATACTCACACAAGTTTTGTTGCTTTCTAATCGCTGGCCCCAGTTTCAGCTTTTTGCCGTGGAAGTTAATTTGTGACTGAAAGAAAGGTGATTCTGTAAGCTGGGGTATCAGTGAGGGGGGTGGTTTGATTTTGCTGTACTCTGCTTCTACACCAGAGTATCAACTTGCATACAGCCTCAACAGCATCCATTCTCCTTGCCTATTTCAACACCTTACAGTTTTTAATGTGCAATGCTCTCAGAACACTAATTTGCCTAATCACAGGCCCTCCAAGACTGTAATACATTGTAGCAATATGCAGGACTAGTAGTTTGCAGCTCCTATTAGTGACTGTCAACCTTCTGGCCTTATACACACATATTCAAACTATTTTTGCCTCAGTAAGGATATTAATGGAGAGTGACCATAGCCTACGTTCCCTTGAAACCCTACTTACATCACCACTTAACTTCCTTCCCACAAACTTCCTAACAGGCTTCACGTAACAAGTTAGAAGCTGTCCACCTAATCCTGAAGAAAACTGAATCTTGTCTGAACAGTAGTGTTTGCTGCACATTACTGGATTGTCTATAGAGACTATTCACATGTGCTCCTTCAGAACATCCAACAACCATGCCAATGCTTTACAACTTTTTTGGCCAAAGAATCTATCCAGCACAAAAACTAATTCTGAAAGAGTGACAGATATGGCTCATGTCCCTCAAATACCCTAACCCAGGAACACAAGCATTCCAAAGACTTGCAAAACAGGGCTTCCTGGAAGCACTACTCTGTAGGCAGCAAATGCCCGAGACACATGAATTGGCCAGTTTGACATGTTTCTTCTGTTGGCTTTGGGTTTGTTGCTTTGTGGGGTTTTGAGGTTCTTTTGTCTTTCTTAAAAATTGATCCTGCAATCCTGTTCTGCCCAGATCCACACAACCACCTTTTCCATCAAAAGCAGAAGATTGCTTTCTGTTCTTAAATGCAAGCCAGATTCATGGTGCACTAAAGTGGAGTTACAAATGCAATCAATCAGATGAATACTTTCAGGTTGCACAACGATACTGAGCTAGGTATATCAACACAGGCATCAAGAATGATTCTAACCATGGAGAAGCTTTATCATGTTCATTTCAATAATGTATTGTGACCACTCAGTACAGATAATGCCTGGAATGGTTTGGTGAGGTGATCTCTTCTTATGACTTGGAAAGAAAAACACCTGCATTTTAGAGCCTTTTTTCCACCCTCTCCAGAAGCCAACAGCATTCTAAGATTTCTATCTGGTCAGGAAGAAGCACAACAAGGCAGTAATTTGTACTACCTGTGCACTCAAATCTGCACTGAAAATAAAATCCACCATACACCTCTTGTCTTGCAAGACCTCTGGTATACTAAGTTGCATCAGTGACTACTACATTAGAGATATGCTGAGGGCTTTTAATTCTGAAGAAACAGCACAAAGGAAAACAGTAACGTACGCAGCAGGTCCCGACACAGACTGCTGCCTCAGAGCAAGCATTCCTAATCTAGTACAATACATCTTTAAAAAACCACTTGCACTACAGGTACCATCCAAGCGCATGAACACTGAAAGAGGGAAACAGTACTTCAACAGCTGAGACTTCAGTAAAAACTAACATTGTTTTCTATGTTACTACTATTCCCTGTAACACTGAGTTCTACACATCTGCCATGTACAAGGGTTCTGACAATCACCTGATACACAAAGCAAGCAGCCAAAGCACACAAGGCTTTCAAACACAGAAATGAGTGAGAACCACCAGAAATGAGAGGTGTTCAAGCACACCCAGGCTAAAACTAATATAACGCTTCTACCAATAGCGGAGATTTTAGCAAGTTTACTTTTTGGGCAGCCCTAGTTTTTCCTCATCCTAATTTACTCAACAGGGTACATGACTGTTTCCCCTGGACACATCTCCAGCCCTCAGATAATCTAGACAAAGAGCTTACGTCTACTATTTTTTGAACATCCACATTGTCCAGGAAAGATACAAATCCATACCTGAAAAGCAAAAATATCTTGTCAATAAACAGATTTTGATTTGTTTGTTCGCAGAATTATCTTGAGCAAGACCAGCCAACAGCATATAAGCCAGGACACATTTGGCATGCAATATAATATACAAGTAAGACATCAGTTTAAAATTCAGCATGAAAATGTATTTACTGCTTACTAGCTGAATATACTACTGGGCCAGATGAAGGAACTGAATGCCAGATTCTAGAGTAGTATGAAATAGATGTAATGACTATTCTTCCATTTCAGCTACTCAAAGTGAGAGCTATTGTTGGTATTGCTGAGTTATTACTAGCTGAGAAAGTGAAAAACCCCAAGATCTAAATTCTCATGCAATTTTGTATTTACTACAGAGGTTTGGATGAAAGCAGGATACCAGTGGAGAAAGTGATCCTTCAAGTGGTTTTTTTGATTTTCTTCACCACCCCCTAGTTTATCAAGTCTACAAAATGAAGATAGTGTTAGAGCATTATAGTAACATTGTGTCAATCAATGGTGCATGTCAATTCATTATCAATACTCAGAATATACAGTGGCTAATTACACAGAATTCACCATAAAGAGTAGAGGATATAAGGAAGTAAATCAGATTTCTGGTCCATTCATTACTATATACGTCAAAGAAAACATACATCACTTCAGGATGTGCTCACACAATCTTAGAAAAAACCTGAGCTGAAAGAACCTTCAGAGAGTCAAGACTCCTTCTCAAAGCAGGGGTAACTTCAGAACTGTGAGTTTCCCCTCAAACAACAATCTAAGACCTACACAGCCTTATTTGTTTCATCACAGAAAATTCAGATTTCGATATATCCAATGGGAATTTCCCTTGCTTCTTTGTTCACTTATTTTTACTCTTCATCCAAATAAGCTTGACTGTTTTCTCTAGAACTGCCTTGAACAAACCCTCTACCCCTTCTCTTAGCCATTCTGAACTCTCTCCAGATTTTTGTTAGCTACTTCAGCCATCAAAAAGAACTGTCTGCAAAAGCATCACCCAAGTTTCAAACTTTGTTTCCTCCAGTTAAGTGAAAATAACCCTTTCTCCCTGAACACAGACTGAAGTCAGAAAAAAACAACATGCTATTATTAAATCAATATTATACAGATTTAGGGGCAATCTAGATTTACACGTGTCAGTGTTAATTCACTACAACAGAACACTGCATCTAGTGTTAAGGCTTTTAAGCATGTTAAGTGTGTTGATAAGCAGCTGCTCATATCCCACCTATAACAGAATTACGTTCATGTAAGCAGCAATTTAAAGCAACTATTCCATGTTTACTCACCCTTTGGAAACACCAGTTCTGTCAGTAATTATTTTCACCTCCTTGACAGCACCGTATCTTTCAAAGAAACTCCGAATTTCGCCTTCGTTCATCTAAAAGAAACGAAAGTCTTAAAATTCTTTGAACACATTCAGCTATTCAGCGTCAATTTAAAGCAGCCAGTACCATTTTTAAACCTATCTTCTACTACCATAAGAACTAAAGTTACCCACTTGTTCCAGAATTCCCTCATATACTGCAATACTTTAAAATTGGTATAAACACACACATTAAAAAAACCCCAGGACTTAAATAGCCATTTCCTCCCCACTTTAAATCTTAAACAATTTAAAGTATATAAATACCCTTAGATCAATTCCACCAACAAAGACTGTGTTTGGCATGATTTTCCCTTCTGGTAAAACGTAGCCTTGACTGGTTGTTGAAAGTCGGGTAGTGTCCTCTGAGACACCTGCACACTGGGGCTCCACACCTGTAGACTGAAAAATTTAAGTAGAAATATGTATTTCAGTAAATTATAGTATACTTTAAGATACCAGAATGCCTGCATCTTCACATAGATATAGCATGGGACAATTGATTTCAGCAGCACCCTTCCAGTTACTTACAGGAAGCACTTCCTTCAAATAAATCATTCATTGTAAAAAAGCTGAATTATTCTATGCAGCTCTAAAATTAAATCTAGACCTAACCTATACTATTTACATAGCCCTGTCTGACTATACAAAGCTTCGTGACCAGTGTTGCTGCTACCAGCCAGTGAGAATGCCAAAATAACTAATTTCAAAACTTGAACAAATTCTATTCAGATGATGTAAGCAATAAATTCTTTAAAGATACAGTTTACTGCAAATTGATTTGAAGCTTTTGACCAGGAAAATACTTGACATGTAATCTAAAACAGCCTTAGAGCACAGGTAACAGGGTTATCCTACAAGTTACCTGTAAGAACAGAAATCTTGGTGGAACAGTCACACTATTCAATTTCTCAGAAGACTCTGTCAATAACTACAGCAGGAATAGGAATGCCCAAAAACTTGTTCCTTACTTGTCTGCACCAAAGCATGATCTTCAGCATGCATTGCATGTACAAAAGAGCTGCAAAGAACATTAAGATTACAAAGCAACTACAGTCATTATTTGCTTTGCACACTCAGGCCTCAGATGCACCCACTGGTCCGGTCCTATAGGAACGATGGATTCATTCAGTGCAGAAGAACATAAAATGCTCTCTAAACAAACTATAATCCAGTCTTGTGCTCCAATGAACAGACCACACACAACTCCATTTCTTGTTACTGATGTTAGCAAAGATGTGTTCTGTATTCCACAGAAGGTCTGAAGAGTGTTTTAGAAAGCTATTTGCAAGAACTTAAATACAACAAAAGCACCACAGACTTCACAAACTCTAGGCAACTCAACATCTTCCACTCCCCTGAATGGATGGTTCTAGCTTTGTGCCATGCTTTGCCTGGCTGGTAAGAACTACTCTGATCAGTCTAGTGTTACTCAATCCTCTATAATAATGCACTTCAAAACATTAGTCACCATTTCCATACAATTCAACTGGTGCAGTATTACCCTGACTTCAGATAATCCAAAGTTTGATTTAGTCCATTATCTGGTATTGTGAAATCTAATAATTTGCAACAGGTAGCATCGAGTTTTTAATGTAAGATTTTTCATCTTTAAAGCACGTTTAAACTACAGCTGTAATGAGTAATTCATTCAAACTTTACTCCCAATAAGGGAACAAGAAAATTTTAAGAACTGAACTACACATGTGGCACAGTATTTGTCCAGCAACTGAACAAAACTAAAACTAGAATTCTGCCCTCCAACTATGATTTCAGTGTGACTGAACCAAATTAACACAATTGGTAAAAGCCAGACTGCTTGCCCCAACTCTTCTCCTGCATCTTTTTTCTAACGTAAGTTCTAACACTTCTCATTTAAAGTTAAGCTGGCTGAACTCAACCTGGCAGGAAGGTTAACAAAGCAAGCAGTTTTTCACCCCATCAGTATTTTGCTATTCTCTAGAAAACAATGGATTATGCCATCAGAAAGGCACCAGGATCCACTTCAGGATCAGCAGATGCAGAAGAGGAAACTGAGCAGGACAAGGCTTAGCCTCCTCCACGAAGCACTAAGCCATCGATTCAGTTCAAAACCAACTCATGAAACCACCCCTTGCACAGAACCTGGTTCCATCACACCAGATACTGCTGCCTATGCTCAATTTACTCACCAACTATGCTTCCTACTGCAAGTTCTCAAGAGTTACAAGTCATTCTTTTCCCTTTATCCTCAAAGGGCTTCCTCTAGCCTCCAGTTAAGTTGGAGATCACAACTTCCACTGTTCCACAGTAGTTAAGACTGTAATAGAACAGGTCTGCTGTAAACAGGAAAAGGGTAGCTCTCCCTCTTTCCTCCTATTGTACCATGAAATCACTGCCAAGAAAATCGATGCTACA
Source organism: Porphyrio hochstetteri (assembly GCA_020800305.1). Classification (NCBI taxonomy): domain Eukaryota; kingdom Metazoa; phylum Chordata; class Aves; order Gruiformes; family Rallidae; genus Porphyrio; species Porphyrio hochstetteri. The sequence goes on along the minus strand of CM036906.1, from coordinate 131,227,534 downwards.
TTTCTGAGGAGAAACATTCTGTAGTACTTCGCATGACATCCACTTCTGATCCAAGCTCATCCTGCAGTTATATAAACACTTGCGCTAGCATAAGAACACAAGGCTAAAAATGAAGCCAAGAGGTGAGACGGAGACCACTTCTTTGGCTGCACCCCCAGCTGTAAGGCATTTAAACCGAAATCTGAGACTTCCAACTCCACAGCAACCTTAAGCTGACCTAACCGTTGGCTTCTACTTCTTTCTGGATCCGTTTCAGTGAACCAGACTAAAAAAAGTACTCACTTCGCTGTGCAAAATCTCTGGCAACCTAGAACAGGAAACCGCTCATCATAGCAGAGGCACCCAAGTGCCAGAACCAGCACAAGGAAGTGGGCAGGCATAGGCATACTGCTGGTACGCAGTCACAAATGGCCTTGGCTGCCATTAAGCGCAGCATTCGTTTCTTATGCTAACGAGGCAGATCGCAATCGTCAATGCGACTAGTTATGCGATGCTTTTTACACATTAAGTATCTAAAATGAAGTGTAAACACGTTACTTAGGCATTCTGACAAACTGGTAAACATCAAAAATAAGCTTTAACATCTGCTAATACATGCAGTTCTTAGAACTTGAAAAGGAGTTCTTGTTGAAAAATGCGGAGTTGGTGGAACTCTTACAGTATGAAGACAGGTAACAAAATCTCCTCCTTTCGAAGTTACTTTTAAAGTCTTCAGTAAGACAAGACTTCTTCGAATTCAAATAAATGACTGCCCTATCTAAACATAATTTTTTACCAGCATAATATGCAATTCTTCTTTTACTACCTAATGTAGCATTATGCTTAGACTTGTACTTCCACATACAGTACCGTCAAAGAACTCTCATCAATGCATACAAGTGCTCAAAGCCTAAGCAAGCTAAAGTTTTCAAAGTCTAGAAAACCCTGGAGCGGATCAACTGGCTACCCAGACACTACAGCATCGGCTGACATGACCTAAGTCTCCAAAACGCATAAGCGGGGCTGATTTGTCTATCCACCTCATGTAGTATGCTTGAAGTTAAGTTTCTAGATGTCAGGAAACAGGGCATATTCAGTTTTTCAGCTTGCTGAAATTAATAAGGTTTGTGGTTTTTGCCTTTCGTCACAAAGTACATTTAATCAGTTGCCTCTCTGCATCACTTCAGCAATCAATTTTAAATTGATGCCAGAAAACTGGATTAACTTGTTGATTACAGTAGTCACGAGGCTAGTTAGGTCTTCTCGCAAACAAAAACGAAAAAGGTGTAAAACCGTTAGGACCAGGTGGTGGAAATACCTACCGACTCCATCGGGTTACTAACACCACCCAGTTTTCACACGCATCCAAGAGCAAAACCTTCACTTTTCTTTTGGCCGCGAGCCCTCGCCCTGGACTTCACCCTATCTTCCCCTGGCCTCACACTCTCTTTGTTTAAGTTTTACGCATTTTCTTTTCAGAATTTAAGCGTTTAGGACTCCTGCAGTAGGCCCCGCTGCGCACTTTCCGTGGGCAGGAATCAGTTACCATGACAGCACACGGCAGGGAAAGAACATGGCTCCCGGGGACAGTGCAGTCTTGCCACTTGGCAGCAGGGGGAGCTGTCAGTCAAGCACTGCGATACCTTCGCACGGTAACGGCCGCCGCCGTTAAAGCTTAACTTTTAAAAGCTAAGCTACCTTTTACATCGGTGAAGCGCCTGGGTTACAGCCGCCGGCTCCGTTTCCAAATAAACAAAGAAACAGGTAAGTAACCTTAAGAGGAAACCTCAACTCGCGAAGTGAGGGCGCCACGACGTGTGAGTTCCGGCAGCCCCTCCCCGGCCACACGGAGCCCGCCGCCGCTACGCGAAGCGCAACTCCTTTCCTTTTTTGGTTATATTTTTCTGGCTGGTACAGACGAGAAACGGGAACCTCGGGCGTGCACCCTGCGGGTCCGGCGGGACCGCCGCCCCGCAGCCGTTTAAAGGCCTCGCGCCCAGCAGGCTTCACGCCTCGCCTGCCCAACGGCTTTGTTAGCAGACGAGGCGCGGGGGAAGGGGGTCTACCCTTCTCGAGAGGCTTGGGGGCGAGCCGAGTGCGAAACTGGAGGATAACGGAGTCTGTCTGAAAGCCCCCCGACGCCCGGGTCAAGGGTTCCAGCCCCACCCTAAGGGCAAGACGGTGGGAACGCAAAGTTAGGGACAGATGGGGCTGACTAGCACGGTCTGCGGCCAGCCGCCGCGCCGGCGTGGTCTCGGCCTGGCAGGGCAGATGGAGAGCCGTGGCCGGCCATGCGCAGAGAGCACAGCACGGCTCGCTCTGCCGCAAGATGGCCGCTAGTATGGCGAAGTGGCCGCTATAGCCACACTCGCAGCAGGCTTACAGCTGCGAGCCATGACACCTTCCCCACACACAACCCCGACTTTTTACTCGCCCTATGCGCTTCCTGACCTTAATTCCCTCACCTCTTCCTAAAGACTGTAAACCCTTCGACATACTAAGAACGACAGTAACCGTTATGCGTTCATCTCTCACTGCGGTAAAGGCGAGACTACCGCGGCTTATCACCTTACAGCTCATCTTGAAAACAAGAAAAAAATAATGCTCAATTTTTAACTCCACTACCCGCAGGAGGGCCCGAGCAAACAAGCCACTACAGCCCCCACCACAAAGCCGCCCCATAGTTCAGCATTCAAGCGAACCCCTTCAGCCCACTACCCGCCGTGCCATAGCTCCAGTTTCATTCCTTCTTCACTCACCATCATTCACCGAAGCTGAAGCAGCGCCCAGATACTTAAAAATAAACGAGACCTTTAGAGCAGAAACAACGAGCTTTTCTGAGGAAATAAACACTGTAAAGCCCCCTTTATTTTCTTCTTTTTCTTTTTAAAGGAAAAAGGGCAACGCCTAAGGGGCACCGCTCTTCTCCTTAAATAGCGGGAAGGGGCGGAGAAAGGCCGCCCCCGCCCTCTCGGCCGGCACCGGCCCGGCCCAGAGGGCGCTTTGGGCCTCCTCCCTCCCCGTTGTTACCTTCAGGGTCTGGGCTGGCATTGTCTGTGTTTTAGGAGGCAAAGGGGGTTTTTGTTGGGATATTAGGCAGGACTATTGTTTGCGGCCTTGTTGCTGTTGACCACGGTGTGGTAGCGGCACGGCTCTTGTCGTCTTGACAGGAACTAGCGCTTGGTTAGTTGAGGTTTGGGTGTTGTAGTGTTGAAGAAGCTCTCATCACTTCGAGATATAAGCTGAAGTTTTTTCATCAATGTTTCCATGAACATTGTTCTAGAGCAAGCTGTTTCCATCCCATGTGTTACTGCCCTGTACTGAAAACCAACCGTCTGTTTCTTTACCTGTCACTTCATTCATTTCTAGAAGGAAACCTCTCCAGAAGCCCATTTGTTTCTACAGTGCTAAGATGCTTCTACTAGGTTCAGGAAACTAGTTTTTTATAGTTATTTGCCATTGGTACTGAATGTTCAGAACAGATATTGATTTTAGAAAGTTTCAGGGAGAGGGGAAAATCAGCCATAGATTGCAATGAGGTCTCCCCTCAGCCTCCTCTTCTCCAGACTGAACAAACCAAGGGACTTCAACCTCTCATCACAAGTCTTTCCCTCCAGACCCTTCACCATTCTTGTTGCCCTCCTCTGGACACTCCAGTATTTTTGTGTCCATTTTGTACTGTGGTACCCAACTGCACACAGTACTCAAGGTGAGGCCTTACCAGTATAGAGTGGGGCAATCACTTCCCAGGACTGGCTGGCAATGCAGTGCTTGATGCACCCCGGGATATGGTTGGCCCTCCTGGCTGCCTGGGCACACTGATGGCTCATGGTTAACTTGCTGTCAACCAAGACCCCCAAATCCCTCTCAGCATGGCTGGCCTCCAAGTGTCTGATCCCCCAGTCAGTATGCGTAGCCAGGCTTGCACCTTCCCAGGTGCAGAATCCAGCACTTGTCCTTGAACTTCATGCTGTTGGTGATTTCCCAGCTCTCTAATCTGTCCAGGTCTCTCTGTAAGGCTTCTCCACCCTCAACGGAGTCAGCAGCTCCTCCCAATTTGGTGTCATCTGCAAATTTACTTCAGACACCCTCTAGTCCCGAGTCCAGGTCGTTTATTAAAATACTGAAAAGAACTGGACCTAAAATGGAACCCTGGGGAACCCCACTAGTGACTGGCAACCAGCCAGATGTAACCCCACTTACTATCACCCTCTGGGCCCAACCCTTCAGCCAGTTATCCACGTGTTGTGGCTTTGTCCAGTTGTATGCTGGAGATTTTGTCCAGCAAGATACTGTGAGGCACAGTATCAAAAGCCTTACTGAAATTCTTTTCTCTGAGTTTTATCCTTACACTTTTGCTTTATCTACGCCAGCCATTTTCCTGGCTGTCATTTTGATGATGCCTGTCCCTATATTAATTTCCATACTTTTTCCTCATTGTACGTCAGCACTGAGCTGCTTTCACTTCTTTCACTTCTGTTTGTTCATTTGGTAGCAAGAGTTTCCACTGCCTGATAGATTGTCAGCCATCGTCATGCTTTCTCTCATGTTGTCCCACAGCCTCACTGTAAACATCCACCAGGCTACTTTCTTTGAATTGGTTTTTAAAATTATCCTACAAATATAGCTAGATTGACACATGTCCTCCTACCACCTTGACCAAAATAGTTTTCATTGCTTCCTTGTACTCCCCACTCTTTCTTTATCCATCTGTTCTCTTTTTTCCTCATACTTTGATTCTAAGTTTTTGGAGCAGGGACATGTTAGTTATTCCATCTGTACAGTGACTAAACCAGCAAGGACTTAGTTTATTAAATAATGCAAGTAGTGAAAGACATAAAATGAGTACATATTCTAACATGTACTCCAAAGCAGTCCTTCAGCAGTGTCACAAACAGGATACAGTTTCAAGAAAGGGAATATCCAGCCCTTCTGGATGCTGTCAAAGATAAATACAGCGTACAATATCCATTGGGGAAAAGTTTCATCTGAGCTGCATGCAGAAGAAGATTAGGATGATGGCCATAGATGCATTGCAAATTCTACTTGTAGTTGAAAAGTAAAGTAATAAAATCAATTAGCTATAAGTCTTAGTTCCCCACTGCTACTGCTTAAGCTTTTCAGCAAAATGACATGTTTACTGGGCTGTTTATT